>JAVLUX010000040.1:17979173-18619173 GCA_032164185.1 Moxostoma hubbsi
GATACTCAGTTGACATTTCACCCCACACTTCCTGTAGCACTTGCCATAGATGTGACTGTCTTGTTTTTTCATGCACCTTACAGTTTAGCTGATCCCACAAAAACTCAATGGGGTTAAGATCCATAACACTCTTTTCCAATTATCTGTTGTCCAATGTCTGTGTTTCTCTGCCAACTCTAACCTTTTCTTTTTGTTTTTCTGTTTCAAAAGTGTCTTTTTCTTTGCAATTCTTCCCATAAGTCCTGCACCCCTGAGTCTTCTCTTTACTGTTGTACATGAAACTGGTGTTGAGCGGGTAGAATTCAATGAAGCTGTCAGCTGAGGACATGTGAGGCGTCTATTTCTCAAACTAGAGACTCTGATGTACTTATCCTCTTGTTTAGTTGTACATCTGGCCTTCCACATCTTTTCTGTCCTTGTTAGAGCCAGATGTCCTTTGTCTTTGAAGACTGAACTGTACACCTTTGTATGAAATCTTCAGGTTATTTTTTGGCAATTTCAAGCATTGTGTAGCATTCATTCCTCAAAACAATGATTGACTGATGGGTTTCTAGAGAAAGCTGTTTATTTTGTGTCATATTTGACCTAATATTGACCTTAAGACATGTCAGTTTATTGCATAATGTGGCAACAATCTGTACATTATTCCAAACTTTTGGTCAACAGTGTGTGTGTGTGTGTGTGTGTGTGTGTGTGTGTGTGTGTGTGTGTGTGTGTGTGTATATATATATATATATATATATATATATATATATATATATATATACACAGTATATATATATATGTGTGTGTATATATATATGTGTGTGTATATATATATGTGTGTATATATATGTGTGTGTGTGTATATATATATATATATATATATATATATATACAGTTATAGTGACATTTCACAGCAAGAAAGTGTCAGAATACTTTGTTTAATTTTGAATTATATGGTGAACAATCGGACCAGATGACATTACAGGTGGCCCGTTAATGGCAGCGACCTTCATTAACGGTCAAGGCAAATAAGAGTGGCTCCATTTTGGCAGGACCAGCAAAAACAAATTACAAGCACAGCCATCAGATGAGCTGCTTGGACAAGTACCAGATACTTCAGAAAGTAAGGCCCCGGAACACGGTAAAAAAGACTTCTCATTGGTCCACGAGTGTTTTCTTAGCATACTCTCAAACCCCCCATCCTTAGGTTTGCCCAGAGATGCAACAACATGAGACCAGAGATGAGAAGGACCATAAAGTTCTTCAATGCATAGATAAATCTTTAAAGACACTGTTCATGCAAAGTACTTTAAAATATGCAAATGCTCCACACAGAAAAATAAAAAGTAATCAATGTTCTGAGTTCCCAACTGTTTGAGTTCTGGAGCAATAAGAGAATAACAATCAACATTCGGATTTCCCGGCTGTTCGAGTTTGGGAGCAATAACAGAATAATAATCAACATTCTCAATATCTGGCCTGAGAGGTAGGAGATGTAACAGAATACAAACCATCCAACGTGCTAAGTCTCCATCCCACAGAGAGAGAGGATAACAGATCACCCAATGTTCTTAATGTCCATCCAAGAGACAGTAGAAGATCGACCAATTACCAAGTCACACACATACAAGAGACTACTGAAACACCAAGTTTGGAATCCCTACATCAGGGAGATGACTACAGTGACATTTAGCTCTGGCGAGCAAACCTTCTCTTTAAGTTTCATGAATCTGCATGTTCCAGATAATTAATCTTGCACTGACATAAGGGCTATATATCTGCATGCTCCAGAAAGCAAGAACCCTCTTGGTGCTTCCAGGAGATCAGCATTCCTCAGCTCCTTCGTGCCCAAGGCTGTTGAAATGGAATCCAGCTCCTTCCCCACTGTAACGTGGCCCTGAGCCCCAGTGGAAGGTGTCCCTATCACCAAACTCATCGACCAATCAAGGAGAACATAAATATAACTACTAAACCTCTTTTCATAGAACTTGGTGTTAGTGTATACTATCAGTTTATGGTTATCTAATGTTCTTTAGATGACATAATCTGAGTTATTGGTTTTCACCTTAATTAATTAACAGAGAAACAGTCATACTTTGGCATTGCTACATCCAATTCAACCACTTGCATCTTTCCATCCTTTGCACTTTATTTACTTTATTTACCTATTCATTTATTGTATCTTTTAGCATATTAATACCATTTTGTAGTTTTAGTTAGTTATTCTTGTTTATCTTTTTTGTAAATAAAACTCATTTTTTTACAATCGTGTGTTCCTTGTGTTGATGATACAGAACAGCTCTAAAGAGTTAGAGAATCTACTAACTCCCTCCAGTTACACAATTTAATAATTGATCAATAATTTATTGAATGGTCCATTTGGATCATTATTTTACTGTCAAGGAGAAACTCCTTAGCTGGTGCCCCAAGGATGGAGGGAGGGGCCTCTGATATTACTAAACACACATACATACACACCTTAATTGACGTGTGATAAAATATCAACACATAGTTTAATGTCTTGTATGAGGCCCAGTTCATATCAGTTGGTGCCAGTGTGATTCTCCCTACAATTGCATCTAAATTTCAAAGCCTAAAAAACTTCTCTCTGTGGAAAGTGTACTTGAAATTGGCTCTTGCTATCTTTCCTTTAAATAAATGTCACTTGGTTTGATATTTTGTTATCCAATGCAAAGGCATGCATATATTCTAATTTTAAGTGAAGCATAAGTGTCCAAATACTTACTATTGAGGTTTATGTGTGTAGCTGTAATCTGAAATTAAAATCACTTACCTTTATGATGTGCAGTAATTTAGTAAGAGTAGACCACCACACACCACATCAATATGAGGGAGAGAAAGAAAGAGAAAAAGAGAGAGGGGGCAAATCAGTAACAACATCAACAGTATACATAATGGAATTTATAGTGTGTTTCAACAACAACTTTATTTCTAGACTACACTCATAAACGTGCCTCAGTCTGACTTTAGGTTCTCTGTTACAAACTACACACTCTGTGCTGCCTTGAATGAGAGTGAGAGCACTTAAGGAGCAAAATATTCCTAATGGTGCAAACAAAGGCACTTAATCAAAGGGCCCCATCAAGACTACAGTATTTATGAGTGTAATAAATATATAATAAAGAGTTATAAAAGAGCCCCCTACTGGAGCCTGATGATAATATAGTGTTGAATCCCATAAATAAATAAATAAATTACAATTAAATTAAAATAAAATATGTCAATAATAAAAAATAAATAAAATCATTTTTTATATATATTTACATTTATGCATTTGGCAGACGCTTTTATCCAAAGCGACTTACAGAGCCTTATTACAGGGACAATCTCCCCGGAGCAACCTGGAGTTAAGTGCCTTGCTCAAGGACACAATGGTGGTGGCCATGGGGTTCGAACCAGCAACCTTCTGATTAGTAGCCCTGTGCTCTAGCCACTACACCACCACCACCTCTATAAAATATATATATATATATAAAAAAAAAAAAAATATGGACGGGTTATGAAGACATGGGTATTATGCTATAAATGTGGTTTATGAGGGCATTTCTAGTGTTCCCATAATTCAAATCACCTAAAAAAAACATACTAAATTATGTTTTTTTATTTAATGTAAAAATGCAGAAAGTTTTTTGTGAGGGTTAGGTTTAGGGGATAGAATCTATAGTTCATTCAGTATAAAAATCGTTATGTCTATGGAGAGTTCTCATAATGATAGCTGCACCAACGTGTGTGTGTTTGTGTGTGTGAGTGTGTATTTATCACTCTGTTGGGACCAAATGTCCCCATAAGCATAGTAAAACCCGACATTTTTGACTTTGTGGGGAAATTTTGTTGGTCCCCATGAGGAAAACAGTTATAAATCATATTAAATTATGTTTTTTTGAAAATGTAGAAGAATATTTCAGCTATGTAGGTCCATACAATGCAAGTGAATGGTGACTAGAATTTTGAAGCTCCAAAAAGCACAAAGGCAGCATAAAAGTAATACATATCTTTTGAAGTGATATGATAAGTGTGGGTGAGAAACAGATCAATGTTTAAGTCCTTTTTAATTGTAAATCTACACTTTCACTTTCACATTCTGGCGTGGAAGTGACTTTCACTTTCATATTCAGCCAGTTACTGTTTGGGGCTGTTCAAAAGTGGAGATTGACAGTAAAAAGGATTTAAATATTGATCTGCTTCTGACCCACACCTATTATATCACTTTAGAATATATGGATTTAACCACTGGAGTCATATGGATTACTTTTAAGCTGACTGTATGTGCTTTTTTGACCTTCTAAGATCTGGACACCATTCACTTGCATTGTATTAACCAACAGAGCTGAAATATTCTTCTAAAATCTTTCTTTGTGTTCTGCAGAAGACAGAAAGTCCTACTTCTGGAATGGCATGAGGGTGAATAAATGTTGAGAGAATTTTCATTTTTGGATGAACTATCATTTTAATTTATAATGTAATAGTAAAATATGACCAAGACAAGTTTTGTGATATTACAGAACAGAAAGAGTTATAAAGCTCATATTATGCAGAATAAAATTTGAGGAGGGGCAACCTACATAATATTTCATTTGGATATTTTCAAAAGTAAGTCAAACTGTAAAAAGTAGTCATATTGCTAATGTAACGTTTTATTACATAGTAGTATCAATGTAATTACAATACTGTGTTTTGAACTCATGCTTAAACCATACAAAATGAAACTAACATTCACAGAGCAAGTTAGAAATGTCAGCATAAAAGCTCCTCCACACACACAAAGGTTCATACCCAACATGAAAACACACTCGCACTCATTATCGACACAGGTGGGTGTACCCTCTCAATACATCTCTCTGTCAGAGCTGTCGAAAAGCTGAATCACAGTAACTCAGCGTTAAAGGCACCAGCCTCCAGCGGCAGCGAGATTACTATCAGTAGTGTGTTTTCCAGATCAAAACCCCTTTAAAATACACAGAGAGTGCTTGTGTGGTGTGGGGAGAACTACAAGATTCGATTGACTCTCTGCCACAACTGTATGTTTGGGACAATGTAACCCATTACACTGATCCGGGATAAGATTTTGTTCCAATCGTTTTGTAAAAATGAGGGCTAGGATTTGCTTCCACCTGAAATCAAATCAGACCTGCCCACTTGAAGAACGAAAAACAGTTTCAAAAACTGGGAGGAAAAAGGGCAGGATTGGAGGAGAATAACCCCTACCCAACACTCTGTCTGTCTTCACTGTAAAAAACTGTTTGATCAGGTAACCTAAAAATAATTTGTTCTGTGTGGGAAGGATATAATTATCTGCTTTAAGTCAAGGAAAAAATATTATTATAAATGGACCCAATTTATATTAGGTGACCTTAACTACTATGTACTTAAACATTTGATACAAGGTACTTATTATGTACATACATGTTGTTGCATTGTAATTACATTCAAAGTACTCACATTTAATTACATTTGTAGTTACAATGTTAATTTTACCCCTAACCCAACCCTTACCCCAAAACCTAATTTTAACCCCTAATCCTAACCCTAACCTTACTCCTAAACCTGCCCGTACCTCAACCTCAGTAGCAGCAAATGTGGGAACTTTGCAGAACAACATATAGTCACACAGTAAATACATAGTCTTGTATGTATTTAATGTTACTACATAATAGTAAAGGCCACCTGATATAAAGTGTGACCAAAAAAATAATGAAAAAAAATACTAAAAATAATCTAAGTAATTATATGATCGCATATACATTTTTACTGTGAAATGCCACCAAATAAATGTTATTTACAATATAATAATCAAACTAATTCTAAATATAATACATAATAAATATTATAATTCAGACAATTCAAATGCATTATATCATATATATATATATATACTGTATAGTGTGGTAACAGACATGCAAAGCATTTAGATCATACAAAAAATCTTCTTTAATAGTCAAAATATTGTTGGATTTATTTCCATAATGTGACGAGGCGGAGCCCCAATCAGGCTAACCAGCCGAGGAGAGGTATGAGTGCAGCAGGATGCGGCAGTATGAGAGAGAGTGCAGAACACGGCTGTTGTGTGTGCATTTATGTTTTGTGTCTTTCAGTTTAAGTTCTTATAAATATATTACTTTGACTGTTCAGCCGGTTCCTGCCTCCTCCTTTCCCATTTTAACCTTGGTACATTGGTGCCGAAGCCCAGGAGGGAGGAGGGATGCGCTGACCATCCACTGCCGCTGCCATCCACCCAAAAAAGCAGCCGCCGGGGGACGGAAGAGTTGCTGCCGGGCGCCTGGACACGGAGGAACGGCCGCCATCTGCAAGGGGCAGAGGGGTTCCCTACTGGCAGCCAGAACGTGGAGGGGCATTCATTCCACCAGGAGTCGGAGGACTTGCTCCTGTCCGCCCGGGGAGAAGCAGCTGTCTTCAGCCAGAGGGTGGAGGAGTGATCGAGGACCACGCAACGACGTGGAATTATAATACTTATTATGTATTATATTTATAATTAGTTTGATTCTTATATTGTAAATAACCTTTTTTTGGTGGCATGACTAATTGCATATTTTTATTAAATAAATAAAATGTTATGGTCATTATTTACCACGACTAAATCAACCATGGCAGCATCAGATTACACCAGTAAAATTAATTGTCTAATATTCTTATTACTAAATATGGCTCGATCACTTCTTCAGTCAAAGTGTTTTTTGTTTTTGTTGTCTTCTTGTTCATTTTACTGTCCAGCAGACAAAAACCTGGTGTCCTAAAAAACTCTTCTCAACAAAACATATGATTTGAGATATCACTTATATCCTCAGCACAAACGGTGAAGTTACAAACCAAAGTTAAATACTTAAGGTTAAGGGTTTGTTCAAAGTATGAATGGTGACGCTTGCCTTAGGAAACAGCAATAATAAGATCAGTCAGAGGGAGAGAAAGATCCAAAAGTCCCACAGTTTGCTATGTTCTTCAGCCATTCCTCATTACTGTACCTCAAGCTGCATCTAATCACCCTTTGAAGTGCTTTGAGTGACTCTCCATGAAAACGAGCAGTGTTAATCCACTTGTTAATTAAGGGTGTGTTTGCACGCTCGTGTCAGAAGTGCCCCTTTCTCCTTGGAAGACTCAAGGCCTTGAAAGGAGATTGATATCAAAAGGAACCCACTCGATTTTTCAGTTGATAAAACGACAGAACCCATACGCTGACAGGCAGACGGCTTTACTATGTTACATGTGCACTGGATTACAAGGCTGCTTGCTTTGCTTGGTGATGGAATTTCAAAGCAATAGTTCATCCAAAAATTTTAATTATATTATTGTATGCACTTCCCCGTTATATTTTGTTTGAATATTCATATCAAATGCTAAATTATCAAATCATATGGATGTTAGGCAGAATGTCCGAGCGGCTGTTTTCCATACAACAAAAGCTGATAGTGATTGCTAATGCTAAATTGCCTCACATCTCCTTTTGTGTTTCTCCAAAGATAGCAAGTCATAGGGGTTTGGAATGACATGAGAGTCAGTAAATTAATTTAGGGGTGAACTATTCCTTTTAAAGTCTTCCACTGATGTAAAGATTCAAGCACTATGATTTTCTTCTTTAGAAGCGAGTCTTTGTAAGCATTCTCTGAGCTCTGCGAAGAAATCAGTGCCTACAGTGCAATTCCTGGCTCAATGTGATTAAAGTGCATTTCCTTCCTTAATGAATACACACTAAAGGCTTTAAATGATTTTTTTGTTTTGTTTTTGTGCTTTTTGAAGGGTGGAAGGAATACATAAATGAAGCTTGCAATGAGATCGGTGGGGGCAGACAGCATACAGTTTCTAATGAATGCCATTCGGTTCTTCGGTAAACAGGGAGCAGACTTGAGAAAACGAGACAGAGCACTCTCTTTTCTCCGAGCCCTGAGGGTCCAACCCAGGCAAAGACAGAGGAGACGGGCAATGCACAGCAACCCCCCTCCCCAAACCCCCCTACTGTGCCAACAAATCTCCTTTTCTGTTCAATTAATGAACCATAAATAATCCAATGAAGGTGTCAAAAAGGATGCAATTTATCATGGCTTTCAACACTACACTTCACTAGCGAGACCACTCATTCGTGGTCTCATTGGTTCACCCCCAAACAGAGAAACACCCCAAAAAAAAACAACAGGGGAGGAAGAAAATAAAAAGATTTATTCCTGCTCGAGTGTTACAGCCGACTTTTTTTTCCTGAGCTGGAGCCCTGCACAGGTGCAGCGATTTGACAAATACGCAGGAATCGGCCAACCGCCTGCCTTTGTTAAGGTATCAAAAGATAGAGTGACAATACATTTGGTTAAGAGAGAGCGACATCAGACTCACTGGGCTCCCATGGGGGCTACAGGGGAGCTTCGCGTTAAAAACATAGCCCCTCGCCATCTGGGTTATTGATCATTGAGGCAGCTTTGGGTTCTTGAAGGAAAAAACAAGAAAAAAAACCTAGACGTACACTTTCACACATGTGGATATACATAAAGCATTTTTATAATTAAGGAAAGTATTCATTACAAATGGGTTTTCCATTTCAAATCAATCAAATTTCTGAAATTTGTTAATATTTTTTTCTACATAAATATAAATGAGTGTTGTGTTGTTTTTCCAAAGTTGGAATGCGTTTAACTTTATATGTATTAAATATACAGTCTCTTAATGTCCTTTAAGATTCTGGTTAAGAACAAACTTTTCATTTTTAAGGCCCTTTAAATCCCCAAGACATGAAGCTCTCAGTGTGGCTCCCCACTTAAATGGTTACATTTTACACATTCTCAATAGCTGAAAACAAACTGTGAGTCCCATGGTATGTAGTTTTTATAGTCCAACAAAACAAAGGTCTGAAGAAAAAATAATGCTGAAACTAAAAAAGTTCCTTGTGCGATACATTTTTATGGCATGCTGACAGTGTGCTGTACCACATCTGTTAGGCAGTATGGGCGGTAAAACACACAAAAAGTTAATATTGCGCTCCAACTTGTCTTGTTTTTTGAGCGCCTTGCGCCATGAGCGTTTTAGCGCACCATGTCAAGTTAAAAATATTTCAACTTGTGAAATCATGTCTCAAGATCCCTGTTTTCCCTTTGATTTTACTGAAGAAAGAATGTCAAACGAGTTCAAAACAGCATTAGGGTGAATAAATGATGACGACTTTTATATTAACTACCCCTTTAAGAATTATTAGTAGACTAGTCAAACCACGACTTCTCGATTTTGAAAACATCCTTACTCTGGACCATTCTCAGGTTTGATTGCTGTTATTATAAGCTTGACAGTAAGCACGGAGCAGCATGAAGGCAGTATAGTGCTTGGCAGGAAAAAAAAAGAAAGAAAGAAAACTCCTTGAATAATATATGACAGCTCGGGTTTTGAATTCAACATTAAAAGTGATGACGTGCGTACAAACTCTGCTTTACTTTATCTCTAGACCTCAAATCAAAACCTCAGGCTTTAAAGCAATGTTAAACAGCTTCTCTTCATAGTGAGATCATTTGCAAAAGAAAAAAATGGAAAGAAAGGGGGGGGGGACACAAGTAGGAGCTGAATACATCTCAATATAACCATTTTTTCAGCCTGCAAGCTAAGCCGGAACTAGAGTCTCTATGAAATCCTGCTAAACCAATTAATGGCTACTGTTAACCCCCTCATCTTTGGAGAGGGGTATTGTCTTTCTCAATAACATAGCAACACCTCCCTTTCTCTGGAGAAAGGAAAAAAAGTGCAGCGGCCCACACGCGCTAGCCGCTAACAAAGGAAACCCAGATTGGCAGCGGGATGAGAGAGCGTCTTTGCCATTGCGGACGTCATCTTGAGCGTCACTGATCCTGCATAATGCCTCTGATGCTGAGCTTTTGTCTCACATCTTTTGAGCCCCCGTATTTTCTGCCATTATATGCAAAACGACTCACACTTGAATAAATGCATAGGCTGAATGTATGTTTCATTTCGAAACAGACCAATGATGAAAATCATAAGGATTTAGCAATGCATGTGTGCATTATTTTTCAATATTTTGACGGGCCAGAGTCAATTATTTCACTTATACCACAGTTACCACACCTTAAGACATCGTTTGTGGTTTTATATCAAGACATTTTCTTTTTTTGCCCCAAAAACATTCTTGTGAGTGGAACTACTTTCTTCTTCCACAGATTCAGTGTCTAGTTTTGATACAGCTCAAGCTTTCGTTGCTAAGTCACTTTAAAACTAGCAACGGAGGATGCACTGCTTTACTGGAGTCACAAGGTAGTGCGTGTGTGTGTACTGTATGTGAGAGAGAGAGATGAGAGTGAAGAAGACCTAGAGAGCGAGCGCAAATATGCTTTTCAACAGAAATTAAAATCACTTTAGGATATTATAGACATTGTTTGTCATTCTTATCTGATGTACTTAGCCAGCATCTTTGTTTTAATTGGTTATTTAGTCGTGGTAGCCTGTATGGCTCTATGAAACAACTTAAATAAATTAGCGAAGTGATATGGTCAAGACCTAGAACAACCTCATAGAAGTGCATTTACTGGACAATAATTACACACATTAGAATGTCTGCCAACCAATCAGAATCAAGTATTCAACAGACCTATGGAATAAATATAATTAAGCCATTCATTGGTTTATTCCCCAAAAAGTGTCAAAACTGTGGCTCTGTGGTGCTATCAAAATATTCTGCTGTTTGTTTGAGGATCTCAATCATCCCAACATAGCAAAATTGGCTTAACCAATGATGTGAGTTTGAGCGGAATTATGTGTTTGAAAATAATTTGAAAATTGGACAAAAAAGGTACATGACTGTGTACTTAACTGGACTACAATCCCATGAATCAATATTGTGAAAGACTTTAAAAAGAAAAGAAGAAAATTAGAAAAGGAAAATTAGAAAACGATCGATTTTTATATATATTAAAAAAGATACACAAATTTGATTTTTTCAGATACATTATGTACACTCAAAAATATATTTTTAAGATTAAAGTATTTCCATTTCATAACAAATTTCCATATTTTTTTAATAATGCATTATAAGTTTTATTAATTACATTTATATTTGTTGATATAAATTGTAAATGTGTAAATCTTAAAAATAGGCAAAAAGTTTTTTTTTGCAGAGTTCAAATATACAAGTAGTAATACTACAGGGAGATCTTCTGGAATATGTAATTCACAGTACGTCATTGAAGTGGGGGTCGGGAGTTATTTTGCTGCACTTTGTTTTCAGAGATATTTTGATTGGTGTTATATTTCTCTAATGGATTATGGGAAATGTAGATGTATGAGGTTTTGCCTAGTGGTTTGCTCACATGCTGTCAAACTTTGAGCTGTCGTGCAGCCCTCATGACTTGCAGGTCCATATCGCATAATTTCCAAATCCATCATTAGTCTTTGCCCCATTATTCCCTCTCTCTCTCTCAATTTCAATTTCAATTTAACGAGCTTTATTGGCATGACAAAGACATTTTGTATTGCCAAAGAAATTACATAGAAAAACAAAACAGGAACTAAACTAAGACATGACAACAATAATAAATATAAAGAAATAACATTAATGCAACATATAGGGTCAGTAACAGGGGGAGGGGATTGGGGTCAGGGGTCATCGATACATGTGTTGTTATTGGTTTGAGTTCTGGTTGTCCCGCAGGTTTCTACAGGATAGTACAAATCTTGCAGCTATATTTGCTGCACATTCCTCTTTTTCCCCCAGAATAAAACACATTTTTTGTGTCGGGGTACAGTCATTGAAATCTGGGCATATGTTGTTAATTTTGGGGTAATATTTGTTTCTAATTGGTTGGTATTTTGGGCATTCTGTGAGGAAGTGCAGTTCTGTCTCAATCACTCCCAGGATGCATTGGGAGCACAGTCTGTCCTCGCGGGGCAGCCATGTCTGTCTGCGGCGGCCCGTCTCTACGGCCAGACTGTGCTCGCTGAGTCTGTACATCGTCAGTGCTTTTCTTAATTTTCTGTCAGTCACTGTGGTCAGATAGTTTGCCACCGTGTACTCTCGATTTAGTGCCGAATAACATTCCAGTTTGTGTTGAGTTTTAATGGTGTTTGTCCAATGCGTGAGGTATTTTTCCTTTTCTTTGTGTATAATTTGGTTAGGCCGAATGTTTGTGAGTGTGCCGTTATCCTGAGACTGGCCGATCTCCTCAGGTGTGACTTCAGTCAGTCTCAGGACAAGCTGGCATAGGGGACTCTTCACTAAGCTCAGCTCTCTCTCTCTCTCTCTCTGCCATTCAATAAATGTGGCGAAAGGTATAAAAAAAAATAGCATAAAAATAAAATGGAAAAGAAACTATTAAACTGACAAATGTTCAGAAAGATGAAAATGTTTGCAATCATCCACACCGTCAAAAAATACAAACAGCTACGGACTACATACAGGAGCTCATTGGCACTGATCTGGTGCCAGTTTCTTGACCCAAACTCCACTGCCATCAATACAACTAAAATGATCCCAGATCAATATTAAAGGGCAGCAGCATTAGGCACAGCTCCGCAAGATAAATGACATTTCCTAAAATCATGCTGACATTTTCAATTATCATGCACGAGGCACTGGCACTGCAAGAGTAGGTTTGTCAGGCTAAGGCAGATACACCGTACACCTTATCGCTAGAGGAAGAGTCCATTCGAAGAAAAGAACAGGGCTTAGTGACACAAATCTGGACCTGATTGGGGTCTGGACAAAGGTGGAATTGGATTCAAGGGGTGTTGGGGGAAAAAGAGGACAAAGAAGTAAGGTGTGGGAGGAGCTCCGCTTGGCAGAGGCTCTGACTCCAACTAACTGGCTACTTTCAATAAGACCTTCTATGAAAGGCTAAGGTGAAAGGACACAGTCTTTGCGGTTTTTTGTGTGTGCCGTAAATGGCCCGCATTGGGCTCATATCTTCACAGTGGTTCCAAGAAGAGGCAGCAAGCCTGGCGAGAATAAAGTGGTTTCCATCCACAGTTAGAGAGGCACTCTACCAGCAATCGTCAGACAATCGTAGACAAGAGAATTAAATATTTAAAGGCCATAATGACAGAGTTCATTAAAATGACATTTAAAATAGAAATGTGATGAACATAAATAAGGAAATAATAAAAAGCTTCAGATTCCGACATTCCGAATGTGAAAAAAATCCAGAAGAGGACCATTCCAAAATTATGTCATTGTTGTTTCAAACCCATATGACCTTCTTTTTTTATGGAACTCAAAAGAAGATTCACAATGTACTTTCATTGCAAACATTCTGCTTAGTGTTTGTTGGGATCCAAGGAAAAATAAAAGTCATTTGAGTTTGTAGCAACATTAGAAGTAGTAAATGAGAAATTTAACTTTTTGGGGGGGTGAACTTTCCCTTTAATCTCAAGTTAAGGGGAAAGGAAAGTTAGAATAGATGGAAAGAAGGAGACCAGCAAATTCCAGACTTGGTTTCAGTGGAGTCAGTTAAACCGAGCAGCTCAAATTATGCAAAACATGGTGACAAGAACAAGCAGGTGTCTCTACATTTCTCCACACCTTGTCTACACTGCTGCTCTGTCGCTGGAAGGTACAATCGGAAGTGCTGCCAAGGCTAGTGCATTAAAAGTGAGGTAAAGCACTCTTCAGGCATTACAGAAAACTTCTTGTGGGGTTTCAGGATTAAATATGACTGCAGAATACATGCATTGATTTATGTACATTTAAAGTGCTGTTGAGACTGAGAATATGTAAAAGTTCAGACTGTTCATGACAGAAGAACTTGTCCCTTATTAAATTACAACAGTTATTCGTGTGCTGGGAACAAATGACGTACTCAGAACAGCAATTATATACAGGTGCTGGTCATATAATTAGAATATCCTCAAAAAGTTGATTTATTTCAGTAATTCCATTCAAAAAGTGAAACTTGTATAATGTATACATTCATTCCACACAGACTGATATATTTCAAATGTTTATTTCATTTAATTGTGATGATTAAAACTGGCAACTAATGAAAATCCCAAATTCAGTATCTCCGAAAATTACAATATTACTTAAGACCAATACAAAAAAAAAGGATTTTTAGAAATGTTGGCCAACTGAAAAGTATGAACATGAAAAGTATGAGCATGTACAGCACTCAATACTTAGTTGGGGCTCCTTTTGCCTGAATTACTGCAGCAATGCGGTGTGGCATGGAGTCGATCAGTCTGTGGCACTGCTCAGGTGATATGAGAGCCAAGGTTGCTCTGATAGTGGCCTTTAGCTCTTCTGCATTGTTGGGTCTGGCGTATCGCATCTTCCTCTTCACAATACGCCATAGATTTTCTATAGGATTAAGGTCAGGCGAGTTTGCTGGCCAATTAAGAACAGGCATACCATGGTCCTTAAACCAGGTACTGGTAGCTTTGTCACTGTGCAGGTGCAAAGTCCTGTTGGAAAATGAAATCTGCATCTCCATAAAATTGGTCAGCAGCAGGAAGCATGAAGTGCTCTAAAACTTCCTGGTAGATGGCTGCATTGACCTTGGACCTCAGAAAACACAGTGGACCAACACCAGCAGATGACATGGCACCCCAAACCATCACTGACTGTGGAAACTTTACACTGGACTTCAAGCAACATGGATTCTGTGCCTCTCCTCTCTTCCTCCAGACTCTGGGACCTTGATTTCCAAAGGAAATGCAAAATTTACTTTCATCAGAGAACATAACTTTGGACCACTCAGCAGCAGTGCAGTCCTTTTTGTCTTTAGCCCAGGTGAGATGCTTCTGATGCTGTGTCTTGTTCAAGAGTGGCTTGACACAAGGAATGCGACAGCTGAAACCCATGTCTTGCATACATCTGTGCGTGGTGGTTCTTGAAGCACTGACTCCAGCTGCAGTCCACTCTTTGTTAATCTCCCCCACATTTTTGAATGGGTTTTGTTTCACGATCCTCTCCAGGGTGTGGTTATCCCTATTACTTGTACACTTTTTTCTACCACATCTTTTTCTTCCCTTCGCCTCTCTATTAATGTGCTTGGACACAGAGCTCTGTGAACAGCCAGCCTCTTTAGCAATGACCTTTTATGTCTTGCCCTCCTTGTGCAAGATGTCAATGGTCGTCTTTTGGACAGCTGTCAAGTCAGCAGTCTTCCCCATGATTGTGTAGCCTACAGAACTAGACTGAGAGACCATTTAAAGGCCTTTGCAGGTGTTGTGAGTTAATTAGCTGATTAGAGTGTGGCACCAGGTGTCTTCAATATTGAACCTTTTCACAATATTCTAATTTTCTGAGATACTGATTTTGGGGTTTTCATTAGTTGTCAGTTATAATCATCAAAATTAAAAGGAATGAACACCTGAAATATATCAGTCTGTGTGGAATGAATGTATACATTATACAAGTTTCACTTTTTGAATGGAATTACTGAAATAAATCAACTTTTTGATGATATTCTAATAATATGACCAGCACCTGTGTGTGTGTATATATATATATATATATATATATATATATATATATATATATATATATATATATATATATATATACAAATATATATATATATATATATATATATATATATATATACAAATATTCATGTTTGAATCATGTACAGCACAGATAAATTCCTTCATTTTTGTCTTTGTATCAATTAGGATATAGTTAAACATTTAAAATAATTTTTTTTAAGGAATTAAACATATTGTAATTCAATGAAATTTGTAGTTCCCTATCTGTCACTCACTCAACGTTGTATCGATAAGTTGACACTAGGGGTCACACTTGGGAGCCCAGACATCTCTGAACTTTGAGAAAAGGCCAATGGAAATGGCGTCTGGGATTCGCATGCCACTCCCCCGGACATAAGGGTATAAAAGGAGTGTCGCTGTAAACACACATTCAGATTTCTTCTTCGGAGCCGAGCAGACACATTCACTGAGCTGAATTCTTACTGCCATTCCATTCATCTCTCCTCTGCTGAAAGCTGCTGGATCTAAGGCGCATTGCAGCGGTTCTCCCCCCCCTCACACACTTTGGTTGTGTCGAGGAACACCCCTGGGCACTTTGGCAGTACAGCAGAGCCCTTCCTTATATATATGGCCGTCAAAAAATAGTTAATATAAACTCTTTTAGTGATTTATATATATATATATATATATATATATATATATATATATATATATATAATCACTAAAAGAGTTTATATTTCTCTATAAGAGTAACGCAAACGAAAGCATCTTTTTCAAGATGCCCTTTAGTTTTTGTGTAATTCCTGGTTGCGGTCGATTTCTCTCTGCTTCTGACGGCCACGATCGCTGCCTTACGTGCTTGAGTGCTACCCACATGGAGTCAGCGTTCGTGGATGGTTCATGCCCACATTGCGAGGACATGACCATGGCTAAGTTGCAGTCATGGCTTGCCTTTGTAAGAGGGCCCCAGCGGCTCCCCGACTTGGTCCTTCTACCTACGGGTATGAGGCGGGGTCGAGCTCAGCCGCAGGCTGACGTGGAGCTGGCAGCCATGTTTGCCTGGGCATCTGCGAGTGTTGGGCTGGAGTGGAACCCTCCACTCCCCCCTGATCCCTCACGGCTCGATGATTGGTTCCTGGGGCCAGAGCGCCGCTTTTGTGGCAGGCACCTTTCTCTGCCCGCACACGGTCCGTGAACTCCTCCGCTCTCATAACCCTCGATGGCGGACCGAAGTGGACCAAGCGGTTGTGGTTCACCTGTGCCAGCAAAGCACCGCCACTTGGCGGAGTTGCCCAAGGCTCCCGTACAGAGACTGTAGGCTGACGTCGTCACTGACGGCTAAAGCCTACAGCACTGCTGGGCACGCCGCTTCCGCCCTGCATGCCATGATGCTCCTGCAGGTGCACCAAGCCAAGACACTTAGATAACTACACGAGGGTAGTCCTGACCCAGCACTAATGCAGGAGCTGCACTTGGCGACCGACTTCGCCCTCCTGGTGGTCCAGGAATGGCACATTTGGGTCAACCTGGTCGAGTCGCGAGAGGCCAACAAGGTTTGTTTCCTTGACACCCCCATCTCCCAGGTTGGGCTGATTAGCGACACCGTTGGAGACTTTGCCCGACAGTTCTCAACGTTAAGAAAGCATACGGAGGCCATACAGCATATCCTGCCACGTCAGAGCCACAGACCCTGCACTCCATCTACTCGTCACCATGGGCATCCATCAAGACCGCCGGCCACCGGCTCTCTTTGGCAGGTACGGTGCCCTGGAACCGGGCCCCCCACTTCCGCGTGCCCAGCCGTGGCACAAACCCACCCCCAATGTGATGGTTTCCATGGGTTTCGAGGATGAAGATCTTCCTCCCCCATCCCAGGCTGTTCCGGGAGCGGTCACATAGAGACAGGTAAGTGCTTTGATGTCTCTAGACTCAGCACCTTGGGCTCCACCCCAACGCAAAGCTCCGTCTGCTGGTACGTCCGACACGGTAGTCCCTTTCGTCCCTCTCACAAGGAGTTTGGGGGCATGGCTCGTGCTCTACAACCTATTGCCCTGGTTGATCAGGACCGCCCGACTCGGCTATGCGAATCAGTTCAACAGGCGCCAGCCCAGGTTCAATGGTGTCTGCTTCACTGTGCTGAGAGGTGAGATTGTCACTACCTTGCACCTTTCTACGGAAGGATGCGATAGAGCCTGTCCTTCCAGTCGAGATGAGGAAGGGGTTTTACACCCCCTACTTCATCGTACCAACCAGAGATGCATTTTAGCGAGCATCCGGCATCAGGATTGGTTCACGGTGGTAGACCTGAAGAACATATACAATCAGGTCTCGATTGTTCCTCGACACAGACCCTTTCTCCGGTTTACCCTCGATGGTCAGGCATAACAGTACAAAGTCCTCGCCTTTGGCCTGTCCTTGTCTCCTTGTGCCTTCACAAAAGTCGCAGAGGCAGCCCTTGCCCCACTAAGGGAAGTGGGCATCCGCATCCTCAACAATCTCAATGACTGGCTAATCCTAGCTCACTCTCAGGTCATGTTATGTGCACACAGGGACCTGGTGCTCAGGCAACTCAGTTGCTTGGGGCTTCGGGTCAACTACGAAAAGAGCAAGCTCACCCCAGTTCAGAGCATTTCTTTTCTCGGTATGGTCTCGATGACAGCGTGCCAAACCAACGTGCATGCGTTCAGACAGAATAAGCTGGTCCCACTGAAATCCTTTCAGAGGCTCTTGGGGCATATGGCATCCTCAGCAACAGTCATGGCTCTTGGATTGATGCATATGAGCCTTCCTTGAGGTGAACACGTGCACTTTTTTCCCAGTTGCATTCGCAAAAAATTGTGAACCCTGGACATTCTTCTTCCTTAGCCCAACAGCCGGCGAGTCTTCGGAGAGGATCACCGCTGCCCCAGTACGGTTGTCACCTAGGCAAGGTAAGGGCTCCACATGTGCTGGTTGTCTCCCTACGCAACCCTGTGTGACGTATTTTCCGCAAAATGGTTTCCCCGCCGGAAAACCGCGTCTTCATTTGGCCGAGGGCCCTCTGTCCTTGGTCGCCGTGTCTATAGTAACTCCTCCCCCCTAGGGGAGGATCTACCACGGCGCCACTCCGTATGATGTGCTTCCGCTCCTACCCGGTAAGACCGTGTGTTGTATTCCACTTAAGACGTTGTGTCCCTCCTGCCACAACACTGAACCAACCGCTGAAATGGCCGGGTCTTTGGATCGGCTCCTCAGTGAGATACTTAATGTGCGTTTGCAGCGTCACTCCTTTTATACCTGTATGTCTGGGGGAGTGTCATGCAAATTCCACACGCCAATTTCCATTGACCTTTTCTCAAGATCAGAGATGTCTGGGCTCCCCAGGAATGACCCCTAGTGTCAACTCAACGACACACATCTCGTTCCCTCCATCAGGGAATGGAGGTTACGTCAGTAACCGAGACATTTTTGTTTTTTTAATAAACACACACCATGGGGGAAGAACACCTTGTCAGAATGCTTTAATTTATCCCAAAGTCTTTAAAATAGAGCCAAAGTTACTTTCTATAAAACTGGAGGTGTCAATTTTTTCACCTTGTGGCTTTCCATGCTGAATAAGAACAGGTTTCATCAAAACACAAAAGGAAATATATTTTCAATGAATATAATGAAAATGATCTTGGCTAATATGAATAAATTTAACCATACTGTGTAGTTTTATCATATGGTTTAAAGGATGGGCGTAGAATATGCAGGGGATGCGGGATGTGTCCCCAAACTTTTTCACTGGGCAATGTTGTACTTTATTTTTTATTTATTTATCTTTTTTACATCAAATGTGTAAATACGTAAATGTTAAAGTTAAAATTCACTGGTCAATCTCTTAAGAGATGAGACAGCTGATTAACTTCATTATGTGATGTTGTTTCCATGTCAACCATGTCGGACATTATAAGTCAGTCAGTATGAATTATATTGCGAGTATGAATAATAGGTTATTATAATATTCTCATCTAAAAGTTGGGTTTAATGTGGGAAATTAATGGGATAAATATTTATATTTTCATAACTATTTCAATATATGTGGCGCTATAACTATGGCTCGTAATTGCCATGTTGGTGTAATCAGGAATAGCCCAATTAGCCCATCCACAATTTGAAGCTGATCAGACCAAGCATGACCAAGTTATACCCATTTCCTTGCTGACTTCCTGTTGGGCAGAGCTTAAGACTGTCAGCATAAAGTTGTCCGGCTTGTTTAGATCTATAAATGTACCGAGTTTGGAGACTGTAGTTGAAAAAAGGTGTGCAACAGAGCATCCCAAAAATGCAGAATTTAAAGGGGGCAAAACAGAGCCCCCCCACGACCCCCCCCATGTGAACTTTTGCTCAGCCCTAATGGTTAACAACTCTGATGTGTGTGCCAAATGTTATGTAAATTTAAGAATTCCAAGAGCCTCAAAACACACCTAATACATAAAGAAAGGAATAATATTATTAATAATAATAATAATAATAATAATTCCTTTATAATAATAATTTTCGAATAATAATTTTCGAGGCGCTCAAAGCACTTAGTATAGGGGGAATCTCCTTGATTGGTTAAATCACTCTACTCTCCTCTCTACCACCAGTGTGCAGCATCCACCTGGATGATGTGACAGCAGCCATAGTGTGTCAGAATTCCCACCACACACTAGCTATTGGTGGAGAGGAGAGTAGAGTGATATAGCCAATTCAGGGATGGGTATTAATAGGAAGCCATTATAAATAGGGGCCAATGGGGAGAATTTGGCAAATAAACCAGGGTTATACCCCTACTCTTTACAAGAAGTGCCCTGGGATTTTTAATGACCACAGAGTGTCAGGACCTCGGTTTAACATCTCACCAAAAAGATGGTGCTTTTTTAACAGTATAGTGTTCCCGTCACTATACTGGGGCATAAGGACCCACAGAGACCGCAGGGTAAGCATCCCCTTCTGGGCTCCCTAATACCACTTCCAGCAGCAGCCTTGGTTTTCCCCAGGATGTCTCCCATCCAGGTACTGGCCAGGCTCAACCTTGATTAGCTTTAGTGGGCAACCAGGCAAGAGCTGATGGGTGATATGGCCGCTTTAAAAATATTCAATGTGTTTCCATGGCAACACTATAAAATATATCAATAAATCAGTATAATTTGACATTAGCATTGTCCTGACATTAAACTAAACAAGTTTAAAACAATTTAGGTAAAAATGAGAATGCTATTCCATAGTCTGTAAAAACTGCCACACTTTCTGCTTCCAGTTGGTGGCACTATGACCGTGCCCCACAACAGTCACATCCATGTGATCAGCCCAAAATACCAAATACAAATCTAAATCACACAATGCATGCCATAGATATGAACACTTCTTTTCTCATTTTTCACCATAAATGTATCGCCTTGCCATGGCAACACCATTCAATATATCAAAAATCTGTTAGCAAACTAGGGGGAGCTGTGGAACGGATTAGGCATATCTATGATTGTGGCACGGTGGAGGGCGGGACCGGCGCGTGATTGCGCACGCCCGGTCCCGTATCTGGCTGATTGAGCCAGCAAGAGGGTTAAAAGGCCACTCGCAGACGGCGATCGGGAGAGAGAGCTTAATCAGCAGACGTCTGCTGTCCTAAATGTTTGTTTTAAGTTCTTAATTAAATTATTATTTATGTTGACAAGCCGGTTTCTCGCCTCTTCCTTGCCCATGAACATGATCGTTTTACATTGGTGCCGAAAGCCCGGGAAGGAAGAGGCGAGAAACCGGCTTGTCAACATAAATAATAATTTAATTAAGAACTTAAAACAAACATTTAGGACAGCAGACGTCTGCTGATTAAGCTCTCTCTCCCGATCGCCGTCTGCGAGTGGCCTTTTAACCCTCTTGCCGGCTCAATCAGCCAGATACGGGACCGGGCGTGCGCAATCACGCGCCGGTCCCGCCCTCCACCGTGCCACACTCCTCCCCCGTTCTCTCAGGCTGGGGACCCCCGGCCTGACGTACATCCCCTGGGGGGGGGCGCCTCCCGCGCGGTCTGCCGGCGGGTCATCCCCATCAACCTGGACGAGGGAGGGGGCAAGGGGAGGGAAACAACCATTAAAAATAAGGGGGGGGGGAGGGTCCCTGCACTGGGCAGTACCTCCCCCTCCCATAAACACCATAATTTAAAAAAAGAGGGAAAAGGCCACCGCAGAGCGGTATCGAGAGAGAGAGGAGAGAGAGATTAAAGAAACGAAAGAAAAAAAAACATACTCGCCGGTTCTCTGATACGCCGCAGCTCGTTCCTCAGCCACTTCTCCACCCTCTTCAGGACAACAGCCGCGCCTCTCCGGGCAGATCGGAGGCAGTCCTCAGCCCCTAGCGGACGGAACGCCCCGCCGCGTTCCCGGGGTGTCGAAGGGGCCTCCCCCCGCCCCTGGCAGCGGTTCTCCCGCTCCAGGCGGTCGGCGGCGAGCCCCTCCCCGCACGCGGTCGGCAGTCTCCAACCCCGCCGCGTTCCAGCGGCCAGTAGGGAACTCCCCCGCCCCTGGCAGCGGCCCTAACCGCTCCAGGCGGTCGGCCAGGAGCCCCTCCTCCCCTCGCGGTCGGCGGCCGTTCCTCCGCGTCCAGGCGGCTGGGCTCCTCCGTCCCCCGGCAGATGGCCGCGGCTGCTCCATTGAGAAGTGGCGAGAACTCCGCTACGGCGCATCCCTCTTCCTTCCCGGGCTTTCGGCACCAATGTAAAACGATCATGTTCATGGGCAAGGAAGAGGCGAGAAACCGGCTTGTCAACATAAATCATAATTTAATGACGAACTTAAAACAAACATTTAGGACAGCAGACGTCTGCTGATTAAGCTCTCTCTCCCGATCGCCGTCTGCGAGTGGCCTTTTAACCCTCTTGCCGGCTCAATCAGCCAGATACGGGACCGGGCGTGCGCAATCACGCGCCGGTCCCGCCCTCCACCGTGCCACAATGATGAATAGCAATATCAGATAAAAGATGTCCTATGAAAAATGTATGTGTAAACTTTCATAAGTTTTTAGCCATAGTAAGCCCTTCAAAACACCATGGAAAATGTGAAAATCCCGAATTTCATCCAACATGGCTGACTTCATGTTGGGCAGAGTCAGATACACATAATTGTGAAAAAACCTCCGGTGCTCGAGCCCTAACAAAGAAAAATCCTTAGAAGAACAATAGGGCCTCAGCACTTTCAGTGATGGGGCCCTAAATATTACACATGTACTGTATGTTTGGGTAATTTTTGACCCGTGAACATCAATAGTGTGACTGTGAAATAGTGGATATACACACCAGTGTCCACACCACAATTAATTTCTCTTTTAGTTTGACAAGTTATGACAAAGATCGGAAAACTTTCATGACAAAACTTTGCTTTGCGTTGAGCCTGACAACGTCCCATAAAAGTTCTTCTTCTTCACTTTTTTGGGACATGTTCCATATTTTTGCATTCCTCCATGTTTCTTTTGAGTAATGTATTCCTACCCACCGTTAGCTGTGCAAATATATCTATTGAGCTATAATCATAGGAGTAAAATCTCTTGCATAACGCATTTGTACCATTGCATGGTATAGATTGTCATACTAGAACTGGGTATCACCAATTACTTCAAGATATGATATATATCATGATATACTATATGTCACGATTTAATATATTGCAATGCATCACCATATAATTGGATCGCCATTAAAACTGCGGCAAATGCCAAAATCTCTCTTGCACATTTCACTTTGTCATTAGGGTGCTTCATTAGCGCAATAAGAAATAAAGCTTTAAGAGATTGCGCTAATTTCTATGACCTGCTTCTTCATTAATTGAACTGTAGGAAATTACATGAAAGGACACAAATGAGAAAAAGTATTGATACAAGGATCTAAAGTATCACCGCAATATCGTTAGAAAAGAAATATATTGATATATGATTTCATGGACACAGCCCTACTTCTTAAAGACCAGCACAATTTTCTGTCAACTCGTGTTTTTATGTCATGTTCTCTTCCACAAAAGTGTCTAACTGGATGTTTCTTCACCTTGAGAAACTTTTACCAAGCATCCATCCGCCCATCCATCTATCCACTCTCACTTCATTCCGTCCTCTGAAGAGTTGTCCCTTATTCCACTAGTATTACCAAGTGTCCTTCAAAGACTTCTTCCAGACGACCATCACTCAAGTGAGCCATAAGCTTTGCCGCCACCAACGCATGACTTCCCTTCACGCTGACGGTCATATTGAGACATTCCATCAAATCACTGTCAGCAAAATGAAGGCAAATACAACACAAGCATTTGAGCATGCGGGTGTGAGGCGGAGTTTGTTTGTTGGATGAGGACGTGAGGGGGTGAGTTTTTATTTCAGATTGAAGCCTGAGTCACAACATCAAATCCTTTATAATCCTGTGTGAGTCAAGGCGACAACTCTAACACAAAGAGGCTGACTAACCTCATTAGGGTGCACATGTTCAAAATCAACAGCACATCTAGAATTCTAGGAGAAACTGACACGAGCGGTTGCCAGGTGGTATTATCACATCTTATTGTATGCCACACGGTGCCAGAATTCTCTTATAATCTGTCATGGGAGAAACTACAAGCATATTTTTTTTTAAAATATAGAATATATTGATGGATACAAAACTGATTTTACCATTAACAACCTCAAGAAACCCATAACTGCATACAGAGCGAATGACTTAGCTTTAAAACAAAATCACAAAGACACGGAATATAGGAACACGTGATCATAAACCAAAAAACGACTTCCTTAAAGTGACAATTGCATGTATATTGTATTGCTCATATTTTGAAAGACCCTACGAACAAGTAGCACCCCTTCCTGTAGTTCCCTTCAAAGGCGCAAAAAATGCTATTTAGAATTAATTGGTAATGTATGGTCTAGAGTCAGCATGTTGTTTCTGAGAATTCCAAAACCCTAGAATCGGCAACATTATGCTGACACACTGACATGCAGCTTCTCCTATCAGATAATTTTGAATTGGCTCCAGCATGTTTACTTTCCCCTGTGGCGCAATCAGAAGTGTGTTGCTTTAACAGCATGGGAGACCCAGGTTTGGGTCCTGCATTGACCCCAAAAAGTAATGTGTTTGCATAATCATTAACCAGCACAATGTCTTTGACTCTCTAACATTACATTTTTAATCCACTGATGGTTAGACATTCCTTTTCAATTTATTACAGCTTGTTCAGTTAAAAACTTGCTTTTGGCGCCCCTCTGTGGACATTTCTCCAGAAAATGGAGCTACACGTGTTCATATGCACAACAACACTTACTGAATTGGCCACTGGGAGCAGTATTTCGTATTTTGGAAATTTTGCTAATTTTGCTACAGAAAAGTCAAGCTAATGTTTCGGATTTCACTGTGAGATCAGTCTGATCTTGTTCCTAGTGGAGTTTTGTTGTCAGAGGGCAGCACACTTGTAGCTTAGTTGTGGTAATTGATGGCTTAATACAACATATACTGTAAATTATGTAGCAGGTAAACTCAACACACCCATAATATTCCCCATGCTTTATATTTCACCCCTGAAGAAGCTAAATTATGCCTCTTCTCCTTCTATGTCCCTCTCAGATAAAGAAGAGAGATTTCGATGACAACCTCCACCAAACACCAAACCAGTGTTATTAGGGTTAGCGAAAACCACTAAATGACATTTTCTTTGTGAACTGGAATAAAAATAAACTACATATCTAAGACTCCAAAACTAACTCCACTGAAATAAAATGATGAATTAGTTTTAGTTTTTAATTAACAGTGTATTAAAAATTCTAAACCTTTACAGACCACCTACATTAACTGTATGGCTCTGAGGTATGTGATGCCCTTAAAAATGTTTTAATAGTAGATAAAGTGTGTAATCTCTGCGCCACTAGCGTCACCAAATGGAATTGCAAAAAGTCTCTGTTTTCAAATGAATTGCGGAAATATCCTCCCATCTTCCATTGGTTGTACACATTTAGTCGTGCCCCATACTCACACCATTGGTCGAGCCAACGTTGCTGTATCGGGCTGGATCGACCTAATACTAAACTAAATCTAACAATCATAAAGTGAAAACTACCAAAAACAAAACTAAAAGGACAAATTGACAATAAAATAGAATTAACAACTAAATAAAAATGGCAAATGGTCTGCACTTATATAGTGCCATTTTTAACATTAGAGATTACCAAAGTGCTTTACACTGTGTCCCAATCACCCATTCATACACACATTCATACACCAATGATGGCATAGATGCCATGCAAGGCACTAGCCTGCCATTGGTAGCAACTTGGGGTTCAGTGTCTTGCCCAAGGACACTTTGGCATGTGGAGTCATGTGGGCCATGAATCTAACCACCAACCCTGCGATTAATGGCCGACCCGCTCAACTACCTGAGCCATAGCCGTCAACAATGATGGCTGTTCATTCAGCTTTCATGCACATTTTAATTCTAGGCGCGTGAAAAATCTGAATTAAATTAAAGGCACGGGTATTGATTTAATTGTGGCAACAGTGTGTTGATGACTCATGATTGATTGAGGGTTTCGAGATTGTCAGTGGGAGGTCCTGAGCGGAGTAATGACTCCTGGGTTTTTCTTCTCCATTAGCTATCAATCTTTTTTTATTATTTTTTTTTTTATTTGTAAAATTAAGTTAGCGCCACACATAAAACAACACTTAAATGTGTCCTTTGGTTACCAGGCCAGTGCAAAAGCTGCTTTTTATTACAAGATTTGTTTAAACGTTTGAAATAGAAAGAAAATATGTCTCTTGGAGTGCAGAGAGAGCTTAGAAAGGAAAATAAAAAAGGAGGTGGAGAGCGTCACAGCCAAGCTGGAGAGGCAAACACATATCTGCTAACTTCCTGTGTCTCGGAACACTTGATGTGACACAAATGTCCAACTGTGGAATTTCCTAGAGTAGACACGCTATTCGGAAGGGAAAATCTCACATAATACAGACTTCATACAGAATGTATTGATCATTCTGGTGCACAGCTACAGAAAACAAGACACGACAAATTGTAAGGTCTAAAATTTAGATATAACATAGTGAGTTGATTCACTGTTAAGCCACTTTACGAAATTCTATTCTTTCAAATATGTCCCCAAAAAGAAGCTATTTTTGGTTTTCGCTAACATCTTTGGATATTTTGCAGAAATGTTGTCCCCAAACGTATAGTTAGGTTAGAAACATTCGCCCACACACATATGCATTTGAGAGTCTATTTGATTATAATTGAAAGTGATATTCTTGAATATATGCAAGTTGTTTTGCCAGTGTCGACATTCCGAGTGAAATGTACTGACATGTAGTTATTACAAAGTGACGGCTCTTTAATGTTCCACTGTGTTGTGTGACTAGGGTAGCATACACCGCAATAAGCGCCATTGTTCCCCGCAGCCTTATGGATTTAATTAGATTTGATAACTTGTTTTATGTCGGGAACTGTGGCTCTGGGCACTTTCCCTTCCAAATGTCTTTCCTCTCTTTTACTCTATCCATTCATCTCCCTTTCTTCTCTCTGTGGTGGTTCTGTAGTTTTTCTCTGCTACAAATCCATTATATGCACTACTACCGATGTGAAAAGACAACAAAACTACAGCACAATCTGTCATATTTTTCATAACCAAAATAGTGGTTTCACCATCCTCTATGAAACAAGAGGTACAAACATACTGATGACACAAGTTACTCTAGTTTGGTCACGGATGTAAGATTCCATCTGATTTCAAATTGTGCGTGCATGTTCACTCTGGCTTTTACAGATGCCGTTAGAAAGAGTCTGACATGACACATGATTTTGCAAGGGTTGTCATATGAAAATCTAACAGCAGTCAAATAATAATAAAAAAAAGATTGATGTTATGCAATACATAGTGCATATGCAGGAAAAAGAACTGCAATATATGTTGTACTTTAACTTAAGTATTGTTATAATATGCAAAGATGTAACCAAATATTCAGGACTAGGGGAGCCAAATGTAAAAGATAAGACTTAGTGACAGAAAAAACTATATACTGTTAAACTACACAGAAAAACTGTGTGTGTGTGTGTGTGTGTGTGTGTGTGTGTGTTTTTTAGAGAAAAATAAAATGTGTTTAAGAGAAAGAGAAAAAGGTTTAGTGAAAAAAATATTACATATTTTTTTCACCTTGCGGTTCAAGGGCTTCCATAGATACAAAATAAAGGAATGATGAAAGATGCCCTGTCTATGGATATCTGTGGATTTATGTCTATAGATTGACAAACCGATGGTAATCGCATCCAAATTACTGTCTCATATAATAACCTTCTACGTTCATTTATCAGACAGACACTTGATGCTCCGTTTAGAACCATTGATCAATATTTAATCTAGAGAAATAAATTGCACCTGTTTGTCTTTCATCTTACAGGGGAAATGTATGTATTGTGACAATGCCAGCAGCACATTAATCAAATAATGGAATACTGTTTTTTTGAGGGACAAGTGAGAGAGACAGACCTAACTGCTATATTATATAGGATTTATATAGGAATAGTTCACCCAAAACTGAAAATTCACACATAATTTACTTACTGTGATGCCATCCCAGATGTGTATGAATGTCTTTCTACAGAAGAACACAAATTAAGGTTTTTAGAAGAAGACAGAGCTCTGTCAGGTCCTTATAATGAAAATAAATGGGTGCAAGCATTTTGACAGTCAAAAAGTCACATTTAGGAAGCATAAAATTAATCCATGCAACTCCATTTGATCAATGAATGTCTTCTGAAGTGAATCGATTTTTAAAAGTTAATTAAATCTATTTATTTTTTACACAAACGTACCAATTTTTCTTCAGAAGACATTCAAAGCTCGACTGGAGTCACATGGATTACTTTTATGCTGCCTAAATGTGTCTTTTGGACTAAGTGCTGGCACCCATTTACTTGCATTAGAAGGACCTGACAGAGCTCTGTTTTCTTCTTAAAATCTTAATGTGTGTCCTGCTGAAGAAAGATAGTCATACACATCTGGGATGTAGGTGAATAATGAGAGACCTATTATTTAAAAGGAATAGTTCACCCAAAAATGAAAATTCTGTTATCATTTACTCATGCTCAATTTGTTACAAACCCATATGACTTTCTTCTGGAGAATACAAAAGGATATATCATTAAAAAAATGTGTTCCAAGGAGGAAAGAAAGTCATACAGGTTTGAAAAAACATAAGAACGAGTAAATGTTGAACTATCCCTTTAACTGCAACCCCACAATGTTGATGTGATGCATCTCGCAGCCTCTGTCTTGTTACCTCCACACGGCTGAACATCAGTGCAGCTCATCTCAGCCTTGCATTGTCAAGAGTCAAAGCAGAATTGGGTATCTAAGAAAAGATGTAGATCCCATGTGTGCATTGTGAATAATATGCTGTAACGTGTGGATATCACACACTTGTACTTTTGACCTTCCTGGCGCTGACAGAGAGAATTTTCTTTTTTTTTCTCCATTTATTCTCAGCCCCTTGTCTTCGCAATTACCGTGTTCCAATATTGCCTCATCCCCACAGTCACCAACAATACCCAGAAGGATAGGCAGTCTTTCTTGTGGTGGAGCAATTACCACCCCTATCTCCCTGAAACAAAAACTTTTAGACTAGGATATTAGGAAATGTCAAATTCGGGTTAGATTTCCCTTTTCTCCAAAGGTGACATGGATGTGGCCATACTACATAATGCATGAAGCACACTGGTTACCCCCTGCAAAACCTCGTATAACTTAATCTCTTTACTGCTAGACAGAACATGAATATTGCACTGTATTTGACTTTGAAAAATAGAAAGTTTCAAAACAGTTTCAAAATCATAATTTCATCCGTGAACGTCTAGGTTACTTATGTAACCTCCGCTCCCTGATGGAGGGAACGAGACCTAGTGTCGAAAAAGCGACACTAGGGGTCTCTCTTGACTGCCGGAAATGCCTCTGATCTATGAAAAAAGGCCAATGAGAAGTTGGCAGACAGTATTTGCCTCTGGACATACGGGTATATAAGCGGGCAAATACGTTGAGTTCATTCAGGATTTTTCTGAGGAGCCGGAAATGAGCACACGGTCAGTCCGTCAGCATGTTCTACCGACTCGGACCTGAGAAAACACGGGACGATACTGACTCAACCCTGAGATTGTAGAATCTCGCAAAGGTATTAGGTGTTGCCCAACCCGCTGCTCTACATATGTCTGCCAGAGAGGTGCCTCTGGCCAGTGCCAACGAGGACGCAGCACTCCTTGTTGAGTGTGCTCAGACCCGCAAGGGGGGGCACGGCCTGGGTGTGATAGGCCAATGAAATGGCATCCATCACCCAGTGGGAAAGCCTCTGTTTGGAGACAGCGTTCCCTTTCCGCTGTCCACCAAAGCAGACAAAGAGCTGCTCAGAACGTCTAAAGCTCTGCGTGCGGTCCAAGTAGGTACACAAAACACATACTGGACACAGCAACGACGGGGCTGGGTCTGCCTCCTCCCAGGGCAGCGCTTGCAGGTTCACTACCTGGTCTCTAGTAGGGCGTAGTAGGAACCTTGGGCACGTAGCCCGGTCGTGGTCTTAGGATCACATACGTGTCTGCCGGACAGAACTCCAGGCAAGAGAGATCCCAGGAGATCCCAATATGGGATATATATATATATATATAAAAGCAATATCACATGAGCAAGATTGTTATATGGCCCTATATCACCACAGCTCACAGGCTGAGTGCTGTAAGTAATTAAAACAGTGCTTATTTAGGGCCATATAGCTCGATTGCGAGTGTGATATTGTTTATATACAACAGTTCAGTGAACAAGTAAATTTAAAAAAAAATTTAAAAACTGAGTACAGTCACAAAAAAAGTATTTGTGCATGGAACTAACATTATTATACGGCAGATCAGAATCTGCTGTTGCTGGTTCAAATCAAATGATGCGTCCAAGCCTCTCAAAAACATCACATGTTTCTAATATGTTATTGGAGAAGCACGGATGTGTGTGTGTGTGTGTGTGTGTGTGTGAGCGAGCGAGAGAGAGATGGAGCAGGTGCGATCACCTGTTGAAGTAGTCTGTTAGTCAGCTTTCTGAAGATAAAGTAATTTTGGTGAAATGCATCCTATATTCTCAGAGGAAAAATAGCCGTTCAAGCGGGGGTATTTCTCCCTATTTTGCAGAAGCCGGTGCGATGAATCTTTCAATATATAAACCACAAAGTCTTCTGCCATTTTGTCCACTCCAATGTGGAAAGTCTGGAAAAAGGTAAGTGCCTTGTGTTTGTGTAATGAGCCTTAATGCTGAAGTTGTTAGTTTAAAGCCGTTTAAAGCTATTTGTAGCTTTAGTAGTGTAGTAGTTATACGAGCGATCACAGAATGCTGTTGAATTTTAACATTGAGTGATGCTGACTCTACATCTCATACAAACTGCTCATATTACACACAAAAAATGTTTTGTCTTTTGCCTCCACCTGCTGGCTAAAATATGCAATGTCAAAAAAATAAATGGTAAAGAGACAGAGACAGTAGCTCTTAACACATCTGCACTGCTTTTACACTTTAGTTTAGATTGTTATGAACACAAGCGGAGTGATATACACACACAGTGAAGCATCTGGTGTGAGACCATCAGTACTCTTAAAACATCTCTCATCCAATCAGATTTGAGGACCGGAATTAACTTGTGTTTGGTGTGTGTGTGTGTGTGTGTGTGTGTGTGTGTGTGTGTAGAAATATATTGAAGAATTGGTCCCACTTCATATCAGGTGTCTTTAACTACTATGTACTAACATTAAAATACATGCAATACGATGTATTTATTGTGAAACTACATGATATTCTGCAAAATGTTCAAATAATTCACATTTGCTGCCACTGAGGTTAGAGTAAAGGTAGATTTGGGATTAGGATTAGGGTTAGGGTTAGGTTTAGGGGTAAATTTAACAGTGTAACTACAAATGGAATTAAATGTAGGTACGTCGAATAAATACTGCAATTCAAATATTGTATGAATATTTGTATGATATACAGTAAATATACTGTATGAACATAACACGTACATAGTATCAAATACTTATGTACATAGAAGTTAAAGACACCTAATATAATGTGGGTCCATAAAATTATATATTTTTCTATGATTAGAAAACATGTGTTCTCATAAAGGTAAAAATAAATGCCCCTGGAAATCAACAAATTACCCCTTAATGAAAAAGTTCATTTCTGCAACATTTCCTAAGCACCCCTATTCTCCCCATAACTTTGCTGTCCTCTCTATCAATAAATATGGCTAAAGGGTACTCATTGCTTTACTTTAAGTCTGTTTAAAATTATACAGTATATACATTAAACATACTGATACATGGCACAAAAAAAAAAAAAAAAAAAAAAAAAATCTGAGTAATATCAAATTAAAATAAATATTAATAATATGTTGTAATATGTATTTATATTGATATATTACTACATTGTATTAATTATTTAAAAGTAAAATAAATCTGAAATTGATATAAATATGAAATACTCTAGATTTACAGTGGTATCAAAAAGTATTTTAAAAGCACACTTTTGGAAAAAAATGTATATACTATATGAATGTCATTTTATTAGATATAAAACATCAAACACTTATATCAAAAGAGGCATATGCAAACAAATGACAATTTCTCAAAACAAACTTCACTTTTCTTTTGAAAAAATAATTTTTAGTAGATGCCAAAATTATTCAAAAAGACTTTTGTGGATTTATGAAGTCATCCTCAAGTTCACACCTGTCCTGGCAGAGTAACCATATGTTTGACAACCAAAGAATGTCCACATGTGGTTTGTCTTAAATTTGAACAAAAGGTCTATTCATTTATAATAAGAAACTTGTTTCTTTGAAATGTTTTACTTGCTTGTAAAGGTGTATTTTTGCTATATTTATTTAAAGTAAATGCCATTTGGTTTGATACTTTGTTATATAAATGCAAAGACATTAATACATTTGTGAGTGCAGCTACTGTGTCTGAATGCTTTTTTGGGCCAATGTGTATAAATGTATATTTATATTTGATCTAAATTTGTAGATATAAGTAAAGTTTATTCGCTAGCTTAATTTCAGACCAATATGCTTATGTAATTTTATATCCCTAGACAGACTCATCCATCTAGTGGTGTAAATTCAGCTGGTGAGTCAGTGAGAATGATATGCATGAACTCTGCGAGTCTTATCAGTGTCCAGCAGGACAGGCTAATCTCACTCTCAACAGTCACCTGTATTACTTCCCTTCCTCCTGCTGCCAAACATTCAACACCACCCCATCACTGATGCTCCATCTCGGCAACTTACAAATCTTTAGTTTAACGCTTTGCTGCTCATTTCAGTCAAGTAACAAGCTTACAAATTTTTATATGATGTAAAATGTGACTAGCCTTTGTCAAGTTTTGTTCTGTGACTGACGATGTGGACCTAGCATAATTCAGAGGTTTTAAATTATTGATGATGTTAGCGCTTTATTAATAATTTAACAACTTATATTTTCGTTGTTAAATCGACTCCTACACAAACTCTGAGTAAACCAAAAAACAAAACAAAAAACATTTATCTACTGAATCCCGTCTGGCTAAGCGGGAAAGTGATCATGGTCGAGGGAAAATTAGAGTGAACATCGGCAGAGTATTTGATCCTTGACATGAAGCATGTGAAATATAGTGTCATAAGGATTGATCTGTGTAATTTTAGCTAAACTACAATAACACATGAAATTAATTCTAGACAATGTTCAAGATTATGCAAAAAGACCCATACATTAGTGTAACTTAATATGGTTATACAGAAAATATATACATTTTATTATTATAAAACAATAGCACATCAATATATCAAAATATCAGTTTTGATGGAATCACATCAATACTGAATTGTGTCAACATATGTATAATGTACAGTCTATTTTATAAACAGCTACTGTTATCATCCACGAAATTCAGCAAACAGCTATTGATAAAGCTGGCTAGCTAGCTAACGCCGACATAGGCTATCTTATAAATGCAGTCAATGTATCATGCAAAGAAAAGTGATTACTTCAAACTACAGTCTCGCATAGTCAGACCTATATCCACACTTTGTTTTAGCCCTGTTCCAGCACTGGAGTGTCAAATATAATATAGTCTCAAAGTTTGTAGTAAAACAACCATAACTATGTAATTTTATTTATGCTACCTCATCTGTCAGCATGATGCCAGTGAATCACATTCAGCCTCTTTGTACATTTACGTCATTGTTTTGATCGATGCTCGTGTCCCTATGAAGTGTGTGCGTGAGCATCAGGCAGCTGGCTGCAGTTCACTTAATAGCCACAGGTGCTATTAATATCAAGGGTTTCTGAATCTTACATACTGCACCTTTAATGTTAAAAATGTATATTTTGTTTATCAAGACAATACTTGTACATTTGCAGTAAACTATTGTTTAAATTATAGTTTAAATTATACAACTATGGTGAAAAACAATAATTGGACATTCCTAAAAGTCTCTGCGTTTTATTGTTGCTGTATTTTTTACAGTAAAATATATCTAGCAACCACAGCTAACATTTTTGTTTTTACAATGTTTTACAGTGTACCTTTACAGTGTTTTTGTTTTTACTTTTTCAAACTTGCAAACCCTGACCCAGTGTAACCCTAACTGTAAACATAACCAGAGTCACTATTCAGTTATTAAATGGCTGAAAACCCAGTTCCCCTTTTGTGTTTCACAGGAAAAAAAAAGAAAATAATTCAGGTTCTGAGCGAGATTAGGGTAAATAATCACAATTTAATTTTTTTTTTTTTTTTGGGTGAACTACTCCTTACGTAAATTCCTCTTAAGAAACCCGAAACCAGCCCAAATATAAAGAGCTTTCTTAAAATTGATTAGTCCATGTTTAAAAAATATTTTGTAAATCGCTAATTCTGAATCAGTTCAGTGAAAAAGACAAAACAGATATGTTTCATTTATCTAATTGTTTAATGAAAAGCCGCCCTCAGATGGGAAGTGAAGTGTGAAAGTTTTCAGTAACTCTGTCTGCTCGGTGTTGGCCTGAATGAGATATGCATTCTGTGGAGTGGAGAGTGGAAAAGTCCAGTGATGTAACAGCTGTTAAATGGAGGCATTCCACATCTCCATTTTTCCTTGCTAACAGTTTCCCTGCTGAGCTTTCCCTCGGTTCCACTGCTCTAAGTTCCAGCACTCTGATTACAAACACTGACGAGGCAGACAGTCAATGAGGACTTGTGCTAAACTGTCGATGTGCCAAAAATAGACCACTTTCCAAGGCGAAAGCATCTGTACAGTGTCTGTTCAAATTATAAGCCATGGCTATGAGGTCATATCCCTCAATGAAACCTAAACTGGCTAACTGTTAGGGCCCATCAACTTGATGGTAGGGGAAAGACTTTCATGGTTTCACAAATGACTGACTCTGGAGAGGTCATTACACTGGTCCATCTTGCTGTTGCTTTGCCCAGATTGAGTATTTTGCGAGAAATGAGAGTCTTAAACATTTTTCAATGGTTCTTTTAAAGAACTTCTTTTGCTCTTTTAAAGTTGGCTTTATGGTTGTGGTTGTAACATTATAGATTCATCAGGTCTCCATATTGGTTTCCTGGGTTTGATTATGGATGATTTATATATGATTTTCTAAAGAACTTTAAGGATGTTTATGCTGCATCACTGAAAACTCTGAATCTATTTATTTTCTGATGCATCTCGATCCCGATATAATTTCATAAAATCCCAAGATCAATCTTTTACTCTCTGTACAACCCTATACAATGTGAGTAAATGACTTGCCTAAGTGACCAAATGTATGTTCCCTGTCTGTCAATCAAAGAAGTGACACTAGGGGTCTCCCGTTGAAAGCCTCTTGCATCCCTGAACTTGAGAAAAGGCCAATTACAAATTGGCAGACAGAATTTCCATGTCCCTCCCCCGGACATACAGGTATAAAAGGAGGGAATCATGCATCTGTCCATTCAGATTTTTTTGGAGCCAAGTAGTTGTGTGATCAGTGAGCTACAGTCACTTACTGTTCCACTAATCTCTATAGAACGTATGCTGTTGGATCTATGGCACATATCAGTGTGCAACTTTGACCCTGGGCGCTTCAACAGCGCTTCTAAAAGACAATATTCCTTAAAAGAGTTTATTTTCTCTAAAAGAGCAATACACAACGCTGTTGAACGTACTTTTCAGCACGTGTCTTTATAAAGATGCCCCATGCCGGCCGATTCTGATGCGTTCAGAGGACGCCTACAAGGGACGTCCTCCTCAGTCATTAACCCGCCCCCTGCCGAGTGTGCGGAACAAGGTAAGCGCTTCGAGTCTTCGCTCAGCACCAGAGCCTCGGGATGCGCTTTTGCGTACCGATGCCACAATATCTGCCCCGCCCCGCTTCGAAGCCTCACCAGGTACGTTGAAAACAATCGTCCCCTTAGCGCCCCTCGCACGGAGCTCGGACGTGTGGCTCTCATTTCCCAACCTGTCATGCTGGTTGGCCAGGACCATCCGACTCGGCTACGCGATTCAGTTTGCCAGGCCCCCACCCCCTTTTGGCGCCATCTGCTTTACCTCGTTGCAAGGCGAAGATGCCAACACCGTGCGTGTGGAGATTGCAACTCTTTTACTCACCCTTTGACACGATAGAGCCTGTCCCTCCAGCCGAGATGAAGAAGGGTTTCTACAGCCCTTACTTCATCGTACCCAAGAAAGGCGGCGGCTTACGACCGATCTTGGACTTGCAAGTTTTCAACCGGGCGTTATACAAACTCCCATTCAAAATGCTCACGCAAAGACACATTCTAAGTTGTGTCCGGCATCAAGATTGATTTGCAGTGGTAGAACTGAAGGACATGCACTTGCCTTGACATGACGCTTCCTACGGTTACCATTCAACAACCAGGTGTATCAGTACAAGGTCCTCCTCATCGGCATTTCCCTGTCCCCTCGCATGTTCACGAAGGTCGCAGAGGCAGCCCTTGCACCGCTAAGGGAAGTGGGCATCTGCATACTCAATTACCTCGATGACTGGCTCATCCTAGCCCACTCTTGAGAGTTACTGTGCCCCCACAGGGACCAGGTGCTCAGGCACCTCAGCCGTCTAGGGCTTCAGGTCAACCCCATGAGGCGTATTCCGCCACTCTTTACCTCCCCCCAGCCTGGGCAGGTGGTGTTCTCCGTGGAGTCTATTCCCCCTGAAAGAATAGAGTTGGAAAAGAACGCCTTCCCCAATGTGTGTGATAGCGTTAAGATGGCCCCAGCCACTTTGACTCTATGCAAGAAACATAGAGAGAGAAAAGGTGCAGCTGGCACAGCCTGCTCCCTTGCTTGGCACATCGCTTTGTTCCCCCATTCGGGGTGCCGGGAACCTAAAAAGTTTATGACGATTTTATGGGAGTTGGGGAAGGGTACTTGCAGTCTGATGCAGCCTGTCGCTTTGGCAGCGCATGTACATGGTTCAGAGCATGGCGTGATTGAATGGGGACCCCTTTTGTCGCTTCTTCGACACAATGTCGAAGTGAGCGACAGACGGGGAACGTCTAGGTTACTGTTTTAACCTCCGTTCCCTGATGGAGGGAACAATACGTTGTGTCCTCCTGGCCACGATGCTGAACCGAGCCATTGTTATGGCCGAACATCATTCTCGGCTCCTCAGTGCAAAACCTGAATGGACAGATGCATGATTACCTCCCTTTATACCCGTATGTCCGGGGGAGGGAGATGCAGAGAGAATTCTGTCTGCCAATTTCTCATTGGCATTTTCTCAAGTTCAGAGATGCGCGAGGCTCTCAAGAGAGACCCCTAGTGTCGCTTCTGTCTCGTTCCCTCCATCAGGAACGGAGGTTACAACAGTAACCTAGACGTTTTGCGCTCTGTGACTACAAATGTCCCCATGAGAATAGTAAACATGTGCGCATGTGTATACACACACACACACACACACACACACACACATACTGTAGCTGGTATCACTCACACACAAGGTCACTAGCCACTGTGCATTTTCACTAGCAAAATTCTCCCACCTTGCAAAAAGTGATAGGTAGCATTTGTTTGGACATTTTTTTTTAAACAAGGATGATGTGAGTTCAGCAGGACACAGGCCTAATGGTTTAAGTAACCTATAAAATATCCTCCATCTTTCACAGTTGTAATGAAATTAAAGTCTAATAGATTTGCCCTAATAGATGATGTGCATTTTAAAAAAATGAATATGTACTTGTCTCCTCTTTTACCTTGCCAGTGCTGTTTATAATGCATGTGCTGTCTAGCAGATTGAGATGTTTGACTTTTACAGAAATACTCAAACCAGCCCATCTGGCACCAACAATCACGCCAAGGTCCAAATCACTGAGCTCACATTTTTCCCCATTCTGATGGTTGATGTGAACAGGCAAGTTCCTGACCCGTATCTGCATGACTTTATGCACTGCTGCCCCATGATTGGCTGATTAGATAATATAATTGATTGAGTATTTCTGTAATTGCTGATCTCCTGGGATTTTCACGCACAACAGTTTCTAGAATTGACTCAAAATGGTGTCAAAAACACTCACCGTGTGTGGAAGCAAAACAGACACACGCCCTTTTCTAGGCCGATTCTTAATATCGCCAGTTGATTGGAACATGTTAATTGTTGCCCTGATGGTGGAAATTGGTATTTTCAATGCTTTGGATATTTTCTTAGCCACTTCCCATTCTGTGAAGCTCAACAACCTCTTGCCACACATCAGAACTATATTCTTTAGTCTAACCCACTGTGATTGATGATTAAGGGAATGTGGCCTGTGTGTTACCTCATATTTATACCCCTGTGAAACAAGAAGTCATGGCTGAACAATTTCATGTTCCTAGTCACCCAGGTGCACTAAAAAAAATAAAAAAAATATGAATGGGAATATACTGCAGATATATTTTACTCATAAGAATTTTTTAGGGGTGCCAATAATTGTGTCAAGCGTGTATATATATGCACGCACATACATACATACTGTATCTTTAAAATGTGATCATTTTGTTGCAACACAATCTAATGTAGGCATCGGTAGGCCAATGAAAATTTCAGAGAGGTAGGTCTATTTCTGTTATTGGTAATGAAATCCCTTATGCTTTCCTTTCTGCCAAACTCTAATGTATAATATTAAAAAATATAATATATTATATTATAAAATATTATAAAAATATAAATAATACTAAAAAAAATATGTGTGGAAATTTAAATGAGTTTCCTATGATGTCAGGGGGTACAAACATGTTTGGTTTTAAGGGGTTGTTCAGACTGAACATGCATACAGTACATAGCATATAATATAACTCAGGTGTCTCGAGATTGATTGTGAGCAGAAGTTGCCATTCTTTTTTAACCAGACACAATGTCTAAAAACTGGGCGCTCCTGTGTGTGCCACTGACCATTACACCATGGCTTGCTGTATTTTCAGAGATGTCAATCTAATGCATGTTTTCATTGAAAAATAATGTTAAAAAACAGCATGGATGGATGAAAAAAATGCATTCAGTGTGAATGGCCCCTAGTGGAACCTTTAATTTGGTAGGTTGTTATAGAAACATAACAGGACAGACAATGCTGTTAATACACACAAAGGCATGTGCTCTCTGTCTCTCCGCCCTTACTATTTGTGTCTGAGCTACATATACTCAGTAAGACCCAATATCCTGTTTTGTCTGTAAAATAGTTGTTTTAACCTTTGACCACTCTGCCCCATTTGTGAAGGAGAGAATTAACAATATTCCAGTGGCCAAATCCTAATACAGGACAATCAGGTTTGAACTTGAGCTGGAAAGTCAGAGAGAGAAGGTCCTATCCAAATAAGTTTCTCTCAAAGTCAAGGTGGACAGATGGTGGTAGTGTGTTGGAGCCGATGGTGTTGCTCTTGCCTTTTGTATTTCCTGTGAGATCATCCAAATGAAACAACTGTCCTTTTTATAAACCCTACCTCTCTCAGAGGAACTAGCCTTCCAGTACCAAACACAAGCTAACCATCCTCTCAAATTGTCTCATCTGAGAGCAGCGGAGTGTGTATCCTTATCACTAAAGGAATAGTTCACCCAAAAATGGTAATTCTCTCATCATTTACTCACCCTTATTTCATTTTAAATAAGACTTCTTATGACTTCTTCCTCCCTTCTCACACAAAAGTTGATGTATGGAAGATTACTCAATTGTTTATATTTGTTGATTGTTGGTACTCCAATCTGATTGGACTGGGGCCATTTCAGGAGTGCTGATATTCAGTCCAACAACACGGGAACACTTTACTGTTTGTACCACTTCACTTTGTGTTCATGGCTTTCTCAATAGTGATGGGGATTTTGATTCATTATTTCAATCACGTATTCATTTGTTGACCACTGGAGATTGAATATTTACACCTGCGTGAATAATGTGAATAATAATAATGTAAAACAGTATCTGCATCTAACTGTGCTGATTTTTGCAGATAACGTAGAATTCCAAAAACCTTTTAGAGCTTATATACTGGTAAAAATGATGTATCACTTGACCTCAAACTGAATTATACCCAAATAAATCGGCATCAAATCAAATTGAAATCTGTATTGAGCCCAGCCCTAATGGGGAACGTGATTCTCAAGGAAGTTGAAGAAACATGAGTAGGTGGTGACAAATGAGTGTATTTTATTTTATGATAGAGTCATTCAATCTTCAACTCAACTGATTCGTTAAAACACATTTTAGAGTCGTTCACCGCCAACGCAATGGAAGTGAACAAGAACAATCTGTTCGCTTAAAAATACTGTATATGGAACAACAACAACAACACACTTGATTGTGTGGTATTGGTTAAATATCCTTGCCATTCATTTAACCATCGCACATCTTTATGGTCAGTAAATGATGGCCTAATTTTCATTATTGGATAAACTATTCCTTTGACATCTACTGTTGCTCCAGATTTGGCAATGTTAAATCAGCAAACAGAAGAACAAAGGCTTGCTGTGACCCGGCCCATGAACCAGGGTAACGTCGGATGACACAGATGTGAGCAAATTCAATTAGACAGGCTTCAAAGTGCTGCAGGCACAAGAGAGAGAGCAAAGAGGGTGAAGTGACAGAAATTAAGCTTGTTACAAACTAATTTCAACTTCGCTTCATCGAAACTTGCCTTACCACTCCCTCTCCCTCTCTCTTTCTTCTCTCACTAGAGGCATTTACATATCCCAGGTAAACTGGGGAATAAAGACAGCGGATCCAATTAATCCTCTTGGGAGCTAATTAGTTACAATTAAATTTATGCTTCACTTGTTGTACAGGAGTGTGTAGTAAACATGTAAAGAAAATGTAAAACTCGCCCGTTTTTCACACAAAGTATTAATGTATTCTCGCGTAAATAAAAACACTGAAAGCACTTTTGGACAGGCAGATGATTCCGCACTTTGGGGAGACTCCCATTTTCATTCATGGGTGATTCTTACGAAGCACGTCAAGAAAATTATTATTTATTAATATTATTATTATATATTTCACAAAAACATGTCTTAAAATGTTTATTTTATATATTCTGCTTTTAGTGTATCAGTACAAAATATACATTTTAGATTTTAACATTCCCTTTGAAAATAGAATTGAATAGAAGAAGAACAAGGAGCCCAACAACAGATGGTTTGGCACAAACTGAGCCGGGATCTCAACATCATTGAGGCAGTTTGGGATTAAATGAAAAGACAAAAGCAATTGAGTAAGCCTAAATAGATAGAACAACTGTAGAAAGTTCTCAAAGATGCTTGGTACATCCTATCTGCCAACAACTAAGAAAAACTGTGTCCAGGTGTACCTAGATGAATTAGTGCGGTTTTAAAGGCAAAGGTTGTCAAACCAAATATTGATTTAGCATTTTTCATGTTTACTGGACTTTGCAACCGATATACATAATTTCAGGAGTGTGAATATTAATAAATCTCTACTGACATTCAAACACACAGGTGCATCAACTGCCTCTATACTGTCATCAGCCATCAACTTTGATTTCAGTGTGTCACACCATCACACAATGTGTCACTTCCTGTTAACATTCAGAGAGAGATCGAGCCAGCTCAGGACACTCTGTCACACCTCACCTCAGTAACAACAAACAAACAAAAGACAAGAGAAAAGACACCGGAAGACATGAGGAGACACAACGAGATGCGGGAAGACAAAATGAAACAAAATAGATAGAGACGGGACATGCATGCATAAATAACAGTGTTAACCCTTAAGAGTTTCATTTGTAATAACTACTAATAGTCTACTATTACAAATTTAAAAAATGATAAACATACTTGAAATAAACACTGAATGGCCATTCAATTAATGTGAATAGTGACTGTGGCTAACATTCCACCTTACATCTCCTTTTGAATTCCACAGAAGACAGGTTCAGAACGACATGAGGTTGAGTAAATTATGACGTAATTTGTATTTTTGGGTAAGCTATCCCTTTAAAATATTAAAGTCAACATGAAATCAACATGGACTTTTTACTATGTTAAAAGGAATATTTCAACCAAACATTTTAATTCTCACATTATTGTCTCTGGGTTGCACGATTTGGACAAAACAATGAATAAATAGATAAATAATGTTGCCGCTGCTTTGATATCAATTACAAAAGAAAAAATAAATAGATAAATTACATTAAACAGCAGCTCTCATGTTGAACAAGGTGTTAAAACTACAAACTAGTAAATAATACCTTTTGACCATAATAAAGTCATGATTTGCCCATGCCAATATCAGAGTTACTCTATATAATTTTCACACTTAAGTCCTCATTAAGAAATCACTTATTATTATTAGGGCTGTCAATCTATTAAAATTTTTAATATAATTATTTACATGATGTCCCGGTTAATTAATTGCGATTAATCGCATATACAAATATTTGCTGAGAAAGTTCAGATTTGGGGTCCCTCAAATGTTTTGAATGCAAGAACTTAACAAATGTCTGTTTTGTGCTGTCTGGTTGTTTTCTTCACTGTGTAAATTGCGCATTGCCACACAGCTGAAATTACAATTACTGCCCTCTGGAGTAAACAGGTGGTACTACAAGCTTGCATTTCTCAGGAATCTTCCTTATTACGGTCTAGGGTATTGCAATTAATTGAGTTAATTTTTTTAACGCGTTATTTTTAATTAAATTAATCGCGCTGTATTAACGTGTTAAATTGACAGCACTAATTATTATTATTATTATTATTATTATTATTATTATTGCAATAAACATTTGTAATATATTTCTGTAATAAATTTGCAGGTGGTAATGCTTTATGGTCTCAAGCCTTTATTTTGATGGGAAAAAAAAAACGTTTGTGTTGTTTATGTTGTCAACATCATTGGCAGGCTCTGGTGCATCTTCCATACAAGGAGAAACACCCTTATCTTGTCCTCGGTCCAGAAAACAGGTGCTATCGGTTTACTTTACATTTTTTTAGACACTTGTGATGGCTAAACATACTTGAAATTATGCAAATGTACAACTGAATTAAATTGGGAGTGCTTTAAATATAGCGCACGTTAGCGACGCGCACTGACCGAACTATACAAGAGCACAGAACCGCTCTGAGACCACTGAGAGTCTGCTGTAACACCAAGCTGCATGCAAATGTTTAGGCAACTGACTTGCATGGCTAATCAGTAAATGGCTTAACAGACGGCATTGTTGAATGAATGAAACTCTTCAGGAAACTGGTCTCAGAACAGTTTGAACGGCACTTGATTTTCATCCTACCGCCATATACATTCTCCGAATGCAGCGTTTTCCAGCTTTCTGACATGAGCCTCTTGTAATCAATCAAAGTGGTGCACTTTCAAGACATATGCTACTCAAACTTCTGCACATCTGTATTTCAGCACATGCTCGAAAGAAAAACAGTGATTGGTCAGTGGTGAACTTCTGAAGAGAGCGTGAATGTGATAAAAGTTGAGTTGAAAAAAATTATTCAAAAGAGCTTGTGATTTAGTCTATCATCCATAGACAGCCGATAATGAAAAAGAGCCACATTTTGCAACTTTACTTGGCTGATAATTTCTGTTTACTATCTCACTAGTATCGCAGACAAATATACTTTTATTATTAACCGTGAAAGTCAGAAAACATGGTTGTGGTTAAAATACGTTTAACTGTGCTGCCCTACGGTTAAGGCTTGGCTCCATTCTGCTATGGAACGCTCACTTTTCACAATCCAAACAATTTCCAAGACATAAATAAAGTTTCAGTCACCTTTTTTTCTCTCTTGATGAATATTCACTTAAACAGAGTGTACGTCTCATTACGGAAGTAAAATGGGTTGTGAACGCTGTTTCATGTTACAACAGTGGTTGGTTGCAGACATCTGATAAAATCATCTCTCAGTCACTTAAATGGACAATATGGAGCAAAAATAGACTGACAAAAAAAAGGATTTTGCAGCCAAGTGCTGCAGTCTGTCAGACATGTGCTGTGTATATATTATAATGTATTCGAGAATCTCTCCAAGAGTCATTTTAATAGCTCTGACAGGCCATCAAAGCGGGATCTGAAACCCAGAAAATAGACGATCACGACTCTTTTCACACCTTGTCAGTATAAATAGCCTCTACATCAGAAGGTAGAGGGTAAATCTTTCTCTTTTTTCCCCTCACAGAGGGATAGGGCTGTTCACTTGGTACAAGGAGACAGCTGACAGTGTGCTTGCTAAGAAAACTGCCAACTTAAATCAATAGGAATTCATTCTAAATGGTGATAATAAGTGAAGAGATTAGTCATGGGAGTTTGGCACGAGTTAATTTGCGTGACAGGGCAGTGTCATATACTGTCTTATGTCAGAGTAACATAATAATCAAGTTCTGCAAGAAAATTGGGTCACACTTCATATTACGTGGCCTTAACTACTATGCACTAACATTAAATACATACAAGACTATGGTCCCAAATTCCCACATTTGCTGCTATTGAGGTTGAGGTACAGGCAGGATTAAGAGTAAGGGGTTTTAGGATTAGGGGTTAAAGTTAGGTTTTGGGGTAAGGGTTGGGTTAGGGGTAATGCTAACAGTGTTACTACAAATGTAATTAAATGTGAGTACTCTAAATGTAATTACAATGCAACAACATGTATGTACATAATAAGTACCTTGTATCAAATGATTAAGTACTGAGTAGTTAAGGTCACATAATATAAAGTGGGTCCAAAAATTGTGTTGTGTGTGTACTTCACATAAGTACTGATTAATACTAATGAACTACATTTACATAATGTGTAATTATTGTGAGGAGCAGCTTATAATAACACACTGTTATTGTTAATTGTTTGTTGTTGATATAATAATTATCTAATGTATGTGATCTGAGCCCATGTTTGAAAACCTTGCTGTCTACTTAGGCATCTACCTATCCATCTTGAGTTCAAACAGAAATAAATCTTCATAAGTGACTGATTCGCAAAGCTTTGCATATTCAGCAACTTAACTATCAACTGATTTCAATTGAACTTGGTGCTAGCATGTTGCTTAGCTAGCAGCGCAATTCTCTAAAATGCATACTCAAATATTGGATAAAATACTCAATGTGATGCTAGAATTAGGCCAAAGAATGTTTCTTAGAAGGCAGCATAACAATGTTCCCTAACATTTGGAACAGTCATTGCATCTTTTATGCCTCAATATGCTGCCTCACTAGGTTTCAGAAAAGAGTCATGAACACTACTATTAGGTACAACCTCATTTAATTATTATTTAATTAGCAGCAACTGTGGCTCAGTTGGTAGAGCAGATCGGCCACTAATCGTAGGATTGGTGGTACGAAACCTGGCCCACATGACTCCACATGCCGAAGTGTCCTTGGGCAAGACACTGTACCCCAAGTTGCTCCCAATGGCAGGCTAGTGCCTTGCATGGCAGCTCTGCCGCCATTGGTGTATGAATGGGTGAATGTGTCACAGTGTAAAGCGCTTTGAATACCGTTAAGGTTAAAAAGGTGCTATATAAGAGCAGACCATTTACCATCATTTGTAATATCCCAATGAGACACATAATAACACAGACAATTACGAGTTTCACAAGGCCCGATGTGGCTGTCAAGCTTAAGTTTGCAGATGTAAATTTGTGCGATGATTTCAAAGATATCCACATGAACAGCATTAAAGGACACATGAAAGGGGAAAAAGATGCTGAAAGCCTGATTGCAAAAAGGTTACATCATCCAAACAAACCAAGACATGTTGAGTCTACGCAGACGATTTGCTGCAGCACCAGTATTTTGTTAAGACAATGGGTTGTCTCCACTGCCTAACACTAGTTTCAGCATTCTTGCGTGCCTTACTTTGCTCCCGTGTTAGGAACAGAGACTAAATAGAGGCTCTGATTTTCAACAGATTAAGCACTGGAGAAATTTAAATGACCAACCAGTATGCACTGTCACACAGACAAAGACAACCTTGAACACCGACTGAACATACAACACAGCTCCAGGTGTCTTATTAGATATTCTTAGAAAAAAAAATTTAATTTGCATGAGAAGGAAAAAAATCTATTGAATTAGGGATCTACGCATTGGTTTACAAAATACAGTTTCTGTAAAAACTAGGGGAAAAGATTTCCATACGAGAAAGAATTTAATTCCTATAAAAGTCGGCAAAGCCAAAAACAACGGGTGAGTAATACAGCAGTTTCATAAACACTGGTAGAAGAATTACATAAAGGAGATGGGCTGGCCTAGACAACAACATCTGGCCGAAGGAATGGATAGGAAGGAGGCACGGAAAGTTAAACTAATTAGGTGATGAAACAAATGTGCCCAAATTAATTATGTTTCTTGAGAAGGTACAGAATGGAAAATGTTTTAGTTGGTCAAGAGTTTGCCTGTGATTGGACAGCTGAAGCTGTCTAAAAATGAAATTAAATCATGACAAAATTGAGGCATGGCAGTGCATGTGATTGCATAACAGATTTGTGCAGTTGAGGTTATCATTAACAAAGGATGCATACATTAACTAAATGTGTACAAAAAACATGAATGGTGCTGTGTTTCAGGCCATATATAACTGATTTAACATCTTAGTATTTTTTTCTTTTTTTCTTGCCAATGTCACCTTTGCTTGCTCACTGCTTTGGAACAATATGTTTTGTGAAAAGAGAAATACAAATAATCTTGATTGAATTAAATTCATACATTTCATATATAAAAAAATGTATGATTAAAAAATATTAGATCTGTATATTTTGAAATAATAATACATTTTCATATTTCTATATTATATTTAAAAATAGAAACATTACATTTTATTTTATTAAATATATAAAACGCATGCTATTTTAAGATTCAGCTATAAAACAATGATACATACACTACTACTAATGATATAAATACTAATAATATTAATTATCATATATAATATTACATAAATTATAAAAATCCTTAAACCAAATGTAGAACATATCAAGTGATTAAGGTGTTGAATCTTATTATTTAATACATACAAAACATACACGCAAGTCATGTTTTATATATTTGTATAATAAAATAAAGTAGCAGAAGAGTTAATCATTGATGAGACAATATAAAAATTGGCTTTAGATTACAATGTATTGTTTACTACCATATTACTGATCATAAGTCAGTCATTGGCACACAGTTCACAGCAATCCATTTCACAAGTGAATTCGTCAGTCAGTTGGAGATTTATTATGAGGGCTTGTTTAAGGACCCGTTAATTTCAACAAGCGTCAAACATGCTTGTGTAGTGTCTTAGGTGCGGTGCGTCATAAACATAAAATGTTTAGGTCACTGTATCAAGTTAAATATAATTTAATACTCAATATTTAAACACATCTTGAGATCCCTTAGATCGCATTTGCACTCCTACGAGTGTTTTGAACGCAAGAATGTAACGCATTTGTGTTGTTCTGCCTACTGAAGTGTTTTCTTCACTGTATATACTGCACGTTGCTCATACAGCTGAAGTTTCACTCACTGCCCTCCAGAGTAAACAGGTGGTACTACAAGCTTGCATTTCTCAGGAATCTTCCTTATTATGGTCTGGGGGCATGCGATTAATTGCGTTAATTTTTGTAAAATTAATTGCACTGAATTTAACGCATTAAATCGACAGCCCTAATATATATATATATATATATATATACAAAAAAAAAGTAAAGCAGAGTTTAGGCTATTTGGCTAGAGTTCAAACGTAATACTTCATACACTGAAAAAACAAACATTCATTTACAAAAATGCTAGTGACGTTTCATTTTTCTATCAAGAGTTGAAAAAGTGTTTAAATGCAACTCAACATCTGTGTCACATTTCAAACTCATCTTTGAAATGAGCCACAAATTTCCGGTTTTGCATTGTCAAAACAAAACCAAATCACTGCTTCTGGTAAGGAGCCTCTTCTACACAAATACCTGAAAAATTTCTCAGGGAACGATGCCATAAACCTCTGAGCCTGCAAGAAGACCGGGCAGAACACCCAAAACTGACATTTATCAAGAAAACACAAAGAACTGATGGAAAAATTAACTTCAGATAGAGCGAGAGGAAAGAACAAAACGTAAACAGAAGAAAAACGAGTGCCAAACTTTTTTGTCCTATGCCTTTTCCATCTGCACAGATGCATGCTGGAGCCATTGCAGCTGGCTGCCTGAAAAATAGGAAAAATTGTCCAATTTGAGCTGGTCATTAGCAGTTCGGAGCGGTGCATTCCAGATAAATGAGCGGCCGCCTCAGGTATGGCAGCAGATTCTCTTAGAGCATTCCTGAGGGACCGGGCCTGTATTACGGCACCCCCTTAGCCATGCCTTCGATATGCCTGCCCTGCCCAGCCTGGCTACAGCAGAGGTGACCTTGCCTCTCCGCTCCTGCTGGGGATCTTATTTTAACCATTACACCACCCTTTTTTACATATAAACACACACTCTTACACTTCTAGTACTTTTTGCCCTGTTACTACCTCAGCTACTAAATTAAAGCATGTTCTACACTTTAATAGCATTTTATAAAACTCTGGTTGTCCATAAAATATATCTATTAAAACCTTGTTTATAAGAACTGTTTGATATAACAGCAGTTTTACACCAGGAAATAGAGCATAGAAAGCGAGAGAGAAAAGGAAGGAAGGAAGGAGAAAAGGTAAAATAGAGAGAGCATAGCATAACAGCTAGCTCCGTCTGCTTTGGCTAGGTGAAGGTTAGAGAGTGCAGTCTATTACACACATCTGAGAGGGGCTGAAAGGAGTCAAACACTCAGTGTGGCATTTTAACTCTGAAGTTCCCTCAGTGCCGCTATACTGTGAGTGTGCTGCTGGGACACTCTTGCTCTGAGGACATTCTCTGGGGGCATTTAGAGAAGTCATGCAGGCTTCCAGCAGGTGAGGATACAGTCTGTGCCACTGGCAAATGAGCTAATAAACACTAGCATGTTATATCCAGCTTGTTTTTGAGATCCACTTCAAGCAAAACACTTGAAATATTAAATCACTCTTAAAGATTTGCTAACTTACATTTGCCCCCCAAAAAAGTGTTTGGATGCTTGAACTGAACACACTTTTCAATCAAAACAAAATCAGTTTTAGTTTAGGTTTAAAGTACTGTATACTGAGATGATAGAAAAACAAAACCGGATGGACGGATGAATGAATGGATGGATGAATGAATGGATGGATGGATGAATGGAATGGATGGAATGGATGGATGGATTTTAGGATTTTCCCTACTTCACAAATGAACAACGCTAGAGTAAATAATCAATGTCCTTTTATAATGATTTTGGTCGGAATTTGGGCAGAAAAGGCGGCAGAACTTTTAGCAGCCTCCAGAGTCGTAGCTGGGTGCCTCCAACAGATGCAGAGTGCTGGCGGCGGTGCGAGTACCTTCATTGAAATCTGTCCACCAGATGCGTCCAGCGTTTGACCCCCATTACACCAGTGCTTTATACAGTTTGATCAGCTAGCAAATTCAAAATCTACAAATTTGTACAACCTAGTCTCATAAAAAGTTGTAATAATAGTATGAAATGGAGAAATCATAAGAAATCGCACAAGTGGGCTTATACAAAATGGTACAAATGTAACTTTTAGACAAACCAATGAACAAAGTTATAAAAAAAAATTTGAGTTTACCCCAAACACAATCCAACACATTACCATGTAGTTTAACCCCTTACCCAAGCCCTAAACCTTGTCATAATTTCAGTAGGGAAATACACTTTATGTACCAGCAATAAAAAAACAAACAAAATAAAACATCAGGGTTTTGAACGAGACGTATTATAGGTTGTTGGCATTCATAAGTCATTGGTATTGCATACATAAGTATGTTCACAGACATTATCTTTCTTAAAATAAAGTGTTGGCAAGGTGGCTTGCTTAAATTTGAGGGCTGTATTTTATTTATTTGAAGTTTTGTTTCTTGATTTTTGTTGGCCTGTCTGGGAATAAAAGTTGTCATTTTTGTACAAGCCAATTCGTACGATATCTTACGATTCCGCCATCTCCTTCAAATGATTAGTTGTTATAAGACTATGTTGCAGTTGTAGAGATTTATGGCCAGTCAAGATTTCTTGGAATAAAAACAATTCAATGAAGCTTTACATGACAGTTTTTTGTTACTGTACCTTTAAAATGTTTATATGTAAATGACCTTGGTTATGATTTGCTAACCTCTGCATAACGGCATGGTTCACATTAAAACTTTCTTTTGAAATAAACCTTCTTCATATACACTATGACTGGTTATCGCCAAGCACCTTCCCATTCAATTCATCTTTCAATACGTATGTCACGATTCCATATATTGCGATGCATCACAATAATATAATTGGATCATGACTGAGAGAGCTGGGTCTGTGTACGTGAGAGAAATATTAATTTGGCAGCTTCGGTTTCAATCTCTCTTGTGATTATGACCATGCTAAGAAATTGCTTGAGAGTTTGTGCCTTTTTAGATGACCTGCTTCTTCATTATTGAACTGAAGGATGTCTGAATGATCTGAATATGAATACATGATAGGAATACACATCAGATCAGTAAAATATCGAAACAAGGATCCAAAATATCAATACAATATTGTGAGAACAAGTATCACGATATATCGATAAATGATATGTGTATCAGCACAGCACCTTCTCTCACACTACCTTGTCCTCAATGTCATTATATAACATCAGATCAAATCAAATCTATTTGTATCTGTGCAATGCTGATTTCCTTTTCCTTTATTTTTTCCCACTAAGCTCTAACAACAAACAGAGGCTTTGCTCTTACTCGCCAGTCTGTTAGTTTATTTGGCCTGAGCTAAGCTCTTTAGTTTTGGTCTGGGTATACTTTACTAGCCTGGGTGCGATACTGGAGTGCATTTAATTCCAGATATTCTACAGGAATATTTTTTTCCCACCATAAGAGGGGGTTTAACACCCATGAATTGCCATTGGCGGCCCAGCCAGACCGGAGAGAATGAAGGGATGAGACGCAGAGGAGAGTCTTTTTTAACCAGAGCCAAAGCCTTGCTTTCCTCTGATCTCTCAAGGCTGCCTGCAGTGCTCTGTCATTTTCTCTTGCTCTTTTTCTCTGTACACACATGTATTTCATGTATTTTATTCTTTAGGTTTATCATTCTTTGTTCATAAATCTAAACATCAAACACTGGGTCTCGTTCACTAACAACAGCATACAAGTGATCTTACTTTTGTGCACAGAAAACAGATTCACAACAGGGGAGTACACAAGTAAAGTTCTTTTTACCCATGTGACTATTCTAAGGGACCATCCACACTAATATTTTTATTTTTAAAATGCATACATTTTGGTACATTAACACCTCCAATCAACACTAGAACACCATTTTCCTCCAACAAAACCAGAGCATTTTGAAAACATTCTCCATTGCTGCATATTAATACAGTATATTACTGTATATACTGTGTTCAGTGTATCCACCCGAGACCCAAGTGCGACTGCTGCGTGCAATTTCCATTTCCCTATTTTATTTGAAACTAGTAGCCTCTAGTAAATGGAATTTTTTTTTTTGGAAGAGTGAATAGTTTTCATAAAAAATGATGTCCTCATATGGGGAGAGTGGGACTAAGTTGTGAAACTTTAAATAATACCAAGCTATATAAAGTCAGGTTTTTTTAATCAAATTGTTTATTATGTTTCCAGGAGTAGGATTATTCATGTTTCTGAGACGTACAGACATTACAACTGATTTTCTGTAAAGCTGCTTTGAAACAGCGTGTATTGGGAAAAGCATAAATAAAAAATGAATTATTTGACATAATTTGACTTTTATATTTACATTTATGCATTTGGCAGACACTTTTATCCAAGCACATTTAAGGTTTACATTTTATCAATGTGTTTGTTCTCTGGGAACACATGATCTTGGCATTGCTAGCACCATGCCCTACCAGTTGAGTTAGAGGAACATCCTTTAATGTAACTAGATTTATTTTTTCTACTTTGGCAACAAAAGCTCAATATTAAATCTGATTCAAAGTAATTGGCAGAATTGTTCAATCACTGCCAACCATGTTAAAATAAAATAATACATTACAAATTCTTAATCTATGTACTGATTACCATTATCCCATGTCTGTCAACCATGTTGAGTGGTCCAAACATCATCTGCAGGCAGAAACTGAACTTTTGGTCGGTTTATAGGAGTGAATGCACTAGGCTGCATAGGAAGTTATAGGATACTCCCTTGCACCCCATATTTAGTGAATGACTTAACCTCCAATGTGCTGTCTGTCTGCACTTGTCTCAGAACAGTTTGAAACGCACCTTATTTTTATCCTATCTCCATATACAGCCTCTAAAAGCAAAATTTTCCATCTTTTGAATACATCCATTGATTCTCAATGTGATAATGTGCAGTGAATATACGATTTCTATGAAGACAATATAGCCCCAAACATTTTTATTATTGTCAACGTTGTCAATAAAGTTGTCTAATCTTTTCAGCCATACTTCCAACAGATTGGAAACGACTTCTCATTGGTTTATGCATGGTTTCTTAGCAACAATTCAAACCCCCATCATAAGGGTTGCTCTGAGGCTAGAGGTGAGAAAGATCATAAATTCCCTAGGACTACCAGGCAAACTGAGTGGACCAAGCATTAAATTGCCATGTGGCAAAAGCTGAAACAAAGAAGCCAAAAAGACAAATCTTTAACTCCTAAAATGGACACCAACTACACACTTTCACTCCATGTTTGTGCACAGAACTGTTTATGTAAATTGCAGTTGTTCTGTTAGCACAATCTTTCACACAAATTGAACTATGGTTGCATAATTTAATTATAAGTGCGTAGTCCATCATTAGTTAGTTATTCTTGTTTATATTTTTGTAAATAAAACTCATGTTATTACAACTGTGTGTTCCTTGTGTTGATTATACAGAAGAGCTCTAAAGGGTTAGGCCAAATTTTACAATTCCTTCAGATTATTCAGATGACCAACTCCCTCCAATTTACATCATTTGAATTTATTGAATGGTCCATTTGGATCATTCTTCTACTGTTAAGGTGAAACTCCTTAGCTGGTGCCCTGAGGATGAATGGACGGTCTGTCTGATATTAATAAACACACAAACATAAACACCTTAAGTGATGTGTGATACAAAATCACCACATACATTGGTGTTGTGTGTGAGGCCCAGTTCAAAATCGGTGCCAGTGTGATTATCACTACATAGTCAATGAGACCTATTGTGGTTCAATATAAAGAGAATACTGTAGATAAAGAGTTTTCAGATATCAGAATAACATGATATATTAAATACTTGCTACCTGATACATTACGCACAGTCCATTGCACATAGCAAAAGACAAACATCACGCCCCGTAAAACCAATTGGCATCCATCGGTTTGTGGAAAACACTGCAAGCCTTCAACTCATTATCCCAAATAGCTAGTAATGGCACAAATCTAAATGGATTCTTTGATACTCGAGAGTACCGATTCATTTTCTCAATCAAACCAATTTTTCTTATGATTATTGATTTTCATTGCTGCGAAAAATATAAACCTTGATGTGGTTTACGCAGACCCCTTATTTTGTTTGCTAAGTGCAAAGCACATTTGTAAAGAACATCTTTCATGTAAGTAATTGTGTTTTCGTATGGCAATCCAGAGATGAGACTCTGCCATTTTTTGCCATGTGCAAACAAAAATTGGTCAAATTGGGTGTAGACTCCCCAGCTACAAATAAATGGACTGAAATATAGTGAACTGAATCAATTATTGCTTTGAGGTCAGAAAATATTAAAATAATTTTCCCTCACTAATCACAGATTATCATTTGCCGTAAACGTGGTCACATTTTTTGCCATGTAATATGTGTCCTGAAAAATCTTTTGTATGCAAGCAGAAATTTTTTTTATCCATATTTTCATTTCCTTAAGGAAATACCAGTACTTGAAAGGGAGAATATGTTTTTTTCTTTTAAGTTTTAGGTAAGCTTTGTTTTTGTGTGTGTGTGTGTGTGTGTGTGTGTGTGTGTAAATTTAATGTTGCATCAGAGCCACTTTTCCATTGTCTTGACACTCAGCATGCATCTTGTTTTCTCTCGGCTGTGCACAAGAATTAACACATAATAAGATGGTTTCTGTGTCGCTTTTGCAGTGTAAAGGCAGCTATATATGGTAAAACAGATTCAAGGATGAAAAGAACAATCTTAATTCAGTATAAACTATACATCAGTATGCAAATATTTGATTTAGAATACTGAAAATTATAACAATGAAAGTCAACACATGACTTCAATAACCTAACATTTCTTATAAAGCTTAACATATAAAAAATAGATAGCACACCATAGGGTGCTGACGTTCTTCCAAAGACTGAACTTTCTTGCGTTAAAAAAATTGTCTAAAGATGTGTTTTCAAAATTTAAAGTTCTTCACAACTGAAGTTGTGCCTTAAAATTGAAACACTCATGTGCTGGGATACAAAGCCTGCTCTGCAAGCACATAAATGAAACAAGTGTTGTTTAGTTGCGGAAAAAGTCAGTTAATGGAATGAATTTTGCAAGTACATTTTGAGCATGTTCTACGATGTGACAATTTTAAAGAACCATAAACAATTTGCAAAGGTTCAACAGACAGGGATCTTAAAAAATATTAGGGGTCTGAATAATCTGGGGACATGTCCAAGGAGCTTGGGATATGCTTGGTGGAATAAACAATGAAGTGAATATTTTTTTCATTCTCACATTTCTTCTCTAATAGAGTGTAGGTGCTGCCCTTTTTCTGCTCCCCAGCCTGGTCCTCTGGTGTCTTACAGGATGTTTTGAGATGTCGATTGTGTGTGCTTCCTGTCAGACTAGGAACTGTGTGGAACCCTGAGATGCAGCAATCCCAGATGGGCGTGTTCAGCCATTTTACTATCATGCTAAGAATGCACATCTTGTCAGCTATTGATCACCCCATCTCTGTTCCTTTTCTACTATTTAGAAAGTACAAATGAGCCACTTAGCTTCTCCCGCATGTGCTACTACATCTGAAATGCCACCAAGATGGTCTTAGCTGGTCTCCCAGCCTGTTCAGGCTGGTCTGGTTTGCTAGTTTTAAAGGGGATTAGGTACTTTTCTGCTGGTCAGGTTGGAAAAGCAACTGGCAAACCAGCAAAACAAACAAAAAAACAGTTTAGTCAGGCTGGGAGACCAGCTAAATCAGCTGAAGACTAGCTTGGCCAGGCTGTGAGATCAACTAGATCAGTTAAAGACCAGCTTGGTCAGTCATGGAGATCAACCAGACCAGCTGAAGACCAGCTTTTCAAGGCTGGGAGACCAGATAGACCAGGTGAAGACCACCTTGGTCAAGCTAGGATATCAACTAGACCAACTGAAGACCAGCTTTGTCAGGCTGAGAGATCAACTAGCATGTTGAAAACCAGCTTGGCTAGAATGAGAGACCAGTTATACCAAGATCAGCTCGCCCAGTCTGGGATATAAATGAGCCACCTCAAATACTCTTATTCCACCTTTACATGTCTCTGATCACTACTTTGTTCAATTCAACATGATTATCCCATCCATAGTAAAACCGACTCCACCTTTGGTATCCTTTCGCCGTAACCTCCGTTACCTCTCACCCTCTCGCCTTTCCACTGATGTCTCTGCCTTTCTTCCCACAATAAATGTATTTTCCACGCTCGATGTAAACACTGCCACAGACACACTTAGCTCTACTTTAACAACCTGACTAGACAACATCTGTCTTCTCTCCTCTAGACCAGCACGTACTACACCACCCAGCCCCTGGCTGTCTGACGTCCTTGGTGAACATTGGACTGATCTCAGGGCAGCTGAGAGGAGATGGCGGAAATCTAAAGATCCAGCCGATCTAGGTAAATATCAGCTTCTGCTTGCAACTTTTTCAGATAACGTTAAAGCTGCAAAAACTTCTGCCCTCCCCCTCCACCACCTGACACATCACTGACAGCAGATAACTTCACCACATTTTTTACTAATAAAGTTACAGCCATCAGCAATACATTCACAGCACCACACCCAGTCAAAGACCCACCTCCTGTATGCAACTCTTCTTTCTCTATGTTCTCTCTTTAACTGACACTGAGGTCTCTAAACTCCTCCTCTCCAACCACCCCACCACCTGTTCCCTTGACCCCATTCCATAACACCTTCTCCAGGCCATCTCTCCGTCCATCCTACCTGCACTTACACACATAATTAACACATCTATTCTTGCAGGCACTTTTCCCCACTACATTTAAGCAGGCTCAAGTAACCCCACTGCTGAAAAAACCTCCACTTAACCCCACACAGATAGAACACTACAGACCAGTCTCTCTCATCCCATTCATGGCAAAAACACTTGAAAGGGCAGTTTTAAATCAGATCTCTGCCTATCTCTAACAGAACAAGCTGCTGGATGACAATCAGTCAGGCTTCAAAAGTGGACACTCCACTGAGACTGCCATGCTGTCTGTCATGGAGTCGCTGAGACAGGCGAAAGCTGTATCCAGATCATCCGTTCTGAATCTACTGGACCTTTCTGCAGCATTTGACACAGTCAACCATCAGATCCTACTCTCCACCCTCTCTAAACTTGGCATCACCGGAACTATGCTTGGCTGGTTCAACTCCTATCTCTCAGATAGGTCCTTTGAGGTAGCCTGGAGAGGGAAGGTATCCAAGCCACATCAGTTACTTACTGGGGTACCTCAGGGATCAGTGCTTGGGCCACTTCTCTTCTCCATATACACAACGTCATTAGGATCCATCATCCAGTCACATGGTTTCGACCTAACACTGCTACGCTGATGACATGCAACTCTACTTGTCTTTCCAACCCAACGACACCACAGTGACCGCTCAAATCGCTTCCTGTCTGGCAGACATCTCAGCCTGGATGAAGGAACACCACCTGCAACTCAACCCAGCCAAGACCGAACTCCTTGTCTTTCCAGCCAGCCCTGCTGTTGAACACAACATCACCGTGCAGCTGGGTCCAACTACAGTGTCGCCTTCCATACCGGTCAGACATCTAGGGGTAACCATTGATGACGAGCTAAATTTCACAGACCACATCTCAAAGACTGCAAGATCATGTAGATTTACACTCTACAATATCAGGAAGATAAGACCTTTCCTCTCTGAACATGCCACACAACTGCTTGTTCAGTCACTTGTCAACTAGACTGGACTACTGTAACACTCTCATTGCAGGCCTTCCTGCATGTGCTATTAGACCTCTGCAAATGATCCAGAATGCAGTAGCACGTCTGGTCTTTAATGAACCAAAGAGAGCACATGTTACACCACTCTTTGTCTCTCTCCTCTGGCTGCCGGTTCATGCACGTATTAAATTCAAGGCCCTGATGCTGGCATACAAAACAGTCACTGGGTCTGCTCCAGCATACCTAAAAACATTTATGCAGAGCTACGTTCCCACCAGAAGCATGCGATTGGCTAAGGAACGTCGCCTTGTCGTACCAAAACAAAGAGGCACCAAAACACTTTCCCGGACATTCAGTTTCATCATACCATGTTGGTGGAATGACCTTCCCAACTCAATACGTGAAGCTGACTCACTCTTCAAAAAAATGGCTAAAAACACATCTTTTCCTAGAGCACTTAACCAGTCACTAACAAAAATAAATAAAAATAAATTAACAATTCTTGTTGCACTTAAATCTGTTTTGTATACTATTCTGACGATAGTGATACTTTGTAGTATGTCACTTTTCGTACCACTGTCTCCTTAAGATGATTTGCTCATATTTTGATAAAAGCATCTGCCAAATGAATAAATGTAAATGTAAATGTAAACTAGCCAGCTGAAGACCAGGTTGGTCATGCTAAGAGATAAACTAGCTAGCTGAAGGCCAACTTGGCTAGGATAGGAGACAAGCTATACCAGCAGAAGACAACTAAACTAGTGTAGGACGGCTTAATCTGTGGGGTCTATTTCTCTCTCTCTCTTTCTTGCTCGTCTCTCTCTGTCTCAGGATCAGAAGCTGAAAAACATCTGGGTCATGACCTTTCCCAAGATATGATGAAAATAATTAAATGATTAACGAAGGGTTGAAAACGAGTAATCCTGCCCCAGTTGCAACCATGGTGCTCTCTGGCTTACATGAGCTCTGCATCTGAACTTTTTTCAAAAGAATTCTACCAATATTTCCTTCCTTTCATAATCAGAGTATTCAATCTTAAAAATTGCATCTGCCCTAGAAAAATTATTATTGTAAAAGTAGCTATTGTGGTGAACAATCAGACCAGATGACATTCCAGGAGCCAGTTTATGGCAGAGCCCCTCTCTAGCTGTCAATGCAAAGAAGAGTGACTCCATTTTGATTGGATAGTGGCAGGACCAACACAAACAAATACCAAGCATAGCTATCAGATAATCTGCTCGGACAACTACCAGATACTTCAGAATGTAATGCCACGTACCTTCCATTGTGTTGGAAAATACTTTTCATTGGTCCATGAGTGGTTTCTTAGCAATCTCTCAAACCACGTATCCTAAGGTCTGCCCTAAGACCAGAGATGAGGAGAACCATAAAGATTATTTTTTTCAAGCATTAACTTAACATTTGGTAAAAGCTGAAACAAAGGAGCCAAACAGACAAATCTTGAACTTATGAATCATACATTTTTACTCCTAACATGCACACCAGCTGAAACACATCCTCTCCATGGTTGTTCACAGAACTGTTTAAGTAAATTGCAGTTGTTCAATTAGCACAATAGTTCACACAAATAGAACTATGGTGGTATAAATTAATGCATACATAATATTTAATCTTTCAAAATCATGTTTGTCTCGATATCTTCAAACAAATACCAATAGTATTTTTGAAGAGGTTTGGAAAAGGAACAATGCATAGATTAGACTTTAAAGGCATTATGCTTTAAAATATGCAAATGTTCCACATGGAGAAGGGAGGTTGAGTCACACTGTGTTGTCCCAGCAGCCAATCATAACCCTGAAACAAGAAGTGACAAACTGAAATCTCCTCCTCATCAGGAAGGTATAAACCATCCTTACAATCAGCCACACCTTTGTTCTGAGTTCCCAACTGTTTGAGTTCTGGAGCAATAAGAGAATAACAATCAACATTCGGATTTCCCGGCTGTTCGAGTTTGGGAGCAATAACAGAATAATAATCAACATTCTCAATATCTGGCCTGAGAGGTAGGAGATGTAACAGAATACAAACCATCCAACGTGCTAAGTCTCCACCCCACAGAGAGAGGATAACAGATCACCCAATGTTCTTAATGTCCATCCAAGAGACAGTAGAAGATCGACCAAATACCAAGTCTCACTACAAGAGATTATTGCAACGGCAAGTTCAGAATCACTACACCTCTGGCGAGCAAACCTTCTCTTTAAGTTTTGTGCATCTGCATGTTCAAGATGATGAATCTTGCACCGACATAAGGGCTGTATGTCCAAGGCTGTGGAAATGGAATCCAGCTCCTTCCCCACTGTAACGTGGCCCTGAGCCCCAGTGGAAGGTGTCACTATCACCAAACTCATCAACCAATCAAGGAGAATGTAAATATCACTACTAAACCTCTTTCCAGAGACCGTAGCATTAGTGTATACTATCAGTTTATGATTTTCTAAGATTACACAACCTGTGTATCAAATGTATTGCAAATAATCTTCAAGTTATTTTTTTTTAAATAGAAATAAGGTTTTCACTTATTAATTAACATAGAAACAGCAACTTTTCTTCCATAAGATAAAAGTCATACTTTGCCACTACTACATCCAGTTCAACAACTAGCATCTTCCCATCCTATGCATTTTATTTACCTATTCATTTATTTTCTCTTTTAGCATATTAGTACATTTTGTAGTTTTTGTTAGTTATTATTGTTTATCTTTATGTAAATAAAACCAATTTTATTGCAAATGTGTGTTCCTTAGCTGGTGCCCCAAGGATGAAGGGAGGAACCATCTGATATTAATAATCACAAACACATACTCCTTAATTGAAATGTGATAAAAAAATCACCACATACTTTGATGTCTTATGTGAGGCCCGGTTCATTTAAATTGTTGTCAGGGTGATTCTCACTATACTTTTCAAATCCTCTACTCTTCCATTTCTACTCAGTCCTTTTATACATTATATTATACCTGAAGGGCAATCAATAATGGATTCTATTTTATTTATTTTTGTTCAGTGAAACTCAAGAGTTAAGTAATAAACACAAGTAAATACTGGTCAGACAGATTCTAACAGTTTGTCCATTTTTTTATGCCTTTTTTCATAATTAAACCTTGTTGGATCAAAACACATGTATTCCACTTTAATGGCACTTAAGAGAACAACAGCGAGACAACTACAGACAAGCGTATTGTTTCCATCTCTGTGGTAATTAGCAACCTCAATGGCACTATGACAGTGACACATTGCAGCTCCAAAAGAAAAGGAGAGTGTTTGGAGGATGTAAGGGTACATCTTTTTCTTGCCCTTCTACATCTGTTTCTGTAAACACTCCCTCTGTGCTGCATTTGATTTACCAGAAAATATCTGGCCCCATCACCTCCATCGCAATAAGAATCTGGAGATTTTCTTAGCAGTCTTGGCAGTAAGCTCCCAACCAAACTTATTATCCCCTTTGTTTTGTCTATACTATTTGTCAAAAATGCTGAAACATCTAACCGACTATGCCAAGTAAAAATTGCTCAAGCTTGAATGGGGAATGCTTGTGAACTCTAATTTTAAGTCTTTTCACAGATTTTCCATAGGACTGAGATTTGTGTTTTGACTGGGCCACTTAATAATGTTAATTGTTTTGGTTAAAAGCCATTGTGGGTTTTGCTGTATGTTTTGATTCATTTTCTTGTTGGAAGATGATCCTGGTGTTTGATTATTGATACACCCCCCCCCCCCCCCACATATCTCTATCCTAAACATAGTACACTTTTCCTTGCTTCTTTTTTTCCAGGATTGCCAGAAAAAGTACACTTAAAATATGATGAAACAACATTAGGTTTGATGGTTATAGGTACGAAAGAAGAAACCATTTGAAACGTGTAGGTGAAATATTAAGGTATGGGTCCTTGAAATGTAATGATGATCTCTGAAATAACAACAAGTAGGCAAACCATGACATTTTTAAAAGTAAAAATGATTGTTTAGTCAGGACAACTGACTAAATGTGGGTATGACATATTGATAGGATTTTGATAGGACTATATCTGCTATGCTGCTGCTGAAGCAGATCTAGACAGGTGGAGCAGGGGAGGAGGCTTTCAGAGAAAAACTCTTGCAGTGCATTGCAGTGAAACTGGCTTACCTGCAAATCTGAGCATTTTAAATGTTAGACAAACAGGGAGTACGCAAGTTGATTGGCTAACTGATTACATGTCAAAGGATCAGCTTACACCATGTGAGTCGATTGGCATAAATCACATGTGAGTGAGCATATAAGCTAGCAGATAACAAGTTCAACTAAATTATTGGCTTGCACCAAGTAGAGTTTCATGACTGAACTTCAAGTCATTGTCAGCCCTGCTTATAAGGATGGTGTGCTCTGTAAGATGTGGCATGGTTTGTGCTATACTTATATATTGGTTTCAGCAGATCTCAGGAAAAACTCTTTCCATACTATCTAGTTTCACACATCAATGTCATAGGGGACTATATTTCCAATAGAATTACCATAGCTGGCAAGGACGACCAGTTCTGGGACAGATTCAGTGTTGTTTCACTACAACATTGATGACTGATCTTTCTGGACTGTGCTTTAAGCTATGTTCCACGCCTTTGAAATTTTTAGATTGTTGTCTTGAATAGCATTTTACAAGAGTGTTCTCTAAATTTGTTTATGGAATGTTCCTTGGCTTTCATGTGGTACAGTTTATTTGGCCCTGTTTATACCTGGTATTAACATCCATCTCGGGTGATTATAAATCATATTTCTAAATGGGGTGCAAAATCTTTTGTGATCTGTTCACTCAAATCACATCCGGAGGAGTCAGAAATGGTCAGAGACTGATATTAATACTAGTTGTAAACAGAGCCTTTAGAAATGTGAGTGTTGATGCAAGAGACAGTGGTAAGTATTTGGAAATCAAGTGCAACTCTAATTGCGTGACTTGGTGATGAATGTTGGTTATTTCCAAGTAAAGCAGGAGGGTAAGTACTTTGGTTTTCAAAGTAAGTTTTGGGGTATTTGATGTTCATTAATTATTTTATATATAAAATACTATATAATATTTACTTTATATATTAAAGTATTAGGATTGAACTCCTTTCTTTCTATAAGACTAAGTTTTATAGGTATGTAAGAAATTTGTTAATACAAGTGTATGTGTTGTCATGTCATGCTATAAGACGACGATGACAGAATTTTAAACATGAACACTTTCAGTGCGGACATCTCTAAATATGACTGAACTGATGATTATTTCTGATTTCAGACACAGTGGACATTATGAAGCCTGACAACGTAGAGCATGAAGATTGTGATTTTAAGAGCATGTGTCAGTGATATGACGGAATATGTCAATGAACTTGAAAATGTCAGAATCAGTTAGGTCCATAGAAAGAATGAATAATCAGATCTTCTTTGGTTCACTCAGAATTGTATATAGATCCATTAGACAGTATTTTTCATAGAGTCTATTTTTGTGGGGGTGTTCTATATGCCAGTATATGGATCCTATACTGTATAAGCATTTAGAAATCACAGTATGTGAGCTGACATTGGCAGGAACAAGTGTGAGACTAGAAAATTCATTTTCTTACCTGGAGTTGGATGATCAAGGGGTGGATGCAGAATCAGAAACAACAGAGGACAAAATAAAAGACAGAGAGAGAGAGAATAAAAAGAAAAACAGCTATATTAGGGTTCTCATGGTTTGTTTCTCATTCAAAAGACTATACTAGAGATATAAAGCTTAATAAATTGTTCAGTCATCCCTGTATATCAGACTAAAAATAATAACATAACAAATAAGATAACATAGCTTGTCACATCAAATGACTTTTTTCTCTGTGGTAAATGCTATGATTAATTTGTCAACACAAGCTACCCGGTAGATCTTCAGCTGTGTGTTTGGCATGACAAGTGGCATTAGTTGAGGAAAAATAAAAGCCCTTCTGGAGACTTCAGCGTAATCTACTAAAGCCAGTTCAATCTCCAAATGCCACCATGTATAAGGCCTTAGTATTGAAGCAGCTTTTGTCTTTTTAGACTATCTATGTTCCCTCAGTTTGGGCATTTACCTGTAATAGATGATTCCACGTTTTGTTCTTTGGACTCTCACAGACATGAATTACTATATTTTACCAGTTAAAGAGGAAATGGAAAAACAGAGTTGTGGAATTGCCTTGTGTCTTGGCTTGTGCATTTAAATGCATTTCCTTTTAAAGGACTACTGCTACAACCTAGACGAGTTAGTATTCGGTAATACAGTTTACCATGATAATTAACATGCATGGTTCATGCAAAAACCTAGATAACTTCTCAGCCAAATTGTTTGAATTTTTCTGAATGCTCCCATAGCTTGCATTGACGAGTCAAACATCAGGGAATAAAATTAACAAATTCATTCATTATTTGTTTTGGCAAGTAAATAAAACTTACCAGTAACTCGAAAGTAGCCACTAACTTTATACTAAAGCATACCAATTAAGTCAAATTGTAGGAACGACAGTCAGACCATTGCTAGTATCTTTGTGAGGTATTAAAATCAAAAGACATTCAAATCATATAAAGATCCCAGGGACTTAACATTAGGGAATAAAATGTAGTAAATGGTTTATGATGAATTGTAAGATTGATATCCTATGATTATGACCCTTACTGATGTAAATAGCGCTTTTTAAAAAGAAAGACATTCAAGTCATTTAATAAAGAAATAATTTGAAGTGAGACATGCTAAAAGATTCAACTTGTTTTGTAGAGTACCACGATTATCCCATATACATGAAAAGCTTAAGCAATTATTCAACAATGGAAATTTTAGACATACATATGAAGAATTACGCCTAGCTGTTGCATCAATTCTTGTGCTGTTTTTTAATTTTTAAAACTGCGTGTGAGGTAAAAAAGCATTCCAATTCATAAAAAACACGTGTTGAGACACCTGCGTTCTATTCTATTCTAGTGCGCTCTCTCTAGCTGTTTTTGAACACAAGAACACTAAACACCAATTAGTTGACCAGTCAACTAGTTTCGCACATCTTTTGTGAGCAACGGACAATGAACTCCACAGACCATCTGCTTCTATCACAAAGTTATCCCTGTTGTAGAGGACCAAGTGATATGTATGGTTAAACACTAGAAACAGTTGTTAGGGGAGTGTGTTGGAGCATCTAGGGGTTTGGACGGGGCCCTGGGGAGGTGAAGTCCAGCTTAGCGCATCTCGGTATGAGCTTCACTCAGCTCTGAATACTGATGTCAATGACTGATTGCCTTGTCTAGAAGATCTAATTTGAAAGGTGGACATTGATGAATGCTTCTTCCTGCGCTCATGTCCTGTCTGATGTATTATGCATCTATGGCTGATCACAGTGCCTGATGAGCCGTGTTAAGACTGCATGGTGCTACCATTGCCGGATGCATTCAACACACTATGACACTGTTTATATAATTGACTGCATTTCTGCCACTCGTATCGTTCACAGCTACACAGGGTGTGGACGACAGCTAATAGGTCTCAGCGTTAATGGAGAATGACTGACTGCAGCCGGCCGCCCTGTGAGTTTGACAGGCTGCAAATTTGACAAAGTCTCTTAGCAATGAGACTGAACTGGTGCTCCCCGTCAGAGAGAACCTAACTGTCGAAGACACAAAAACAATTAAGTATTGAGTGACTGGCTGCCAAACCTATCAATGTGATCCTATTGTTCGTGAGCTTTCAATGTCTCTAAGCTGTGCATGGTTGTAGAGTCAGGGGAAATTACCATACTGAGTCTTATCTGTACTAACGATCACATTTGACCACCAGATTTAGAAATAGCAACTTTGATCTTAGAGTAGCATGCAGCATGTTTTGATGCTGACAACTGCATCTGCAACCCTGCTATTAGCCTGGAGGAGAAATAAGCAGGGATAATGTGCTGGGTTTTGTTCCTCACTTCAGGAAAACTGTATGGGTAATTGTGCCTCTGATCCTTTGTTTAAGTATCCACCAGGAGAGCAGTTTCTGCCACATCCCTTTGGCTCTTGAGTGCCCATCAGCCATACCATTTTAATGCATGGTAGCACTATCGACTGCAGCTGCTGTGGCGAAAACAACGGCGAGCCCCGCGGGGTTCAACGTGGGCCCTAACAAGTTTACAGCTCCCCTAATTGAGCCATTTTCACATCAGCAGTAGTTTTTGTCAGAAGGCCACTTTGGTCTCTTGCTTTCGGCTGCGATTTACCTCCGTCACTCATGGTCAGACCAAGTTTATCGACCCGGAAATGTGGAAGGTCTGCGTTGGGTCAGATCATATGGGCCTAGCCGGCAAGATTCATGGTCGATAGTGTACACTGGCAATCTTTGAAATAGACACAACAAATAAATGAATGTTAATTTAACAAATAAAGTGGAAGTGGAAAAAGACAGTAGCTGGGTTCCTATGCAGTGTTCATTACTTCCTGTACACTCAGCATGAATATTTATAGAAGTTTACTTCCTTTGAAAAAATTCTTAATTTTGAACGCCTTGCAGCACCACCAAAAACACACAACACATGCAAATTACTGGTTGCAATGCAGAATTAAATTTTATTATGCCACAATATATTATAAGAATATAATATAAATTACCATACTTTCATATTTAAAAATCTATATAATACATCCACATCTATTTATGTAAAATATGCATTTCTATATACAGTAGTTTTTTAGTCATTCTTAAAACCCTACATTTAGTGTCACAGTCCTGTCACTCTGTCAGTCTGGGACTTTGTCTGACAGGACTGTGGCATCATCGTCCCATTTCTGTCTTGTTTCATTGTCTGTCTTGAGTGAGCACATGGTTTCTGTTGTATTCCCTGCCGTGCACTATTCAGACTGTTTTGTTTCATGTCTAGAGGATGGTGTCTGGATCCTCACTTCCTGTATGGTTCGGTTTTGGTCTGTGTCGGGATCTGGACATCTATGCTCCATGTTCTGTCTGTTATTGATGTGGATGCATCGCGCTTACGCCATCGTGGCAGCATGCTCTAGCATCAATAGTTTATCTCTGTCTCTCGTAAACACGGGTGCGCCTTGTGTTGCGCTACATGCTGGGCCGCAAGATGTCTACATGTTGTGATGTGGTTCGGTCTCTTTGGCCTATGGTGTCGGGTGTGTGTGTGTGGCTGAACTCTCGCATAGGTGTCCTGTCTTGTTTTTGACACCTGTTGCATGAATAGCATGGCATTTCCCACACAATGTACGTTCAGGTTTCATTTAGTGTGAGAATGTGTGGCATCACTATGTTTGCGTTGCTACGCATTCTCTTGTCTTGTTTGAATTTTGGTATGGGTGCATATTGCCTTAAAGTCTTGGCAATGTGCACTCATGCCATTCGGGTGTTTGGTTTTCTGTGAGAGCACGTGGCATTGTTTTGTTTCTGTATCACCGCATGTCTCTCTGTCTTACGTCATACCCCACCTCCTTGTTTTCCCATTATTAGTTTATTAGTCACACCTGCACTGTCTTTTTAAAAAAATAATAATAATAAAATACTCAAAAGTATAGCCACAAGACGTAAACAATATGCATGTTAACATGATTTTAGTGTGATTAAATCACTTACGAACCTTTTCTGTGTAAAGTAATATCCAATTTTACAACTTTGTTGCCATGACAATGTAATGCAGTGAACGCTGCAATCCACCAAGAACAGTAAACTGTCTCAAAAACAATGATTTAAAAAACTTTGAATTAGCCCCCTTTCACTTTCATTGTAAGTGCCTCATTGTAACTTCGATTTTTGCTTTCGAGAAAGGACAAATCAAATAATGTTTTGTGGTAATCAACATTGTGCCACGAATGATGTTGACTGAGATTAACTTGTATGAACCCAAAATATTCTTATAACAAAAAAATAAAAAATAAAGCAAAACCCCCCCTTTCATTTATGTAGCCAAACTTCTTGTAGAGGGTAACTTTGTGTAATGGGTAATCTCCTGTGTCCACTTCCTGTAAAGTGATGTACAATTTGGTCTGAGCATATACACTCGCCATGATTTTGAATGTCAATTAAAATGGCCAAAATCCCTGTGAAAGCGACAGGAACATAGCCAGTATTATAAATACTACATGATACATTGCCACTCCAGACTTCTATCTATGACTCCAGATCATCTGGCTTTAAATGTCTCTCACTTCCAAGCCCATTATCTGAAGTCTGCATTAAGCATGACTCTCATTTGTATAAATCTGCATGCAAATGATGTGGCTGCAGTGTTTACCCTAGCTGAGAACGGGTTGCCATATTTAATTCAATAGAAAAACACACGTAGAGGGAAGAACGCTAGGAGAAAGACGGGGCTTTAATTTTCCAGCATGTTTAAATGCTTCCTTGTTATACAGAGGAGGACGCCATTAAAGTGCTGGATAATAGGTGCGAAAAGGCTCTGGCAGGCCTTCCTCCAATGAGTCATTAATTAGCGCTGAAGAAGGCTGAACGGCATGTTCAAAAGTTGAGGATTCTTCATTAGTTATCTTAGATGCACACTGCTCTTACCGCCATGCAATTAGCCCCCTCAGACCGCTTACACTGCTGTTGTGGCTAAAACTATTGGCTATCACTTTCAGACACCTCACCGAGACAGGCCCCCAGACAAACATCCCAATTCCAGTGTCAGTATTTAAGAAGTCCGTCGGTCTCATCACCCAAGAGCACAGAATATTTTACAGGTCTAATTGCTGAATATCTGTGCAGTGTAATTAACGGGTGAGAATAGATGTTAGCAGAAGACACTGCATGTGATCTCATTAGCATTGTATCAAAGGCTCATATCAAAGTTGCAAAAAATTAGCTTTTGTTTTACGTTCCTTTCATCTTTCTGAGAGATTTCTGTAAGCATTGTTCATGTCATTAACCTCGACGAAGACATTAACGAAGCAGACTTTTAAGGGCTTCACTGGCACAGCCATTCAATGTTGAGCAACAATGGGAATCATTTAATGACTCAACTGTCCAATTTAATTATGAAACATTGCAATGACATTAATGCACTTTTTATTTGGCCATTACCTAAAGAATGTGTCATTAGGTAAGTTTCACAATCCTTTCTTGTCTTGGGACGTGCGAGAATAGAAGCCTTTAGACAGCTTTTTTAATAAAATCTCTGATTCAACGTTTGAGCTAGTAAGTTTGATTCCTTCTTGTGAATCCAGTTTTAACTGTCCATTTAGATAAATCCAATCAAGATCCAGATACAATGATTTATTTTTGTCACTGAAAAATATTCATGGTAGTCACCATGTGGCTTTTTAGATTGAAATGATGTTTCCTCTGATTGCAAAAAACTAAATATATAAATATTGAATATATTGAAAAAGTTTTGAAACACTTACTCTTTCATTATTATTTCACATTTTAAAATAATAGTAAATCATCAAAACTATGGAATACTCTTAACCTTTTCTCAAGCAACTTCTTGAGGCATCACCCTGGGATGCTTTTTAAACAGTATTCCCATCTATGTTGGGCACTTATTGGCTGCTTTTCTTTATTATTTGGTCCAAGTGGCACAATTATATTTTCAAACATTTAATCATACGCCTTCAGATCAAAATTATTTTAAAGATCATGAGAAACATTTCAGTTGAGTTTTTAAAACTTCTGACTGGAAGTGTGTATAATCTGAATCCCTTGGGGCCATTCAGAACAAAATAGTTTTTGCACTAAAACAAGCAAGACGCAACGAATAGAAAAGAATGCAGGTGTCTAGAGACATGTTTTAAAAACTGTGTGAGATTAAAAAAACAAGTAAAAAAAAAAAAAAACAGCAAGATGAAATAGTCTATGGATGCAATGGATGTCCATCTAACGCATATTTACATATAATAATAGAAAACTAGCACAGGTGGATGCAAAAACATTTCGGTGTTAACCGGCCCTTATTACACAGAATATACCAACTTGGCCATGTTCCATCCATTTCCCTTGAAAAAAAGGAGGTTATACATTAAAATGATTTAGGAAAAATAAACTGCATGTAGTTAAGTATTGTTTAATGGTGCATATTAATGAAAATTATTAAATATCATTCTTACTTCCTTGTGTTCATTTAATTAAAAATACTTGGCAACAATGACTGATTGAAAAGATGTTTCTTCTGATTGAAAGATACATATAAAAAATCACCATTATAGCAAATACATAAATACTGAGAAATACATTGAATGTCTTCAAAAAGGTGAAAATAATGAATAAAAACTTGTATTTATATCCAGGCCATCATACAAGTAGTCTAGTAGAAGACAACTAAATCAGGAAATTTAAAAAAAAATAAAAAAATCGGCACAGAAACAATAAATAACATGAGAATTTATTGAACTATGCTGTGGTTGATCACAAGCTGTGGTGTGCAGTTGGTCTTTTTAACTGTTTCTTTAGCATCAACATGACGGGCAAAAATCCAACTCAAAAGGTGAGGGAGAGATCTCGCAAATGCTGAATCACACTAATCACTTCTGATAGAAGACATCAGAGAGGTGTGCCTTTGACAAACATGCCGTGGTAGGGGAGGAAGCCAGTGCAGGAAGAGAGCGAGGGAGAAATGCGAGAAGCGAGCTTGAAAAGTAGGCGACAGGCCTGATCTAAGGGGAGAGTATCATTTTCATATGCACACATCCAAGGTGAGGCACAACAAACAGGCGCCAGAGTTTAAACATGCACACATGTGACTCAAGTTGCCACTGTTCGCTCTTAGTCCGTTATTTATTTATTTCCCCTCCTGTCATAATGCGCAGATAAGCCGGAACAAGACAAAAGCGAAGGGAGGGGTGCGAAAACACAAACGATATAGTCATTTACAGGGCTTCTATTTTCAGTCTGGGACAGCTTTCTCTCTCGCTCTCCCGTGATACTGAATTAATCAAATCCAAAGGACATCATCTTCAAACCCGACATCCCCCGAAGGCGAGTGCCTCATTGCCGATGCAGGCAAAGAACATTCACAGCAACCTAAAAATACAGTGACTCCTGGCAGAGGTAGAGCTGCTTCTGTAACAGTCAGAGGGGAGGCAGGTGTAACTAGCGTACATATGGGAATAGGCATTGTGATTAGATGCAAGAAGTCGAGTGTTTGTAAACAGCCTCGGCTGCCTAACACCAGCACATCCTGGGCTCTTTTAGCACTGTCACAATTGCTGCTGGAGCTCGAGTCTGGGCGGCTGCCTCGGGATTCAACAGGTCACAGCAGGGTCAGATGGCTTAGAAGTTGCCAAGCTAACTAGACCTGAAACCATAAAGGGAATTTCCATTATATCAAGGGCTTTCCCTATAAACACCACTTAAGACAGGGCAGGAAACCCAGTCTGCATGGACTGTGTCTGCAGTATTGTTTGCAGTAGGGCACAAGAAAATTATAAAATAAGGGGCCGCTCAGACCGAACATGTTATTGGGCTAAAAAAGCTAGTTGCAGCACAATGAATAGAACAGAACACAAGTGTCTCGCAACACATTTTAAAAGTAAACTTTTTTTACTTGACATGGTGCTGCTGCGCAAGAAGCTGAAAAACAGTGAGGCGAAGCGCAGACAAAGACATCTGTCTACATAATTTCTACCTCATGTTTACATAGAAAAGTCATCAAAAATCTGCGCAAATACAAAATGTATATGGTGTGAACCGGCCCTGGTTATCCAGTATATCCCAATTGGGCCACATTCTTTGCATTTTCACTAGAGGTCGAGCAACAGTGGATTTTGCCGATATCGATAATTAAGATGTTTGAAAAGGCTGATAACCGATTAATCGTCCGATAATGTTTCCTTACTATAACGTACACACATTAAAGCTACAAGATTCTTAAAAGAATAAAATACCAAAATCAGTTTATTGTGCTACAAAAATCCCAGTAATAACCAGAAAAAAATTATATTTTATGGATACATTTTAAATAAATAAGGCCCAAATAGACTGGGAACTGGTTATTTTAAAATCACAGACACATGGCCCCGTTACAAACCTCTATATGCTATACGCTAAGCATATACCAAATTAAGCTTTTTATAGCCTACATAATCACCAGGTGTTGTAGGAATTTTGTAGATATATTTCAGCAGATGATGTTTATTAAACAGGGATCGGCACAGATTAATCGTTGAAACTGATATATCGATTTATACTGTAATTTTCACTGAATTAAAAATGGTAAAGGGTAGGTAAAATTGGCTATGCACTGGACCCCTAAACGTGTGGTCTTGAACGAGGAACCACTAACGTCCTGGGCCGAAGGGGCAGGATAATAACTACGTAACATTTTCAAAACAGCTGTACCTACAGACATTTCCAACAACCAAGTTGTGTGGCAGTGGTCTACGTTTTTGTTATTTTGTATTTTGCTGTTTGGTCTTCCACCATTCTGACCATACGTGTTGTTGCACTAAAAATTTGGACAAAGTGCAATGAATAGAACAGAAGTGTCTAGAGATGTGTTTTAAAAGTTAAAATTTTTTAACTTGACAAGATGTTTAAAAAAAAGATTGCACTCAGTGATTCAAATATGTAAAATACGTCCGTTGAGCACGTTTACATTAAAAACAAAAAAGTGTGAACAGCCCCTAATTACCCAGTATTTCCCAATTTGGCTGCGTTCCATGCATTTTCACCATAGTAAAGGTGGTTCTTAATGGGAAAAATTTACTAAGCACTGGTTCCTTAACTTGTGGGTCTCAATTCAGGAGTAGGTAATATCTGAGGCCGTTGTGCGGCAGGATAACATATAAAGATTTCATAACAACAACAACAACAACAACAACAACTGGTTTGTCTGGCTAGTGTTAACTGTACCTATAAAACTGTCCAACAACAAAGTTGGGCAACAGTGATCTCCAGAAGAAATTAATGTGAATTTCAGCTATATAGTCACAGAGATCCAGGGCATGTTAGAAAGCTTGAAAAAAGATAAGAAAAAGAGTAAAAGTCTCAAAACTAGGAAAAGGGGCCATTTAGACTGAACACATTCCTGTGCTAAAACAAGCTTACACATTGCAACAAATAGAAGAAAAAGCAGGTGTCTGAAGATTTAAAAATGTTCTTTCAACACGCTGACATGCCACAGACAAGGTGTCTAAAATACATTACGCTCCTGCACAATATAATGAAAAAAACAGTGAAATGAGGTACAACAGTAAAAAAGTCACTCTTTTACAAGTTAATATTGAAAATAGTAATAAAAAACAAACAAACAGTGCAGACAGATGTAAATATGTATTCTGTGTGAACAGCCCTTTAGACTTGTTAATAAAGACTGTGATTTGCCATGTAGGTTTTATAATAAGTTGCATACCAACAGTTTGAGTCAGTTACATTTTCGTTCAAGTCAATGGATACGAAAAACGGTTTTGAGAGGGATCTGTAAACCCTTTGGCACGCACAGACTCTGGCACTATTTCTGTGACCAAACGATTTGTGAAGTCCCAAAAAGAACTTTTCAAGGAGGGAGAGACTTTTCAAACTCTGGCATAACTAGACAGGACCTCATTCTGAAAAATAACAGTAATGTCTGAGCCGTGACCTAGTAGTTAACACACATGATCTAGACACAATGACCCACGGTGCTCATGTGGGAAATACAGGTTCAAAAACAGACAGCTTTGTGTCCTGATTACATTCACCCTCTCTCTCTCTTCAAATTCCCTGACTCTTCTTCAGTGTCAGTCAATAAAAAGAGGCAACCCCCCCAACTAACAGTGGAGCAGACAGCAAATCAATCTTATCACCTATCGTAACTTTGTCACAGACCTCTAAATATCAACACTTCAGTATTAATATCCAATGCTGAGTCACTCGTTTGCATGCATACACTCACTTCTGTTAAGATAATAACTTTATTAAAATGCAATGCAATTTGTTCAAAGGGAAAATAATCTTCTTTTTATTTTTTTTACTGTGCCCTTCACAGTGTATCTGCTCACTGCTGGTATGGTGCCAGGTTTCCATGGCTACGCGGAATATGACAAAACCTGTATTTCAATCTGCGAAGGTAATGAGAATAGACAATGTACTCTCCCATCATTCATTGTCTGCGTCCGTTATCAACAAATCTGTCTCACCTTTAGTTAACGTCTCTGCCAACTGCATGCTTATCATTAATGTGGCATAAAAAAAATCAAGCCCTGTAACTAACAAAAGAAGAAGAAGAAGAAGAAGAAACACTGCACTCTGCATTTTCATTGATGTTGTGAGACAGCAAAGAAAAGGACAGAAGGTTTGGTAAATGCATGGCAGACTCTTTAATACCTTCTTGGCAAGACATTTTTAATTGGATTGTTTGTATAGTGGGGAAAGGGAAAAGGAAATAGTATGTCTCTTGAATAGAAATTGTTTTCTTGAAGTCCATCAAAGTTTGCTGAGGAAGTCTGTAACTTCACCACCAAAAAAATATTGAAGTGTGTTATTTCTGTGGCACTGGCTGCACCAAACGGAATTGTGAAATTAACTTTTCAAACTATTTTCAACATTGTCTGAAGAACATCTGAGTTGTTCTTGGCCATGCAAGTTTCCCCACCATGATGCTTCGGCGTTCTGGGTGTTTTTTTATTACTGACCTAAGTCAAAAGAGCCCACCCCCATGTCTCTAAGATTTTCAGGCACGGGTCCCCCCTTTAATGTTAGTCAATGTGTGTGACAGGGCGGAGGGCGTGGCCGAGTGGTGATGCTGCACACCCAGTCCCTTATCAGGCTAATTAAGCCTCCAAGAGGGATAAAGGCCGACTGTGGACGGTGGTGCGAGAGAGAGAGAGAGAGAGAGAGAGAGAATTTTTACGGGCAGCTGTCCGTCCTATGTGTGTGTTTGTGTCTTTTGGTTTCAGTTTTACATTAAAATATTATTGATAGTGTCAAGCCGGTTCTCGCCTCCTCCTTTCCATTAACCCCCTTTACGATGTGATTTTATTCACCTGTCTGATAGCTCAGACAAGTGAGAACACGTCTCCTGAACAAGGCACACAATTTGAAATATAATTCATGTTACTAGCAAAAATGGTTCAAGGCTACATTTCCCAAAAGCATTGTTAGCATAAGTTTGGCAATGACGCCAATGGTCTCTACTATCAACTTAATCTTGCAATGCTTTTGAAAAATGAAGATCGGGACAGGTCAAGCAACAAAGATTAATGCTTTGAAATGGGAGTTTGTCAAAATTCCTCACCCCAAGTACGAGCCATAGTAATAGAGATGCTTGCCTTAGCAAGCAGCGCTGCAATGATAATTTTGATAATTTACTAGTAATCTAACGATTATTAGAATGATTAATCAACTATTGATGCGTTTATAGAAATGATTCTTAACCGACAATTCAGCTTGTGCCTTGAGTAAACAGGTTGTATTAAATGTGTTTAATTGAGGAAAAAGCATCTTTTTAAGATACCTTTAAATTACCTTCACTGAATTACAGGTAAAAAAAAAACATGAGGCTTTTAATGAAGTTCAAAATGCAAAACAAAACAAAAAACTAATTTACCAAGTGTATTTTGGTCAACTGTAAGAATATAAGTTTAAATAAGAATATATTTTTTCATGTTGCAGATCCATTTGATTTCTCTGGAACACTGCCTCAGTATTATACTTATTTAGCATTTTTGCATAATTTCCACTATTTTGCAATCTACATCAAAAAGTAAAAATTATCTCATGTTATATCGTGTGTTCAAAAACTATTCAACAAAAAAAGATATTTACATTTACATTTAGTCATTTAGCAGTTGCTTTTATCCAAAGCAACTTACAACTGAGGAACATAACAAGAACTTTGTCATAAAAAAGTCAACAATATCTATAGTAGCGGTCTGCAGCCCGATGGGACCCGAGAACTCCAGGGATTTCGAGCCGGGTTCAGGTCAGTTTTTCAAGTAGGACTTCGGATTCGGGTTTGTATGAATGAAAAAATAAACAGGCTTACCGAACTTGTTTCGCGCATGTGCTCTCACTCACAGACATGCGCGAATGGAAGAGTTAGGGGCCGTTCACACCGAACGTGTTTTTGCACGCGTCTGTTCTGTTTTCCCAGTGTTTTCCAATGTAAACACATGTTTGTCAAATAACTTTTACATTTGCACCATGTCTCGCTTCTTCAGCGTCTCGCGCAGGACTGGCACATTTTAAACGCCATGTCAAGATAAAAATAACTAATATTTTCAAAAATGCATGTTGAGACCCCTGCGCTCAATTTCATTCTTTGTGCTGTGTTTAAATTGCACAGTTGTCACAAAGATTCAATAATCTTGAATAATCTGTTGCATTGTTTCATATTATTCCAGATTGTTCTGCACCAAGTGAAGTTTCAGCAAATAATGGAAGTGGTGGTGGCGTAGTGGGCTAAAGCACATAACTGGTGATTGCTGGTTCGATCCCCACAGCCACCACCATTGTGTCCTTGAGCAAGGCACTTAACTCCAGGTTGCTCCGGGAGGATTGTCCCTGTAATAAGTGCACTGTAAATTGCTTTGGATAAAAGCATCTGCCAACTGCATAAATGTAAATGTAAATAAACCTTAAGTCAATGCTTTATTCACCTTCTGCTCTAGTGTACTGAGGGGCTGCTGTGCCTTGTTAAAACTGTGTATGTTTACTGTTTCAGCACTGTTACGAATGTTGCCTATATGCTTACATAAAATACAGCCTATTGCAACAGTACTTGCTAGGAGAAGAAACTAGATAGTGAGCGATTTTGGGTTTGGGTCGGGACAAGTTTTCACCATGCCTTTTATTAGTAAAAATGCAAGCACAAAAGAAAGTGACAGTCAAGTATTTTGTTTAAATTTGTTGTTGTTGCTGTTTTTGTTTATTGGTAAATAGGAAGTGCATTTAGTGTGGATTGGTTAAGTGCTCACAAAACAGATGTTTCCTGAATGTTGAGATGGTATCAGCAGCTCATTCCACCACAGAGGAAAAGAAAGAGAATTTATACGTATACGGGTATATGTGTCACGTTCTGTCTGCATCTGATTCATGGACTCTTATTTTGAAGTTCTCTCCCTCACTACATTTCCCAGAAGTCACTGCCCTAATCACTCCATTATCCTCACCTGTGTGTCACTCCCTCGTTTAGTTCTAAGTGTATAAATACCCTCTAGATTTGTTAGTCTGGGTCAGTCCTTGTGAATTGTTTATAGTGCTGTTTGAGTTGTTATGTTTGATATCTACTCCAGTGTGTTCTACTCCAGCACGTGTACTTCTCCAGTGTTTATACTACTCCAGTGTTTAATATTAAAGTATTTAAAGTTCCTACTCCTACGTCTCCTATCCTCCTTGATTCCCAGGACACCCACACGTCACAATATGGCGCAAGCGCCACCTGACACATCATAGTTCAAGTGTGAAACTTCTTTTTTTTTTGTCTCTTCTTTAATGTCAAAAGTGTACCATGGCTGAAACATCATGAAAAACTGGATGGGTTGTATTTGGATTATTTTGAACATCATATGGATTATCAGTGATTGTGCTGTTTGGAATACTCATTTAAACCAAGGAGGAACAAGGCAGGGACTCACCTATTCCTGGAATAAACATCTACTCCTATGGAACTCCATCCACTGTCAACTGAATCCATCCGTCCTTATCCCATCTGATATAAAACCCAGTCCAAAGACGAACTGCTGGTGTACTAACATCAAGTTACATGGGAAGTACTAACATCAAGTTACATGGGAAGTACTAACATCAAGTTACATGGGAAGATCTATAATCCGGACCTGGATTTGCTCACCCTGTCTGCACGAGCCTTTTACCTCCTGAGGGAGTTCTCGACTGTTGTGCTCAGCTGTGTGTATATTCCACCAAGCGCCAATGTCAAGGCGGCTGTTGAGCATATAGCGTACAACACACATGCTATGCTCAGTAAATACCCACAAAAAAACAGATTTTAAAGAGCATTCTCTATCGAGTTTTAAATCAATAAAGCATACTTGAGGTTTTACTGATTAATCTGTGAACATAGTTGGTTTTTGGAGCTATTGGTAAAAATCTGAGCCGATCTGGTGAAATATATACAAACTCTTCATCTTGCAGAATATACAGGCTATAAAAGATTAATTTGGTAAATACTCAAAGGTGCAGCATTGTAACCGAGCCAAGTTTCTGTCATTTCAAAATAAGAGTCTGGCTTGTATTTTGGGATTGTTCATAGTCAAAAGTCCCACGTTATGCACCAAATCTTATTTTTTCTGGTTATTGTTGGGATTTTGGAAAACTGCTTTTGGGATTTTATTCATTTTGGAATCTTGTAGCTATAATTTATCAGCTTTTCCCACCACCTTAGTTACAAGTATCAGCAGAATACACATTGGTCTCCCTCTAAAATGTACCTGCCTACCCTTCTTAAACCTAAACCTAACTGATAGTGTCATAAAGAACCAAAGAAAAACACAATTGCTTAACAACCACATCATGTGTTGACTCGTATGACCTTCAGTAATCATTATCCAGTCCTTTGCATTGCAAGTGCAATGCTTTATCGGCAGAGCAAGCTTGTAAATGTAGTTGGTTATGTAGTGCAAACATTAAAATGTTAAAGGCATGCACTATAGTAAAAGTGTTTGGATATCAAAAAATAAAACTGTGTGAGGAACAGGACGAAAAGTGTTTATGAACTGATGATCTGTAATTGATATATGATTTGTGTGGAAAAGAATAAAAGTAATAAACAAAACTGCCACAATATGTTCAATGAGCCATGTAAAAATGATTAGGAATAGTAAAATGTAGGTATAGTAATGTGATTCTATAAGACCAGGTTGATGTTGTTGCCTTTAGTGTCGTCTCAAAGGTTACCAGATGTTCACGCACCCCTCTGTCGTCTAACACAAACACAGGGATAATCTTCCTGAGCAGGTCCGTTATAAATTGTCTATAGTGTCTAATGGAATGCCGGTTTTCGTCTCTGCACTATGAATGAGACAGTGAGCTGCCGTGGGGGAGGCGGTGACATGATTGTGATTGGACGAGACACTGAGAATCCAGATCAAAGCAATCTCTAGTGTTTTGGCCCCCAGCGCTGTGTAGAGCGGGGCCCACACACACACACTTTCTCTCATTCTCTCTATCTCTCCCTCCTTATCTTCTTCGCATACACACTCTTTTTCTCTTTTTTCCACACACACACTATTTCCCTCCCTCTGTAACTCACCAGCATTATCATTCTCTCTGCAACTGTCTGTCTCTCTCTCTCACACATTTTCTCTCTCTCTCTCACGCATACACACACACACACACACACTTATGTCTCAAACTCTCCATTCTTATCGCTGTCTCTGTAAATGTCTCGCTCTCAACCACACACTATTTCTCTGGCTTTGTGACATCTCTTTCTTTGTACAAACTAATACACTCACACATTCTCTCATGAGCTCTGTTACAAAAACCTCTTAAGCTGCCTTGCTGTCTACTATCTACATAGGCCGCTGCCTTAAGGCCTCGATATACTTCCTAAGAACTCAAAGAACAAATGGGCGTATCATCATTAGAACAAAATCTGGCCAAAAAGAAGGTGTTTATGCATTTTTTCGGTGGTTTGCAACGGCATGCTGGTGCAAACTTTTATGAAAAATTCTTATTGACATTATTATTATACATTTTCAAACAATTCTAGAAATAAACACTGAGAAAATTGCTAAATAAAAATCAGAACTGTACGTTTAGTATCAGTCAATTGCTGACCATTTAAATAAATAATAAATACAAATAAAATAAATAGCTAAATTCACATTAATAGTAATGTTAGTTTCAGTCAAATGCTGAGTATTTTAATACAGCCAGTCAAATAGGGGCAGGATGTAAAACATTTACACCTGCCGAGATAAGAGATAAACAGGGCAGCAGTGTTACACCGAACAATCCTGAACAAAACATACAGGTTAATACATGTTTACACATTAGCTTCCACTCCGCTGACAAGGTATGAAAGTAGCTTTGTGGTTAGCTAGTTAGCTATGAGCTTGTTGTCATTGAGAGTAAAATATTGTTTATTTACTTTCCAGCATTGCATCTCACCAACTAGGTAACAACATAGTGTGAAATCAACACTCAACAGACATAATCCACCACCACACCGTTGTCTGCTGAGCAGCAAAAAAGATGCTCATGTTTACCTTTCAATCTGCAACATTACTTACTGCACTGACAAACTATAGCTGGCCAACATAGCAAACAGATGTGATAAACATGAGTGACATGGATGTCAGGGACAAGGTTAATGTTATATTAGTTAAATTGAAAAGGGAAAATTATGGGGTCATTGTTAATTAACTTTCCAATATATACAAATTAGCAACTTACCATGAAGACACTGCTTAACTCTGCACTGTCTGCAGAACTACCGTCAGCTCAGCTCTGTAAACAATGGAATTGGAGCGCGCACTGCTGGACAAACTACATTATGACACCAATTCTAAATCACCCAGAGCACTGTTTTCTGCATTATATGTTCTGGAATAAAAAATGTCATATCTGCGAATATCAGAAAACATATACGCAATACCGATATACCTGTAAAGGCTAATATTGGTCGATAATATTGGGCATTACTAAACACCTCCTCACTGCCATTGGTCCACGACATTGGTAGGTGTGACCTGGAGCTCCACCTACCTTGAGGCAAATGGCTAATATTGTTTAAGTTGTTCAGCGTGTCAAAATGAGACAACATGAACACATCTATGTGCAGAGTTATTAGCGAGCTGATGCAAATGTACCTGTACGATCGTTTGCTTAGAGATACTTTCCAAAACCATGCCATGTGATATTTTTTTTAGTCTCCTAAAGGAATCAAATCTTCTCAAATACTCTCAAGTGCCCATTCACTCATGTGCCATCTTCAGCAAAAGCCATTCACACATCTTTCTAAAGCAAGATATGCCTCCACATCGTTGTTTTATCTTTGTTCTGCACATGAACACTACGTACATTCATCTTTGCAATGGTATAGATGAAGTCATAATAAAGTCATAATAAATTACAATAACAGAGTGTAACCGGCGCATATCATGGACGCGTGTAGCATGTTAGCGCAATAGCATCATGAATTCATAATGTAAACAAGACAAATTAAAACATTTCTACTGCATTTGTATCAATTTTAATCATCGCTGAGTGGTTAAAACAGCTTCTTTTACTGACCTCATGTGAATTCTACTCATAGAATGAGGCAGTCATTGATAACACATTTTTAAGTTTTATATGTAGCATCCTCATATTTAAATGTACTTCTAAATGCCTCCCGCATCGGTGTCAATGGTGTCTGAACGTTCGGAAACAGTATACCGTTGCATGGCTGTTTAAAACTTATTTTTACCAAAGTGACTGTGGCACGGTGGAGGGCGGGACCGGCGCGTGATTACGCACGCCCGGTCCCGTATTAGGCTAATTACGCCGTCAAGAGGGATAAAGGCCACTCGCGGACGGTGATCGGAAGAGAGAGCTCAATTACGGACGTCCGTCTTATTATGTGTTTGTCTTTTGAGTTCTTCATTAAATTATGATTTATGTTGACAAGCCGGTTTCTCGCCTCTTCCTTGCCCATGAATTATGATCTGTGTTACATTGGTGCCGAAAGCCCGAGAAGGAAGAGGGATGCGGCGTAGCGAAGTTCTCGCCACTTCTCAATGGAGCAGCCGCGGCCATCTGCCGGGGGACGGAGGAGCCCAGCCGCCTGGACGCGGAGGAACGGCCGCCGACCGCGAGGGGAGGAGGGGCTCCTGCCCGACCGCCTGGAGCGGTAAGGGCCGCTGCCAGGGGCGGGGGAGTCCCCTACTGGCCGCTGGAACGCGGCGGGGTTGGAGACTGCCGACCGCGTGCGGGGAGGGGCTCGCCGCCGACCGCCTGGAGCGGGAGAACCGCTGCCAGGGGCGGGGGGAGGCCCCTTCGACACCCCGGGAACGCGGCGGGGCGTTCCGTCCGCCAGGGGCTGAGGACTGCCTCCGATCTGCCCGGAGAGGCGCGGCTGTTGTCCTGAAGAGGGTGGAGAAGTGGCTGAGGAACGAGCTACGGCGTATCAGAGAACCGGCGAGTACGTTTTTTTTTCTTTCCTTTAATCTCTCTCTCCTCTCACTCTCGATACCGCTCTGCGTTGGCCTTTTCCCTCTTTTTTTAAATTATGGTGTTTGTGGGAGGGGAGGTACTGCCCAGTGCAGGAACCCTCCCTCCCCTATTTTTAATTGTTGTTTCCCTCCCCTTGCCCCCTCCCTCGTCCAGGCTGATGGGGATGACCTGCCGGCAGACCGCGCGGGAGGCGCCCCCCCCCCAGGGGATGTACGTCAGGCCGGGGGTCCCCAGCCTGAGAGAACGGGGGAGGAATGTGGCACGGTGGAGGGCGGGACCGGCGCGTGATTGCGCACGCCCGGTCCCGTATCAGGCTAAATTGAGCCGGCAAGAGGGTTAAAAGGCCACTCGCAGACGGCGATCGGGAGAGAGAGCTTAATCAGCAGACGTCTGCTGTCCTAAATGTTTGTTTTAAGTTCTTAATTAAATTATGATTTATGTTGACAAGCCGGTTTCTCGCCTCTTCCTTGCCCATGAATTATGATCTGTGTTACAGTGACATTTAACTGATCACAAAGTATAGTGAGGACAATACTAATGTAAAACAATTGCACCATCACTATTTGAAAAAGTCCTTTTTTATTGAATCTAGACAGCAGCCATCTCTCCAACACCTTATCCTTGAGTAATCATGAGTAATCATGCTAAATAGATAATTTGGTAATAGAAACCCAGTTGCCGCTAGTTTTAGTGCATGTTTGCACCAATCACTTTATGGCCATGCACATTGACGTTTATGGTTGCCAAGCTCAGCGCATTCATATGGAATCAAACTGATGTGCATTCACAGGTGTGTGTTTAGCGACCTTCCAACGTGGCTCATACAATCAGATTTTAATGTCAGACCTATCCATTTTTATATGTTATTTATTTAAGACATAACTTAATTTACAAGGCCTTGAACGCTGAACATAATGTTCAGTAGTACTTTCTATTGTTCCTGTGGTATATGGCTAATTAAAGCAGATTCTCCTTTGTGTAATATGTTCATTCTGTCACATCGACTGAAAGCCCAGATGAATATGCACATTGTTTCATAAGAGTGATATGAGCTCCTCCTGTTCCAATGTCTCCTGCACCAATTGAATTTCCACCAGCATATTTGTGTAAGGTGACCAAGGTTTTTAACGTTTTCATTTCGTCATCTAATTTCTACTCTGTTTGTATGCATTAGTGGCAAATCTCTAGAGTGTCTTGTGATATCAGCTTTTCCCTCAGTCTTTGGCTATCTCCTTCTGACAGATTATTCAGTTCTCGAAATGGTGTGTTGGCATATGTAGTTCTTACATTCAAACTTGCGTACTTGTGCTGGTGTTTTGTGAGCCACCACTGAACCTACAGTGCCACCAGAAATTAAATTATATTTAACTAAGTTGTGAGTTTGAAGTCTAAAATGCATGTCATATGCATAAAAAGACTAGGTGCAACGAAATAATACAAGCAATATATAGTTAAATGTCGACCGATATATCGGTTTTGCCAATTCATCGGTGCCGATGGCTACTTTTGAAACTAACAACCCCCCAAGCTAAGCTTGCTTCATATACAAGCTATACTATAGCTAAGAACATTAAAGGAATTTTCCTACAGCATTCTGCAAAAACAGTATTTTTTTTGATACACAGACCTGTCCGAATGACGCAACAGTGCGTGAGAGATGGTGGACTGCTAAAGGTCTTTGAAAGAACCACAGGTGCATAAAAGCCCTTCCCGTCACTTCGGCGTACATCTACTTTAAGTATGGCAAGGTTCCACTGTGCGTCTCTCTGTCAAGCGGTGTTATATTGACGACAATAAGCAGGTAATAACAGGGGAGTGCTCTACACCTCAAGACAGTGTACACAGTCACTGTCACAGAAGGACTGCTGTTTCTTCTCAAAGGAGAGGGACAGACTCTTGAAAAGCTCTCTTTGAGCAAGGGAGAGAGAGAGAAAGAGTGAGGGAGCCTCACACTTGATTCCCAGGGGAGCTAACTGATTTATATGCTACAATGCATTAGTGGAGTGCACTCTACCTCTCTTTGAGGAAGTGCTAAAGACCGGCACTGGCTTTTCAACCCAGCTGCCTCCTAATGAAATTTACTGGCGTTAAAAAGCATCACATTTTCCAAATGATAACATGGTATCTCTTATAGATCAAAGCTAATCTCTGTGGCACTCTCAGGAAAAAAAGGGGAAACAGTTTGAACGTGTGACTTGAAAGTGAGAGTCAAGTGTTTGTGTGCGCTGGGCCCCTGTGGTTGTGTCATATGGATGGAAATGAGTCGGCGCGCCGGTGTCAAATGTACATGAATCAGTAAAAGACGAGATGAATGTTTATATAAGAAAGAGAGCACTGATAAAATGGTTTATTTATGTTCATTTATTATCAAGATATATGCAAAAATATGGACAGATATAAGAGGAAATATGAAAATGTGATGAGAGGCGAGGGTTAAGATTTTTATTTGTGATTTATTTATATTGCAGTGAAGTTCTATGAGCTAACTGCATAAAAAAACAAAGTCAGCAAAATCTGGCGAAAAGCAGAATGTGTCAAATGTAGAAGCATGATTTAAGAACCAACCAAAACACTGACAATACAATGCAAACATACATGTAATGTTTAATGTGCTGTTGAGGTGGATAAACTGCCTTAATGTGAAATATAAACCTTTATATCAAGGAGTGTGCTGTCCCTGTGTTACTGTCAAATTCCTTTACACAAATTAAATATCACAGACTACTTCACCCTTTTCATATTCTATTGTCTCATCTTGTTACTGAATAATTCAGCAGGTGTGAGTACATTTGAATGTCTAGTCCAAGGGATGTGTGTGTGTGTGTGTGTGTGTGTGTGTGTTTAAAAATAATAGTGTTTTATTATTATTATTATTAATAATAATAATAATAATAATAATATAAAGTGAATGCATTGAGTGTCATCCTTCTGCTAGTAGTTAGTCTCTGACATGTAAACAAAGGTAAATAGTTGGCCAAATATTTACAGTTTATTATTATTATTATTATTATTATTATTATTACTAGTAGTAGTAGTAGTAGTAGTAGTAGAATTACTATTAGTAGTAGTATACAAATTCATTAAGTACCATCCTTCCACGAGAAGATAGATAGTCCCTGACATGCAAACAAAAGTTAATAATTGACCTAAAAGCTAAAAATATTATTATTATTATTATTATTATTATGCTCAATATTATTATTATTATTATTATTATTATTATTACACAAAATAACACATTAAGTCCAACACTTTCTCTAGAATATCCCTGACCTGTAAACTCTAGTATCATTATTTTATTTATTTTTTTAATCGATCAGGTACTAAAGTACTGGTACTCTAAACATTGTACTGACCAAACAGCATCAAGCACCTGAACTACACAAACATGTTTGAGGGTGTATTGTCTGATGATAATGGCCCATCTATGGCAGAGTATGGTACATTCAATTTCAGATTTTATTCCACATATCACTCCACATATTCCGTATATTCTGAGATTCATATTGAATTTACACCACCTGTCAACATTTTTGAAACACTTGCCTGAATTTTTTTTTATCAGAAGGCATATGCTTAAATGATTGAAATTAGTTTTGTAGACAAAAAAAAATATTTGTGCCAACATATACATTTATTTCATTATAAAACTAAAATGTAATTTAAAAAAAAGTTTTAGAAATTGATGACTTAGCCAAATAATAAAGAAAACAAACAAAGATGGGAACTCCTTCAATACTGATTAAAAAGCATCCCAGGGTGATACCTCAAGAAGCTGATTGAGAAAATGTCAAAAGTGCATGTCTGCAAATTCTAGGCAAAGGGAGAATACTTTTAAGATGATAAAATATAACACAGTTTTGTTCATTTATTTTGGATTTTATTAGTCACAACATAATTCCCATAGTTCTATTATTATTATAGTTGTGATGACTTTTGAACGGTAGTGTATGTGCATGTTTTTAATCTAGTTAACCAGTGTCAGTTTAATGTGCACAAGAAAAGCCTCATTATAAACCTGCAGACCCTGAACTAAGACCATCTGCAGCATGTGCACTGGAGGAAATTTGAATGAATGGCAACGGATGGGCCGTACAGCGAACATGTGTGCAATTATCATACCGTTTGCCTCTCCAGCGATCGTCCACAGGATGTGGGTTTGGGGCCGTTCCAGGTCCGATTTCTCTGATTCTCTGTCCAAAACCTTAAATCCGTAGGTCATATTTGTTTGTAATATTATGAAAAATGGGTTTGTATGAATATTTGCATCTTAGCAACACAAGACTCACCACCAGCCAGAGTTTGTTTGCTTATAAATGGATGTGCTATTCGCCTACAGTGAAGGCCTTGTGTTTAACGCAGTGAATTCAATACATTCCTGCCAATGCCAATTGTAGAAGACCCTGGCTACACAACTTGCTCAAAAAACAAAAGGACCTCCTGAAAACTGTCTCTGTAGTGTGGACAGCGAAATCAGGCAATGAAAAGCTGAGTCAAGATGCATCCACACTGCACTATATTATGGTTTGAGAGGCATACCACTCTTCTGAAAGTCCAAAAGTTTACAGCTCGCAGCTACAGCTGGTAAAAGAGCTGGTATGAAAATTAAATAAAAAAACACTCAAACAAATTGCGAACCATACATACTTTATAATGGTCTTTTGCCATTGGCAACACACAGTGATACACAGTATGCAACTAAAAACAACCAAAAATCATTGCAAGACAGGTGCATTCGAGAACAAAGCAAGATCGATAGAGCCAAATTAATCTTATTCTCATTAAAACACAAACAACCACATGTGCACTGGTTGGTTAGCTAAATGTGCGACCAGGAGGATGGGCCGGCCAGAGGCGCAGAGCCAGAGAGACTGAGGTCTCTCTCTCTCTCTCTCTCTCTCTCTCTCTCTCTCTCAGTCATGTTGAGTCAGTTCAGCAGCATGGTTCATGTCAGGACATGCTTCCCAGCAGCTGGCTCAACAGGACCTCTTATGCAATAAACAGGGAACGGGAGAGAAAGAGACATGGATAAAGGTAGGGAAAGAGCCTACAGGTCTAAGGACGAGGGAAGGCAGGTAAAGATAGCGAAATAGAGGAGTGATTATGCTTTGCTGAATCTGAATGTGAAGTTCAGGATTTAGAGCATTGAGCACAGGACAGATACCTGGTGCAATGGACAGTTCAGCACATTTCACAAACCCTTTAAAGAATACTTACTTTCATCTTGTATGAAAAGCTTTTACCTGGCCATAATGTGCAGTACAGCAGTTTACACTCACTGATCACTTTATTTGGAATACTTGTACACCTACTTATTTATTTGATTATCTAATTAGCCATTCATGTTGCAGAAGTGCAATGCATAAAATCATGCGGATACAGGTCAGGAGCTTTAGGTAATATTCACATCAACCATCGGAATGGGGAAAAATTTTATTGTACGTGCCAGACGGGCTGGTTTGAGTATTTCTGTAACAGCTGATCTCCTGGGATTTTCACGCACAACAGTCTCTAGAATTTACACAGAATGGTGCCAAAAACAAAAAAGCATCCAGTAAGGAGCAGTTCTGCAGACAGAAATGCCATGTTGATGAGGAAGTTCAAAAGAGAATGGCCAGACTGGTTCGAGCTGACAGAAAGGCTACGGTAACTCAGATAACCGCTCTGTACAATAGTAGTGAGCAGAGTAGCATTTAACAATACATGGCCAAAGGGTCAGTCCATGCTTTTTGAGACAAAGTAGTGCTCCAACTTAAAAAAAAAAAAAAAACACCTTGTCATTCCAGGCAAAATAATACAAGTCCGCTCCAAAGTTCGCTTAGAAACCTGGACATTTTTCTGAAAGTGTGCGGGGCACATCCCTCCCAATTTTAAGATTGCTAAACTCCTGAATTCAAGTGTACAAACGTAACATAAACCTACAGTTGCTGTGAACTGAAGGATTGATTAGCACTGTCTGTATAACTTTGACAAAAGCACAAGGGAATCCTTCAAAGAGTCTCGGTCAGTGTCCACCTGTGCAGCTCTGTACCTACAGACCTTATCATCTGCATGCTGTGAACCTGCAGCAGTCGCAGCTGAAAGCCATCTGCTGTGTTTGGAGGCAGCCGGACCGCCTTAACAAGTAGGCAAACTGTCAGGCAGGATTAATGTGCTACCTTAAACCTGAGTTAATAATAAATGAGATGTTTACTCATTCAAGGGGGAGCGCATAGATAACAGACCTCCAGACCCCTCCTTTAAGTGCCAAAAAGATAAATTCTGGTTAAGTGGGACCTGCCTGCCTGCATTATACTGCCCTCCCCTTTTTCCCACCCCATCATTACCAACAAAACAAGGGCTTTATCCCACTTACTGAAGGAAAAGGTCAAATTACAAGCTCTTTTTTGGTTCCCATAATGGATATGCAGCTAATCGGCAACTATTTCCCAAAGCACATGTGGGGTCCACACTAGGGCTGAGCGATATAACTAAAAACAGCTTGGACCAGTCTGGCCATTCTCCTCTGACCTCTGTCATTAACAATCCATTTTCATCCTCAGAACTGCCGCTCTCTGATTTTCTATTTGTTTTTCGCACCATTCTCTTTACACTCTAGAGATGTGCATGAAAATCCCAGGGGATCAGCAGTTACAGAAATACTCAAACCTGACCGTCTGGCACCAACAATTATGACACGGTCTAAATCACTGAGCGCAAATAAAACATTGAATCAGAGAAATTGTATTGTTGAATGTAGTGCAAATCTACACCTTATATATATTTTTTATATATAAAATACCTATATATAGGTTTTATGATCATCTGACACCAATCAAATGCATTTTCTAGTGGGAAATGTCATAAGATGTGTTCTTCCATTCAAAAATAGCTAGAAGGAGCACAAGTGCATGAAATAGAATGCTGGGGTCTTGAAACACATTCAACCCAATATCACTACAAGCCTTAAGGATAGGATGAGATGGCAAAATCGTAATAACTGTAAGAGTTGGCTTATGTACCACCTAAGATGTGTACCACAGTAGAAAAAAAGTTTTGAAGTAATTTGAAGTAGCATTCTGACGATTCATCATAAGTTTAAGCCTAAACCCAAAACCTAACCATAAAGTATCGTAGCCAAACCCTAAACATGACCATGACTTTAAAAGGAAAATCACTGTTGTGTACCACAGAAGAAAGAAAACATGGTGGTTTGTAACTAGATGAGGGAAGCGTTTTATAGGTTATTTATATAAATCAGTTTTTTTTACCCTGTTTACACCTGGTATTAATAAGCGTGTATGGTGATCCAAAAACAATGGGTCAACTTTGCCGTTATGTGTGGCCTTAAAAGAAAAAAAAAAGGTCTGATCTGAAAATTTGAAAAAAGCAGATACAATCAAAAGCACTAGAACTACACTGATCTTCATCCGTGTGTCTGATATTAACATGCAGGGACACAGATGAGAAGCACACACATCTGACGATCCGCAAAACGATCCGCAAAACGACCCGCCCCTTCCTCTCTTCACCAGCCCACCTCTAAGGTCTGTCCAATAGCTGGGCTCACAACAGGAGTGGGCAGGATAGAGGAGAGGTGCAATTTAATAAGCCTCTCTTGAGCAGCGGATGTTGACGCTCAACTGATATGAATATAGCCTCATCACCACTGCCATTAAAACGAAGAGTGCGCCTCTCCTCGAGGAGCCAGCTTCTATCTCCTTGTGTGCACACACTGGTGTCCTTGCTGGTCCCGGTCCAGTTAAATGCGTCATCAGGGACGTCACGCAATGGGGCAGACGGGCTAGGAAACTGGGCCACCTTCCCCTCACACTCGCCGCAGCCCCAGAGAAGACAGGGCATAGACAGACCCTCGCCGCCCCACGCCTCGCGATCTTATAAGGGGAGCATTTGTGGCCAGAGGACCCCACCCACATCCTGGACTATCCCTTTGGACACTCCTCTTACCTACACTGAACCCGAATCACCAAGAAGGTGCGAGATCATCATTTATTTTCGACACTTTCCCATTTAGCACTTCAATTCTCATTTTTGGACATTTGTATGTTTATTAATATTTACAATAAATGCCAGTGTCCGAAGACTGACACTGGGTGTGGCCCCAGTGTCAGTCTCTTGTTCAACAGGTACTCCACTAAAACAACAGACAATTCTGCTCTAAATGTTACATTTGTGCAAATTTCAGCTGAATCTGGGGAGATGCAGCGCACTGGTTCATTTGCCCTTTCCTTGTCTTCTCTGACTTTTTTTGCAGTTTATTATTATGCAGTAGCACACTGACATAGTGATTGATGTATGTTGTCATGAAAACAGAGACCCTCCCCCTGATATACAAACTCAAGTTGGTCACAGGTGTTCAGGTGTAAACAGTGATTTACTCAATTGACCACATCACCTTGATATCAATTGTAAACAAGGTCTTAATTGCATAATGAGTTACTAAACTTGTAGACATTTCCTTTATTAAAAGAAAGTGGTTTGCAAAAATGTGATACATGTATTGTATTGATTTGAAAGTATATCTGTTAACTGGTTGGTGCAGAAGTTGTTCGTTTTGTACAAGGCAAGTCGCATGATATCGTTTGATTTCTCCATGTTTTATTAATTATTGTGAATTGTCATGACACTGTGCTGGAACTGAACTGCATGAAACTATACAAGTTTATAAAAGTTGTAAAAATTTTACAGCATCTTAAAAACATTCAAACAACAGCGCAAGATTTAACACACTGGCTATATTTGCCAATTTTTAATGGGATGAATTAAAGATGCAACTATTCTGATTGCATTTTATGGTGCAAACTGTCTAACAGGTAAAGCACAGAATGCTGTCAACAAGTTATTTAAAGCACTGTTCCTCAAAATATCAAAAATAAAATATAGAACTTGTTGTTGTCTACTCTTTGTGACCAATCCCTTGTATAAAGAGCCCTAAAATAATTATGACATTCACAATGTTGCCTCATTTTATATTGTCAGCAAACCATTGCTAATACATCTTGAATATATTATATATTGCCCAGCCAATATCAGTGGCATAGATGCACACAGAACTACAAAACACTCCTAATTAGTGGTTTCAATACCTGGAGCTTGTTCGGAAAAGAGAACCTTTGATACATGGACAGTGCATCAACAGCAGCACAAATGCTCCCAATTCCCTAAAGCATGGATAATATCTGCTGGCTTTGAGTTGATCAGTCTAAGCTCACCCTGCCATACTCCCACAGTGCTTTGTTCTTAAGGGCAGAGGGGTGGCTTCAGGGGAGCTGCATGGCCGAGGATCGGCCCCTCGGATGCTGCTGATGCAGGCAGAAATTGGGTGAAATAGATGGAGCAGAGGATGGCCTGAACACCCTGAGAAAGAGCAGGAGTGTTGAAATGTCTTACTCTGGATGCTTCTTTGCATGCATCGTCAAAGGAGATTGAACTAATGAGCCCTACCGTTCTCCACTGGGGCCTTCCCAAGACAGCCCTTCTCCACAATTGGTTCCAAAGGGTTTAAAAAAAAAAAAAAAAAAAGCTGTCTGCTGCGAAGCTCCTATACGTCCGGGAGATTAGAAAGTAATAAAATAAATGGAGGGACAAAGAGGAGGGATAGCACTGCACATTATTTGCAAACACAGAAGAGCAACTCCTGTGTACGGCAATGTAAAGCAACAGTGCTTCACAAATGATGAGATTTATACATGCTTTTGCATGCTCGTTCCCACAGAAATACTGTATGTCCACTGTGGCCATTACACAAATGTGAATATGTTATTATATTTCTTTAAGGATGTCTGTCAGCTTCTTTGTAATTTAGTTTTAGCAAATCAAAGCATTGTGTATATTGGGACAGCTGTAACATTCTAAATTGTATATAATATTTAGCATTACATCTATATCATGTCTGTAATTTATTCATGTTTTTAATCCATATTTTATATATATATATATATACACACAGGTGCTGGTCATGTAATTAGAATATCATCAAAAAGTTGATTTATTTCAGTAATTCCATTCAAAAAGTGAAACTTGTATAATGTGTTCATTCCTTTTAATTTTGATGATTATAACTGACAACTAATGAAAACCCCAAAATCAGTATCTCAGAAAATTTGAATATTGTGAAAAGGTTCAATATTGAAGACACCTGGTGCCACACTTTAATCAGCTAATTAACTCAAAACACCTCCAAAGGCCTTTAAATGGTCTCTCAGTCTAGTTCTGTAGGCTATACAATCATGGGGAAGACTGCTGTCTTGACAGCTGTCCAAAAGACGACCATTGACATCTTGCACAAGGAGGGCAAGACACAAAAGGTCATTGCTAAAGAGGCTGGCTGTTCACAGAGCTCTGTGTCCAAGCACATTAATAGAGAGGCGAAGGGAAGAAAAAGATGTGGTAGAAAAAAGTGTACAAGCAATAGGGGTAACCGCACCCTGGAGAGGATTGTGAAACAAACCCCATTCAAAAATGTGGGGAGATTCACAAAGAGTGGACTGCAGCTGGAGTCAGTGCTTCAAGAACCACCACGCACAGATGTATGCAAGACATGGGTTTCAGCTGTCGCATTCCTTGTGTCAAGCCACTCTTGAACAAGACACAGCATCAGAAGCGTCTCGCCTGGGCTAAAGACAAAAAGGACTGGACTGCTGCTGAGTGGTCCAAAGTTATGTTCTCTGATGAAAGTAAATTTTGCATTTCCTTTGAAAATCAAGGTCCCAGAGTCTGGAGGAAGAAAGAAGAGTCACAGAATCCATGTTGCTTGAAGTCCAGTGTAAAGTTTCCACAGTCAGTGATGGTTTGGGGTGCCATGTCATCTGCTGGTGTTGGTCCACTGTGTTTTCTTAGGTCCAAGGTCAACGCAGCCGTCTACCAGGAAGTTTTAGAGCACTTCATGCTTCCTGCTGCTGACCAATTTTATGGAGATGCAGATTTCATTTTCCAACGGGACTTGGCACCTGCACACAGTGCCAAAGCTACCAGTACCTGGTTTAAGGACCATGGTATCCCTGTTCTTAATTGGCCAGCAAACTCGCCTGACCTTAACCCTATAGAAAATCTATGGGGTATTGTGAAGAGGAAGATGCGATACGCCAGACCAAACAATGCAGAAGAGCTGAAGGCCACTATCAGAGCACCTGGGCTCTCATAACACCTGAGCAGTGCCACAGACTGATCGACTCCATGCCACACCGCATTGCTGCAGTAATTCAGGCAAAAGGAGCCCCAACTAAGTATTGAGTGCTGTACATGCTCGTACTTTTCATGTTCATACTTTTCAGTTGGCCAACATTTCTAAAAATCCTTTTTTTGTATTGGTCTTTGTAACAAGATTTTCGACAGGGCGGGGAAAAGGAGGACACGAGGACAGGCTTCTGCTCACAGGTAGGGGTGTTTTAATTCTCAAAGTAAAGTTACAGGGGTTCAACATAAACTTCTTCTTATAACAAAACTCCAAAACTCTCTATCAACTTAAAACTACTCGGGGCTGCCAACGCTGGACTGGCTTCCCTCCACTGGCGGTGTTGTGGCTCTTATGCCGCTCTCCCCGTGCTCACTGAAATTAGAGACAGGTGTTAGACATATTTTCGCTCAGGTGCAAGCGCCTTTACCGCTCCCCCTCTCCGGACGGGCGCTTGACCACGCCCCCGCTGCCACATACCCCCACCGCCCGACTCAGGCCGGGGCGTCATCCGGCCTGCCTACCACTCCCCCCCCATTTCTGGAAAGGAAGTCGGCGACAGCCATCTGCACCCCCTGTCTGTGGACCACCTCGAACTTAAAAGGCTGGAGAGCCAGATACCAACGGGTGATCCGGGTGTTAGTATCCTTCATGCGGTGGAGCCACTGAGGGTGAAGGGTGAAGGCCCGCCCCAGCAGGTAGTAGCGGAGTGTGAGGACCGCCCACTTGATAGCTAGACACTCCTTCTCCACGGTGCTATACTTCGTTTCCCTCAAGGAGAGCTTCCTACTGATGTATAGCACCGGGCGCTCCTCCCCCTCCACCACCTGCGAGAGTACGGCCCCCAGCCCTCTGTCTGAAGTGTCCGTCTGTAATAAGAAAGGGAGAGAGAAGTTAGGGGAATACAAGTGCGGCCCCCCACAGAGTGCGGCTTTAATTTGTGTGAACGCCTGCTGGCACTGTTCCGACCATTGGACCGGATCTGGAGCCCCCTTTTTAGTGAGGTCAGTCAGCGGGCTGGTGACGTCCGAATAATTAGGTACGAACCTTCTGTAGTAGCCAGCCAGCCCCAGGAACTGCCTCACCCCCTTTTTGGTCTTGGGCCTAGGGCAAGTCGCAATCGCCGCGGTTTTATCAATTTGGGGACGCACCTGGCCATGGCCCAAGTGGAACCCCAGATACCGCACCTCCACACGCCCAATCGCGCACTTCTTAGGGTTTGCAGTGAGCCCCGCCCGCCGCAGCGACTTCAGGACCGCCCTCAGATGTTGTATATGCCGCTGCCAGTCATTACTATAAATAATAATATCGTCTATGTAGGCAGCGGCGTAAGCAGAGTGCGGCCGGAGGACACAGTCCATCAAACGCTGGAACGTGGCTGGGGCCCCGAACAAACCGAACGGAAGTGTCACGAATTGGTGTAATCCAAACGGCGTGGTGAAGGCTGTTTTTTCTCGGGAGATTGGTGTCAAGGGGATCTGCCAATAACCCTTTGTTAAATCCAATGTCGAATAAAAGCGAGCAGTACCTAACCGATCGAGCAGTTCATCAACGCGGGGCATTGGGTACGCGTCAAATTTAGACACCGCGTTGACTTTTCTATAATCCACACAGAACCGCACCGACCCGTCACTCTTGGGAACAAGAACGACCGGGCTGGACCAGTCGCTGTGGGATTCTTCTATTACCCCCATATCAAGCATGGCATCCAATTCGTCCCGGACAATTTTCTTTCTATGCTCGGGGAGGCGATAAGGGCGGCAACGAACGACCGCCCCAGGCTCGGTCTCGATATGGTGCTGGATGAGGTTCGTGCGACCCGGCAGGGGAGAAAACACGTCTGCAAACTCCTTCTGCAACCTGGCAACCTCTGTTCGTTGGCACGGGGAGAGGTGGTCTCAACAAATGACTGGGGCATTGAGATCTGGGTTTGGATTTACCTCCGGTCCGAGCTCCGCCCTCTCCGGGACCACCGTAGCCAATGATACAGGGACCGCCTCCCTCCACAATTTAAGGAGGTTGAGGTGGTAGATTTGACTTTCCCTCTATCGGTTCGCTTAACTTCATAATCGAGATCCCCCACTCGTCGTGTGACCTCGAAGGGCCCTTGCCACTTGGCGAGTAATTTGGAGCTCGATGTGGGAAGCAATACAAGAACTTTATCTCCCGGTGCAAATTCCCTCAGCCGCGTTCCCCTGTCGTACAGCCGGCATTGACGTTCTTGGGCCCGGAGCAAATTCTCCTGTGTTAGTTTCCCCAAAGTGTGGAGCTTTGCTCTGAGGTCAAGAACGTATTGAATTTCATTTTTCCTATTTGTAGGTCCTTCCTCCCAGCCTTCTCGTAAAACATCTAAGATGCTGCGCGGGCATCGCCCGTACAACAGCTCAAATGGAGAGAAGCCGGTTGAGGCTTGCGGGACCTCTCGCACTGCAAACAACAGGGGATCGCAACATCACACACAGTATATATAACTTAAGTCCCAACTTAATATGCAAAGACATAAGTAAACCATCCGTAAATTTTAGATTTTAAGGTAGGAAAATTCAAGAAATCTGTTTGCAAACAATTATTACTTTTGCAATTCCATTTGTTGTTGACAGTGGTGCAAAAATGACACACTTATAATATTCAAATAATTTGGGGGTCACGTGACGCCATGCAAGGATCGGATGTGTGAACGGCTTTGCTTGTTTTAATACTTTTAATGACATAAACCGGTGAGATTTGATACACTCTGCTCCATTACTGTTCTAGGAAGAATTAAAAATCCTAAGGCTCCGAAGTCATTAAAAGACACTTACGTGCTCAAGCTGATGCCCCCGAGCAGGCCACAAGCCTGAGAGTCGACTTAGTCACAAGGTTCTGGAAATGCGGCGAGAGATGCTGAAGATGTCGGCAATGCTAACGAAGGTCATTGCTGACTTAAAATATCTTGCTGTGATATGTGATACGTAGATCGATTACTGCCATTGAGGCGAAGATCTCTGATATGGTTTCCGAAGAGTGGGGAATGTCGAGACTTGGATTACCTGGAGTTATTTTAGAGGGAATTATTTGCTAATCCGTTAGAGACCAAGGTGGATTTGGAGCATGTCTGGGAGAAGTTGGAGGACATGGAGAACCATACCTGGCGGAATAACGTCCGTATCGTCAGAGTCCCTGAGGGAGAAGAGGGACAGGATATGGTGAAGTTCCTGGATGAGCTTTTTCCGAATCTGCTCGACATAGCAGGCCATAAACTGGAAATCGAGTGAGGATTACTGTTCTGCAATCCATGGAGGGAGACAGGCCCCAATCAATTCTGGACAAATTTCTGAGATCATCCAATAAAGATTTTGAGACTTGTTTTACACGAGGCGAGGGGTAAAGGAAGGCTTTCTTGGAAGAACCACAGCATTATCTTGTTCTCAGACTTTGCGAATTCGACAAGAGAGAAACATGATCGATTCAAAGAATGCAAGAGCGTTTTACATCAACAGAAGGTTGCTTTTGCACTGATATATCCTGGATAAATTGAGAATAGATGCAAGGGATGGTCATAAAACATTCACATGCCCACACCAAGCAATGTCATTCATAAAGTCAATGGAGTGAGTAAGTCCTTTGTTTGTACTCATTTTGCAGCCAAGAGAACCTGCTCACTGAACATTCGCTTGACTCTTTGAGGAATCTGAATGCTCTTTTTGTGCTGGTTCTGCCTATCGGCTGGAGTTTATTTAGTAGATTAACACACCTTCAGGACAGTTCTATGGATTAATCTACACGCTCTTTGTGCTTATTCTGCCTATTGGCTGGAGTTTTTTTTATAGATTATCTTTTGCAATCTGACGGTAAGTTTGTCGCAGGGGTTCTCATAGGCGTGCATGGACTGTTTGAGTTTAGAGGAATGAATGCCAGTTGACACTGTCGTGCACGGGGTTAATGCACACATTTTTCTTTTTTCTGATTTTTTGTTCTAGGGGATGGTCTGGTTTTGATTGTAGCACTAATGTTGGAATGTGGTCTTTATAACCTTGTTTTTGATACATGATCTATTTTTTCTTATATGTCAAAATGCAAAATGTTAATATGAGTGGATTGTCTCTCTGCATGTGGAATGTGAATGGATTGGGGAACCCCATAAACAGAAGGAAAGTTATTTCTCATAAGAAATATGATATAGTGTTTCTTCAAGAAATGCATCTTACTCAGCAGGAAGCTGAAAAATTTGGGAAGATATGGGGTGGGCTTTTTTTCTATAGTGCTGACTTGAGTAAAAGCAGGGGAGTCATTACACTGATACGTAAATATCTATAATTCAAATGTCTCAAACAGATTAAAGATAAATTAGGAAGAGTCATTATTGTCTTAGCTGAAATTCAGGGTCAAAGTCTTATTTTGGCTAATATTTATGCACCTTAATGTTGATGATCAGGGCATTTTTATAGATCTTAAAAGGCTGTTGCAAGCCGCTGGCACCCCTCATGTTATAATATTGGGAGGATACTTTAATCCTTTAATGGACTCAGTCCTTGATCATAGAGAAGAAAAAGTGTTCAAGCCCCCTAGAGATACATTGACGCTTCACAGGATGTGTACAAATCTTGTTCTTACAAATATTAGGAGCTTTTTTAACCCATCTGGGAAGGAATATAATTTTTTTCATCAGTCAATAAAATTGACACTAGACAAAATTGAATCGATTATTATTTTTTTTTATATCCCATTTAAGTCCCATTTGATGCCGAAAAGGCATTTGATATGGTAGAATGGGATTATCTTTTTAAGATTTTGGAAATGTATGGGATCAGGAATACTTATATTGGGTGGATTCAGTTTTGATTAACTTTATAGACACCCGGTAGCAGCGCTACAAACAAATGGATTACTTTCCGAATATTTTATTCTGGATAGGGGCACCCGGGATGCCCTCTTTCCCCATTATTGTTCTGTCTTGCCCTGGAACCATTAACAGCAGCGATAAGAAAGGATGATGATTTTCTAGGAGTGATGGCGCGAGGTGTGGTGCATATGCTTTTACTTTATGCAGATGATATTTTATTATTTGTCTCCAAACCCTACTAGATATATGCCTTGCCTCCATAGAGTTATTAATTCCATTTATAAGTTCTCAGGATATAGAGTGAATTGGTCTAAATATGAAGCTTTAGCTCTGACAGCATATTGCCCTGTAACAGCTTTTCAACCGGGTGCCTTACATGCCCAAGCAGGGCATAAAGTATTTGGGCATTTTATTTCCATCAAATTTGAGTGATTGGGTTAATTTTGACCCTCTAATAAAAAAGGTTTTCGAGTGATGTGGACAGGTGGGCTTCACTACATTTATCTATGACTGGGAAGGTTAATGTTATAAAAATGTATTGTATTCAAAAATTCAACTACCTACTACAGTCTCTCCCCATTGAAGTTCCCCTCTTTTATTTTAAACAATTTGATTGTATAGCTAAATATTTTAATTGGAATGGTAAATGCCCACGGTTGCATTCCAGTAAGTTCCATTTTACAATTATGCTTTGGTCTCAGACATATGGCACATTGGTTGCTTCCAGATTAGAGCCCCTCCCTGGTTCTTTATTGAACAGGTGGTACTTGACCCTAACTTGCCTTTGCAAAGTCTTTCTACCAAGCTGCCCGGAGAAGTAAAGACAATCCCGTTATCTCGCACATGCATTTAATGTGGAAAAAAGTTTCCTGGGTGTTCAATTCAGACATTTACCTGAACGTTGCCGCAAGTATTTGGTTGAACCCTAAATTGTGCATTAACAAGTTCACTTTCTGCTGGAAAGAATGGATTGAGAAGGGTGTTATTATGCTTGGTGACCTGTATGAAAATGGAGCGTTGAGATCCTTTGAAAATATAATACATCGGTTTGGGATTCCAAGATCTCAATTCATCAGGTACTTACTGCTGCGCCATCTACTTTGTACCAACTTTGGGTGTAGTATGCATCCCACTAAAGTGGCAGGCACTCTTGAGACGGTGCTTGCTGCTTTTAGAAAAGGTCATGAATCTTCAGCGTACTATTCCTGGTGTATTCAGAGTCTAGGGGATGGGGTTTTCATTCATTCATCTTCAACCGCTTATCCTGTACAGGGTCACGGGGGGCTGGAGCCTATCCCAGCTAACATTGGGCGAAAGGCGGGGTACACCCTGGACAGGTCGCCAGTCCATCGCAGGGCCACACATATACAGACACACACTCATACTCACATCCACACCTAGGGCAATTTTTGGAGACACCAATTAACCTAGCCTGCATGTCTTTGGATGGTGGGAGGAAGCCGGAGCACCCGGAGAGAACCCACGCAGACACGGGGAGAACATGCAAACTCCACACAGAAAGGCCGGGGCAACCGGGGTTTGAACCCATGACCTTCTTGCTGTGAGGCGACAGTGCTAACCACTGCACCACCGTGCCGCCCGGGATGGGGTTTTAACATCTCTTAATAAGTTATAGGAGAGAGAATTGAATTTAGAAATGGAAGATGGAGAATGGGGTAGGATTTTAAAAAAAACATCAAGTCTATGTCTCAGGATGCAAGGGTGTGCCTCATTCAATTTAAGATTCTGCATAATTTTATTAGACTCCCTCTAGATTGTATAGGCTCGGCCTTAAAGACACACCTACTTGCTTGTGATGCCAGTTGGAGGATTGGGGCATGTCATTGATAAAAGTTGATTATGTATGTTTTTGTGCTGTTTGTTTAAATATATTAATGGAATCAATAAAAATTGTTCAACAAAACAAAAAAATCTAATAATTTTACATTTATTTATTTATTTATATAAGTTTAAACTGCATGAAAAAAAAGAGTTTCTGGTATAAAACTGACATAATTAATTAAACAGGCCAGGCCCATCACCCACAAGTTCAAAGTTCAGAGAATTTAGTTTACAGGCTTCAGTATTCATAAACAGATTGTTAAACCAGGATTAGTTCAGTTTGCCTCAAAAGTTTACCAACTGATGTCTCTATTAAAACCTGATCTCAAGCTTAGAACAGTCAATTAGGAAAACACTGTAAGAAACAAAGTTGGGTTTCCCAGGCTTTGTTCACCACAAAACAATTTTAATAATGTCTAATGACATTTTGACAGGGTGTGCTCTATTCACAATACCACCCCATTGACTAGCAATGTCTAGGTTACGTATGTAACCTCCGTTCCCTGATGGAGGGAAAGAGACGTTGTGTCGAAGAAGCGACACTAGGGGTTTCTCTTGAGTGCCAAATATGCCTCTGATCTATGAAAAAAGGCCAATGAGAAGTTGGGAGACAGTATTTGCATACCCCGCCCATGGACGTCAAGTTCATTCAGGATTTTTCTGAGGAGCCGGAAATGGTCCGGCCACAACAGTGGCTTGGCTCAGCGACGTGGCCGGTAGGACACGGAGGTTACATACGTAACCTAGACATTCCCCGTCTGTCGCTCACTTCGACGTTGTGTTCCTCCGCTGAACTGCGGGCCCAAAGGACTAGGGAGGAATCATCCAGTGGCCCGGGTGGGTGGGAGTTTTACCTCTCTCTGAGCGCATAGTAACTCTCGGGAGTGGGCCAAGATAAGCCAGTCGTCGAGGTAATTGAGTATGCGAATGCTGGCTTCTCGGAGCAGGACAAGAACTGACCCTGCGACTTTCGTGAAGACGCAAGGGGACAGAGACATGCCGAAGGGGGGGACTTTGTACTGATACGCCTGGCGGTCGAACGCGAACCGTAAGAAGGGTCGTGTCGAGGCAGAATTGAGACGTGGAAGTACACGTCCTTCAGGTCTGCCACTGCAAACTAATTTAGATGCCGGACACAAATTAAGATGTGTTTATGCGTGAGCATTTTGAACAGGAGTTTGAACAAAACTTGGTTGAAAACTCGCAAGTCCAAGATCGGTCGTAAGCCGCCGCCTTTCTTGGGTACGATGAAGTAAAGGCTGTAGAAACCCTTCTTCATCTCGGTTGAAGGGACAGGCTCTATCGAGTCTTTGAGTAAGAGAGTAGCAATTTCCGCATGCAGGGATTTGGCATGCTGGCCGTGTACTGCGGAAAAGCGTACGCCCACCATACCCGGCAGGTCTTCGCTGCGTGGCGGAGCAGGTAATACGGCGTCGGGAGGCGAAGATGCATCCCGAGGCTCTGGTGCTGAGAAAAGACTTGCCTTGCTCCGCACACACGGCAGGGGGCAGGTTAGTTACTGAGGAGGAGGTCCAGTGGAGGCGTCCTCTAGACTCGTCAGGACCGGCCGGCCGGGGAACAGTCGTGGGGCTGAAGGCGGGGGGGTCCACGTCCAGCATGCTGGGACTGTTGAGATCTGGCGGCAGAGTGCCGTGAGAATGGCATTTGCGGGACTGGTGACCCAGAGACAAAGAAAATAGCTCTTTTACTGAGAATGTAACGGCGATGCAGCGGCGAGCTCATCTACCTCGAGCTATAGAGGATAGGCAGGCTGGCCGTGAGGCGAGCTGCTGTTGCCTCAAGCACGGACGGGAGTCAACGAGCGTGCTGGGGGGTGGGTGGTCCGAAGGGGCGTACCCGGCGGAGCTGCACCCGCTGCCGTCCCCAGATCGCCTCCAGCGCTAGCCGCATTGTCCTCAATCCCGTGGGAAGAAGGAGCAATGCGGGGGGGCGGCTGGAGTGACGTGCTTTCTATTGAAAGCGAGCCGCGACTGCAACGTTGCCATGGTCATGCCCTCGCAGTGAGAGCATGAATCATCCACAAATGTTGCCTCGGTGTGATCACTGCCCAGACACACGAGACAATGCCTGTGGCCGTCTGAAGCGGAGAGCACTCTACCGCATCCAGGAACTACACAGGGGTGGAATGGTATCTTTATAAAGATGCGTCCTGAAAAAGACGTTCAACGCCGCTGTGTAAAGCTCTTTTAGAGAAAAATACTCTTTTATGGAGAAAATCACACTCTTACAATAAACTCTTTTAAGCTTTCTGCACTGTCGAAGCGCCCAAGGGCAAGCTGCACTGCTGTGCAGAGAAGGAGAAAAGCCGCTGAAGTGCACCGTAGATCCAACAGAAGGGGGAGCATTAGAGGAACAGAAGCAGGAACAAATGTGTGACTCGCAGCTAACTGCATACACGACCATCGGCTCCGAAGAAAATTTCTGAATGAACTCGACGTATTTCCCCGCTTTTATACCAGTATGTCCGGGGGCGGGGTATGCAAATAGTTTAGGAAATGCCACTAGTTTTTATTTTTATTTTATTTTATAACACGGTATCACAAATCTGCCTAACCAGCATTAATTTATTTGTTTAACATTTACATTTTTTGAGAGCATACACTGATCAAGCTAGACTTGGAGGAGATTAATTATAAAAGACCATCCAACATTGATTGAAAATCCAAAAACAATAGTCACTTTCTAAAGGTATTTGTCTTATTACAACGTTTTCATATATTTTATAGCACATATCAAGTTATAGTTTAGTTTGCATTCCTCTGCGAACTTTGAATTTTATTTTTGATTTAGTTATGAAAAAAATACTTTTCATTTTTGTCTTCAAATTAGTTTTCATTGTTCCACAACTTTGCTCAACTTTTTTATTATTATTATTATTATCTTAGTTTCCAAAAAACACGGTACAGTTTTCATTCCTCTTCAAACTTTTTTTTTTTTTTTTTTTTTTTTTTAAATTATTTTTCACTGCTGGTCCTTGTCTTTGATATGATTTTCGGTATAGTTTTCATTCTTCAATACATTTTAATTTGTATTCTTTTATTTTTATCTCCATCCCCTCCTCATGAGTGTGTGGCCTGCTGAGGAAAATTAATTTCCACATCTTTTCTTAATTTGAGCCCTTCTTATAGTGGGCCGGTGCACCATGCAGATCTGTTTATGCTCCGCCTCGCTTCCTCTGTTCTCCAAAACAGCCGTGGCACACCACAATGTGTCTGGAGAGTCTGCTGGGACAAAATGTGAGACACTTCTCTAATGACGGCCGCGCTTGCCGCAATGAATCACTTTTTTCCTGAAAACATGTCCTCTAGTCCTCCATTAGCCAAACGCTACCAAGTCAACCAGGGACCAAAAGATCTAATACTCCAAGGTCTACCTGCTGGTATAAATCATTAAAGCACTTCCTCCTCTGAGATAATGGAGCGGTTTGTAAATTTCGTATAGCACAAAGGAACAGGGATTGTCCCCTCCCTGCCACTTTCACTCGAGTTCTCATATTTAAAAAGCTAATTTAATGTAGTTCAATTTTACGATAGAACCCAACTTCGAACAAATATGTGGCTAAATCATGAATTAAGGCACAAAGAATGAACTAAAAATATGGCAAGAATGTGAGAATGATTAACAATTTGAAGGCTTTAAAGGAAAACCATCCAAAAAGGAAATTTCAGTCATCATTGCTCACTCTCATGTTGCAAATACTCTCATGTTGCAAATCTGTATCCAAGGTGCTCTTCTCCATAAAATAATGATCTACACTGCCAAGCTCCAAAAAGAAGATCCATATAGTTCATGCACTACTTACCAAGTCTCCTGAAGCCATTCAAAGGTCTATAAGGTCACTTCCATGAAGCACGGGACAACAAGATCTCAATCTGTTTCTAACAAAGCTAATATATGGCTTCAGAAGATTAGGAATATAGCACACAAGTCATATGGACAACTAATACGGTTACATGTATTGGTTGATTGATTGATTGATTTTGTCTATTTGCATTCATTTTTTTGTGAACTTTTTTAAATCAGGCTAGGTAGCGATACAGATTTCCAGATTTGCTTCATTCTAATTCCCAAGCTCTTGCTTGAATTTAGATTTTGATTTGATTTGATTCATTAAGGTATTTTTTCACTTCTGATGTCAATTTTGCTTAAATATGAAATAAATTCTGCTAAAGCTAAATCAGCTAAAGCTGCATACAGGAAACCTTCTAACAATGTACATTATGAAATTATTAATGTAAAGAATTAACAACAGGACCCAAACCACCCAGGTCAATACAGATAGAGTAATCAACAAAACCAAAACTAATTAAACTCAAATATAAAAGTAAAGTGCATTCTTTCGATTTTAAGAATCGATTTCGGGATAGTTCAAATGAAGATTTAAATTAATCGGAAAAATCAATATTTTGGAAATATTTTTTAGTCTCTTAGAATGAACCTTCCTATTAGGCCAACTATTATTTACAAACTGCTTTGGAAACATGGAAACACGTTTACTGTAACACATCATTTTAAAGCTTGTATTACAGACTCTCCTACATTTACACACTTATTCCAACGTAGGGAATAACGATAAGGGGTAAAAAGAAGTTTGGAATTTCAGCAAAATATCTCCTTTTGTGTTCCATTTAAGATAAAATTCTACAGGTTTAGAACAACAAAAGGGTGTGTAAATGTGCAAAAATGTACATTGTTGGGTGAACAAACTTTTTAAATTGGGCTGGGTATTGATACAGGTATCCAGTTTCGATTCATTCTGATTCCCAAGCTCTAGCTTCAATTCAGATTTCAGCTAAGGGGGGACAACTGGACCTTTTGTCCAGTTACCAATCCTTGACTTTCATTTACTTTAAAAGTGCTTTAAATCAAATTTAGCAGCTTCATCTCTTAAGAAATATATAGCTATTGCCAATATGCTTATGAAATGTGTGTCACAGCAATGCATCCCCCACGTTCAGTGACCTCTACGTTTCTCCCTCATTAGCCGAGCAGCGACTCCTTCCCTCTCTGATGATTTCCATCCCATCTGACAGATGATCCTACATTTGTCATGAATGCAAAACACAACTGATATTAATTCAGCTCCATGATAATTACATCTAATTTGATTTTAAAAGTAATTAATCATTATACTGCACCCTCTATGCGTGTTTTTCAGTCTCATTCTTTAAGATATGCCTAATTTCTAAACACCCAGAGAGCTGTCTGTTTTCTTTCTACAATTTTGTTTGTGTTTCATTGTTTGTTTCTGTAAAAAAGCGCATCAGTGCCTAACCAATTAACTCACTTGCTTTTTTGCCTGCCTCTGTCGAGGAGGACCAGAGAGACTTGGTAGCAGTGATACGACTGGTGTCAGAGAGTACATCAAAGCGGGAGGCCCGGGAGAGGCCCGCCGTTACCTTTGAACATGGGAAGAGCATTGAAGGACCAGCCAGCACTCTGCAGGCTAGACGCAGATCACAAGCACATGCTCTTGCACCACACAATGTTTCAAAGAGACACTAAAAATCCAGCCACGCTATAATAGATGTCAAGCCAGTGCATGATCTTCTTGGTGTTCTCTCAAAGGGACTTGAAGAGGAGTGGCTTTGTCTTTTAATGCTGATCTGATATCTGTAATGCAGTTTGCTCCATAATTGGTAAAGGTAGGAGATGTTTATTTTATTTTATTTTTTTGGGCTGATCCAAAATGAGGATATAGTGCGATTTCAAATGCAACCATCAGAGTTCCATCAAAGGAACCATGACCCCACCAGTCAGTCAGAATTATTTAACAAGAAATGTTAAAGATTGCTCATGATTATTTTTATGATTTAATTTCATTTACTTTTCTAGACCTGGAAATCAAAATTTGCATTAATTTCTTAATATTTCCAATAGTGATACAACTAACGATTATTTTGATATTCCATTAATCACTGATTATTTATTTGATTTGATTGATTGATTGTATGAAAAGCGACTTCATTCCTGCATTTTATTAAAAATGACACAAACTAGTCTCATAGAATGAATGTTGCTATTATGTACCTAAATTTTTGCAAACTGACTGTTTTTGCTGTCCTTTTTTGCATATCACGGCGCCATTTTGTGGTCCGTTCTGCATAACGCGGTGGCTCATTTTTTATTATCGCATCCCATTCGGCCCATTTTGCGGACGACCCACCGGAATCCTCGGTTCTCCCAATCGCCAGTCCTCCCCTGATTGGTCCCAAAGTGTGTCGGCCCACAGGGAAAATGCCCGGTATGCCAGATTACCAGTCCAGCCCTGATGTTATGATATCAAAACACTTTTACTATAATGCACCATTTGAAAAATGAATACAGACTTACTTACATTTACATACTTATTACTCACTTCAATGGGAAACTGCAGCAAAACGTGTGATAAGGCATGCAATTTTGTTCATGAGACCAGTCTGAAAACACAATTTATTTTATTTAAACATATGTATTTAAGACGGTGAAAAAAAAAAAAGGTTTAAAGTATAAAGATTACAAATACAATATATGTAAAATTGGCATAAAATGGAATATAATTTTTCACCCAAAAAAAAGCAGTTTGGAGGCATCCATTACAGTTACTGTTTCTTTCATTATATGTAGCATTTCAATAACACTTTCTTTCTCTGTTGAGCTCGGATTGATTGACGCAGATGCATGAGCTCGCTCGCTCACTCAGTAAAGTGTTTGAAATTAACGGAGACTTCGTTGCAATAAAGACAATTAGTTCTTAACAATTCTTAACATGAATGTGTTATAAAATTTTTAAAATAACAGTAAAATACGGGTTTTATTCCAGCTCGCAAAATCTCCCAAGCTCAATTACATCTCTTCTCCCATCATGTCCTATCTCTTCAATTCTTTGAATAAAAAATATGAACAAAAGAGAACCCCAAAGAGGCTACATTTTAATATACTCAGAATGTCCAATACAGAACATAAAGCAATTGTTCATAGGTAGACAATGAAGTTACCAACAGTCTGAGTCACCACAATGCTGTAGCTTGATTTTCCTATAACAATAAGAAAGTGCATGAAACAAATGTACAATAAACCCAATTTCACAGGCCTATTAGGAGAGAAGTGGTGTTATGCAGCTCTATCTGTGCACAATATTAGAATTGTACATACAGCCATTGAGTGAATTAATATGCAGTAAGATATTCTTAAATACGAATTGTCATTAGAAAGCTCAAATGGTCTTGCTGTGCATTTGCAGTTGGACAGAGTTGGTTCTCTTCTGTATTGAGTTAAGTCTACTGTATATCTAAACTATTTCACACTGATACACTCCTTAAATCTTAACTAGTGTTCCAATTCAAATCCCTTGCATTCTCTCGCCCTAACAACCCTAATTTTTGTTATCTGACAACTGTTATTTGTGCAGTGTATCTCTAGCGATCCTCTGAAAGACTCATCAAATGCTTTTATTAAACTTCAAGGCCTCTCCACCAAGTACTACTAGGATTGTTTCTCTAACTTACAGAACAGAAAGTTGTTAAAATTGTTCTGCAACAAATCATTTTCTTCCTTTCCTTGTTTTTTCCACTGCAGGTGACTCATGAGACAATTATATCTCACTTTACTCAGAGGAAACGACATATTTAGCATATTCAACGTTAGCGCATACCGCACAATGATTTCCAATTTTAATTGAAATGGAAGAGAAGCGGCTTCTGCGTTACAAAAAACCAAGAAGTAAATCTAATCGTCTTGGCACAACCTGATCTTTTTCTAATCATCTGGCAAATTCAGACAGAAAAAGGCTTAAGTGGGTGAGGGTGTGTGAAACAGTTTATTAACACGGATGATTATCGAGTTAAGCAGAATCGAGAGAGAGAGAAGAGAAAAAAATTAGCTGGTAATTTGCTGGCTCCGTAGACTCTCATCTCCTCACATCTCTGGCAAAAAAAACTGAGGAGAGGACTCCCAGGCTCACAATAAAGGAGAAAACTTGTGGTTCGCACCCGCCAATTAAAAAGATAATTATGCAAATGTAGCATTTACTGAGTCAGCGAGTGGGCAGCCGGAGAGGCAGAGGGGGCGGGGACCAGAGGAGTAGATTTGACACAAGTGTGCAGACATGAAAATCTCTAACACAAATGCATGTGGATAATTCTCATTCAGTGCAAACAAGCCTCCCCACCACCTTCGATTACCCTAAACTGAAAAATCAACATCAACAACCACTGGCATAAACCTACGCTTGGAACGGCAGTGGTGGGCTTTAAATGTCAATTAACATGCAAGCCCCGCCCACCCTGTCATCTTTGAAAGTAGTGGAAAAGAGGCCCTCCGACAGCCACCACCTACTTCCATTGTTAGCTTTGTAAAGAGGAAGATGCATTTGGAACAAGCAACACTGTTTTGTTAGCAATGTCTTGACTGCATTTAACATATCCAATAAACAAAGTACTAGATACTTGGCAAACATCCTATGTGTCCAGCACAGCTTTGATATTTTCGCTAATCTGTCGCTTGAAAATTACTAGCTTGTTGACAAGCTCACTATAATTGATTACCGGTAGAAGCACTCTCATTAGCACTGAGCGAGAGTGAAAAGAAGTTGTTTTGATTTAAAGCTCTCAACAATCCAAGGATTGTTAAGCTTCAAGCATGAAGCTTCAAGTGTCTCAGTATGCTAATCACTCTAAAATGCTAATGAAACAGAGAGAACTGACAGGGCTTCAATATGATACTGTTTAAAGAAAGCGAAAAGGAAAGGCTTGCACTTGCTATTGCCTTAATTCTCCATTAATGGAGAAATCCAAAAGAAATTAAGAAAAAAATGGTTTGGCCAAACAGATTTTTTTTTTCTTGTTATACACATAAATTACATTTAGAATACCCTGAAAACATGTACTGGAAAACAAAACAAAAATGCTCAGGAAGATTTTATTTTGCAGTGTAGTATACTGTTTTTAATGCTGGTAACTAGCATGGGATGCTGATATGCCACCAAGCTTCTTATCTAGCATATCCATCAAGAATTCCCTTGCAAATCAGCTTAATCAGTATAACCATGCTGGTTGCCCAGCTTCATCAGTTTTGCTAGTGAACAGCATGGTAAAACAGCTTCACCACCACTAACTATCCATCCATCCATCCATTGTCAACCGCTTATCCTGTACAGGGTCGCTGGGGGCAGGAGCCTATCCCAGCTAACATTGGGCGAAAGGCGGGGTACACCCTGGACAGATCGCCAGACCACTAACTAGATTATTTTTAATTATTTTTATATAAATTAAGTCATTTTAAGTCATCTTGAGGCCAAAAAGAAGGTGTTTGCTAAGGTGGTTCAAAACAGCTTGCACCATAAACATTTCAGGAAAAATCTGTGCCGGCTGTTAAACACCTTACTGCATTTGGTATACTTCATCGGTGGGTGAAGTATCTGTGCCCTGTGCTCCAACTACTTTGACGATAACAACTTTTTCTGGTTAATTTCTTCACTCAGTCAACATAAACACACTGACTTGCAGATTTTCCACTCTTTTATACACTTTATACACTCATCTTTGCAGGTAGTATCCATGTTTCTTTTAAAAAACTCTAAAAACCTTTTTCATGATCTTACATGGATTCATTTCTCAAAATTCATCAAAAAAAACAATAACAAAAGGTAACCTCTGTATATTATGACCATGTGTAGCGTGTTAGCATTAGCACCATGAGGGCAGAATGTAAACATAACAAATAGCACATATTTACAAACAACTGCATATTTACTACTTTAAATCATCACTGAGCAGTTAACAGCTTCTTTTACTGATCTCATGTGGATTCTATTCATAGAATGAGGCATGTTGATTTTAATGTCACATTGGTTAATGTTTTACATGTAGTCTGTTGACAGGACAGTGTAAATTGTAGGAAGGTAAAATAGTGCTTAAATGATTTGCATGTGCAGGGTGAGATATGTAAAAGCCTAAATTAAATTACAAGTGTAAAAATAAATTGCATACGCACAGAACATTTTGTAAAGGTGTAAATGAAGTTGTAAGCGTAAGAAAATAAATATTAGCAATATTTTAATGCTTTGCATATGTGTAATTTATGTGTTGTAAATCTGTAATTTCATATTAACACAAGCGCTTACACTTTTGGCACTGTTTTTGCACCTAAACATGGCCAAAAACATTTCAAACCTGTAATCAGCGTTATACAAGCAAAGAAAGGGTGTAGAGCATATTTTTATTACATAGTCTATAATTGTAAAATAAACTACTGCAAATGTGTAAATGAAATGTGCCGTAGGCCTAAATATTTTCCTGAAATAATCCGTTATACAGTGTTTCTCTTCCCTTTTGTTGCGCTCACACTTTTGCCACAAATTTCTCACTGAAAAGAGTTCTGCAAGGTTTTCCATGACCAGTCAGCTTCTTCATATGGTTAGGCGTCGTTCCTCTGGGTATATCTCCTCTCTTAATTATTAAACATAAATATTAAAACATACACATTCTACATTGTGAGAGTAAAGTTGATATAACATTTATTGATATAAATATGATTCTCAATCTGGTGTTCAAATGTTTCTTCTTGTTGCTGTTCATTAGGTTATTTTAATGATATTTTGATTTATCATTGGCCAGGTATTTTGATGAATTAGCTGGTATCATAGAACTCATGCTGGAAATCAAATGAATAAAGCTAGCTAAATAAAATGAAACTCTGTGAACAGATAGATAAATAGAGTTTACATTACAAGTCATTCTTGTAGCACCTTTAAAGTTCAATTCACTAGGAAACGGTCGCAATGTGTACAAAAAGCCACATAAAAAGAATTTTACATGCATGTAGGTATAGTAACATGATTCTATGACCAGGTTGATTATAATCATAGATAAACTCACCAAGATGCACAACTGTTGTTTTTATTTCCTTCTTCTAAAGTGTGATTGCCGCTCTTGAAACAAAGAGAGCTGTACTTCTGGCTTTGCACTAAAGACAGTTCCTGTCTATCACACGCTGAGGGAGAGCTTACAGAAGTCAGCACTATTGCACTCCTGTTTGATGTTCTCTTGTGCTGAGGTTCATATAGGGTGCTTAGATCAGCTTCCTGTGTGCTGAGGTGGAATGTTCGATGGCAAACAAGTGAAGAATTTGATGCCGTTTTGAGCATCTGTTCAGCAAGCTAATGTGATTATAACTTGTGGACCAGAGTTCATGGCCTTTGGATAGACATTTACAGCAAATAAATTGTAATACTGTTGGTTGCTATTTGTACTCCTATTTGACTGTTGTAAACAGCAATATCAGGCGACAGGCATATAACGAGGATGCAGCCATCATTGATAGTTGCTAGGGACGGGTCACAATGGTCAGCTGTTCGTCCAACAACTGACAATTCAATATATGAGTATGACTGGTTTATCTAAATTTATTCTTAAGTACTTTTAATTTTCGTTTTTATTTAGCTGTGGATAGATTTCACAATAAAACTCTTGCAAAAGTTTTGTCTTTAAATGAATCACCTTTAAAGCTCTGCCTCTAGACTGATTCAGACAGATGTCTTTAGCCATTGTGTTGCATCACAGACTGTTTTTGCGCATCACAACTCTAGATATCATGTCAAGTTAAAAATGGTCCAACTTTTAACCAAGCGTTCCATTTCTTTGCACTCTATCTAGCTGATTTTGAACACAAGGTTATATGTGCAAGCCACCTAAAAATGGCAGTCATGATTGATCAGGGTCAGGTTAGCCTGAGATTAGCTAATTATAAATGGCCTCCTTAAGACTGATTAGTCGACTAGTCATTCAGGCAACCCTCAGACTAATAGATTTTCAAAATGTAGTTTTGCACTTCCCTAGATGTCGCCAAGTTGAGTATCTGTGCAAGAAAGCTCTCTGCTAAAATTGTTGCATCATCTCTGATGCTAATGCCACCTCAAATTGCCAACAATCATTGAAAAATACAATCCAGTTGTTTGGCATAACGTGTGTACTGTTCGTGTTACCACACCAAAACATCCCAGATCTCAGAATATCCTTCCCTCAGGATGCTTATCTGGGAGTATTGTCAGGGTACCTCCACAAATGAGGTTATAAAACTGTCTTTGTGCCTGCTTCCTTTGTCTATACCACCACAGCATGGCTACATCTCAACCACGTTCTTTAAAGCTTTAACAGGGGCTCTAGGCTATCGAAGGCTCCAATTACAGCAGCTTTTGCAGTCCCTAATTGAGGCCCTTTGGTGTGAATTTGTTCTATTACCCAGGTCTGCTAGGGAAATGAAGAAAACATGGTTAAGGAGCCCTGCACTGCTGTACAGAGGGATTTCTGGCATTAATAGTGTCTGAGGGTGCACCCGGGCTCTCACTCTGAAAATGGCCCCTCCTGGAGTGATAATCCGTATTTTGTTGCAGTGGATGATTATAAAAGCCAACAGCATTGCTCTGAGTCAAGCACTCACTCTGCCTGATGAGAGAAAGAGAGAATTATAGTGAAAATAAAGCAGCTATTTGAGTCGACTGTTAAGGAGTGGATAAACTACGCCTCGTTGGAAGACTGGCACCATGAATATCCTACCTAGAGCCCATAATCGCGTTCTGATGTTTCTGTAAATGTTTTGTGAATGCCATGTTTCAATTAAAGCTATCAGGAGGGTCACTGAATTTGTTTTTGTACATTGTTGTTGAAGCAGAAAGTCATTACTTCCAGTATTATGGAATACTATACTATGTAAATATCCACACTTTCATAGATTTATGCTTAAAAAAATATTGGCTAAGGGGATAAGAACATTACTAATTTATTTAGATTTTCCAGTAAATGTATCTTGTTTAAGAAATACTGATGAAAAAAATCAGTGTGTTAAAATCTATTAAATCACCCAAATAAACGAAGCACAATATGGAAACGTGGCATGAGACACAATGATGTCATGCACTAGTCTGCAATGAAGTTAGCAATTTGGCCATAATTACAGGCTGCTAAATAATTGAGTGATTATAGTTTAGATTGCACTGACTAAAACAAATGAAGCACTCCCTCTAATTTCAGTCACCAGCCTCCAGACAGAACTGGAACTGCCTAATGTAGATGTTTGTTCTGTCCCAAAACCTAGTGAGCAGAGGCAGCATTTTAAGGCAACACAGATGAGTTTCTGATGCAAAGGCTTTTCCAAAAGTTAAGCAACTTAATTATGCTTCCTCCTAAGATATCTTGTTTTGACCAAATTCTAACTCTGCTTCACACTTACAGTATACTGCGAGCATAGATCTCTTAGGGGTCGACCAGGCCGATAATCATATAAATCCGATATAAAGAATTTTTCCAATTACCAGAATCGTTATTTTATCTTATCTGATTGCCGATACATTTTAAAATGCACTCCATTGTCTATGATGCCACAGCCTCTATCTGAAAGGTTACTGCTTGTAGTCTGGCTCAATGTCCCACCCACAGTATTATCGAATTGGTTATATGTCACGTGTAAATGGCCAATTAACACTGTACTCCATATTCATGGGGGAGAGGTGGGAAAGGGGAAAGCAGCGAGAGAAAGATGAATCACTGACTGAGAGGACAAGCTGTTTTCAAAGGTAAGAATGCATATACCGAGGTTGCAATAAACATCACAATACTCTATGACAGCAGTCACTAATTAGTGGACAGCGATCCATGTCCAGACCCCAAGTTTGTTCCATCCAGACCACGAGACATCATGACAATGGTTATCCCATGTCACCATTTCTACACTCTAGGTTAGCAGTGCGACAAAACAATGGAGCCGTGTACACATCAAGCACTCCAGAACATAGATAGCACTTATCTTTAACCGCTATATCTTTGAACATTTTTCTCAAGCACTGAACATGCTTCATTAATGCCATTTCCCGCTCTGCACGCATTGCCTCTCTCCCCCAGCCCGCGACATGAGGCGACGCATAGTTGTGCTGCAGACGCAGTTATTTCAACGACAGTAGACCGTAACAGAGAAATACAGTGAGCAGCAATATAGATGGCCGACAGAGATACGGATTGATTTTAGAGTACTCGCCCTCTTGAGTCTGTGTTTTTAAAAAGTGATATAAAAAAATAAACTGTATGTCTGTTTTATTACAATATTTCTTATAATGAACTACCCTCACTAATTTTTCATAGTTATTTACACAAGGCTTTTCCGTCTTCGTTTTGACTCTGATCCACTTCAAGTCCTTTTCCCTCTTTCATTCTTTGCAGTACTTTCTCCCATATTTTAACTGTTCATATTATTGTCATTAATATTTCTCAAATGTTCTTCATTCTGCAAGTTTCTGATGTGGACGTGACTCACAAAATGCTATCGAGAGCTGTCTTTAAATGTATTTACACAGGAAACAATGTATAATGCCCAACCCTGCTGATATATTTGTATGTATCTGAGTATTTTGCAATAAACTAAAAATATATAGCTCCTATACTTACAATCAACAACTCAACTCAACAAATTAGTCACTTGTGTAGATACTTAGAAAGTAGCTGCCTATGCCAACAGTAGGCAGCGAGGCGTGGTGCAGCCCAGGTTCCACAGCTCCGGAGTGGATCAGATCGCACTCTTCCATCCACCATGTGAAACATATAAACACAGCCGAAAATCCATCATTAAGGAAGACTGGCTTTAGAGAGCATGAATTATGCAAGGCTCTGAAAACTGGCCAGCATCTCAACATCCACCCCATGCGTTTGATCTAGTCATATTTACCGCACATTTTTGCATTTATTTGGTGCCGTTTAACTAAGCACGTTTTTTGCACCAGAATGTACATGGGGGCGCGTTCAGCCAAAATGGCTTGATGGGGATAAATATGGCAACTGTTTGAAAGAGAACCCAAAAGATTAATGCAGCCCCAACTTCTGTGACTGCTTTACTGGTTAATGAGAAGCCAGCACTGGTCTTTGGCATCATAAACATTTTACTAAATATAATCCAAAGCTTGCTGTGATGAGTCAAGGGATCTCCTCTTCTCTACTCCTCTCCCCATGTGTTCCCCAGGGTAACAGAACTGCTTTTGGGCAGTGAATCCTGTCACAATTTGGTCTAAAATGTATTCAAACGAAGAAACATATTTAAAGACGGCATGTAGCCATGCACAGTGCATATAAAGCAGTGGCTTTCTGTGTTCTCTGAAAAGCAGCATCAAGGCTTGTAAACTCTCATCTGCCAGGCACGGAGGGATTTTTGAGAGAGCTTTTCTGTGTCACAGGTGACCTGTCTGAGAAAGGCCAGACTCCAGCAGTACCGACAGCCATTGATCATCACCTCCCTTTTTCCATCACTCAAAGAAAACCAAGACCTCAGCTTGTAAAAGCACTCAGCGAATGGTCAACATAGCTGAAATTGGCAGCTCATGTCTGCTATCACTAGGTAAAGTCCAGTAAACAAACACTCAACTCTATAGCAGCACTTTTAAGACAACAAGACATTTAAATTGCCAGTTGAGGTCAAATCGGGCTATGCTGCGTTGCACTAACATCTTCAACTGGAATAAAAACTGATACCACGAGACAGCTCATTGCTGTGTGTGTTTGTGTTTTTGGGTCAGTTTTATATTAAACTTTAATTTATATTGTCAAGCCGGTTCTCGCCCCACCTTTCCATTAAACTCTTTAAAATAAAATATACTTATATTCAAGATGTATTCTCTAAAAGCAAGTCTAAATATCTTATATTCTGCTTCTCTTGTGAATGTATATTTCAAAACCTGATAAGAAACCACAATGAGATACACACATTGACACATATATTATGATTCAATAAGATGTGAGCCATCACGTTAAAATCTAGCTGCAGCAAGCATGTGCGCTCAAAGGACCAGCGTCCCCGCAACAGAGTGTGCAATAGCCGGATACAGTTTCAATCTCTCCCCCTTAGATCGGGACAGTTCACAAAACTCATAAAAGAGCCGCTGACCACATAGAGAAATACCAGTTTATGGAGTTAGTAGTTATTTACATGACCTGCTTAATTATTATTTGAACTTTAAAAAAGCTATAACGCATTAAATATATCTGCATTTAAGATGTAACACTGAGGTGTTTCCTCAAAGAGCTCCGGCTCTGCTTATTCCACAATGAGAGTGCTTCTGTATTTACTTATTTTGTATTTTTGAATATTATAATTCACTTATACAGTACTTCGTGATCTACTGTACATCACCTGAAGCTGTTTGAAATGTTTGGAGAGCATCTGGACTCTTTCGGGTTCGGGTATGTTTTTCAAGTAGGACTTCGGGTTGGGTTCAGGTTTGTATGAACAGGCTTATTGAGACAGGCAACATTGAAATATTGAGTAACTAAAAAATCTATATTTGATCATATATGATCATGAAAAATGGCTATAATAAAATGCATATAAAAATACATATATAATTTCTCTTATGGGTTCCTGTGGATTAACTTGTAGAGCATGGAGATTGTAATGCCAAGATCATGGGTTAGATTCCAAGGGACCACACAAATTAATAAAATGTATACCCTGCCAAATGCATAAATGTAGATGTAAAATTTTGAATTATGAAACATATAATATAGAAGAGATATGGGAGATGTAACTCCCAAAAAGCCATTTCTCCAATAACTTTGTCTATATGAAAACCTTTTTGAACAAAACAAAGATTAGTATTTTCTAATTGGATGTTCTCTATTTAATAATATTTTTTTTGGAGGCTAATTTTATATTAATAGTTTTTAAAATGAAATATTACACATTGCCCTTGCAGGCAGCCTCTCCTTGATCGATTCTGAAAGATCTTGAAGGAAAAGCAGGTTAGAACATACATTTATGTCAAATTAAGCCTTATTGAAGGGCAGACTAGCCTATTTGCTGTATGGGCAATCGTCCCCTTAAGTCATTTCACTTTCATTTCCACATCTGATAGTACATAAAATGGGCCCTGTAATAGGGATAAGCTTAGCATTGGCTGGAGCTAAAAATAATAAGGCTCTTGATGTTAAGAGACCAAGTTTTGTTCTCCCAAGTCATTAGCTGAGATCCCCATTACTGGCTTCATATTCCCTGAAACACAGTAGTGGGCTGGAGCAATGCTGCGCTGGGTGTTCCTCCCTTCAAAGTCATTCTCAAGAGTTAGGAGCACCAACCGAATGTCTTTGTTTCGGGGAGCAATTATTCCACTGACCTAATATATCAGCTCACACAGCCGAGATCTAGGAAAACCTAATTTTATTCTTATAAATAAATGAAATGACTAATATTGTAAATATAATTAAGAATTTGAAATCTAAAATTGATCACAGTAAGTAAAGATGATTTACATTGGACAGGTTATTCCAATTTAAAAAAAATAGTTTACCAAAAAATCTATTAAAAAAAGTCCACGGACATGTTAACTACCCAAACAACAGGTCTGTTGCATTGAGAAATGCACAGTTATAAACACTAGAAAAATAAGATGCAAACCTCTTTTTTTGTCTGCGAGTTGGTCACAATGTACAAGTTTGTTCATAAAAGAAATGCTAATCAGTGCCCTTATATAACCTCAGCTATGACCTTTGCCATTTATGGAATAATTGCATTCATCAGAAATCACCTAATAATAATATTTTGTCACCGCAGGTCTAGCCCTATTAAACTAAAAAAAAAAAAAACAGCGCGAGAAAGTCTCCCCTGGAAGGTTGTTTACGTCTTAAAGGTTAGAGAGTCTTAAAGGTTATTTACTAACGTCTTCTTTGCCACCTGCTCATTTTTCGCTATACGCTGCAAACTCCATAAACAAGCCTGTCATTCCTCTTTATTGATGGCAGTGAAGCTAAAAAGTTAGCCACTATAAATGTGATATATGTGATAGCGGCATTTCCTCAATTATTGTAGCGGTGCCCAGAAAGCCAGCATTGCCCAGTGGAGTTCCTTTATCTCCATGATAAACTCATCTGGCATGATTTATTAAAGAGAGAATCGTGCTGCTCAGCCAGTGCATGAAGGGAAAAAGGCCTCTGGTACAATGGGATACTTAAGAGGAAGGACAGACAATGTCTGTGAAACTTTTTCAAACTCATTTTAAAACTGAGCAGAAGCGTGTTTGGACAGTACGGTGAAAAATATACCTTCGCAACAGATGTTAAAAACATTCGCCTTTGATTGATGGGTATGTGGGGAGAAACGTGTATCAAACAGTGGGATTCACATGCATGAAGGCTAAAAGATACTGTATACGCAAATGTACGTGAGTGTTTCTTCAACTGCAGGGACCTTTGGTTGATTTTTATAAAACTATAACAGATTTGAACTTGTTTTAATTTTAATTTAGGAATGTCATATGTTAAATGAGTCAAACAGTTTGAATAGTGTGTTTTAAGGGAATTCAGCTTTTAAACAGGGTCAGAAGAACCCATAGTTGGAGAAACACATATTTCAGACATGTTTTCCACATATATAACATTAAAATTTATTTATGTTCCATTATATAAATAAATACAAATTAGGGGTTGACTGATATTGGATTGTGATTCAATAATGTGTTGAAAGAAAGCCAATTAGTCTGCCTATATATATATATATATATATATATATATATATATATATATATATATATATATATATATATATATATATATATATATATATAAATAATTTTTTTTTTTTTTTTTTTTTTTATAGTAAATAATTGGTAGCCTAAATTAAATGTTCTTAGTCCTTTATTTCTGTGATGGGGAGGGCCAGACAGAGGCTACAAGAGTCCAAATTTATTAAAATTCCAGATGTAATTTTTTGATTCATAGCTTGGAACTTTTAACTTTGAAATACACCAGGGACTCTTATTTTGAAATGTTAACGCTTCACTGCTTCCAGCTGCTCATTCAAACAAATAAGGGAAATAAAATGTGCAATCCTACAATAATCTACAATGTATTACAATTGAAACAATTAAAAGTAAACTGCCATATTTCATCAACACTATATCATCATCATCAACAGTTGATCTTTAGTGATAGCTTGTCATACATTTCTGATATGGCTAAATGATTGTGAACTGCTCTGCAACAGCTGAAAACACACACAAGCCTCCTGTGCTGCATTTTCACTTTGAAGGACGCTGCACATGCATTTATTTAATTAAATCTTCTTCTTTTTAAGTTTGATATTAACATCAGGTCATATCACGATTCCGGTCTTTCCACCCCCAAATTTAAGACCTCTTTAAATAAGAATTAAGACTTCTGCTGTATCATTTAAGATATTTAAGACTTTTTGGAAAACTGAATATAAGACATTTTAAGACTTTTCAAGGATCCGCGGGAACCCTGTATGATGAAGTCCTAAAACATGGCATTAAAATCTCCAAGAGTAAAAAAAGAAAGATGAAGTCCCGGTGGGATCTAATTTATTCTATTCTATAGATCAAATAATATTCATGTAAATCTCTATCTTTGAGAAGTGTCTTGTTCCAGCAACAATCCCCTGAGATGGTAGTCCTGCACAAAGTGACCTTGCAGGAGCTGTGTGTTGGGAGCAGTGAAGCAGCTGTCTTCTCACATCAGCTCTGAGCGGCTCTCTCCTGATCCTCAGAGTCCAACTCTGGCACCTGACAGCACAAAACAACTCCTGCATCATTTCATTCCATGAACTTCCATCTGCTACCAACCCAACCACAGAGCAGCTTCTTATTTTAGCTTCACTCATGTGTTTTCTGCATGCGAGTGTAGTTATATGTTAGACGCCTTTTCTGAAAATATGTTTAAAGTTCAGTTACTGTCGTGGACTTCTGTTCTACACATAATAGACAAACAATGACCCCAGAAAGCACAGAAAGGTATGAGGAGAGGAAGAATTACACAGATCACAGTCCAGATGCACTGTAAACTTTCCAAAGAGCTTCAAGTGATGTAGATCACAAAGTATGAGGGAATTATAAAAAAATACAAACTAAGTAAATACAGAAGCACTCTCGTTTTGGAATAAGAGGAGCCAGAGCTCTTTAAAGATTGTGAATGCAGTTATATATAATGCGTTATAACTTTACTAAAGTTCAAATAATACTGAAGCAGATTGTAATAGGTCGGAGGACGGGGCCGGGTCATGACTTTACACACCCGGTCCCTTATCAGGCTAAAAATTGTAATCTGAGAATGTTGAATATAATATTAAAAATACAAATATATTAAAATATCTAAAAATCATTTTAAGAAAGATGCATTCACTTGAAAAGCAGCACATAAGATATTTAGACTTGCTTTTGGTGAATAGATCTTGAATACAGTTTAAGTATATTTTGTCTTATTGCACTCGCAGTAAGTATAGTATTTTCACAAGTATAACCAAGTGAAAAAATACACTTATATACAAAACACACCTATATTTAAGATACATTCTCTTGAAGAAAGTCTAAGTCCTTTGTTTTACCCATCAGAAAGTGGAGCTGCAAAAGTCTGTTTTTCTTGTTCCCTTACTGAAAGCTGCATATGGACATATGCATTCTACGGCAAGCCTCAACGGGAAAAATTCTCAATCCTACACTTTCACAAGGTAAAGTTACTCCATGAATCGCTTTCTAACAAAGGCTGTTTTCACCCTTGACTTTATTGGAGCTTTTGTTTCGGAACCTAATGAGTTTTTTCACTTTGGTTCGTATAGGCATACATGAGCACGGTAATCACACTCCGATTCGCAAGAAAATAATCAGTCCGAGTCCACCTGGATGGATAAGAAACCTGTAGGTCAGCTCCTTTTGGTGGCTATAGTAGATATAATTTGACCACGACCGCTACTCTCTTTTGGATTGTGGCAGAACAGACACAAGTAGGACAATGTCAACATCTTTTTGACAGACAAAAACATGGCTTCACTCTTTCAGTGTGTATGTGTGTGTGTGCAATAGTGCGAGCATGAGAGAGAGAGAGAGAGAGAGAGAGAGAGAGCTCTGTGACCATGAGAACAGAAATGCAGAAATAATATAAAAGTAACTAAAGATGGATAAAAAATAATCACAACTGAAATTAACAGTTTTGGTCCATTTTGAAATATAACCTTGTGAAAGCACAACAAACCATAAAGAAACTGCAACATTGTTACTATTTTATTCCCTGATTCAGAACAAGTCAAGCATGGTACAGGTCTGAAAACACCCTACATCTTTCTATAACAATTGTTTATGCTCACGCGTTACTCCTGTTGTTATTTCGATGAGCTCCACATGACAAAGAATCAGAGAGAGAGAGTTGCGGAGAGCTGATATGTTTGTCACCCCTCCACCATTATGTATCGACAAGTGTGTCATACTGTACCTCCGACTGAAGAGAGCGAGATCTCAGCAAAACAGTCGGCATGTGTGACACCCTTCGCCAAAATCGAGTTGTTTTGAGTCAGCTAGAGTGCCACTGATTTAGCAGTATGTTAAAGTAAAATAAAGACAAATATTTAATAGCATAGCACCTGTGTTCTTTAGACCGACAAGTTGACTACTCCTTCACACAACTCATCAACTAGTCCATTTTCAAAAGTATGATGTTTTTCCACAATTCTAAAACATTCCTCTGCATTGCACTTTTGTCTTAATCTCAGGCAGCTTGTGCGAAAGCAGCACTCTATCACACATTTCATATTATAACATGCCGGCGGCTGAAATATATAAATTATGTAATAATCTTAATGGCCCAAACAGTCTTGCGAACTGCAATATCTAGATCATGACTCGCTTGTATGCACACACAAACTGAGCCAGATTATCAATCACCAGACGCAATATGAGAGATGACAGTATGTTGTTATGGAGCAATATGAATTACACCACTAAAGGGAGAGACCACAAAATCATTTCCTCAGTGATTTATAACACAGAGTCAGAGACAGGTAGGATTGCAGCGTACATCAAGTACAAGAATATTTTCTCTTATACATATAATTTCTTTGTCGTGTATACAAGAATCAAAATGAGATCTTGAACAACTGTTTGTTTTCAAGGTGATTTTCTGAACACTGTAAAGTGTCAGATGTTTTTATGATAACTAATGTAGATGCTCGGCACCAATGTGCGTATTGCTAATATGGATGTGTTTTTGGAGTATATTTTTCCCCCTTGTACAGGATTTATTGCACTTTTTTTTCCTTTATTGGGTGCTTGTCAAGCAAAACCACAAAATGTTCTAAAGATGAACAGCTTTCATGGTAAAACATCCATGATGCGCCATGCAGATGCCTTTAACATGACACTCACATTATGTAGTGGAAATAATATATCATAATCTGTCATAAGTTTTGTCACGAAGGAATCTGGATCACAGATGACAGCTTTTGAAGGCCTATTCAAACCAATGAAACTTCTACAAGAATGATCATAGAGGTGTGACTTTACACTATACATAACATGATGTTGCTCCACATCGAATGTGATGTATGCTTTTTAATAAAATGAAAGGATAATATCCATTAAAACTATTGTAACTAGAAAACTAAACTACATTTTACATATAGTATGTACTGATGCAAAACTACATACTAGTCTGAGGGTTGCCTAAAAAAGACTAGTCGACTAAAGATATTAAAGAAGGCCTGTATAATTAGGGTGAACTCTGGTTTACCTGCCCGCAATTGGATGTGGAATGGAGTTTACATATTACACTACCTTAAACATGGTGGGATGTTGAAAATACAGCGCAAGATGTAACGCAAGAGCAAAGACAAGAAAAGTTTTCCGATAAGGTTTCACAGTGCAAACACAGCAAAAGCACAGCATGTTCTCAGAGTGCAAATTCTTAGGGAATTTATAGTACATATGTGTTCTTGCATTTACACAAGAAGTGTTTATTTAATTTATGTAAGAAGTGTTCTTGGGGAGTTCACAAAATAATTCTTACATTTACATTTATTCATTTGGCAGACGCTTTTATCCAAAGCGACTTACAAAAGAGGAAAACATAAGCGAATAATTTTAAGGAGACAGCGATATGAAAAGTGCCATACTACAAAGTTTCACTAGAATCAGAATAGTATTCAAAACAGATTAAAGTGTTTTTTTTTTTAAGTGACTGGTTAAGTGCTCATGGAAAAGATGTGTTTTAAGTCGTTTTTTGAAGACAGAGAGTGTCAGCAGAGTTGGGAAGGTCATTCCACCAACATGGTATGATGAAACTGAAAGTCCGGGAAAGTGTTTTGGTGCCTCTTTGTGTTGGTACAACAAGGCAACGTTCCTTAGCCGACCGCAGGCTTCTGGTGGGCGTGTAGTTCTGCAGATTTTAGGTATGCTGGAGCAGACCAATTGACTGTTTTGTATGCCAGCATCAGAGCCTTGAATTTAATACGTGCATCAACTGGCAGCCAGTGGAGAGAGACAAAGAGTGGTGTAACATGTGCTCTCATTTAAAACACAACATGAATGCATTTTTAAAAATGCAATGAAAATGCAGTGGCATTGAAACACATTTTTACAAGTTGCATTATTTTTAACTTGACATGAAAAGTCAACGCATTTTTCAAAACAATGCGAGACGTAATGCAACAGCTAAAACAACACAATTTTCCAATTAGGTTCAACCGTGCAAACTGTCAAACAGCTCAAGTACACCATGTTGTTGGTAATTTGAGAAAATAAAAAAAACACCAATGAAAATATTACAATGAAAAATACAATAAATAAATTGAATTAACTTGTCAAACACACTAATTGACAAGTCGGTTGTTGGACAGATTTGCGAACTATTGTCTCCTTAGACTTTAAATCTTTATAAGACTTTGAAAGCAAATAACCCAACAATGCAATGCTATTATGTCATCATATGTACAACAGTGTTGAAAAATCCCGCTAATGATTTTAGCACTATGTAACGGGAGTTAGGAGCTGTGCGGACACTTTGAGAGACTCTGCAGAACACATTTCCGTGCAAAGGCTTTTTTTAACCATCTTGTTGGCTGTGATGATATGAGCATCCGTGGAGCCAAGTCAAGCAGCAGAGGACTGCCAAAGATGTGTCTGGCACTGGCCACAGTCCTCTCCTCCTGGATCTGTCACTGCTGCGGAGGAACTAAAACCTCAGGCCATTATTGTTCCCCAACACTTCAGTTTGACTTTAGCCTAATCCTCTATTACAGGTAAGAGCCACTTAACTTCAAGTTATTCACTTGTATTCAAAGGAGACCTGACTTAAATACAAATTAAAGTTGGAGTGGAACCTATCAAGGGCAGTAGCTGCTACCTTGTGGAGGGAAGTTACAAATTCACACTTATATTAACATGAATAAAACATCAAAAACACTCAATCTCTCAGATCCTTGGCCTAGCAGTCACAATATATGTTTTGAGACGTTGAGCCATGGTATTCATGTGGTTGATTGGACATGGACTAGCCTTTGACTTTTTTGAACCAATGTGAAAATATTCACAAATGTAACTTTCTGAGGACCGTAAATAACCATTACCAAAATAATGTTTGTGAATATTGTGAATAGACACAGATGTTCAAATCTACGAAATGTCTACAAGAATGATAGTTGAGTTGCAACTCTGGCACATAGTTTAAGTAATGCATTATTGGTAAGTCCAGCATTACATATGACTTGAAGTTTCTGTGCCAGTGTGAAAATATTCAGAAATGTCAGTTAAGCACCGTAAGAAGTTTCACAATTCTATTCCTCTTCTCCCAATTGTTTCCAGTTCTCTAGTATCAAACAAGTTACATAAAGGCCAGAAATAACATTTACAAAAACAGTATATCCACATTTAAGATACTAAAATGCATTTGTGAAGCAGTGTTATGTAAGCTTTGGCATATTTGTATCAGTGTGAAAATATTCATAAACGACAGCTTTTGAGCAACGCACATGTTCACAGACACTGATGCTCTCTCGGTTTCCTGAAACATCTTTCACGGAAAAATAAGAGGAAAAGCGAGGCATTGGTTTGTTATGGAGGACAGAAATAAAGTCCCCAATGGAATTGCAAACTTTCTTGTGAAGGCGGCACGGGTTACCCTATCCCATTCGCCTGTCCCCAAGCTGTAGCGGCAGGAGTAATGGAGTGAGCGCTTTCCAGCAGTTAAAGACAAAAATGGCACGTTTCGCAATTGTTCTCTGTAGCGAGATTACTCCCTGGGGGCTTAGAAGGCTAACCTCACCACACCTCCCTTTCGAATTTAAAAGACTGCAGATTAATAAATCATAATCCCCAAGTTACTTTGACAACCCAAGACTCTGCCGTCACCTTTTTAGTGTTGGAACTCAAACCCCTTCACTGATCCCACGAGGATGGGCACATCCAGGCATTTAAGAGCTGCACAGGAAAACAAACAGGTGGCATAAACCACAACGGGGCTTCTCGTGCAGCTCCGCATTCTTTCTCCTTCACTTTTTCTTGTGTCAAAAATATTTTTGAAAGGCTCAGGCACTGAATCCCTCCCCCTCTCTCTCTCTCTCTCTCTCTCTCTCTCTCTTCCTTGTGTCTCCATTCCCTTGCTACGCATGTTTAGCTGCCACTGGGAACACTGCTTCAGGTGTTCATTGACTTACATGAAGACAGAGTTAAGTTCTCACGCTTCTGAATGCACACTGGCAAAAGCCTGACGTGAAAGAATCAATCTGTTGTAGTTAATATGCTCGCAGCATTCTTTTACCTCAGTGATAACTGTCTCGTGGAAATAAAGAGGGTTCGGAGAGAATGATGACTTTTTAAATCAGGAATCTCTCATGATTACGAATACAAAGATAAATTACATTTATTCTAGGGATGTGCAAACAAAATATTCTCAAAACCGACAAGTCTGTGATTTACCTGAAAACATCTTGAAGCTCCATAGAGATTTTTCGAACGTGACATCTACATTATAGTGGAAATTGTATATCACAATCTATATCAAAACAGGACTTCAAAAGCTGTCATGTGTGATCCAGATTTCCTCAAGACAAAACACATGAGAGCTTTTGAAGTCCTGTTCAAATCTATGAAACTTCTACAAGAACGATCATACAAACAAAAAAAGAAAAAAAAAATCTAGATAAACTAAATTCATTGCAGGATGAATAGTCGATTCAACAATCATGACCCTTCCATTAAATATACAAGTCCAAACAAGGCGTCTGGCTGAACACCTCAAAGCACTTTTAACAGAAGTAGAAGAAGGCGAGAGAATGAAGAGAGCTGAGATAGACAGGAAAAGAGAAAGAAAGAGCAAATGCCTTTGCTCAGGAGCCTACATGGCAGCGCTCGAAGGTGTGGGTGACAGTGAGGTGCTGTCATTTTCAAGGACACACAGTTTTCCTTTGGTACTTGTTGAAGAGGAGGAATTTTATTAACCCCAGTGGCTCGGACTTCCATTTCCTCATCTTTCCGAAGCAAAAACCATCAAACCATTGTATTACAGTTTTGCTTTGAAAGGCAAGAGCTAATTTGACTGGGGAGAAATTGCTCTACGCAAGGTCAAGATAATGCCACAACAATAGCAGAAATGGGCCATCATAAAAATAACTGGACGGGTAGGGTAGAACAAAACTTTCAGAAACGCAAAGTGCTCCATTTTTTCTGGGACAGCGCACACCAACATAACTAGATAGTGTGAGCCCCATTGAGTATAAGAAAAGCAAATGATTATACTTCATCCCAAAGTGAAGTGAATGTCTGAAGTTGAGATACAAAAGTTTTGACATTGTTTTTAACTTTTTCCACAGGAAGTGACTTTAAAACATCCTTGGTTTTAAAATATCTATGATAAATTTGTTCCTAACACTGTCTACCATAGCAATAATGGTGCCTATGCAAAAATAGTTTACACTGTCAAAGAAAGCAGTGAAAATACTGTGTATAGGAAAGACTGGAGCTGGATGTAACAAAGTAACAAAGCTATTTCTCAGTAACAATAAGATGTGAAGTGAAAAGTCCAACAATGCAATTGTGTGTTTTCTTCATCAGAGGTTGTGTATGTTGATTTCAAATGCCTAGTTCAAAACCTATCAAAGTAGAAACATTTTTGTGGGGCATGTTGTCACAAAAGGTTCAATATTTTCAGTAAATTGAGTGATCAATGATCTTTTTCCTGAGCAATAACAGTAGAAAAGTTCATAGCTTTTGAGTAGCCAAAACCTCAAGTTATGTGGCTATACAGAAACTGACTTTCAAAATGAAACCCACCCTGAGAAATATTAGATGGATTAAAAGCATACCAAATAGCCCCAGCCTTACCTACCTATTTTAATGGGAAAGATGCATCGCTAAGACGTAGAAGAAAAACACTCCCGTTATGCAAACACAAGTTGAGAAATGTTTAACTTTTGCTGCAACAACCTATGTGTACTATGTGAATTTCAGAGAGGTGGGTCCAAGCTGTGCTTTCAGTAATCCAATTAGATGTATTCCCATTTGATTTCAAACTGACCTAGCATACTCAAACCGGAACTTACGCATTCCTATCCGACAAACACTCAGTCAGAGCTTTCTCTAATGTGTAAGTGCCCTCATAAAAAGTCTTTGTATTCATAGTTCCCTTTAAATTGTGCGACGCAGCAAACGTAGACGGAATCATGGAATTGAGTAAAATTCGACTCGCGATATGGCCAAGTGTGATTAAGAAAAAAAGAGTCGATGAATGAAAATAAAAACAGATATATTCATTGATATATTTGGGAGAACTATCCTTAAAATGGCATTGTAGTTTTCACAAGATTCCTCACTGCCTTTTCGAATATGTTATGTTGAGAGTGTACTTAAACTTCGGCTAGAAGAGAGAGTGCCTTTCCTCATGTCTTGTCGTATAGGATATGGCAGTATGACAACATCCTGACAACCCCCCTGCTCTTAGAGAGTGGCATGAGACTCCAGTGATTCTCTATAATTAACCCTGGTCTGTGTCCATCCCAGGTAGAGACTGAAAGAGCAAAGACTGCCAACATGTCTGCCAGAAGGGTCCGCGTTCCCAATGGTCCTCACCACGCGGGAGACGTTTTGACACTCTACTCCACGATAGATTCCACAGACAGCTCCATTCCAACATTCTCCATCTGTGGCAGTCATTATTATATTGTCAGCAGGGTGACTCCACTCTCCTGCTCTGCAGTCTCTTTGTATAACAGAAATCGCATCGTTTAAATAAATAAAGAGCCCATGAAAGGATTTGGCTTCAGTTTGAATATTTGACTTGGGTTTAAAGCCGGGCAGAAAACAGTCAGACAAGGGTGACCAAAATGGCCATAACGGGGATGCTCAAGTTCCTCTTTCAGGACAGAGGAGCATGGAATGGCGCGCAATGTGAAAACAATGACAAGTTAATTATGAAAGACAAAAATGCCAGAGAAAGATTAGTTTGTATTCAAATCCGCTTCTGTGTCTGGGGATGAGAAGCGGGGAAGGCTTAGCAATTCTTAAAGATCTGCGGGCAAAAAACACTTCTGTTTTGACTTTCAAGTGCTCCTTGTATGGATTCCCTCCAAACCCGGGCTTTTTATTTGATATCATCACTATAAATGATGTCTGGGGATAGACAGTGTCTATAAGCTGCTCATTGTCTTCAGTTTGACCAGGTGCTTGGCACCGAAACGTACTCGCCACACTGCCAGCAGCAGTTGGCTTTGATGCAGTTCTGAAAATATATCATTCTACTCCAGTCCTTTGAAAGTACACTACAAGCACATACTGTATAACAATAAGGAAAGTGCAGTGCTGATTTATGTCACCTTGTCACATCCAAAAGGGAAGAATAATGCTGGATTCTGTCCCTCATGGTGAGTTCATTATAATCAACTGGTTGATGGGTGAATGACTAGTCAGTCTTAAGAAAGCCCTGTATATTTAGGCTTAGGGGACGTTCAAATAAACTGCGTTCTTTCATTCAAAAACATATAAACAGAGCAAAACAGATTGAAACAGAACGCAGATGTCTCAGTTTAAAAGTCAAACAATTTTTTACTTAACAGTTTTAAAAACTCAACACTCACGGTTTTGCTAAACCACAAATAACATTTTTTAAAAAATCAATATTTAAAAATAGCACCAACACTGAAAATATTAAAGCCAAAACACAAAAAAATACAAATCTAGATAGACCACTTATTGACTATACGGTTGGTGGAACAACCATCCTAATAAATCCCTTTTCATCATACTTAAGAAACACTGTCTGTTATTACTCTTCACTGATTTTCAAATTGCATTTATATAAATGCAGATCTTCTCTGAATAGCACTAAACATCCAAACATATCCCCACTTGCACCAGTGGGACAAATAAATATTGCATACAGTACACAATATGGTTTATGACTTTTGTTTGGTTGTTCTTTTGGCACAGAGCACTAAGCAAATAAGATAACAGCTTAAAATTAAATTATGTAGTACTTGACAAGATAATAAAACAAATCCTACAAAAAGAGCAGTCAGCTTGAAGTCAACCATGCGTCTGTGCTTCCACAGGCAGCTACATTATTAGCACTACAAGCGCACTATGAATTTAAAAATGCTGACAAGTTGACCCATGTGTGGAGAGGAATCTCTAGCATGCATTATTTCTCCCAAACTAAACAAAATCTCAAAATTAATGATGAACAAATTACAATAATTATTAATAGAAGGTTTTATGATTGAAAAGACGTATCAGATCTGCAGTAAACATTTCTGTCTTGGAAAACAATGTACCAGACTAAACTGTGACCTGTTATGAAAGGCTTGAACAGATTCCCAGGCATCTTTGTTCTTAATTCTTAACTTTTCTACAAGCAGCAACACGTAGTTTAAGTAAGGAATAGTGTCAAGACCACAAAGTGAAGCAGATTATTACACCCCTACTTGTCAAATAAATAAATGGATATGAATAATTTGTTTGAGTTGAAATTATTTTCTTTTGTGAGAATTATTTTCTTTTGGCTCCCATTTCCCCCTGTTTTGCTGTCCCATCTTGGATATTCCCATCAATTAAAGGGACACAAAGTACGAAATTAAAATTAACATTACTTTACTGAAGCCTATGCTAGGTAAATGATTGAAAGCAAGAGTTATAAGAGAAGAAACAACTTATGAATTGTTGGACTAAGACAATGTCAAAGAAATGTGATAGAGGAGACACAGCAGGTCTTTCACATAGAGATCGCAGAGGTCAAGGTCTTCTCTAAGCACTTTCTTCTGATAAGCTCAAACAACCCTATGCCTCATCGGCAAAAGGTAGACCCAGTGTTATAGCACTCCTACACTTGTGGTTGGGTTGAATGTAATATGATATATAATTAGAGCTTTGGTGCATTGTGAAGAAGATAAGGACAAATAGAGTGCAAGTGAACTGATTCTGTGGCGTTGGGTCAAAAAAGACTGAGCATCTAAAAGGAAGGTTATTAATACGTGGTGCACTCTGAGTCAGCTATGCACAAAATACCCTTCTGTTCCTTCAGTCACCTCCTGGTACCTTCACGCTATGTGGACATATCAGAGCAGGGAGGGAAGTAGGGATGAAGAGAGGAGAGGGGGGAGATGAGAGGGAGTGGAGGGGGTCCAGGGGGTGAGGGATAAATTAGCCAAACCACTTAGGTGATTTCAACTCAAATTAGCCATACTGCCTGTGGGCTCCATCAATTCTCAACTTCCTAAAACTCTGAAAAGCATGGGGCAAATTTCTTCCAGCGCCCTGGTGAGCCGATGCTCCCTCCTCTTTTCTTCCTCTCATTTGTGGAAGATTCTCTCCTCCGCAATCAACACCTGACTGCTCTTTTAACCCCATCTATGGATGGGTCAGGGTAGTCAAAGGTCGACTACTTGTCCAACAACTGACTAGAGCATTAGTGAGGTTGTCAAGGGTCTCGTTCTGGGGTTGTACGAAAACATATGACTTTCAGACCAACCGATCATACGGTTGTACTCAGGATGTTCACAAGCTTTCCACATCCAGGCCTCCTAGTGGGACAATGGATGGACACGTTTCATTTAGCTCAAACGGCACAAATATGCCCATAAACCCTCGTCATGGGCCATCTCAGAAAAACGCACCACGCTATATGATTAAGGAAGACAAATGGCTGTGAAAAGCTGTTCCCTTTCGCCTCCTGATTCAAAGAGACGCTTGAATGAAAGCGCTCTCTCCGAGACAGCACCAATATGTGCCGCTCTGCCTCACATGCTCTCCACCTCTCTCTCTCTCTTTGTCCCAGGTGTTCATTCCGTCTGTTGACTCACACGGAGCTCGGAGAACTGAAACCACATGTTTGCACTCTTGTCTTATTTCTACAGCTTAAAGCTTCCTCAAAATTACTTGTTCAAGGCAAGTCTATGGCGTTGACCGAATCAATAGTGTTGGTGCCATCTGTATATTTACACAAAATGAACAAATCTTATACAGACCAGTATACTAAGGGGGTTGCACACCGGACGACATGGTGCATTCTAAAATTTGAAACAATTGGGTTTAATTGAAGATACGCACTGTCAACGGCAGCCAGCTACGACTTAGGAGGCTCCTCAAATTTCTGACGCAACACAGAGCGCAACTCGCATATTTTACATTAAATTCAACCCAAATAATTATCAAAGGACATAAATTATTTACTCTAGCATTGATTGTTCTTGAAGAACGGAAAAACCTTAGTAACTTTTGTGTGTGCCACCTGAACCGCATTGATGTGCCCTGTCTTTGATACCTGTGCAATGTCCGAGCCATGACACAGCATGGCGCTTCTCCACCAGTGTGCGACCGCCTTTAGGGATGCACCAATATTTCAATTTTGTATGGAACCAATAATCATTTGAATGTTATAGCCGATAACCACAAGGACACAAAAATGATTGATTATTACAATTATTTTAATTATTATTAAATAATATTTTATTATATTTGTTATATTATTATTATTATTAAAAATGATATACAATTTTGATACACAAATAAAAATCGATGAATAAATAAAACACTAATATCAACTGATAATCAATATGGTAACGATATATCATGTATTACTATACTACATTTACATTTATTAATTTAGCGAAAACCTTTATCCAAAGCGACTTACAAAATGAGGAAGGATACAACATATGTGATTAATCTTAATAATACTTGATTCTACAATGTGTCTACTATTAGGTACTCTTAAAAAACTCAATTAAAAGGTTTGTCTTTGCATTGTACCACAAGGATGTATCCACCCTCCAAAAAAATTCTGGTGGAATAAGAGGCATTGTTTATTACCACCTGGTTCCAATAGGTGCACTCTCTCTCTCTCTCGATAAGATGCTAATTATTTCCATGGCCGACAACCATTTCTAAAGACACATGAAATATAATGTCTTTGGGAATGGTGAGTCCAAAATTAAATATCCAATATCAGTCAACTAAATATACAATATCAATACCGACAAATATATATTTGTTACAAATATTGGCCGATAACTGATATGGTAAAGATATACCATCCATCCTTATACTGAATCACACTTAATTCTGCAAAGTGTCTACTATCAGGAAAATGTGATTGATAGGTTTACCCTTGCCGAGTCCGCCTTCCAAAAACAAAAAATCTGGTGGCATAAGGGGCAAAATTTATGCCCACCTGGTTCCCACAGGCGCCTTCTCTCTCTCTCTGCCCTTACCAAATGGCCAGCCCTATAGTCTCTATCTTAGCAGACAGGTGGCCAACCTGCCCTGAAAAATTGATATCACATTTATTGTTAGTGTGTGTCAAGACTCTCTCTGGACAGCTTGTACAACGGGGCCGTCTCCCATATGGTGCCCTATGTAAACCAATTCATCACCAATTCCAGGAAGATAATGATAATTCAGAATATTCTCATGAATATTCAAATCTACTATACTGGAATAATGTTTCATTAAAAGCATGTCCAGGGCTCAACAGTAAGGATTTTTTTCTGCTGTTTGAGCAAGTCAGAAGTTGGGCTCAGTAGTTTAGATAGATTTATTATAAAATAAATATTATTTTAGGCTAGATAATTTTATTTGTAACAAAAAAGGTATATCAATTTATGTTTTTACCCTTTTCATAAAAACAAATAAATAATTAATTAGGTTTACAATTTCAATAATAACCAGAAATTATAATGAAACTCCATAAAGCTATAAATGCATAAATACACTTAGACACTAACTAAGACTATACTCATTCTCTGAATTTCAACAAATCCAAACTACAGTATGTTAGCCAGCTAGATAACATTACCTTGGTGACATATTTAAAAAATCAACACCAATGATCAATACATCACAAAAAACAATTGCAGTAAAAACACTCGATCAACGAATGAGCAAGTGACAGTTCCATCATCTGGCTCATTCATTTACAGAAAATTATAATTTTCTTTAAAGAAAAAAAAAGGGCTTTGGTAAATGTAAATATTACTATTCAGTGAGCATAAGTGTGAACAAACATGCACACACTCACACACAAGATCACAACAAACCCCAAAAAATCTGAAAATATGCTGCTTTGACTAGCTATGACATATAAACAGACACGTGTACATGGGTATAAAAAAAACCTGACAGCTTCGGTTTCCTGCATGACTGGCTAAACAGACCCCAAACGGATGAAGATTAAGACATTTCCTTCGATCCGCCGTACTGCGCTCAAACTAGTCGAGTAGACGAAACTGACCTATTCCTTAATCGCTTTTAATGAAGACGATGTGAGCCCTTGGTTCCGCTGAGACTATGCGCTCTAAAGCGGATCCCTGATCCGCCCGAGCGAGAGCAACCACACAAATGAAGCTGATGAATCCTAATTCAAAAATGTTGACTTCTGAATAATTTTTCCTCCCAGTCTACCTTTCCCCCACAGACACCCGTATGCATTTGTTCAATTAATGATAATAGTACTCCAATTAAAATGTCACATTCAACATGAATTTCATTTGAGATGAGGATGGCTTTGTGGGGCTGTTCAATGCTTTAGTGCAGGAAGAACTGCTTCCAAAACTATAATAATAAAATTGTATGAAATAATATTTGATTAAGGCAATTTAGTGTTATTAAAAATGAGAGCTTTGAGAAAATAGCAACCCTAAATAAAACTTCATACTGTATAATTATGCCAACACTAAAGTGGATGTTTGATAATTCAATAAAAACTTAATTTGAGAACTGATATTTGCAATTAAATAGTAAATGTTTTTGTTTGGCTCGTACCTCATATCAAAATGTCTTGCAGACTAGGCTATGTGTTGAAATACAAACAAGATTTTAAACCTAAATCTATTTTAATATCAATGGCATTAAAGTTAACATGAAATTACATTCACAACCTATTTAACCTCCATAATGTGGCATACACTGGCGGCCAAAAGTTTGGAATAATGTACAGATTTTGCTGTTTCGGAAGGAAATTGGTACTATAATTCACCAAAGTGGCATTTAACTGATCACAAACTATAGTCAGGACATTAACAATGTGAAATCAGCACCGTCACTATTTGAAAAAATGCATTTTTGATAAAATTTCCAAATAAAATTTCCAGCAGCCATCACTCCAACACCTTATCATTGAGTAATCATGATAAATTGCTAATTTGGTACAAGAAAATCACTTGCCATTATGTCAAACACAGTTGAAAGGTATTTGGTTTGTTAAATGAAGCTTAACATTGTCTTTGTTTTTGAATTGTTACAGTATGCAATAGACATGTCATGTCTTAAGGTCAATATTAGGTCACAAATGGCAAAAAAGAAACAGCTTTCTATAGAAACTCATCTGTCAATCATTGTTTTGAGGAATGAATTCTATACAATGCTTGAAATTGCCAAAAATAATTAAGATTTCATAAAAAATTGTACACTGCAGTCTTTAAAAACAAAGGACAATTGGCTCTAACAAGGACAGAAAGAGATGTGGAAGGCCAGATGTACAACTAAACAAGAGGATAAGTACATCAGAGTCTCTAGTTTGAGAAATAGACACTTCACATGTCCTCCGCTGACAGCTTCATTGAATTCTACCCGCTCAACACCAGTTTCATGTACAGTAGTAAAGAGAAGACTCAGGGGTGCAGGACTTATGGGAAGAATTGCAAAGAAAAAGCCACTTTTGAAATAGAAAAACAAAAAGAAAAGGTTAGAGTTGGCAGAGAAACACAGACATTGGACAACAGATATTTGGAAAAGAGTGTTATGGATCTTAACCCCATTGAGTTTTTGTGGGATCAGCAAGACTGTGAGGTGCGTGAGAAGACAAGACAGCCGCATCTATGGCAAATGCAACAGGAAGTGTGGGGTGAAATGTCACCTGAGTATTTGGACAAACAGACAGCTAGAATGTCAAGGATCTGCAAAGCTCTAATTGCTGCATGTGGTGGATTTTTTGATGAGAACACCTTGAAATAGTTTAAGAAGTTCAGGTGTACATTGATGCGTCCATAGACAGAAATCTAAAGATTAGATTTATCCTTTTAAGAAATCTCGGTCTGATTGACAAATTAAACTGCCAATGGATTACTGTGAACTGTGTTCAATAATATGGAAATAATATATTGGACTCCAAAGCCAATTTGTTTTATTCGCAGAGTCTTATCAATGCTTTAAGCCCCGTTCATACAGCAAACAACATGGGCTTCACTGCCTGTAGAAGGATGACGTGAGCTCCGCTGTCTTCACTTTAATTGATAGTCGCTCATGAAAGCTGCTTTTCATTTGCATAAAGTCTACATTTGGTCTTGGCACTTGCCGAGGCGTCTCTGTCACCAACGGTCGCTACAGCTTGTGTCGCTAGAAGTTGCTCTACTCTCAATGAAAATTAATGGGATCGTGTCGCTCTGTCACGGAATGTGAACGGATCTTCACTGGTCTTCCACAATAATGTAATGCATTTTAATTATCTGAATTATATATATATATATATATATATATATATATATATATATATATATATATATATATATATACACTCACACCGATCAGCCACAACATTAAAAATATCCAGAAAAATAATCCAGAAAGCATTCTAGTATTAGCTGCGCGCTGTTTGACTGTCAGGTGTCTTATGTATGTATGCTTTACATGCACGTGTGCTCAAAGAGTGCTCAATGTAAGGTGGATAATTACCTGACCGATCAAAAAACATTCCACCAAAATGTCCATCTTGGTGAGGTATTCATGTAAACAGGTGAGTTATGTCCAAAGTGAAAATGGGGGAAAAGTGGAATTGTATCAAAATGTTGGACTTGCCAGTGTAAATGTGGCCAAATAGACCTGCTGCTGTCTAGTGTGTTCAAACAACAACTTTAACAAGAAAACCACTCACTGCTCTTGGCTGTATAACTTTAGCTTTCAAAAGTATTAATGTATTCAAATTATAATCATACAGTGAAGACCAGCAGTAGTTTTATCTCAAATTTATTCAGAATGTTTACTTGAACACTTGATACTGCTGTTAAAAACTTTTAAATCTGTTAAAAAGCACTTACTTAATTTGTATTTTTTTTTTTGTTCTATTAATTTCATTTATTTCTATTCATTGCTGTTTTGTTTTTGTTTGTTTTTTATAACTGACTGTTTACTAGTCTTGAAAAATTACTTAAGAACTTGAAAAAAGTTCTTACATTATTAACAAATTAGTCTTATTATTTGTTGCGGTTTTGAAGCTGGTATCGAGAATCATCAAATTTCACTACCGACTTTTGGTATTTTGGTATCGTGCATGGTATATCTTTGCTGCAATAGCATGATGAAAAAGTAGATCTCATTCAGTCGAAGTGTGAGCACCTTTGTAAATGGTTGTAATTGAGGCTATGTCTTTATTTGACTACTGTACATAATATAATATATCTTCCATGTGACAATAGCCTCCTTCCCTACCCAGCACGGTTTATATGTCTGTCACAGAGACTCGAGTTGATTGGATAGGTATACTATTAGTTTGGGCATCTATCGTAAATTTAGAAACTTTTTCATTACTACTTGAGCTCAGCGAGTAAAGACGCTGACTACCACCCCTGGAGTCATAAGTTTGAATCCAGGGCGTGCTGAGTGTCTCCTAAGCAACCAAATTGGCCCGGTTGCTAGGGAGGGTAGAGCCACATAGGGTAACCTCCTCATGGCCACTATAATGTGGTTTTCGCTCTTGGTGGGGCGCATGGTGAGTTGTGTGTGGATGCCGCAGAGAATAGTATGAAGCCTCTACACACGCTATGTCTCCGCATTAATGCTCAGCATGCCACGTGATAAGATGCGAGGATTGATGGTCTCAGACACAGAGACAACTGAGATTTGTTCTCCATCACCCGGATTGAGGTGAGTCACTACACCATCACGAGGACTTAGAGTGTATTGGGAATTGGGCATTCCAAATTGGGGAGAAGTGAATGATTAATTTACTTATCCGAAACACAAGTACATGACAATGATTAATGTTAGTGTATTAGGTGTCTTTAACAACTATGTAATTATACATTAGATACAATGTACTTAATATGTGCATATGTGTTTATGCATTGCACATGCCTTTAATTAACCTGCCTTTAATTATATTCGTAGTTACACTGTTAACCTTACCCCTATCTCGAAACCTAACCCTAACCAAACCCTTACACTAAAACCTAAATCTAACCCTTACCCTATCCCTACCTCTACTCCTAAACCTACCTGTACCTCAAATTCAGTACCAGCAATTGTAAATCTTGTGAAAGATGTTGCAGAACAACATGTAGCTGCACAGTAAATATGTTGTATTGTATGTATTTTAATATTAGTAAATACAGTAGTAGTTAAAGACATAAAGTGTGAGCAAAATAATTGAGTGTTTATTGACCTAATGCCGCAGTACGACTTTTCACACAACTGGTTTATTTCTTTTTTTCCTAGTAATTTCAGATTCTTGGCGTTAGAATATCATTACAGTATTGGGAGGTGAAATATTGCAATAATTGAAAAAATAAATGCTTTTTCCCTCACCTCTGCCATCAGCATCCGTGTATTCTTTGGCATATTAGCTTTTGGAAACTGTAATGATATGCAAGAAAGCCGCCCATCTCAGAACTGGGTCTAAACTAAACACTGAAACTTACCACAAGAAGCACTAATGATAGAACAAACCACAATCTGGATGCAGATGTTGAACAAAAACCAAACCAAGTCTTGCTGGAACAATAGAACGACTTTCAATAGTTCCCGCAGGAAGAGAGAGTAAACTTCAACACGTAGGGAAATAGATTTATTTCCTTGTGACCTCCACTCTCTCCAGCTAGGGCTGAATTCATTGCAAATATATGCAGATAAATGTCCTGATGTCTAAGAGACGCATTCTCTGGGAATAACACACCGTTTCTTACCTCACATTATATTTCAGGCTTTATCTATTGTTTGTGTCTGACAAGGTGCTTCACTAAATCGGTTGGGTTGTTATATCAAATTCAGTTTAATAGCCTCCGGCCTACTTTCGAGAAAAGGAAAAAATGAGAGAGGTAGAAAGTCGTAAGACAAGGGAGAAGTTACAATGAATAAGAGAGGAGACTTCCAAGGACACGCTGGACTTCCTAATGGAGTCTCCAGAAATGGCGATGTTGGCCCCCTGAACGAGGTGAAGAGGACAAAAAGGATTCTTGGCCAGACGCGGAGGCCCCTGTCTGACATGTGTGGAAGAACATGGAGGTTAAAGGTCAATAATATCCCCTTCTCACATTGAGTGAGTAAAGAGAGCATAAATGATTCAATATTTTTATAATATGTGTGCTGTTACTCTAAATAAGTACAGCAAGGTTCATTAACACCAATAAAATTGTGAGATTTATAACCAATGTTTTGGCAAGTCGGGTCACCACAAAAGTGTACAACAGAGAAAAAATTACTAGAAATTCGCCCCTGATCTGACAACATGGAATATTTGACAGTTTGTTATATCATCTTTACATAAAGTACGTAAAGTTTACTTTAAGTAAAGCCTAAACTTATTAGTGTGTAGAAATGCACTGTTGAATGGGGTGATGGCTGGGGAGTGGGAGATTTATGACTCTCTTGAAATATATAGCTTGTCAAGTGGAGGCATTTTCAACAGAAAATGTTTATTTTCCCTATTAGACCTCTCCAGTGCACTTCAGAAGCGCGCACACACACACATCAATGGGCTTCATCAAAAAGCACCTCAGTGTAATAGAGTGGCAAATGTTTCAGTCAACAGAACTGTAAGTGAACACAGACCTGCCTGGTTTGAAGTTTAAATACTATAACCACACACGAAAAAAAAGAATTTATATATAATTAACACAATTTAAACAATTGCAGATTTGTTATGATTCCTGATAAAATAAAAAGTGTAAGGTAAAAGAAGCCTATTTTGGCTAATCTAGTCATACCATAAGGGTTACTTCAAAGGAAAAAGTAAATACAATGAAATACTATAAAAATAGAATAAAATAGATATAATACAATTTAAATAATTAAATAAAGGGAATTATTTTCATTCACACCACTAGACCACTTTAAAATTGCCAGCAGAGAATTTTCAAACACAGAGCCGATCTTAACACACTTTGTTGCACCCTAAAGATTACAAAGCAAAACATGATTACAAAAAACATGATTACCCTAAAGATTACAAAGCAAAACAACACACTACAACATTTTTTAGAGCCAAACGTATCATTAAAACCCATGACAGAGTTCTGAACACTCCGTTATAACTAGTGTTTCAATCGAACTGACGCACAGTATTTTAACCTAAATTTGTTAATTATTTCAAGGAAAAATACCTTCTATCCAAGCTTAATTGGTAGAACTATAAGTAAGCCATTTGTAGGTTAATTTTGACACAGCAACATTTATAAGACTTCATCTTCTCTTCCTTCAATCACGATCGAGCGGTTGCGCTGATCCCGTGACAATACTTTTTCCATATGTCTTCATTAAAACCAGAACTAGGGGGCTTTATTGGTAAACCATCAACTTTTAGTTGAAAGCAAAAACAAATGACAGACGTTTGGTCCCCTTGGCATGAGAGTGTGGGCATCACAGCAAAGATATTTATTTTGACAAAAGCCCGGCCAAACTAGAGCTGGAGAGATGTAAAAGACACTCTTCCTCAAATGAGTGTGTCGGTTTTCAAAAGCCTCCTGCCATTTCTGCCTCTTCATCAAGACACCCGAAGGGCTGGTTTACCCCCAGCGGACCACATGGAGCTGACGGACAGCCCACGTCCATGCGACGAGCAGCCGCGAGGGGGAAATGGGGCTCGGACCCGATGGGTCCTCCGAGCTGGGTCCGTGCCTCACGGCTGAGGCCCTCGCCAATTCCCAGTCCAACTGTCACTGCTGGCACAGCCCTCCACCCCTTCAAGCACATAATCTATGCTCGCATGGCTGTTAAACCCCTCCGCCACCACACAACTCGTCTCCAACATACAAATCAACGACTATAGAGCCTTGTCTTTGTGCTACGTGCTTCTTTCATCAGATATGAAAGGAAACAAAAGAAAACTCTTTAGTGTTTCTTGTTTCTAGATCAGTAACAGGAATTTTATTGCCGTCAATTCAGAGTGAATGCGGGAGCATTGATTCTAAAAATAGAGTGCTTGTGTTGGCTTTTTTGAGTGTTCGTGTATAATTACAAATAATAGATAAGGACTACTGGACTAATCGGCCTGTGAAGGGCACTTCAATGGGAGAACACTGACAGGCATGCTGTAAGATAATATAGCAGTGTTCTGGGTCTCTAAATGCTAAATTGTGAATGGAAAGTGGACTGAAACCTGATTTAATTAAAGTGGACCAGGAAGAGCTCTGAGACCATTTTAAACGCCAGAAACAGTATGAATGTCAAGACAATTGTTCTTTTTTTTCCTCAGTTCACTTTTGTATCAAATTGAGGCTCCAGTACACTCACGACGAAGATCTTCTGCATTCTTCGCTTAGAGCTAATAACAAGGCCGAAACAGTCGAGCAACGGTTTACTCTTTGTGAACATTTGGTCACCGACCGCGCCGCAGGGGCCTGACTTTAGAAGAGCATTTAAATATGAGATGCACACTGTTCTGTCAACACACTACATAGAAACAGTAACCAATGTGACATTAAAATGGGTTATCATTGACCCCATGCCTCATTCTATGAATAGAATACATGAGATCAGTAAAAGAAGCTGTTTTAACCCCTCGATGATTGATTGATTGATTGATTGATTGATTGAATGATATATATATATATGCAGGAGATAAAGTGTAATAATGTTCATTTCTGCATTAATGGAGCTAAATGCTGTGTAGGGATGCCCAATATATTGGAGACCATATCGGTATTAGCTGATAAATGTGAATTTTAAAGTTATCAGTAATCTGTCCAACAAGAAATTTTGGCCAATGTATTTAAACCGATAATTATGGCTTTTTCAGTCACATGCTACTCGCCATGTGGGGTTTTCATTGGTGACTTCTGGCTTTGATTTAGAGGATCACTCCATTATGCAGTATTTATTTATGTCACATGCATTGTTTCTTTTTCTTTGTGTATGTTTAAGCCTACTTTTGTGTTTACAGTGAGTTTGAGACTTGTTTGCATTCCTTAGTTTTGTCTTTTTGCAGGTTTGAATAAAGTGCAACACATTGTATATATAAAAGTAGTTCACTCGTCAAATTCATTTTAAATTGAGTCATTATGCTTTTTAAAATAAAAGGAAGTTGGCCATAGGAATGTAAAATTGGGGTGTTCTGTGTTATATTTGATGTAGTTAAGTTAATGTTTACTGCATTATTTAAATCTCAGATGTGTTTCCATGATGGTGTTTAGTGCTTGTGACAGTGACACTGAGAGTCTGTGAAAGTCTCTGTAGGTTTATTGGTCATTGCTCCTGGAAAAGCTGAATGTCGTGTCATCATGTGGTCTTCTGTAATTATTACATTGATTAACAACACATTTAAAATAAAAAGCTGATTTTTACAGTTTCAGAAGGTCTAGTATTAAGTTTATATCATTTAATAATATAAACAATGGTAAAATGCATCGTAAAATACACAGGCATCAAAATTACATCCCGTAAAGTCTGAAATTCGGTTATCATATATTTTATATGGTGAATTTCTGGCAACCACAGCTGCCAGTTTTTTACCGTAAATTTTACAGAATTTTTTTTACGGTGTTGATACTATTGCAAAGATGGGTGTAGCCACAATTTTCCTAAATGCAAAAGTGTTCCACGACTCAGAACGAATGCCTTTTTCCGTTTTACCATCTCCAGTGTTTTCACTAGCACCAGAGTATGTTCTAAATGCTGGATAATGTGATGTCTAGTGTACAAAATTTGTACAAATTGTCCAAAAAAAAAAAACATATGGCTCCACAGTCCTGATACTTTAGAGAGCAGCCAATAATGACCGTTTTTTGACAGTACTTCACTCATAAAAGTTTAAGGAGAGGGTGGATGACATTAAGCTATGAGCCGAGGTAAGTAACAATGACATCATTAACTACTTTGAGTTGAGCCTGAACTTAGTTTTCCTTAAACTCAAAATGGTTCTCCATCTGGAACACTCATATTAGTAGTTTCACAGAAACAGTCCAGCTGCAATTAGAATTGTCAGGTCACTGCCCAATGGTTAGTCAGGAAAATTGTGTATAAAATTGTGTCAGACAGTTCAGGCAGAATTGTAAATGGCTTACGGCTGCAGACAAAGACATGAATGAAGCAGAATATTAACCAAAAAAGTGAATGGGCACTTAGGTAGTATTTACGTAGATTTTATTCTTTTTGTAGACCAATGAAAATAAAAAACATTATATGGTCTTGAAAAATGTCTCTATGAAAATTATCAAATGGATGATGGCTAGTTTGCACAATCTCGGCAACACTGCACATCAGTGTGTTCACATTGACTGATCTTGACTGAGTTAAAGAATAAACAAAAAAAAGCTATCAAAGTAGGTGACGCATCGGGTTATACCCACTGATAACGTTGACCAATAGCAGTAAGAAGTTGTTTAAGAGCTGGTACATGGTTTCCAGAAAGATCAAGATGACAAGCTGTTTCGCACCATGGCAACAAATAAACAAAAAAAAAACGTCTTACTGGCCAGATTTTGTTCTAAATAACATCAAACCCATTCATTCTCCAATTTTGCTTTATGAATATGGTGCCTTTAATGGGCTCTTTTAAAGCATACTCTTTATTGTGAAAGTGTGAAAAGTGTAAAAACACCCAAAAATCTACTCTCTCAAATGCTTCCCCAACAATACCGCAATCTCATACTTAGCGCTGACAGCTAGCTGTGAGTTTTAATGCTTGTTTCAGTAAGATTGCAGTCAAGGTGTCACCCTCTTCCACCGTATCAATCTCAGGATGCACGGAAGACTTCCCGCAGCCATCTTCCTTCACATCTCCCGATGACAGAGCACTAATGTCGCACACGTCCAGGAGAGAGTGAGGTGCGTGTCACAGAGCGAAAAATGGCCATGCTCGCCATGCTCAGCCATCTCCTTTAATTGGGTAAAACAAAGTAATTTGAGTGCAGTGCAGGGGGGCATGAGAGGCTAAATGACAGGACAGAAGGTCAACGCTTCTCCCTTACTCCACTGAGCGTCATCCACCAACACGCCCAGCAGGATTTTGAGTTAATATTGAGATCTATTATACAGCAGCTCTGTGCCATCTGCCCCACACATGCACTGCGGCTCAGGCAATAAACTGTATGTGCTGAGGGAGTCAGGCTATGGTGCATTTTTCAGCTATACAAAGCATACAATGCATTGTGTGTCTATTTTGTCTTGTCATGCAGTCTGTAAGAAAATGTTTAGGGATGTGCCAAACAAACATTTTGCAAAATCAACAAGACGCAAGTTGCCTTGTCGACAAATTGCTCATAAAGTTGAAATTGTGCCACTAAACAGAATTGCAATAATGAACACTGTTTTCAAAAAACTTTACGAATGCACCCCTATTCTGTTAATCGAACAAACAAATAGTCCCGCCCTCAACTAGGGATCTAGCACCACATCCGTGAGCATCATCAAATGGAATTTGTGGAAAAGAATGTAACTGAAAATACAGTATAATTAATACAAAATACTGGATAATAAATGTTAGTCCCTCAGATATAATACAGTTTTATATAATTTGTAATGTCTCATTAGGTTTATAGGTAGGCTAATGTCATGTTTGTGCTTATTGTCAGACTCACAAATTCAGCAAACATATTTAAGCACTTATATGCAATGTTACGATGGGCCGACTGTTTGTTCATGTATTTATTTGCTTAAGTGCAGCGCAACAGTGGGTTTACAATGTGTTTCATACTACTACTACAAATAATATGTTTTATTTGTAAAGTATTAAATGGGGTTCAGAGTGCTTTGGCCATACAGGAAACAGGAAGTGATACTGTAACACAAAATTGGTTTTATGACAGTACTTGAAAAAACACAAAGAAACAATTGCTAATCAAAATTAATAATCATTTATTTTTCAGTAGGTATTGTATAGAATCCAACTAAATTACAAAAGCAACCAAATCTTAAATCAAATGCAAATTTGGCCATGACATCTGTTGCAGGGCTCCCTGTTCTTCTATTCTAATATTTTCATTTGAAAAAGTAATGTTTGGGAGTCCAACATTTATATTTCCTATTGACACACTAAAGCTGAAGATATAAATAACCATCTTAAGACAAATGCTTTTGTGAAACATTTGTGCCTAAGACTTTTGCACAATGCTGTATATATAAATATATATAAGTTTGCCTTCAACTACACTCTTGTATCGGGTCCTTTTTTTTTTTTACCTCAACTGCCATCATTGCAGCGTTATGAAGCGGCAGAAGTAAGATAAATATAATTGACTTAGCTTCGGTGACCCAAAATTTTGTGTGAGCAGGCGCCAAATAATTTCCAGTGCAGAAAAAAACTCTTATGTTTTGTGCCACTGTAGTGTAAGTAATTGCCCTTTGGGCACAATCAAATTCAAAGTTGAAAATCATCGAAAGCTGGATTGCTTTCAGACACATAAAGAACCGTCCCAGTGCCCACGTGAACCGCACTGCAAATTTAATCAGAACTGATTTCGGAAAACAGCTTCTACATACACAACCAAACAAACCGAACTCTGATGACTCGTACTGCTCCAAAAACTCTGGTGTGAAGAACCTTATCGTGTACAATGGAGTAACAAGCCATTTTTTTGCGAAAAGGCAATTGAGTGGTTCTCAAGGAACCTTTCCAAGAGCGTTCAATGAAGGGTCAGAGAAAACAACAGCAGATCCTGTGGGGAGGTCAAGCTGGTGTATCATGAAAGTATGAAGATTACACCACTGTGAGATAACCAGAGCAGTGCCTCAGGTGCACACACACACTTTCCACACACTGGTTTCAACGCAGAGCTATTTCCACATTCCGCTGGCCTGCTCAGATGTTTCAACAAAGCAGCTGTGTTTTTCAATGAAAGGAAGAAATAACAGAGGAAGAAAAATGTTTAGGGGAGTTACTTCAAGCAGATTAATACTTCACATACCGCATCCACCGCCGTGTGCATCAAAGCTATTCAAATTTGACATTTTGCTTTCAAAACTATGTCAAATTTAGTTGTAAATGTGGTGTAAGTTTATACTTGAATTATAAAAGACTAAGACAGCTAAGTCTTGGAACATCTGTAGCTCTTTTATTTTACAGAGATGTTGTAGTTATCTTATTGTAGTTATCTAGAATAGCTGTGATAAGGGAGGCAAAAGCATTACTACAGTATAGATCATACTTAGGGTTAGAGGTTTGTTTAGATCCCTAACACTAAAGCAACCGGATACCAAACGCTCATGCAACCACTCACATCCCCCTAGTATTGTTACAGTGATTTTTGCATGGGTAAGCAACCTTCACATTTAAAAAAAAAAGAAGGAGGAAAAAATATATTTATTTTTGCATGTGTCTGTCTGTATATCTGTGTGAGTCCATATGTGTATGTGCACGGATTCCACTAATGCACTTTGCAGTTCTGTTACAAATGACTGTCTGTATATGTGGGTTTTCTCCCAGGTGTGGCTGATGCTTGGATCAGGAAATGTGCAATGCTGTAGGCTATGTTGGCACAATCTCCCTGGGAATAATCCTTTAATGTGTACCATGAATTTACATGGAGTGTTTTGGGGGGTGGAGGCTATCGCTCACCTATAGCCAAGTGTGTTCCGCAAGGCTCTGTACTAGTCCCCCTGCCTTTAGGCCTCAATCAGGTGTTATCTGTCTGTTTCAGAACACCACCATCAATCTCTGTCCACTGCCTCTCCCACATAAGATCAAATCTCCAGCCTCAAGTACATACTTAGGGATCCCATCCCAGCTGCCAGCTTTTGTACTCAGACAGTACATATTTGTCAGTTCTTTGTTATGCCGAATGTTGATTTCTTGCCTGAGCTGAGTCTGCATAATGATTTGGAGGTAAAGCTTGTAATAGAAGGAATAAATGTGCCATCATATTTAATTATTATCAAAGGAGGTTTAACAGAGTGTGCATTGAAAATTGAGTAACTGACATTTTTAGATTTCCTCATCTAACCCTCACTAAGGGCTGAGCAATATGTTTAATATTCACTAGCCTGTATATTCACACTGATTTTATGCCAACATAAAATCAAGCAATGTTGCGAGTAATGTGATGATTATAATGCAATTTATATTTTTATTTTATTATATATTTTCATATAACACATCTTAGATTTACAACAAGTGAATATGATAGTTTTGAGACAGAGGTGTTACTCTGAGAATGTTACTTTTAACATCAGTAGCCGAAACAGGAATAGAGTTGGTAAGTTTGATTCAGTTCTATAAATCAGTTGAAATAGATTCATGTTTCCATTTCAAAAAGTTATGTTTCACTCTATCAATTTAAACACTGATTCAACAATTCATTTTGTCATTACTCAAAAATGTTCACTGAATTTCCTTGCATGATAAATATTGTTGTACAAAAATTAGTGCACAAAAAATACCATAATTAAATTCAAAAAGTGGGGTTTATCCTATAATCTATTTTAGTTCATTACACATTTCAAATTTCACTTTCTAATCCTCATCTACTTAACAGAAACTGAAAATAATGATTCTTAACACAGTTTAGAGCAAATCCATAAATATCTAGATATACACTTTATTAATACAATTAATACCTGACTTTTGCATGCATATCAGTGGCTTAAACCGCAGAGAATATCTACAGTTGATGTCTCCTACTAATTGCCTTACTCCCTCTAATTCATCAATACAGTTGTCACAAACTAGAAACCCAACCATTTTGTCTACATAATATAAAAATAAGTGTGCTCTGTGTAAGCGAGATAACAGCGGGATATCAAAGACTGTGCCAGATAAGTATGCCACATAAAACTAGATAATCCGTGCCAAGCATGACTAGCGTCTGGTCATGCAGAGTATCATTTACATGCTGCATTCATGACTCATTAGCTTTATTGAAGTCGGAGTAAATGTGTTCCAGTGTGCACGAACGACAAGTAATTCAGTCATCTTGACAGACTGAAGTAATGTATCTCTTGTGGAAACAACTGCACAGTGTGTTCACGAAGGTGTTCTTTTCTATTTGTTTTTCTTTTATGCTTCTGAGTCATAGAGCATACGGTGCTGAACATTAGGCCTCGGGCCACTAAGAGGGCGAGAGTGAGCGGGACTCTATACTGACACCTCGCTGGCTCCGTTAATCCGACTTGTGAGTGATGGCTGGGAGTTTGAAAGGCACTTTGTCCAATTAGAGCTGTGCCACAAATTTCCTCCTGGCCTTGACAGAGATGAAGTGGCTCTTGAGAAGATACAGTGGCTTCCATCCTGGTAAGAGAGAAGTCCAAAGCAGAGATTCTAGTCTAGCTAGCAATTAACAAACCTCCCCTTCACAGCCTCCTCCTGAAGACCCCAAATGTAAACTGAAATATGATGGGAATTCAATATCAATTAAAATTACAGATTGTCATTCACCTTGGTCCAGCTCAGGCAAACTGCAACAGGCGGTGTTAACACCACTGCGACGGGTCAATCACTGTCATGGGGAAAAAAAACTTGCCGGGTAGCATGTTGTAAATGTACTTCCACTAATTCAAATGCTACCCTTTTCCTAAATTGTCTCAACTGTGATGTGTAATTTCAGTCGCACAAATGTGCAAAGTCAAACGTTCATTCTATGTTCGGCTTATTCAATCAGTGACGAAGTGGTGGCTGTTATAGTACCAGAAATTGGGGTCAAAGATGGGAAACCCAACCCATGGAATTTAACGAATCCAGCTTAATTTACTAATCTTTTAATATTTTAGAAATACATTTTTTTTTTTTTTTATCTAATTAACTGCCCTCAGCAGCCTGTTACCAATTTGAGATCTTTTCAAATTTTAATAGAACATATTCTTTTGCATGCTGTTTAAACAGACTTTTTAATAAATATATATTATTCCCTCTTATATTTTTTTAAATTCCACAAATAACAACATAACTTACAATGTGTATATTTAACTACACATTGTCCTATCAACAACCATCCAGTAACTGATCTTATTTAGGTTTCACAACCTTGAAGTACACGTAACACAATAACAATTTTTATTAATTTCAGGTCGTACATGACGAACTGAATGACTGTAGTTTGTGCTGTAGATTGAACAGAACCAGTTCATACTGGTCGTGCTATATATTTTTCACTGTAGATTTTATGAAACCGGCTCACAAGAGTCATTTGTTTGTCAATCAGGCTACACTGGTTGCACATTATGTTTCGCACTGTAGATTAAAAAGAGCCTGTTCATAAGAATCATTTGTAAAGGAATCGGTCTATACTTGTCGCTCTGTATTGTATATTTTGCATTGTTAATTTAGTCGTGGTGTTGCAGTGCAGAAAGATGGTGCAGGAAAAACAAGTCATGCAAGTTCATTTAATTTATATGCAAAATCAGAATATCAAAAAGAAAAAACTTTTGCAAATAAATCAGCATTATAATCCCAAGAACAAAACTGTAATTTCTAGGGAAATGTTTTCAAAAGTTTTTCTTTCATAGTTTATGTGCATGTCTTCCTGGCGTATTAAAAATGTGATCTACCTCAAGCGAGCATGTACGTTTTTAATTTGCATGCTGGAGGGGGTTTTTTTTTCGCATCTTGTTGATTCCATCTAGCATTTTTATTTACTATCCCAAAAGGGTATATACAAATATAGAAACCCATTTACTGTCAGAGTATTATAGAATGGTGGAAGAACACGTTCAAAAACCATTAACAGTACCGGAAGTCATTAAATCATTAATTTATGGTAGTTTTTAAAAAATGTAATTGATTCTAAATAAGAACCGGTTGTCGGATCGCAACTCTACATATGACTTATGGATGGCCGATATGGCAAAAATCTTATATCACAATATGAGTAATTTTATATTACGATAATGATTTATATCACGACATAGTACAAGTTTTCTGTAAAATCAATAAAAATGTATTTATATATTAAATAACCTTATTTTAATGCCTATTTTTGGAACTTCAGTCAGTGAATACTCTATAAATAAAAACTACTTCCAATGTCAAAGTCAGTAAATAAATAATAAATAAAAATCAACTTGTTTTCAAAAATCACAGTATGCCACATTTGCGTATGAAATGTTGTTGACCATTATTATTATTATAAACTTTCCTCAGGTAACTTACGATCTTCTCAAAGCAATGTGACAAAGAAAATAAAACATGTAAAAAAATTAAAAAATAAATGCAACAAAAATAAAAGCTTCTTGTAGAAAATAAATACCAAATAAATATCACATATTGCTAAATAAATAAATGACCGAATTATTGCAGAGTTCCTTTTTTGGCTTTCATTTTGAGGTGGTAAAATAGATTGCTTGTATTACAAGTGAGTAGATCATTGTGCGACACAGTTTTCAGATTAAATTTGCAGACGCCACAATATATATCGTCATATCGCCCAGCCCTAATATGACTTAAGAAGGCTTTTCATTTTTCTTTCATTGTTTTAATGGAAAAAGAAAGGTATGAGGAAATCATAATTGAGTAACAAATTTCCAAGGATCAAAGGAGTCAGGGAAAAGCAGATTATCTGATAGACAAATTCAGCTAGTGACCTGTATTGTGAGTAGATTCAAATCAAGCTTAGTCAAATTTCACGCTCAGACCAATGTAATGTATGTAAACTTTACCAACCCACACCCCCACATAAGGACTGTTTAATAAGAAGGACTGTTAGCAGAAAACAGTTTCCTCAAACACGCAGTGGCACCATTGTGTTCTTACTTTTTCTTTGTTAAAATGTAATCAATTACTATACATCTGCCAGCCATGTGGCAAAACTTCAATCTTTTTATATGAAATTAATGCAGCAATTATAATGGGGTCTCGGGACGGAATAATTTCACATTTCAAAATCATTGAACATTAACTGATGGCTTCCATCTTCCTATTTCTGTGTGTCTATTTCTGTCTGTCATGTAAAAATAGGGTTTTAATAACCTGACATGGGGTTAATTATTGCATTCCAGTGCTACATCAGGAAAATAAAGTGGTAAAACACTGATCTATAAGGCAGATAAACTTTGGCCTGTAGATGGAGGGGTGTGATTGGTGCAGCCAGTGAACGACAGCGGGAGAGCCCAGTTCTTAATCACTGCCAGAATCCGTTGGAAACGACGTTCCATCACATCTCCATCAATTCCTTTCCGTGTTCATCAATCCACAAGTTGAGATTAACTATTCATTACATAAAAGAGTGATCTCATCTTCTGTTTATGACATCAAAAAGACTCTGTCAGGTTAAATATTGAAAGTTTTTCATGGTCTTTGTAAATCGTAATGACTTTGAGGCCGAACGCAATCAGGGTGGAATGATGGCGCTTAGTCCCGGTTCATAGCAACAGCCTCTCATTTGTTTCAATATAAAATAAATGACTTAATTACTTATAATATTTTCGCTAATATGCATCATATTAAAGGGTATTAAGAACATCATCCAACACTGAGCAGACCATCTGAATGGGTTATAAAATATGGGCTCTTATTATACTAAAATAATAATAATAATGCATTATCGATAGTAGTCTTTCTACAGTATTGGTAGCACAATGCACAGAATCAATTTGTATACTACACTACCAAATAAAACATTTGATTACTTCAGTATTATTTTCTTAAGTATATATATTATGTTTATTTTAATACTTGAAACTGCAGTGTTAGATACCAGAAAGACAAGCATTAAAGGGATGCTTACTTTAAAGGGGTAGTTGTATTTATATCGACCAATTCAATTTTGGTATTGTGACCCCAATTTTTAGCAATAAAGAACAGCTAAAGGAATAAAAGTGCACATATATTTTTTATCATTTTGTACATAACTAGAAGGATAATGGCAGGATTTTACTGGAATTGATATAGACTACTGATTTGTTTTTAATATTCCTAGCCATATTGAACAGATAAAAAGTGCCCATGCCTTTTTAACATAATTTAATATAACTGTATGGACAATGATAAAACCGCACACAAAATCACTGCCTGAGAGAGTTGAGTTGAAGGTCAAACGAAGGAAAAACCGAGTCCTCGGCGAAACCTTGTCCCCTCCCAACCAATGTAAGACATTTAAATAAGAATGAACTAATGGATTCACATCCAATGTGACTCAACATGATTAATAGTTATGGGCATTGTTTAACCACTCTGGTCTACTAGTTCAATGTAATTGGTGAAAAAAAAATAGAGAGAGAGAGAGAGTGGGTCTCCTATATTAATAATTAGCTGGCTGAATCTTCACAGGAAGAAAAAAGTCTGTCCAAGCCTGCACGATTTTAATCAAAGACTGAAAATAGGAGCTGATTATAATCTGCATTGAAAAGTCAACGGGGGTGTTTGAAGAATACGTCATGCCCGGATGTGAGGATAATTTGATTAAGAGCCTGCCGTACCTGAAGGAACAGAATTTCTGTCTTTCTTTCACTCTATTTACTGGATTAGGCACTACTTCTTAATCATATATGAATAATTAAGTGCACTGAGTGACACTAATTCAAAACATGGCTTATCTTTTTGATCAGCCCGATTTGAGTTAGTTAGGGGGATCGGAGATGTTTTAATGGGAGAAGGATGAGCAGCCACATAACATAGTCATCTAAACCTGTGTTACAATGAGTCCAAATCAATTATACGTTGAAATGACTGAATAAATGAAAATGACATGCCTGAAACACGTCTGGGGCTATAAGATATAAAAATTCAATTTGATACGAGAGAGTGAAGAATAGATGTTTTCTTAATCCATGAGACAAAGAGATAGTGTTGTAAAAAATTAAGGCAGCCAGATGGGTAGTTAATGCATAATATGTTCATAGATTTTTTAATCAACATCAAAAACGTTTGGGTAAAATGTAAATGAAGGTATAAGTGAAAGTGTAGCACATCCTGGTCATGATTTTCACCATTTTAATCACCTTTTATGGTCCAGAACTGAAGTACAAATTCAATGTACTTTCTCAAGTAAGTAAAATGTGTTTTAAAATGTTGCTCAAGTTAGAGAATAGCATGTCACACTACAGGACATGTCAACTTCCTAAAAGTATTTCAACTATTAATATCCGTGAATTACAAGCCAGACTTTGTGGCTTCAATGGCTCGGAATTCACACAGACAAATACACAAATAAATTGGAAAGTCAAGGGGCAAAAAAAATCTCAGAAAATGGCCTGCTTTTTCATGGTCCTCCTGTGTCTCCATACTTGCTTTTATGAGCATGGTAAACATGTCTTGCAAGGGAACGTTTTAAGATGAAAAGCAGACAGCATTACACAACCGTCGCATCCATTACAAAAGAGCAAAACAAATGGAAACAAAAGCAATTATTCCATTCATGCTTTAAGAAGGGAACAATTTCAGTTAAGCTAAGATGAGCCAAAATCCTAAACTTGGAAACAATGAGAGAAACAAACTAAAAGTACTAAAATATAGACCTGTGAGGGGCTGGGATGGATGGACTTACAGTCTTTTAAATGCACTGTGTAAAGCTGTATAAAGTTCCCACCTCTAATTTTCCTCAACTCATGTTTTCTGTTTTTCTGAGTGTTTTGTTTGTGACTAAAACTTTTAGGAAATCATGTTTCATCAGCGGAACGATCCAAAACACTTGTAAACAAAAGTACAACCCATTAAAGAGACTGTAAGTCAGTCCCTCACAGCCTTGTTGTCATTCCCATTAAAGATTAAATATGGCTCTACACTCAAAGAAATCATTTTTGCTGCTTGTTAAATTTACTTAATTAAGATGAACTAAAGCATCACAATTCTAGAACATTTTCTCACAACTTGAATTCATTGTGTTCCATCCATTTACATTTGTAAAATGGAAGTTTACTTAATACATAAATTAGGACTACATTAATACTTTTTGAAGCGTTAATGTAGCATTGAAAAAAACTGGGCAGGGGATATACGTACCCAGCATGCTTTGCGTGGGACTGGATAGAGAGAACAAGTTTTTAAAATTAGGTGTTTTTTAATGCATTTTTGAGAAAGATGAGAATAGGAGATTATTTGTTAATATTTAATGTTCTATTATATTGGTATTTAAAAACAATATATGTTATGCTGGAGCTTTGAGGGTTACCCTCATGTTGAAAAATGAAGGTTGTGCTTATTTTGAGGACGGACTTTCGATTTCAAGTGATCCTTGATTCGAGTGCTGCTAAACTCTATAAGCAGTAGCTATTAAATTGACAGTGCAACAGTTTCACTTTCCTTACACTATCTCACACACTTAATAAAATTAAGTTATAGCACATTAATTTGACCTCATAATCCAAATAAATTCAGATAATGACTTTTTAGTGTGATTCTGTGAATAAGGTCCATATAGTTTCAATAACATTAGCCTCGAAACTTTGCATTTCTGACAAAGTACTTTAAAGTTGCAGGCCAAATGGCAATGTCTAACTTTTCGGAGTGGAAAAACACTAAGGGTCCACATGAAAAGGTGGTCTGGGGTACAGTTCATGTGAACTCTGGTGCCGTTTGCTTCTAATATGAATGCATTTGTACCAAATCACGGAAGTGAACCCCTATTTATGATGAATAATTTGCGACTTTGCAGGATTACGAACACAATTATTATGGTTTAATGAATTTCTCATACCAGCTTGTGTCCAAATAAATCATCTTCAGAGAGCATAAGTTTATGTAAAGCATCCATAGGTTCATGGCAGACAAAAGGTAATATTCTTCACATCATTGCACATTCAATGCATCTGTGGCAGACAAACATAATTGTAATTTTGTGCATGTAAAGTTTTGGTGGTAAATCCACCAAAGTCATTTCAGAGGCGGAGTAAGTTATTACATTTTATACGAGTTTTTGTTCTTGGAATAACATGCACAGGGATATGTGTGTTAAGAAAGTAAAGAAAGTCACGTTGATGTCATGTTGACTTTAAGCAATCTTTAAGAGCATTACACAGGGCTTGAGTTGAGGGGGGATGTGAGGGGATGCCATCCCCCTTGTTGCAAGAAATATCAAAAACCATCCCCCTTGTAAAACCACCATCACCCTTTACCATCCCCTTTAGATCAATTGTGTCATGTATTACTTAGAACTAATCATGCAAGTAAAATATTGAATTCTCTACATTTAATAAATAACAGATTTTAAATATTGGCAATTAGCCGATCAGAATTTGTTTTAGACATGTTTGGGGTTGCCAGATTTTAAGAAGTGAAATCCCCCAATCAGATCTGTACATTTGCACAATTTGAAAATATTCTGCCAGTGTGACTCTTTAGTTGTGTATATGGTAGCCTTGAGTGTGCAAACTCTCACTGTGAAAAGGCGCCGGTTTTCTGAAAACAAAAATGTATGTCGGAGTTTAGTGATGATGTGTTGGTTTGTCCTTCCTAAACCTACTGTTCACATGAAACTTACTCCACACCACTGAAGGTAATGCAAGTGTTCAAAAGTTTTGCGGACTTCCAAAATTGGCCAAGAGAACAGTTAGAGGAAATCTTTTGTCTTTCTTTAAAATGAAGAGAACATACAGTTAATTATCGCTATGACAAAGGTACAGTTACAATATGTACATGTTTTGAATGTTTTTTTTTTTTTTTGTCCAGATCTATTAAATGACAAATGCAATTCAAACTAAACATTTACATGAATACACCTCTTCCATAATGAGCAAATTTAAAATGTCTGAAATTGACGTCATATTGATGAGTAAAGAAATGTCAAAAATATCTGATTTTGTCTGAAACGTTTTTACAAATCAACCACTGGCATTACATGTTTTACACCACTGCCAATGCCAACTTTAAAATACACCACACTCAAGGTCTAAATTTCTAGGTTTGCACTCTACAACAACAAGCACTTGTTGAACAATACATATGAATCAAATTTCACAATGCAATACTCTCTATATATACCATTTTGGGTGAGATCAACCATCTTCTTCAAACTTTAATCTGGATGTTTGAGCTTTCAACAGTTTTTGCATGCACTAATTGGCACCTTACGCTTGCTATCATCAATGCTTGTTAGGGTCTATGGAAATTCCACAGACAGATCTGTCAACCTTGGTCATCCCCTACGTCTCCTGTGATGCCCCACTGGAGAGGCCCATTTCCAGGCCCCGCTCCTCAGCATCACAGCCCCATTACACCACAGGCCTAGTTAGGTCATAACAGTAAATTTAGACCTCTTTAAAGCTTTCCCACAATGCATCTGGAGTACATTAATTCATTACTATTTAAAATGTCTATCTCAGATATGTACTTCTGTAAATGGGACATAGATCTGAGATGTCCCCAGCTGCCGGAGACGTTGCATCAATATCTGGTGCTTGTCACCAGCTGGGGATGAATCTGCCAGCCCCAGATTGGCCACCGGTGGCTTGAACTCCAAAATAAGCTCTCCCACCAGAGCAAAACTTTCACATTTAGTTCAAAAAGGCTCAACTTTGTCTAATTTGGATGCCACAACATTAATAATCCATGAATTATCAATATAGTGGGGCACAGTTCTCACTTCTAGTAAACTTCTACCCAAGGTAGCTTAAATCTAATGAGTTTGCACTGAAGGGAAATTTATTTGATGGACTATAATTTATGTAGATGATGAGGAACTTTAAAATTTTATGACCTAGTTTCCTAGAGAATGTAAAATTATTTCAAGCACAATTACATGAATATCACTGCTACATGCGAAACAAAAAAAAAGTATTCAAGCTATTGCCAAAAAGTACATTAAATTAGACAACAAATTCAAGGTACAAATTCTTTTCAATTTGATGCATTATTGTCAGATGGTATGATTTGAAAAATGTCTTTGCACAAATGATATGATTATGTCATTTTTGACCATAAAACAATTGTTGAGACTAATTTACAAAACATAAATAAAACATATCATGAACAATTTACACAGAAATGTATTCTGTTAGTGTTTTAATTATGAGCTACCCTATTTCTAACGTTTTAGTTTAAACTAATATTCCCAAAAGGTTCTGGGAACCAAAAATTGTTAGTTGGGTACATGGGCTTTAATCTACCAAAGTGTACATGCAGGACAAAAGAAAAAAAAAATTATAATTGTTGCAGACACTACTTTATATCAGCTTTCAACTTAGCATATTTAAGTGTATGACTCTAGCACAATTAAACGTCATGCTTTTCATTTGCAAATGACACCACAAGTGAAAGTATGTCATGAATCATGACATCTCTACATTTACAATATCTCCACTCTAAAGGTAATTTTATAATGTGTGACACAACAGACTAGAGTGGACTGAGTTTTTGTCAACAACAATTTTATGTGAAAATGTTGAGATCCATTTCATGACTTCTTAGAGATATTGATTGTTCCCATCTAAAACATGTTGTTCTGCCCTGTTTATCTCATTTAACTATATCAGCGATCAGTCGTTTAAACCAGTACAACACTTAGTGGGAATTTGCCTTCTGTCTGGATGAAAAGACTTTTTTTGGTATATTACACACACAATACAGTACATTACCGACACAGCTTTAACCTCTGAGCAAATACATGGTTCCAACACCCATCTTAATCCATAGTCCACTGATAATCAAAAACAAGAAGGTGGAAGCCATCATTATGTCAGGAGGAAATCTGCCACACAGTGATCCTCGTTTTGGGTTTTCTCTCCAGGATGTTGGCCTAGCTTCTGGTTGGCATTAGTGCACAACTTGGACAAGTCAGTCTTTTCAGCTGATTTGAGACCAGTCTTCCATGTGAATCTGAAGAAACCTTAAGAAATGTCAGAGTCATATTTCACCCCAAAATCAAAAGGTAGAATTGAAAAAAGAAATTGCATAATTGTTGCCTTTTGGAACTTAAAGATTTTTCAAATTGTGACATTACTCTCATTTTCACATTTTGACATTACAGTACAATGAATTTCCCTATAAAAATATTTATTATGGTCTTGCAAAAATTACATTTCATTACAATAATGCAAAAACTCTCATTTCATTATTTTTTAGCAAAAAATAATTTTCAGGACTGAGAAATCCTTTATTTTCTTTTTTTTTGCAATAAAGTAATGCAAAAAAAAAAACATTATCATTATCGTTATGCAAAAAAATCAAATATTCATTTAATTGTTTTTTCTTATTGTTTTTTTTATTTTTGTAATACAGGATATCAAAAAATCTCATCCTCATTTCTGCAAAAAAAATTATTATCATACTGTAGTGCATAAAACTAATTTTCATATTATTTAAAAAAAAATGGAATGCAGTAAGCATTATTCATTACTGTAATGCAAAATTAGAAAATACATTTTTTTAATTTAATTTCAATGCAATCTACTGCCCAAAAAAATGTCATTCTCATAACTATTACTAAAAAAAATGCAATTTTTATAACCGAAATGAGAAGAAATTCTGTCTTTTTACTTTTTATAATTAAAATAAAATAAATTAAACAATTACTGTATTACAGTAATATGAATCTAATGCAAAATGAGAACCGTGGGAATTACAAAAAAATGTCTGGCCTCATTATAGTAATGAGTATATTGGGAGAAAATATGCTTAATAATGTAATACAATGTTAAAATAATGTTACAATGTATCTTAATAGTCTTAAAAATAGGCTTAATTTCCTTTTTCCTCTATTTATTTTTGTGTTTTTTTTTTTTGTCGTTTTTTGGAGTGAAATGTGACTCGTACACTATTACAAGATACAACTTTACTTCCTTCCTATAGTACAAACCAAAAGGTTTGGGAATGTGACTGCTCTTGATAAGCACAAAAGGGCGACTTCCGCTATGAGCTTGTTGAAAGCACAGGAAAATCTGAATCCATGCTCTTTGAGAATGTCACAGGCTCCTGAAAGCATGGCTGTCAGATAAAGCTACAATAACTCTGGGCTTCGAGTGGACTTTTTTGTTAAGAAACCTTGTTTAGAGGCCTCCACTCATCTATGCCCCATCCGTCTTCTGTCATCACTGGGTAAACATATGCCGCCACTCCTGCCCAGAGTCCTTGGAGTAAAATAGCACTGGCTGTAATGTTAAGAGTCTACAGACTACAGCCTGTACCAAGCTGGGGTTTTCAGCAGCACCGTGTTGGCCAGCCAATAAAAACAAATGCCATGGCCAGACTACCATTAAGAGGTGTCTGGTCCATTAAAATCAGCATGTAACTGCATATCCATGCCCAGCCAGACATAAGCAATCTTGTTAAAAACCAGGCAGGACGATATAATGTTTAGCAAGTTAAACAGTACATGCTAAGCTTGAGCTCATGGGCAGTGCGACATTAAATACCAGTGTCAATTAACAATATCTGTTGGGCTAATTGCAGGGTTTGAATCAAAAGGGTTCAGCTTGGCTCATTCAGTCACTAAAATATCCCCCATGCTGGAGGGAGTCAATCAGCACGCGCCAGGTGACAGATTTCACCAGCACGCTCTGACACCGAGGCTGGGAACAAGCAAAATATTGTTGTCTGCCATGCCAACTAATAAGTAATTATAGACTAGTCCTTCACAGATGGCAGACCCCACAGTCATTCCAATAATGGAAAATTAAGTTAAGGCGCTGCTCTGCACATGTGCATTCGCAACACGAACAAGCCTGAGTCTACTCCAGCAGCAGCCATGCCTGAGAGTTAACAGGAAGGAGGCTATTAAAGCAAGCTCATGACACTGCAAATCTACTCAGGCTTGATTGATGTAAAGCCCTTGTTATGTGATTTGAGCACACATATGTAATTACGGAGTGCAATAGACACCACCACTGAGGGGTTGGAAACAGACTTTGAGATGGAGTTTCTTCAACAATAATTTACTTGCTTACTTCTTGTCGTTCCAAACCTGTATACTGGTATTTTTTTTGTGGAACACAAAAGGAGTTTTTTTTTTAAGAATTGTCATGCAGATCTTTTCCATTTAACAACATTCAAAGTGAACATGTCTGTCAAGCTCCAAGAACAATGCCATAAAAGCAGCAAAAAGATATTTATACAGTTTGTGTGCTTTAATCCAAGTCTTCTGAAATTATAAGACAGCTTTGTGTGAGGAACTTGAGATATTTGCATCATAATTCGATGAAAAACTTCCCCTCTGCTGAAGCTGTAAAATCTAATTTGCATTCATAGTCAGATTAAGAAAAGGCATTTTGAAACTGACTTAAATTTCAATCTGTTCCTCACACAAAGCTATCATATTATTTCATAAGACTTGGTATATAGCACACCAGTTACATGGACTACTTTTACAGTATTTTTATACTGTGTTTTTATTATTATTATTTTATTTCTCCCCAATTTGGGATGCCCAAATCCCTATGCGCTCCAAGTCCTCATGGTGACATAGTGACTTGCCTCAATCCGGGTGGGGGAGGACAAATTTCAATTTCCTCCATGTTTGAGACCATCAAACCGCACATCTTATCACATGGCTTGTTGAGTGTGTTACCGCAGAGACATAGCGCATGTGGAGGCTTCATGCTATTCTCCGCAACATCCACACACGACTCACCATGCGCCCCTCCGAGAGCGAGAACCACACATTATATTGACCACGAGGAGGTTACCCCAAGTGACCCTCATCATCTACCCCAAACTTTCTTTCCTCTGTTAGGAGTTAGAATCTGTTAGGCAGTGTGCAGTGAACCTTTTCTCCTTTCTCTTTTCTCTTGAAAAAGAAAGAAAAAATGACTGAAAATCAGGGCAAATGATGCATGTTCCCCTGTCTCCCCTCTATGGCCGAGAGGGACACGCATCAGTTCTGCTTTGTTTGTTTGGGGAAGAGCATGCTGCTCTCGCGTTGGTGCGGGGCGGGTGCGAGCATTGCGATCTGCTTTCGGGCAAAGTGCTTCGCACTCGACTTGCTTACTTCCGGGAGTCAGCACCCACACTTCATTCGTGGGGCTCTCGTATGGATCTGGCTGAGGAGCGAGAGACGGGTTCGTCCCTTTCGCTCGCTCTCTCCCCAGATCCAACAGATCCTCGTAAGCCTGAAGCATGACTCGGTGCCTCTTCGGTTCATGAGGACACTCAAAACACTTCAAACTAGAAGACAGATTTCTGTCTGGTGGCCAAAATAAATAAATAAATAAATAAATTTTAAATAAATAAAAAAAGGGGGAAGGGAATGCTATATCAGTCCCTTCCTTTCTTCTATGACCTCCATAACAAGTATTCTCATCCATGGAGGAATCCTTATACTTCCCGTGTCTTCATGCCCTCGACATTGAAATATTCAACTAATCGTGGGTGCTGAGGCTCGGGGGTATTCGGTGATGCCGCCGGTAGAAGGGACACTTGCGGGTTATCTCTCGCCTGGCTTGGCATCACCGCTAAAGATACCCACTCTCCCCACAAAGCTGTGCAGGACCACCTCCACGCTTGTGGGGAAGGATTATCAGACAGCAGGTCAGGCTGGTGCTGCCCTGCACACTACGGCAGTGTTACAGGCGTACTAGGCTAATCTGTTGAAGTATTCGGTGATGTAGCCGGTAGAAGAGACACTTGCAGGTTATCTCTCGCCTGGCTATGCGTCATCGCTAAAGAGACCCACTGTCCCCACAAAGCTGTGCAGGACAACCTTCACGCTTGTGGGGAAGGCGGAGAGACACTTGTGGCTTAACCTATCGGGCATCAGAGACAATGACAAAGCTTTCCTTCTCGATGCCCCGGTTTTTCCTTCTGGCTTATTTGGTGACGCTATGAATGTAGCTATCACCAGTCTTCAGGAGGCAAAAAGTCACGAGGAAGCCTTCGGGCAATTTCTTCCTCGCCACACTCAGGGGGAGGTGCTGTCGGCCACCCAGCCCCATCCCGGTCCTCCTAGACGGGAGGCTCAAAAACTAGGCGTGGCAAATCGTGCTCCCCCTTGTAAAGACGGGGCTGGTTCGTCGCCCTTAGCAGCCCCCAAAGCAAGACCTCAGGGCAATTATTTCAAAAGAAAACCCTGATGGTTTTGCACCCAGCCTTGTGGGGGTAGCCCCCCTCGGGATGGGGCACGTGCATCATCCACTTCGCCCCTCCCCGTACCCCCAAGGAGCCTCTCCATTTCCGCCACCTCCGGTGTTTCAGTAGTTAGGGGCTTCCAATGAAAAGTTGGGTGTACCGATGTTTCCTGCCTTAGTCCAGGACGCGGAACACTCAACATCACCTCAACAGGAAGTGTCAAAATCAATACCCATCACAGAGAACCTGGCAGCGTGGTCCTAAGAACAGTAGAAAAAGGCTACAGAATTCAATTCGCTCGCCACGCCCGTGTTTCAACGGCGTGGTCCCCACCTTATTAAAGTAAATACGTCCTGGTTACCAAGAAGGGTGGGGGGTTGCATCCGACCTTAGATCTTCAAGGCTTGAACTGCCCAGTCAGGGTGTTCAAGTCCAAGATGCTAACTATCAAGGCGATCGTGTCACAAGCCCAGCATTACATTTGGCTGGTCACCATCGATCTCTTGGACGCATATCTTCATATAGAAATTCCGCCACAGCACAGGAAGTTCCTGAGGTTCGCTTTCGGGGGCGAAGCCTTCCAGTATCGGGTTCTTCCATTCGGCCTAGCCCTATTAACCCTCACATTCACGAAATGCATGGATGCAGCACTGGCTCCTTTGCAACTCTTGGGCATCTGCATTCTGAATTACACAGACGACTGGCTGACCCTAGCGCAGTTCCAAGAACTGGCAGTTCAACACAGGGATATTGTCTTAGCTCATCTGGTTTCTCCGGGTCTGAGATTCAATGTCAAAACAGCGTTCTCTCTCCCACCCAGGGAATCACTTATCTGGGAGTTATATGGAATTCGATCACGATGCAGGCACAATTGTCTCCCGCACGAATCATTTCCATTCAGAACACCCTGAGCAAGGTCAGGCTAGGTCAAGGTTGCACTGCTCATCATTATTAATGAATACTAGGTCTCATGGCGATTGCGTCCACGGTTATCCCTTTGGGCCTTCTGCACATGAGACCGTTCCAGCTGTGGCTAAAAGCCAGGGAGTTTCATCCAAGGGCCGGTCCCCTAAGGCAAATAAGGGTTATGCGCCGCGGGCTTCATTCCCTTTCTATGTGGTTCAGACCCTGGTTTCTTACCTTGGGTCCCACTCTGGGTGCGTCTCGTCGTTGCAGGCTACTAACGCCAGACGCCTCCCTGACGTGCTGGGTAGCGGTCTTAAGTGGTCGTCCAGCTCAAGGGGAATGGGAGCGTCGTCAGCTCGGTTGTCACCGTAACTGTCTTGAGTTGATGGCTGTATATCTGGCTCTGAAATACTTCCTTCAGAGGTTGCCATGTCTTGGTGCGGGTGGACAATACAGCAGTAGTCTCTTACATAAACCATCAAGGAGGTCCACATTCACGTCAGCTGAATTTCTGTCATGTCGGATTCTCCTTGGGGCCCAGGGCAAGCTTCTGTCACTCAGGGCAGTTTATATCCCTGGATGCCGTATGTGGGAGCAGATTTACTGTCCAGACAGAAAATACAGATGGGGGAGTGGAAAATCCACCCCGAGGTAGTGGAACAAATCTGGGTGAGATTTTACAGGGCAGAAGAGGACCTCTTCGCCTCTATGAACAGTGCAATGTCTCCTCTACTTCTCCCTGAGTCACCCAGAACATCTGGCTCATTCATTACATTACAGGCTGGGTCTGGACACGATGGCGCATACATGGCCCAGAATGCATCTGTATGCATTTTTCCCCCGGTTACTCTGCTCCTGGGAGTCTTGGCCAGAGTTCGACTGCAAGGGTCTTGCCTCTTGACTACTGATAGCGCCGCGCTGGCCGAACAGGGTATGGTTCTCGGAGTTAATATCTCTCCTCGACGGCTCTCCTTGGGCGATTACGAACAGGAAGGACCTTGTTTCTCAGGCACAGGGGACAATATTTCATCCCTGGCCCGAATTGTGGAACCTTTCATGCTTGGCCCCTGAAGGGTACCAACTGAGGTACATAGGGCTTTCTCCTGAGGTTATTGAGACCATTTTAAGTGCTAGGGCTCCCTCCACTTGGAACAAATCTGGGTGAGATTTTACAGGGCAGAAGAGGACCTCTTCGCCTCTATAAACAGCACAATGTCTCCTCTACTTCTCCCTGAGTCACCCAGAACATCAGGCATCAGGGCTCACTCTACCAAAGGGGTCAGCTCCTCTGAAGCCTTGGCCAGAGGGGTCCCACTGCAGCATGTTTGTGATGTGGCAGGCTGGTCCTCTCTGCACACATACATTAGATTCTACAGTTTGGATGTTCATGGCACTCCGGGCTATTATGTCCTTGAGTCGACATCTCAAGCTCATGTCTGAGCCCTCTCACGTTCTTGTGAGCACACTACACAACCGTAGGGGGTCCGGACAGCTACAGTGTGGCGGCGTGGGTATTCTCGTTCCCAAAACGCTTTTCTCAGTGCAGCATCATAAGTGAAGCTTTTTGTAAAGGGAACGTCTCGGGTTACTTAAGTGTAACCCTTGTGCCCTGAAAAAAGCGGAACGAGATGCTGCGCTTCACTGCCGCACTGGGATGCCCCAGGACTGATCTTCAGACAAAATACCTGACGATGCTCTGGTGACGCATCTATTTATAGCCCTGCCACATGTACGTCCAATGATTACACCGGCAGAGGCTATACATTTCGGTCAGTGTTCATTGACATGTTGCTCACATATTCACAGCTGGTCACAACTATAAGATGTTCCCAAAGCGCTTTTCTCAGCGCAGCATCTAGTTCTATTTTTTTCAGGGAACAAGGGTTACACTTAAGTAACCTGAGACATTTTCTTTACAATGTGCCATCATGTATTCATCCTAAAGTAGAAAACATTGTCATCTTAATTTTACTAAATTGAGTAAATTTCACAGGTAAATAAAATAAGTAAATGTACTTAACTTTTTGAAGCTAGTGTTTCCAGCATGCTTAAATTACTGAATTTGCATGGTTTCACTGGTAGCAAATTGATTTACAATTTTTTTTTCTGAATACCGTTTCACTTGGAAAAACCTTATATTATGAAATTAAAATGGGTTGCGAATGGCACTTCCTATTGGCGTTAAGGGAAAGAATTTGTGGAGAAGAAGATCTAAAGCTCTAAAGATACTAAACACAAACTTGAACCACTACTGCAAAAACCATTAAGCTAATTTTATTTATTTTCCACACTTCCTCTTTGAGTATTGGAGAGTTCAACGTATCTATAATAACGGCCTCTCTAAATTATTTAAGAATTTGTCTGACCTTCTGTTATCCGTCAAGAGCCCCTCTGAAATAAGATGTCAAGTGTCAGCACTCGAGGTTAAAATATCAAGTGCCACTCCTCAGCCTGGCTTTTCAAGTTTCTAGAAGGTCAAATCTGATGTTTGACTTACTAAATGTTTTCAAAGGTGCAAATAAAAGCAAGCAAGTGAAAAAATAAAGGATTAAAGAAAAGCCAGAATTGGTGTGGTCAAAAGGACATTGTGTAAAAAATGAAAAATGAAACTGTATTTCTTACTAAAAATCTAAACATCCAGATTTTGGTTTCTACAGCCAAACTTAAATGCAGTGTCTGGACGTGAACTATAATTTGGAGAATGTTTCAGATATTTTATACCAAAAAAAAAAAGAAGTACATTGACTGATTGTTTATGACTTTGTATTAAATCATTTTAGATTTGCAATAAACCCAGAATATTTTGTTTTATTTATCAAGTCCATATAGAATTATTAAATTCCTTTAAGTTTGGAGTATGTTGTCTGGCTTATATTTTGGGGGGTTTCTATTGTACTAATTGCAGTAACAGCATGATTTATATTTAATAAAATACAGACAAACATAAAACAGACAAAAAAAGTGTTACTGAAAGAGAATCACAACCAGACTTCCTTTATGGTTTCTATCTCAAAGGTTTCAATTTGTAAGCAATATTTGTATAAAAAGAGTCTATTAGATGACATAAAGGTCAAATGACATTTACACTGCATAAACGTCAAGGAAAAAAGATGGAAAGGTACTATCTAACTCATGACCCAGAGTATACTTCCAATCCGTGTACATTTCTAAAACAAAATATGGATGTGGATCTGACCGTAAAACCAAGCTCCTCAAGCATTTCATTACATGCATGTATTAAATACTTATATATTTGCCTATAAATTATATACTTTTCCTGGCAGGAACGGTAATAGAGTTATTTGGTTTGACTCTTGCTAAAATTGTAAGACCCAGTGACTTGGATTCAAAATCTTGAATAAAATGTGCAAAAGAAATTTTTCAATTAAACAAAACAGAGATCTAATAATTGTCTTCATAAATTTAACTGGTCACCCTAAATCTTCAAAAAGCCCCCATCATATTCTCTTTTCACTTAAGATCAAAGTAATGCGGTTGGCTTCATTTCGACAATCCGCTGCAAAGTGGTTAATTCATCCCTGCGCAGAGATTGCCTCCGACACCCACAATCACAGTCAATGCAATGAAAGTGTAAAATAAACTCACTGCAAATACCACAAGCAAAACCACAAACTGCTTGTGGTTAACTAATAATAAATCAGTATGGCTGTGGTATCCTACTGTGTGTAATTATGGAGATCTGACAAGACCACAGTTTTAAAAGTGCTTCAGCAGCCAAAATATGATTAATAGTCTCAGCTGGTTAAGACTTGTTCTTCTGTGTGATACTGATACTTACCTTGTCCAAACAAATAATTCATTTTAATCCAGGGACATCATAAGACATACTGTACGGTAAATAAGCAAGCAATGGTGTTTTTCTAAACCGTTTTCACACATGTAAGCAATCGCTTTTTACAATATAGCTTACGGTAAATCTAAAATCGCATTGTCCTGTCTTCAATAGAAAGAACTATTTACTCTGTGTATTGTGTGCATTAACTCCTAAGTACCAAAATAATAATAATTCAGCCTTTCTTTTCACTCTGAGAGAGCGTTGCAGTCATTTTTGACTTAGTCGGCATGTTTGTTGCACAAATCTTGCAAAACTAGACTGAATTTCAAACACTGTAGAACACAACAGTCCCACTAAACACTTTGTATAGTCACATTGCCCATTCACACAATGTTACATAACAAGACTAAGGCATTCTTTCTTTTGCCTTTCCATTCCAGATGCACTTCAGACCTTTACTGTAAAGGGTGGGGGTTAATATGGTTCAGCAGGTTTGTCTCAAGTCAATCTGCTTTTAAAAATAATGATAAATAAATGTGGCTTAGGCATGCCTTAAAAAATTCCAGCAAGTGCCTTCCTATACATGCCTCCACTGACTTCTATTACATAACTGCACAGTACTGGGAAAGCACCATACAAGAAAACTTAAACAAAGTCCTTGGCCAAAAACTGAGATAAAGTGTAACATTCAGCGGCTACGTTGCGTTCGAAACGCTCTCGAGTTTGCGCCAAACGCTGAGGAGATATCGAACGATTTTCCCTCCTCTCTCGCTCGCTCCTTTCTGTTTATGGCAAAACTTGTTACATAACCAGCTTACATTCCACATTCAACAGATCAGCCTCTAAATATACCCCACCGGCTTAACACATAACAACAAACCGAACATAATCACAATGTAACTTTATGTCGCTAAAAATCACTTGGTCAACACTTTTAATGTCTCGTGAATAGTCGCTGATACATTTTCCACTTGGAACTTTGATGAGCAGAGTTGAATGGAGACAGTGAAGGGGGAGTGGCTAAACATTCTACTGTCTCTACTGTAAAACACCGACAACTCCTGATTAGACATATTTTTACATTAAGATTAAATATTAAATCATAGTTTAGCATTCGCGAGAATACAAATCCCCTTTAAAATGTTTTATCTATGTGCAAATATGTAATTGTATGACTCATACCTGGCGTCAAACGCGCGCAATTACCAAGTAAAGGCATGCTGACATCTAATGAATTTAATGTAAATATACTCTGCTTTAAAAATAAAGATAAATCCATAAAAAAGAAGATTTGCGCGTGTCGTAAATAGCTGCCACTGTCACATGCACACAGTTCACTCAAGTTATCTGAAGACATCAAGGTGAACATCAGTAAAATCACTGCGCTTTTCATATATTATTTATTTCGCACCATTATTTTAACCAGAACCGAATATTTATGTTGTAAACATTCGATTCTTTAATAAACGTATTCATTGTATTTTTAATTTTCAGTGACAGTGCTGTCACATATCCAACAATAATGGTAGGATATTTCAGTCATGTTTACAATATAAACAGAGGCAACAGTAACTCTATATTGTGCAAATTTAGTTACATTTAATACAGAAAATGTATTATATACTTATTTCTAGCGTGCATTTCTATGAACACATGCATTTGGAATCATTTTACGCACGGCGCGCCATTGAAGTTGATTCCGAAATGAATTCACTTTGAAGTTTTGCGCATAAATATTACAGAGAATCAATATCGAATCGATTCTGTCTCTCACCTCTGTTGGTACTGGAGCAGCTCTGCCTGCGCACCGGGGCTTGGTGTTCAGCTTTGCGGAGAGTCTCCAGGTTTACCGGGGTTTCCCTGACCGGGGTAACCGACTCTGAGACGCCGTTGCCCGGGTCGCTCGCTGGATCTGGAGGGGACTCCATGTTGTATTTTTAAGATTTCTTTTTGGAGCTATTGCTGGTGTGTCACGATGAGCCGCGATGAGGTTCAGAGCTGAGCGATTTGGAGCAGCAATGTGTTTTTCTAGCAGAAGTAAGGAATGTTGAAAAGGCGAGTGAAGAAGACAGAGGTGGGTGTGTGGGTTTGATTGTCCACTGGCAGCGCTAGAGAGAGCTCCAGTCAAACAGCTGAACAGGGAAAGACTGTCAATAGCCGATGAATGGATGTGTGTGTGTGCGTACGTGCTTGTGTGTGTGTTTGTTTGGACTGGGTCCTATCCAACAACACTCATGTCTTATATGTTAAATATTACATTAAGGTCCCCAAATTATTTTTTTTCACTTAACATATTTGTCCGTTTTTCATGTAATAGCCAAGCCAAAAATGTCTTGTAAACACACACACACACACACACACACACACACACACACACACACACACACACGCGCTCACACAAGTGGTGGGCATATTTGTCCGTTTTTCATGTAATAGCCAAGCCAAAAATGTCTTGTAAACACACACACACACACACACACACACACACACGCACACACAAGTGGTGGGCAAAAGTTTCGAGTAATGTACAGATTTTGCTCTTATGGAAAGGAATTGGTACTTTTATTCACCAAAGTGGCATTCAACTGATCACATTATATAATTAGTATATAGTACTTACATAGTTAGGACATTAGTAACGTGAAAAATTATTATTACAATTTGAAGAAAATTGTTTTTAGAACTTCTTAAACTACTTCAGCGAGTTTTCATCAAACAAATCCTCCACGTGCAGCAAATACACTGTATATATATAAAACATGGAAAACCACAATGAGCATTCATTATGTCATATGATACTTAATTTATTGTAATATTTAAACTTTATATAGCATGAGACATGAATGCTGTCTCTTATATGCCTGTCCTTCTAACTATACAGAATACAGTATGCATGAGAACTGAAATTATAACATTTGACATCCATAACCACAATGAGTGGGCATTTTATAAATATATAATAAAATAAATAACAATATGCCTGAAAAATTGTAATTGTACTTTAAAGTGAATCGCACTTGTTTGTAATACAGACTGCAGGTATTTATTGACCTTTACAGACACTTAATGAAAATAAATGTTAAATAATCGAAATACAACTTTTATAAACTATGAAATTATTATTTTTAATGTCACAAATTTAGCTTGTACATTGACTGAAATTAACACAATGAAACCCGAGAGAGCGCGCCTCGTTTCTCTCAATAGATTAAGTTGGTCTGAGCTCTGACAGACTTCAGCAGTTGAACATCATAGCCTCTGATCTCGCCTTAAGGGAAAGCAAAGTTTTATAACTGCGTGTTAGGGACGTGTTAACACTAAACAATGGCAAACTTGAGGGACCCTTATCAATAAAAAATTGATAATGATCGTTTGGTGTGTTACTGTGATGACAGTTATGGGTTCTCCTCTCCTGAGGCGGTAATAAACAGCACGCCTGCTGCATGTGATCAGCGCTGACGTAAAGCCACGCCCCCTGTGAGACCTGCACGTGGACTTTGGTATTGACTTTGGCATCCCCGCTCGGATATTACACGAGCACAATGCGAGACAAGAGCAAAGTGGCGGGATTACTGGGAAGTGCTTCAGCTGAGAGTTCAGAAAAGAGCGGTATAGTTGCTCGCGCTGCAACAGGTTGCATACATTGAAATCGTAATGTAACGTGAAGTTAATGTTATAAGCAAATTATTTTAATAGATGAGACCCATCTTATCTATTAAAGGAATAGTTAACCCAAAAAAATGGAACACAACTGGAGATGTTAGGCAAGTGTTTACAGTGCTTTTTCTTGCAATGAAAGTGAAATGAATGGGGATGGATGTTATTAAATTTGAAAACGGAATTTTCGAGGAACAGACCAAAATGTACCCAAAAATTACAATAATGCTATAATTTACTCGCTCTCATGTCAGTCCAAACCCCAGTGACTGTCTAATCTGGAACACAAATTGAGTTGAAAAAAATAATTAATATAGCTGGCTGGCTGGATACAATGGCAGATAGTCCCTCACTTTAAAGCTCAAACAGCCCCCTTTTCTTTAAAGGTGCAGTATGAAAGATTCAGAAACCCTTGTTATTAATGACACCTGTGGCCCTTAAGTGAACTGCAGTCAGCTACCTGTTGCTTGTGCTCCTGCACGCACACTACATAGGGATACAAGCCTTGACCAAAACAAAGAGGCTGAACATGATTCACCGACATCACGCTGACAGATGAGGTAGCATAATTAAAATTACACCGTTATGGTTGTTTTACTACAAACTTTGAGACTGTATATAATATTTGACACTCCAGTGCTGGAACAGGGCTAAAACAAAGTGTGGATATAGGTCTGACTATGCGAGACTATAGTTTGAAGTAATCACTTTTCTTTGCATGTTACATTGACTGCATTTATAAGATAGCCTATGTCGGCATTAGCTAGCTAGCCAGCTTTATCAATAGCTGTTTGCTGAATTTCGTGGATGATGACGTAGATGTTTATAAAATAGACAGTACATTATAAATATGTTGACACAATTCAGTATTGATGTGATTCTATCACAACTGTCATTTTGATATATCGATACGCTATTGTTTTATAATAACAGAATCTAAATATGTTCTGTACCAAATTAAGTTACACTAATATATGGGTCTTTTTGCATTATCTTGAACATTGTCTAGCATTCATTTCATGTATTATCATAGTTTACCTTGCTGAATAATTACATATTAACATTGATATTAACCTGGCTTTTAGCATAAAGAGAAGATCATTTAAATTATTTGAAAGTTACGAAGCAAGTTAGCTTGCAATTAGTCAGTGTTAGCAGGCAAGATCAAGTGAGCTAAAATTACACAGATCAATCCTTATGGCACTATATTTCAAATGCTTTGCAGTTATGTAAGCTTAACTGTCCAATAAGAATAACGCCAATTCAGGGTCGGTTTTCACTTGGCCACGATCACGTTTCCGCTTAGCCAGATGGGATTCTGTAGATAAATGTTTTCTTTTTTTGGCTTACTCAGAGTTTGTGAAGGAGTCGGTGTTGTGCTAGGAGCCAGATGTTTGCTGGATTCCATCTCTAAGATAACATTACGTAGTGTTGCAGACTATCTGTTGCCGCTGTTGAATAGCGGAAGTGACGCACTGAGGCAAGGCTCTTGGGAGCATGCATAAACATCTCATCTTTTGGATTTTCCCGCTCCCTTCGCATGAAAATCAGTCTACAGGCTTTAATAGGCAACCTAGGAAGTCCGGGAGGGGCCCATTTTTTAAGTTGTTTTACAAGCCGTTCATTCGTTGGCAAAAAAAAAAAAAAAAAAAGGTTACTTATTGCACCTTTAAAAAATACATTAATAATTAAGCAAAAATCTGGGTTACAGAGGCACAATGGAAGTGAATGTGGCCAATTTGTCATGTTAAAATACTCACTGTTTCAAAAGTATAGCCACAAGACGTAAACGATATGTATACAAACATAATTTTAGTGTGATAATATCTCATACTTACCTTTTCTGTGTAAAGTTATAGCGAATTTTACAACTTTGTCATGACAATGTAATGTCAACAAACCCTAAAACGACAGTAAAAATTACCATTTAAACAACTTTACAGCTGAAATAATGCATGCATTTAAACATTTTTATAAAATTTTGAGATTCACATTTCTGTGTTTAAACCCTCCAAAAATTGGCCACATTTATTTCCATTGTAAGTGCCTCACTGTAACCAAAATTTTTGCTTTTTTAAAGAAGAGTCGAGTCAAAACAAATTTTGGTGGTTATCAACATTATGCCAGAAATGCTGTCGATTGAGCTTAACTTGTGTTGAACCTAGACTATTTCTTTTAAGAATGGACATAAAATGTAGTCCATGCGACTCCTGCATCATATTCCGAGTCTTCTGAAGGCATACATTAGGTTTTTGTGAGAAACAACCTGCAATGTAAGCCATTTTGCTGTGAAAATCTTGATGTCTATTGCATGTTCATATCATGAGTGCTAAGAGAACCTGTTTTGTTTTTAGCTCTAAACAACGCAAGTTTTCATGTGAACAGATGTAAAAATTATAATTGAAAATTACTTCGGGTTGTTTCTCACCAAAACAGACTCAGATTTTGATGCATGAGCTGCATGGACTTTTATTTTAAATACTTTTTGAATTCTTTTAAACTTTGGAGTGAGTCTCTATCAACTTCCATTGTATTGAAAGACAGACTGGAATATTCTTTAAAATGATTCTGTCTTGTTCCACATAAGAATGACTGTAATATGGGTTTGGAATGGTATAAGGCTTAGTAAATTGTGACAGAATTTTCATTTTGATTTAACTATTTTTTTTAAGTTGTTATGCTTTGAAACAGGTTTGATGTTAAAGTGGTAGTTCACCCATAAATTAAAATGCTCTAATTATTTACTTGCCCTCATGTTATCCCAGGTGTGCATGACTTTCTTTCTTCACCAGAACACATTTGAAGAAAAAATATCTTGACTCAGTAGGTCCTTAAAATACAGTCAGCATAAACGTCATCGATACAACTCCAGTGGTTAAATTAATGTGTTAAGCGATATGATCACTTTTTTGCAAAAAAAGATCAACGTGTAAGTATATGGAAGTAATTCTGTCTCACCAGATTTTGAAATTAAAAAGCCATTGAATTTCTAGCACTGAATTTTTCAGCATTGAAACGATGTATGTGAATTTTTTGACTTCGTATTGAACTCTTCAAAATTTCAATAACTCATTTTCACTTTAATTTTTCAATGTTCACAAATTCAGAATCAAACATTCAAGTTTAAAAATTTAAATCATTTATATTCGAGTTGCTCAAATTCGACAGGCCAAATTCAGATGCCAAAATTCGGTGTTAAAATTTTCAGATTAAACATCCGGGACACTGAGGATAAGCAATCGATTCTGTATGAAATCGAACCATGTGACAGGAGGACGCCGGTGCTTGAAATTACAGGAATGCTGTCAGCAATGACAACAAACCCAAATGATGGTGCTTCGGTGAGTATATTAACTGTTTTGTTTTTTGCCTTTTGTACGATTCAGTAACAGGTAATACCTGACACGTTGCATATTAACAGAATTTATTGGACAATATCTACGCAACTTTGAGGTGGCGTTCGTTAAAATTTTGTTAGCATAAATAACGTTTTGTTCTAACATTCAGTTAGAGTGACTAATGAGCTGAAAACGGCACGATGACAAATTTGCTTAAAAAAAAAATTCACCAACATGTTAACCTAAGGAACAGTAACTAACAGCAATAAAATATTTAAATAGCAATTCCAGGTGTACTCCGTAAACCAACCATTAGAAATTAACTGTTGAAGATAGCCTGACATGCGACATTTGGTGTCAACTGAACAATCGTCATCATCCACGCCAACTGTAAATTATTTTGACTACACAGTAAGAAAAATATATGTAAAATATAGAATCTTTGAACAAATGTCACAGAATACTTCACAATAAAACAAACTAAAAGATCAACCAGAACCGAAAACACACATAAAAATAAAAAAAAACGTTAATGTTTCGTAGACTAATTCATTCAGTTTGTTCAGTCGCCTGACTCTTCACACTGTTTCTCTTCTGTTTCTCACAGGTGAGCATATGAAAGTTAGTTAGTTAGATAAATCAAGCTAGTTACTTAACTACCCAGCCGTTAAACGTACTGTCAGTAAGATCATAAACACTGCCTCGGAAATGCAAATAACGTTGGCGACAGTAAAACATTCTTGCAAAACGTTAGTTATGCTAACAACATTTTAACGAACGCCATCTCAAAGTTGCGTAGATATTGTCCAATAAAATCTGTTAATATGCAACGTGTCAGGTATTACCTGTTACTGAATCTTACAAAAGACAAAAAACAAAACAGTTTAATATACACACCGAAGCACTATCATTTGGGTTTGTTGTCATTGCTGACAGCATTCCTGTAATTTCAAGCACCGGCGTCCTCCTGTCACATGGTTCGATTTCATACAGAATCGATTGCTTATCCTCAGTGTCCCGGATGTTTAATCTGAAAATTTTAACACCGAATTTTGCCATCTGAATTTGGCCTGTCGAATTTGAGCAACTCGAATATAAATGATTTGAATTTTTAAACTTGAATGTTTGATTCTGAATTTGTGAACATTGAAAAATTAAAGTGAAAATGAGTTATTGAAATTTTGAAGAGTTCAATACAAAGTCAAAAAAATTCACATACATCGTTTCAATGCTGAAAAATTCAGTGCTAGAAATTCAATGGCTTTTTAATTTCAAAATCTGGTGAGACAGAATTGCTTCCATATAAGTACTTTTTAAATATAGTGGAGTCCAAGCGGTCTCTTGTGTGATGTATATGTTGCCATGATACCGACGTAATCTCACGTTTTCCACTCCGTTGAGACATCCAGCTAAGCACACAAACGCGTCACTGTGAGCATAAATACAGATACAAATACAGATCTAAACCAAAACTAATTCTGTACAGTGTTCCTCCTTCTCACTTGTGAACAGCGCTGCTCTTCTGGCTGTGACATGCAGGCATCAGTTCTTGCGTGTTTCAAATGCCAATGCAATTACTGCACACGCGCATGCCACTTCTAAACGGAAGCATGATTTAGAGTTAAAGTACTTAAATATTTATCTTTTCTACACCTACTGAGCTACAATACTTTTCTTCAAATATGTTCTGGTAAAGAAAGAAATTCATACATACCTGGGATATCATGAGGGATCATGAGTCAATAATGAGATAAATTTCTATTTTGTGTGAACTAACCCTTTAATGATAGCAAGTGTCATAGGTTTGTTGTGTGCAAGCATAAAGCACACCAGATATGTGACCAAAATGCTGCCTTTGTCATGACCACTGGTTATAGATATTACAAATTAACCAAATCGCATACATTTTCATAAAAAATATAAAAACAAAATTTGGGGGTTTCAAGTATTGTTATAGTAAATGGTTTGGACTTATATAGAGCCTTTTTAACCTTAGTGGTATTCAAAGTGCTTTACACTGCGTCTCATTCACACACACACACTCACACATCAATGACGGCAGAGCTGCCATGCAAGACACTAGCCTGCCATCGTGAGCAACTTGGGGTTCAGTGTCTTGCCCAAGGACACTTCAGCACGTGGGCCGGGAATCGAAACCTTTTTTACTCAATGAATAAGTTGTACTTCTTAATAAGTGAAGAGTAATTTTGAAATGCAGGCATAAAATCATGAGCACTCACGTACATTAATGCACGGGCTTACTGGGGCTGAAGCCCCAGGGCCTATGAAGACAAGGGGCCTATCATAAGCCAATAAAAAATCACATTGTTTTGTAGTTTGTCGAATTTTCTGTCAATCACTTGATATTCATGTTTTTGGCTGCTGAATGATCCAATTTACAAGTGACCCATGTGGGAAGCATGATATGGCAGCCTATCAGAATGTAGCGAAACAGTTGTAGCATGTGTTGTCGTCTACTCTAGTAGTCTATTCAAATTTATGCTTATAGTCACTCACAGAAGATAGCGGATAGCTAAATCAAAATGTCGGGAAAGAAAAAGTTTGAGAGTGGTGCTCATAAGCGAAAAATATTGTGACAGAAAGATAACAGTGAGAAGGAATTGTTAAAAAAGATTCCAAAGCTGACAGGATTTTTTAAACCTGCAAATGAAGGCGAGTCGAGCTCATTAAGCGGAGCACCGATGAACAGTGCAGAGGACAAGCAAACAGGCGGGAGACCGTTAACTCGCGCTGCAGAGGACGAGGACTGGCTGCATGGAGCAGAGCCAACAGACCGGAGGACCTTTACCTCGCTTACCTGGAAAAGAGGAGGACCAGGTGCGGGAAGAGCAATACTCGAATTGAGGGGGGGCTGGGGGGGATCCGGGACCCCCCATAAGAAGTAAAAAATAGACTTAGGGGGGTCCCTCAGATATTTTAGCTGATTAGCTGATTAAATGCATGAAATGGATACGGTAAATTTCGTGAATTAATTATTTACAATAATTTATATTAAGTTTGTTTATAGGCTAGTTGCCATGTCTCTTCAAAATGTAAACGCCCCACCCCACATCTAAAGAGCGCCGTATTTATGCGGGATTCACTCTTGAAATAGCAATGATTGACATTGATAGCCATAGCATTGTTTGTTCCTGAATAAAGCAGCCTTTTTCACTGAAATGGTTGAATAGTCTGCTGACTGACTGACTCACTCATAACAGTCCTTTCCCACCTCCTACTGGACGTAACTAACGTTATGTACAAATCGTATGCACTAAAATCGTTGAAAAATCCCCACCAACACACAGACTGTTTTGTCACAATTTATATGTTTAATATCTAATAAACTAGTTTCATGCATTTAATTAAGTCTTTTGGGACAAACATTATTATCACAGTGTCACATTAATCATCCAGTTGTTTTTAGGTAAATTCTACATCGGTAAATAAAGCTAGAATCATTCTGTTGGATGTTCAAAAGTATCTTCTGCTCACCAAGCCTGCATTGATTTGATCAAAAATATACTAAAAACAGTAATACTATGAAATATTAGTACAATTTAAAGTAATACAATAAAATATAATTTATTTCTGCGATTAAAGCTGAATTTTCACCATCATCAGTCTTCATCACATGATCCTTCAGAAATCATTCTCATATGATGTGATGCTCAACAAACATTTATGATTATTATCAATGTTGAAAACAGTTGTGTACATTTTTATTTATTTTTTTTTGACTCTGATGAATGGAAAGTTCAAAAGAACTAAATTTATCTGAAATAGAGACTTTTGTAGCATTAAACACTACCATTCAAAAGCTTGCATGCGGTTAGTAAGAATTTATATTAAAAAAAAACACGTTGGGAAAAAAATTAATACTTTTATTGTTGTGGATTTTTTTATGGAATACTGTCTTCGTTAGGCTATATCTCCCGAGAGAAACTTATTTCTGCTTTTGTTGTATATAGACAAACGTGGTCATTAGACTTTTTTTTTTATTGTGGGCCTACAAAACCTCTCAGCCCCAGGGCCTGACGGCAGGTTAATGCGGGCCTGCTCACGTAAGATGAAAACTCTAGTCACATCAGTATCCTTGTAACTATTGTGTAGAAATTATGCTGCATCCAGGCCCCTAGGTGTCAGCATAAGTATTAAATGACATGCATAAATAATTACTGAGCGCACCTTTTAATCTTGATGGGTAAAAACAAACTGCACAATCTATTGCATATTAGCATATAAATATATCAGCCATAATTGCTGTGATTTTTGATCTATCATAACTCTGAAAATGCTGCACTATGAATATTGTGCTGAAAATCTAAGAATTTGATACACCGTCAGCTGTGCCTCTCACAATCTTTAGAAGTTGTGTTTACAATGATGATGGCCCCAAACTTAGTAAAAAGCTATCTTCATATAATGGGCCAGACACAAGATCAAACTTCAATCTATGGCAAGACATCTAGATATCTCTATCATGTGACTGTTTTCAGCTGTCTCATTTTTACAATAAGAAATCGACTTTGATGTGCAGAGTAAAATTTCTTTCCGATTGTTTATCTCAGGGAGAAAACAATTGCCTGTTCTGCTTTTCTCTATGCACAGTAATGGCAACTGTTGTTATTTCACTTTGGAAATGGATATACGGGAACAATATAACGGAAGAAATCTTACATGAAGTATTGTGAGTTATAGCTGTATAAGACCGTTCAAATGTAAAGCTTATATGTGAAGTGAATAGTACAATCTGAATATACAATCTTATAAATATGTAGTGGTCCTAAAATGTATTTTGACCAATTTGGGGAATTTAAATTACACATTTACTAATGCATGAATGTCAAATAAAACAAATGATGTTCAAGCTTTTCTCAAAGCTAACTAAGCTTAAACCAACTGATCTCGATTTAATTGTTAGTTCACAGCAAAAGACTGCATTTTTTTATACTTTAATTTTTAATTCCCTTTATTGATCCGCCCCTGACATGTAATGACAGAGTGCCTGTTATTTTTTTATTCTATTTTTTTGACAGTTGCTCCCGAATTGTAATGCCCAGTCATTTGCTTTTTGGGAATGAAAGTCTGCATTTTAATAAAATAAAAAAATCATTCTGAATTTAAGCCACAAGCAACTTCTGCATCTGTCATCTGTATTTCATGATCCTTTTTCTGCTATTATTGTTATCTATCATTTCTATTACCTAATGTTTGCTATTTTTGTCCCTGCAGATCATCTCTATGTAGTCTTCTTGCCCTCTCAGGTCCCTTGATTTAAAAGCACTTTGATGTCTGGTGTTCTTCGGTATGATTGCTTACATGTTTTCTCATTTACTCTTTATAACAAGCCTGTCAGGCAAATAATGTGTCTCATTCCTCCTCATTTTAGAGGTGTTAGTCAGTTCAGTGGTGAAGAAAGATAAATCTTCACAGAGTTGTTGTGTGTAATTGTGTTTCTACTACAGATGGTAGTTAACAGATGACAGAGTGAAAATCAAATGACAGAGTCAGATTATTATCATTAATAATAATAATTATGCATTGTGATATAGGCCCACAATGTATCGCTTTAACTGGTGTTTTTGCTATCTTGTTTTAAAATGTACTAATAGCTCTTGTAAAATATAATAATAAAGATGTAAGCCAGTGAATGTTGGGCAAATTAATATATGGTTTCACATTCACCACCATCACCTGTAAGTGTGTAATTTGGGAGCTCTCCAAACAACATTTCCTCCACTGTGATAATTGACCCTAAATTACAGCATTGGCCTGGTCACTTTGGTTGCTTCCTCATCTGTTCTTTACTGAATTAGGAGCGGTGAAAAGCGAGGTGTTGCGGAACATTGACAAAACAACATAATTACATTTGCATTGGCTAATAACACCAAGACTGTATATCAGGATGGTCATTACAGGTCCATATTCTGTTACTACTTATTTTTGTGTGGGTAGATGTTTTTCCTCTATTTTGGGAGAAAATCAGCACCTATGGCTTTTATCTTCAACAGACCATTTTCATTATCTTACAACAATGTGTATTGATTTTGATGTAATTATGACTCTCTCATAATTAAAGAGAATTTAGAACTGCAATTTTGAATGGTTTGTCACACACTGTTGAGTTGTTAAGGGTATAAACTTCAGTTATCTGTCATATCATAGTGACACCCCCTTTCTGCAGTCTTTTGAAGACATTAAACATCCCAATTAGATGCATTAGATGAACGTCCTCATGCCCTTAATTTCCTGTACTGTTTGCCCTGATTGTTTTCTTTGCACTGTTTTCTGTACTCTTGCACTATGTGTGTTGATTGTCTGTAAAGTATTTGTAAAATATATGCATAGTATATATGTTAGGTCTGTGTGTAATGTTTATATATGTTGCACCGTGGTCCTGCGAGGCACGACATTTCATTCCCTTGTATGTCTCTAGGAATGACAATAAAGCTCACTTGACTTGACATATGTAGTAAACAAATTGTACTACTGGGTTAGCGATACTAGTTAGGCTATACATACAGTACCTATAACCTTATGTACTGAGTGAGATGCAATTTAATGGCATTCAATGACTTGTTGGTGGTTACCAGGGCATTGGCTTTGCAGTTGCAAAGGTGTTCTGAATGGTTTTTAGCATGTTGTTGTGTGGTTGCTAGGGTGTTCTAGGAGGCTTACTAGTTGCTTTTCTTGCTGAGTCGAAAAGTACCCTTTCCAAGTCTCTATTAACCCTTTTCCACTGACACGGTTCAGGGGTGGGTTCTTGGGCCGGTGTGAATTCTTGAACTGTTCCATGCATTTCCACCGCAGAAAAGGCTGTTCCGGGGCTGAAAAACTGGTTCAACACCGGCCCCTAAAGCTTGCTGGTCTCCACGCAGGAACCGTTTACAGCAGGGTGCGGAGGGTGGTATAATGTTTCATCACCAACAACAACATTTACCGTCTGGAGCAATGAGTACTTCTTCACTCTATAAAAACAATCATAAAATTTTTTTATCAGATATCAAAAGCGTACAGGTACCACGGGTGAAACAAGCACTTGCGATATGGTCTTTATGGAGATCTGAGATTAACTAGAGAGACTGCAAAGGGGAAAAAAAGTCAGAGAAGATACAGCATACACTTAAGGGAGTGCAGGAACTGTAAGAAGGACCTAAACAAAAGCAACAGTGGACGGAGTGTCAATTTTTTTGACTATGGCACCGACAAGCCTGCTATCTAACCGGGACAGTGAATTCAGCCTGTCATGCTCGAGATAAAAACTGAATTGCTGGCATCCTCTGCTGCTGATCTCAGTAAGTTATTAGATATACCAACTTCTTTACCTTTTACTTACACTGTTGTCCTCTTATTTTTGTTCAGTAAGGGCATTTTGACCAGTTACTCACCAAGTTAGGAAGATTGCGTCTAACTGCTAGGTAAACCAATGGGATTCTCAATCAAGACATAAACATTATATGCTATGGCAAAACTCCAAATATAACTGCTACACCAATGTTAATAATGATCCTACTGTTACAGTTTACAGAACTTAGCAAGTTAAGCCATAGTTCATACAGTATAATGTAATTACATTACCTGTTGTCTTTAGCGTAGATGTCGTCTCTGAAAATCTTGTTGAGCATTGTAATAACGTCGAATTGCATTACCCCATATATATATAAATTTGTCCTCAAAAACAAGAGTAAAATCCAGAAAGGCTGCAGATTGCCCCGGCCTTGAACCAGCGGAGCACAGGCTACCATTGCTATTTCTTTGGAAAAGGGGCTATGATATTCTTGTCCCTAGAAATGGCTTCAGTCCCTCTATTTTCACCCGTTTACCATCTGCTTGGTGAAAACTGCAAGTCTAATAATTTTTAAAAGTAATAGCACATCTCTCATCCATAAGCCACACAATTTAAAGTATCATTCATGTCTGTATTGCAAATGGGGCGGGTTATGTTTCGAACTGTTGTAGGTACCTTTCCCCCCAGGGGACTAAATGTCCCCTGGGGGGAAAGGCACTTTGATTTTGTTTTCACCCAAAACACTAAACGGCAACAAAAACTACCACATTACTTTCCTATACATCTATTTGTCACTCTGCACTGCAAAATATTCCTAATCCATTAGATCATTTATGGTGTTTTGTACACCTGTCTCTGCAATCATTTGTTAAACGAGCATTAATATCTTGTAATGTAGGAACTTTGACTCATCGGTTTTATATAAAAAAAGTTCTGGTTGCCGACATGTTTATGTGACAAACGCACCTGCATCTCGGTGGGAAAAAAATGACACAAATCTGTTAAGATGCACAATGGACAAAGCGGTGCCCAAAGGAAGAAATTTCCATGGTTCAAGATCATGGCCAGTGTGCTTGGACATCGTCCCACTGTTAGTGGAGAGACCACTCGAGACACCATGGCAGTTACAGTCGGTGAGTTGTCGATACTAACTTATCTTGCCAACTAGCTAACATTTAGATATTAACTTGATATTCTAGATGACAAGGTAACATGCATATTTGGTTTGGCTTGTCATTTGCACCAGGGTGGCGTATTAAGGTTGAGTTTTAGGGCAACGCTGCAGGGCTTTTGGCCCAGTGGTCGGAATGCAGACCGATTTTGGTTTCGCAGCTCAAGGTCTGAGGCTATTGGCCCTGGCTGACCATCTTATGGCCCTGGCTCCCACTGGCCCAATAGCAGAAAAGTGGCTATTGTTTTTCTTAAGAGGGGGGAATAGACTTGATATGAAGAATGTTCAAATTAGGCTCATATTTACTGATCCAATCATAATGGAGATCTATTTGTTTGTAAAATACTGTAAATGTTATGAATTGCTTATGAATTGAATATACTTTTATATTCAAGTATTTGCATAAGTTGATACATTTTACCCTATAACTATTGACTATTGAACTATTGAAGATCTTTATTACGTTTTTTGAGACAACATTCAAAACCATTTATACAAATGAAACCATTTTACCAATGTACATCCTGAATTTTGAGACAGATCAACTGTTTATTGTGTCGTTCTTTCTTGTGAAATCCTTCCACCTCCCTTTGGGATTGGAGTTTATGCATAATTCCAAACATTTGGTCCCATCCTCACTAGGTAAACAAAATAATGAGGAAATATTACTTTAGAATTCCTCTCTATCATCCTTCTTTTCTGGAGGTTTACACAAAACCAAACAGTACAGGGAAAGATTCAGAGCAAGATGTATTAGCGGAAGGTTTCATTTACAATATTACACACACTTTTTTTCACAAACACACATTGTAACTCTCCAAATGTGCCTGCCGTGTGTTGTGTTGCTTTTATTTATCCTTGTTTCCATACACCAATAGCAGAAAGAGACAAGGCCACAAGAATCTGACCAGCTCAAACTTCTCAATCTATTTATATATACTGAAGCAGGAGGCTGGTAACAGAAGAGGTTGTCAAGAACTTGATGCTTGAGGTCTGTTTGGCCTTTGAGAATTAGATTAAAAGTGAACTATCTGCAAAACAATGAAAAAGGATCATAAAAGGGCCATAATGTTAATGCAGCACAACAGCCAGACTACACGTAAACTAATGTAGATCAAATGTGAAAACTAAGTGTTTGTTCTTAAGTGATTTGTGCATGAGATCATAATAAGTAGATATATCATATATAATTATTAATATAATATTGTAAAGAGGTAAGATGGTCAAGGAGGAGGCGAAGACGAATGGCTCTTCTCAAGAAAGGGTTTAATGGCCTCAGCAGTGCTCACAACTTTACAATTAACAGAAAACATAAACTTCTCAATTGTCTTTTAACTCTTTTGCTACTTTCTCATAACATGCCAACACTAGACTGACGAGTGTCTCTCTCCCCGGCTGGAGGTACTGTGGTCGTTTTTATACCGCTCTCCCCATGCTCACTGAAATTAGAGACAGGTGTTAGACATAATTTAGCTCAGGTGCAAGCGCCCTTACCTCTTTCTCACCCGGACAGGCGCTTGACCATGCCCCCACTGCCACATACCCCCCCCCATTTCTGGAAAGGAAATCAGCGACAGCCATCTGCACCCCCACCTTGAACTTAAAGGGCTGGAGGGCCAGATACCACCGGGTGATCCGGGCATTAGCATCCTTCATGCAGTGGAGCCATTGGAGTGGGGCGTGGTCCGAGCAAAGAGTGAAGGCCCACCCCAGCAGGTAGTATCAGAGTAAGGACCGCCCACTCGATGGCCAGACACTCCTTCTCCACGGTGCTGTACTTGGTTTCCCTCAAGGAGAGTTTACGGCTGATGTACAGCACCGGGTGCTCCTGTCCCTCCACCACCTGTGAGAATACGGCTCCCAGCCCTCTGTCTGAAGCGTCCGTCTGCAATAAGAAAGGGAGAGAGAAGACAGGTGCATGTAAAAGCGCCCCCCCCCCCCACAAAGTGCGGCTTTAACCTGCGTGAACGCCTGTTGGCACTGCTCCGACCACTGGATTGGGTGTGGAGCCCCATTTTTAGTGAGGTCAGTCAGCGGGCTGGTGACATCCGAATAATTAGACACAATCCTCCTATAATAGCCAGCCAGCCCCAGGAACTGCCTCACCCCCTTTTTGGTCTTGTGTCTCGGGCAGGTCGCAATCGCTGCAGTCTTGTCAATTTAGGGATGCACCTGGCCGTGGCCCAAGTAGAACCCCATACCTCCACACGCCCAATCGCACACATCTTGGGGTTTGCCTTGAGCACCACCCGCCGCAGCGATCTCAGAACCGCCCTCAGATGTTGCATGTGCCGCTGCCAATCATTACTGTAAATGATGATATCATCTAAATAGGCAGCGACATAAGCCAAATGCGGCCGGAGGATACGGTCCATGAGACTCTGAAACATAGCCGGGGCCCCAAACAAACCGCACAGAAGCATCACAAATTGGTGTAATCCGAACGGCGTGGAGAAGGCTGTTTCTCACGGGAAATTGATGTCAAGGGGATCTGCCAATAACCATTTGTCAAATCCAAGGTCGAATAAAACCAAGCAGTACCTAACCGATTGAGCAACTCATCAACACTGGGCATCGGGTATGCGTCAAATTTAGACACCACGTTGACTTTTCTATAATCCACACAGAACCATACAGACCCGGAACAAGAACAATTGGGCTGGACCAATCACTGTGGGATTCCTCTATTACCCCCATAACAAGCATCGCATCCAATTCTTCCCGAACCATTTTCTTTTTGTGTTCGGGCAGGCAATAGGGGTGGCTACGTACCACCACCCCTGGCTCGGTCTCGATGTGGTGTTGGATGCCATTTGTACGACCCGGTAGAGGGGAAAACCCATCCGCAAACTCCTTTTGCAACTCGGCAATCTCTGCGAGTTGATACGGTGAGAGGTGGTCTCCACAAGTGACCAGGGTGTTATGATTGTGGTTTGTATTCACCTCCGGCCCGAGCTCCGCCCTCTCTGGAACAACTGTAGCCAACGTCACAGGGACCGCCTCCCTCCACAATTTCAGGAGGTTGAGGTGATCTATTTGACGCGTGCCCCCTCTATCGGTTCGCTTAACCTCATAATCGAGATCCCCTCTCGTTGTGTGACCTCAAAGGGTCCTTGCCACTTGGCTCGATGTTGGGAGCATTACGAGTACCTTATCTCCCGGTGCAAATTCCCGCAGTCGAGTTCCCCTGTTATACAGCCGGCTCTGTCGCTCTTGAGCTTGAAGCAAATTCTCCTGTGTTAATTGCCCCAGTGTGTGGAGTTTTGCTCGAAGATCAAGAACATACTGAATTTCATTCTTGCTATTTGAAGGCCCCTCCTCCCAAGCTTCACGGATGACGTCAAGCACTCAGTGTGGGCGCCGCCCATAGAGCAGCTCGAACGGGGGAAAACCCTGTGGAGGCTTGCGGGACCTCTCGTACTGCGAATAACAGGGGGTCGAGCCACTTATCCCAATTTCTAGCATCTTCTTCATGCACGAACTTACGAATCATATTCTTAAGGGTTTTGTTAAATCGCTCCCCCAGGCCATCTGTCTGCGTATGGTAAACGCTGGATAGAATCGATTTGACACCCAATAGTTCATAAAGCTCGTTTAGTGTACGTGACATAAAAGTTGTGCCCTGATCGGTGAGGATTTCTTACGGAAACCTCACCCGGGAGATTATTTTGAAGAGTGCGTCCGCAACACTACGTGCTGAGATGTTGCTCAGAGGCACTGCTTCCGAATATCGCGTTGCATAATCCACTAGGACTATTGCAAAGCGATGTCTGCGTGCTGACCACTCTAATGGCCCAATTAGGTCCATGCCAATCCTCTCAAAGGGGACCTCGATTAGCGGAAGAGAGCGCAATGGCGCTTTTGGAGTGGCCGGCGGATTCACCAGTTGACATTCACAGCATTCCGCACACCACCTGCGGACATCGCCGCCAATGCCCGGCCAATAAAAACGGGCTATTAAGCGGTTCAGTGTTTTTCTTTCCCCTAGGTGACCTGCCATCGGATTACAGTGAGCCACCTGGAACACAATTTCCCGCCGGCTCCGTGGTATTAAGAGATGTGTTGCTTCCTCTTTTGTATGAGTGTCCTGCGTCACTCTATACAACCGCTCATTTATAATTGCAAAATAGGGATATGAGAATGCGACACCCAGGCAGAGTTGTTGACCATCAATCACTCTCACTTGTTCAAAGGCGTGCTTGAGGGTTTCATCTCGCGACTGCTCCAGAGGGAAATCCCCTTCGGGGAATCCCCTGAGGATGGGAGGGGCTGCAGCCTTGCTCCCCCTCACGTCATCCCGACGTGGAGCAGACAAAGACGGCCCCGACTCCACCTCCCCTGCCAGAGCATCGCACCTAACACATCCCCTCACTTTCAGGCAGGACCCATCCGTGCATATTCCCTTTAATACATTCTTGAATTCAAGCCAATTAGTTCCCAAAATCAGTGGATGGGTGAGGCGGGAACTAACCGTGGCTTTCACTCTATGCTTTGTTCCCCGAAATTGAATTGCAAGGGTCACCACAGGGTATTTGTGAATATCCCCATGCACACACTTCACCCTCACCGTTTTAAATGTGTCCAATGCCCCATGTTGAACCAAGCATTGGTGGGTAGTGGTTTGATTACAACCGGTGTCCACCAATGCTTGGTGAGTACCCCCCTTGATTCTTACCTGTATCCGGTACGCTCCGGCTTGATCGGGGGCAGCCTGCGGTGTGTCGGGGACCCGGACCACAGTCCCCAGCTCCATCACGGGGCATTGATCCCGGAAGTGTCCCGGGTCCCCGCAGCCCCAATAGGCTGGCCCAGACACCACGCCCCCACCTGTGTCGGCGGACACTTCCACCAGAGGGGGAGGGCGGCGGGGTGCTGTAGAGGCGGGGGACGTCCACTGCCTTGCGCGGGGATCTGGTCACATTGGCGGAGCTCCTCGCCTCCGCAAAGCAGGAACGGGCTCTGGGGAGAGAGCAGAGTGAGGGGGGGGAATATACAGGGGGAGGGGGAAAAGTGAGAGAGAGAGAGAACAGGGCTCTTCCGCCCTCAGGTACGCCACCAAGTGGTCCTCCGCAAGCTGGACAGCTTCCTCCAGCGACGACGGGTGGTGGAACTGGACCCATTCTGCTGTCCCCTTCGGCAGTGCATGGATCAGCTGCTCCAGTACCACCTAGTTGATCACTCCCCCGACATCAGGGTCCCCTGCCAGCAGCCATTTCCGGCACGCGTCTCGGAGCCGCTGGGAGAAAGCAAACAGGCGTTCATTTTTCCTCAGCTTCAAAGACCAGAACAGCTGGCGATACTGTCCGCACTGCGACCCACCCGCTGCAGGATAGCTTTCTTCAAGTCTGCGTAGATTAGGAGTTTAGCCGCCGACAACTGTTGGGCAGCATGTTGCGCTTCCCTGGATAGAAATGGCCACCAATATATATATATAATTTTATCCATAGGGGAATTGTTTATTGATAACTTAAGCTTTATTTACCAGCCTGATCTCATGAAATTATGTGAACATGACCATTTTTGCAATTCAATATGTATAACACATTTGGCTGCATTTTTCCAGTGAAATGTCCAGCTGGGGGTGCAAAAAGTGAGTAAAAGATTTTAAGGTGAATTTTAAAACACATCCTTACCTTATCTATGCCTAAACCTAACCATTAGTGTTTTAAAATACAGGCGCAAAATGAAAAATCTAATTTTCTGAACCAACCACATTATTTCGTGCCATTTCTATGACTCTGTATTGTCATGTTTTAGCTTGCGTTCTTGGCTCGACTTGAACCCTGTTCCTCCGACTCGGTCCAATGCCCAATCAGATGAGCTACTGCACAAACTAATCATGTTGGAATAAGTGTATATATGTAGGTGGGTCTGTATATATGTAGGTGGGTCTGTAATGCAAGCATTTAAATATATTGTTTTTCGAAAGGTACATTTGAGTGGATGTCATAAAACTGCAGGGTCTGAGTAATAGAGAGAAAAATAAGTATTTATAATTCATAATCAGCCATTAAAGTCATGATTTTATAATCATAAAACACACCATTGTTGTAGTGCCTCTAGTGTTCACCATTTGACCTTGAAACTGCAGGGAATTGTACCTGGACACATGTATAACAAGTTTTGCACTAATGTATAATCAGTTTTTCACTATGAGACCAGGTTGTACTTTCAGACCTACTACAAGCTCTGAAGCGCTTTATCGATGGTATATAATTCTGTTTATGCTATCAGTTTAAGGATGGGCATTTATCATTGTTTCAACTTTGAAAAAAATTTAATAGTGGAATCCTAAAGGGAAAGATCCAGTAATCTGAGAATCGCAGGAAAGAAATCGTGCTAAAAGAGCTCTGACAGGTGCCCAGCGAAACGGTAAGCCCCACGGTGCCAGAGCACTTTTAATGCGGCCCTGCCCACGACACACTATGCAGCTGAATATTTTGCAGTAAACTTTGAATATACTGTTTCTATACTTAAAATCAACAACTTTAAATAAATTGTTTAGATTACGTAATTTGTAATGCTTCATTTCAAGATTGTAGTTCAATCTCAATTAAAGACGTAAAGTACACGTTGAGTTTTGAACCTTTATCTCAATGTCTGATTTTATACTTTTTTGTAATTTTTTTTTTTAAATCAACATTTGTAATGTTGAGGTTCACCTCTGAGCTGTTGGTTCATGGCTTAGACCGCTTTAATGACACAAAATTATTTTGGAACCAAGATGGCTGAAAAAGTGGGCGGGTACCAGGGCACACTTTATAAAGACACAATTGTTTACACATACCTTTGTGCACATGCTTGATTTAAACAGAGGTTACATAAAATTTTGTTTGCATTGTCGCAGGGTCGCATTTGTCTCTCTCGCCTAAGTTTTTGTAACTACGATGCAGTGTATCTTTCAAATCCTGCAATTACAAACTGAGACAAATGAAACAAGTATTATTTCATCACCATATGAAATACGAAATTGATTGACTTGTACAGTGAACTCTGCCAGCAGTGGAAAATAAACACATTTAGACTTCCAGGGCTGGTTGAGACCTGATGAGGGGTGAGAAATGGAAGTGGAATCACAGCCTATTTGTGCATTTATGTTGGGATAATTAGTCTGTGGGGTGACATACACCAGGAGGAGGACGATACACCAGGGATAATGTGGGAACATCCACAGACCAGTTTTAAATGTCAGTGTGTGTGTGTGTGTGTGTGTGTGTGTATGTGTGTAAGAGTGTAAGATGAAGCACCAACACAAATCTGTCGCTAGTCTTTGACCTACACAGGTGTGACCACAGAACATGAACATCTTGAGTCAAGTTTAAACAACAAACAAGTTCATATTTTCACTTCATGCATTTTTATTGATCGCAGAGCTATATGATCAAGAAAAGACCAAGTTTAAATGTCCTCCAAGACAATATTGAGACGGATAGCAATCTGATCACTCAAGAAAATTGGTTACTTTTGGCCTAATATGTTGAATATTTTAAGAAATTAAGAAATTTTCTCTGCGTACACAATTGGTGTAGAACATTGCTCAGAGCAACTGATCCAGATTCAGCTTTTCTCATCCCATTCTCTATAAGCTCTATCACAGAGCATTTCGGCTGCATTAGTCAGTGAATTGAGTGTGAATGAAATTGTATTTACATTTACATTTATTCATTTGGCAGACGCTTTTATCCAAAGCAACTTACAAAAGATGAAAACATAAGCAAATCATCTTAATGAGACAGTGGTACAAAAGTGCCATTTATTACAAAGTTTCACTAGCATCAAAATAGTATTCGAAACATATACAAGTGCAATTTTTATTTTTTTTATTTTTTTGTATCGTGTCGTGGCCAGTGGAAGACTAATCTTATAATCCCTCTGCCTAAACGTGGTTACTGATTTTTTTTCTTATACAGCATGTACATGAATCAGTTGTGTTTCACTCAACCAAATGTTGAATGTTAAAAGCTTTAACACAGAGCAGTTCGGATGCAAACTGATTCTAGAGAAGTAGTTATGGGCAGCTTTAAAACAAAGCAATTCAGATGCACAAACAGTCAACGATCATTCCACGTTGTATGTATCTGTATAATCATGCCGTGGCCACGGGAAGACTTCTCTGGCTTAAGTCTGTGCTATATTATATCACAAAAATGTGTGTTTGCACACTTTTAAATGCAGCCTACATGAGTCAGTTGCGAGAATCAAAGTATCACTTACCTGAATGTTACATTTTTGACTAAATATTGCCTTATGAGGACACATATCTTAACTCTTGCTGTGATTGTCATGACAACGGCAAAGTTGATGACAGCTACTCATTTAAGCTCAAGTGCACAAAAAAATTAGTACAAGTGGAATCAAGTGTTCAGATTTACTTTACCAGCAATATTTTGCCTTTTTTTAAAAAAAAAAATAAGTCTCAGAGTGGGCTAAAAGAAGACTTGTTGTGCTCTGCCCATAACTGATAAGCATGGCTCTTACTCTCTAGAACTACAATACCCATCATGCACACACTACAATGCCCATCATGCACACACATTCTACAATTTCAATGAACATCTCTAGTAAGCCTCCCACTCTCTAGAACTACAATGCGCATCATGCCCCTCCTCGAAGTTTGCACTCTTTTATCAACATTTTTCCGATTTATCACAATACAAAGGGCAAAGGAGAGGTGTACAAAAGCAACGTGCTACTTATTTAAAAAAATAACTCATATTTTGGTCTAAAATCAAAAATATTGTGTATCGTTACTCAAAAAGTAATCTGATTACTTAACACACGTTACTTTTATCGCATTACCCCCAACACTACTCTTTACATCAAGTGAATGCACAAACTGATGCAAAATTTGATGGAACATTAGAAGTAGAATGCTGCCGTTATAAAAACAGAGTCATCCTCAGTGAAAGTAGTGAGCATTACATTCTCCTGTCTGTGCCAACTCTGCTCACTACCACTTAACTTTTTGGTTTAACAATGCAACGGGCGTTACCTTTTGAATGCAATTGTCAAAGCAAATTTTTGTCGTCCCCTGTTTATAGTTTAAGTTTCCAGTCAAACACAGCAAATTTTGCTGTGCAGCATTAGCATCATCATGGAAGGGAATTTGTATTTGCATGTACCACGTGAATTGTATATCAGATTTGTATCTTTTTAATGGGGACTAATATGCCCAATTTTAAATGGAAGGCATACCTAATCCAATGAATCTTATTAAACAAGAAGCATGAAGTTTAAGAAATTACGAAGACTAAAAAGGCCCCAAGAATAAGACGCCACGAAGAAGATGCCACAGTTTGAAGTTGCTTTTCATAGCCTGCTCAAGCAGAATGCACCAATAACAGGATCAACATGTGATTTTAAATCTTATGTCTGTGTTTTTCTGTGGAATATAAGGTGGCAGACCCCCTCACCTGCAATACTTCCTCGCCAAACCTGTGGACAATCCCAAAAGAGCCCAAATTCATATGTTGAAAAGACATTGAACAGCGTGAGTGTAATTGAGTGCACTTTCAGAATAGGCCCATTCAAAACTTTACCTCTGAGAATCCAGAGTCCATACTGGACAAATGGAAAAGGCTTAATGGAGCGCTGTTTCCAGTGGGAAAACTTTGTACGCTTCCTCAAGATGAGGCCCATTTCTTCTCTGACCCCAGACTAGTTGTACGCTAACCTCCTGGCCTCGCACCATCCTGACTTTTGACCCTCCACGTCACGCTCTTTTAAAACTCAATGCTGTATAGTGCCAGTGAGAAGTAGAGCAGAGGAGACTTAGAAAGACGAGAGAAAATGCGCAAGAAAGAAAAAGGGAGTAGAGGGAAAACTCTCCATTCTTACATCAGTGATCATAGCCCGCCGTCTGCCCACCGCCACCCTTCCCGTCAGCCCCCACCCCTGTGTTTAAATCCAAGACGAGGCAAGGACGAGTCTGATGCATTTTTTTGAGTGATGATGAATTGCTGCCGCCGTGCTAGACCAGAGCAGGGGAAGGATGTGTCGGATGCCGGGCGGGAGACACTCCATGCCTGCCTGTGTTTAAAAATGATTGATTAATCTGACACCGGCGCAGGAGTGCAAAGCTGCTCTATTTTTCTCCCTCATTATCTAAGACAATATTTCAAATCTAGAGAGCACTAGAAGAGGACAGCACAAGGCCCCAGACAGCACACCCTTCAGATAAAGTTTACAGCAAAATAATGAAAGAATACGGTTTGCATGTCTGTTTTTTCTTTTCTTTTTTTCTGTAAAACATAATGAAATCAAATAAACAGAATAGCACAAACATGCAAACTAATAATACATGGTGTTGTTTATTTGTTTGAAATTATCTAATCATTCTTGAAATATGATTTTTTTTATTACTTTGATCACAGATATGTAAAGATTGGAAGATTCCTGTGATAAAAATATATTTTTAATTTGACAAATCTAGTTAAATGTGATCAAATTGGTTACATTTCTATAATCATATACTGTACAATAACCCTTTGTAAAGTAAATAAAAATGCAAACTTTTAGACTCTGGTGTGGAAAATTAGGGCATTTTCCTTTTTGTCTGTTTCCGAGGAGGTATTCTTTAAAATAAATCATTTAGATAGGGTTTTTGGATTGCAAGTCCTCTAAAATGGAACAAAAATTTAGAATAATCAATGTTGGGTAAATTACTTCAGAAATGTAATCTGGTACTGATTCCAAATTACACAACACACATTTTAATCAGTAATATAATCTAGATTATAGATGATCATTTTTTTTGATATATATATAAAAAAATTGTTAATTAATTTGATATTCATATCTCTAACCCAATCTTCTCATTATTACAGGTAATCACATATACATATTTTTCAAATATGTTTATTTTGTTTTAGTGTGACGTGGACCATACATTTAGTCTGTGAATATGTAAATAATTATATATTTTTGAAATCACAAATGCAAGATCTGCATTATGGCACATGGAGACAAAGATTCATTTTTAATCATAGTCAAGTAATTGATATTTAATCATTATCAATTGAATAGTTATCATAATCAACTAATATTAAATAGGGCACAATTAGCAACAGTTTATTGACATCTTCCAATATTTTAATATTGCTCCATTACAAGAGCACAGACCACAAAGTCCTTCTTCATTTCAAACTTTAAGAAATGTAATACAGCATGGTTGTACTGCCGTATTGTTTCATTAAAAGTTGAATTTCCGTTTGTTTTTTTTCACTCTTTGCACAAGCAGTGATTTTATATTTTCACAGCACATAAGTGAGATGCTGCTGCAGAGAGAGGAACAGAGCGGAGCAGCAACACACAGTGGCTCGATTGTGTGTAAAATCCTGATCTGACACACATATCAAACTGAGAGATGGAGTGACACTTCTGTGCTAGTTCAAAGTAATGACTGATGTGCAGCATGACAGAAAGACGTTTCACACACACACACACACACACTGTTGAATGTTGGTGTGGCTATCCTTATGAGGACTCTCCACAGACATAATGATTTTTATACTGTATGAACACAAAAAAAAAAACTCACAAAAAAACTTTAGAATAATTCATTGTATAGTAGGTTTTTTTTTTTAAGCAATTTGAATTATGGGGACATTAGAAAATGTACTCAAAGCACATTTATAACATAATACCCTTGTAATTACCAGTTTGTAACCTAAAAAAAGGTCCTTGTAAACCATCCAACCCCGCCCATGCTCACACTCGCGCACGTACACACACACACAAACACATCGAAGGTCTCCTGGGCAAAACAAGAGAGCCTTTTTCTCTCTAACATTGAGACACATCAAGTCATAAGCTCTAACTGAGTTTCAGCCTAAAATCTTATTCATAATGTTGACTGACTGAGCTAGTGCTAATAACATGTTTAAACAGTAGAAACAAGACAATGAAAATCCACATAAGGTTATTCCTTGGTGTAGCCAGGCGACGCTACCAAACAGCACCATCTAGCAGCTCTCAAATGCCTACAAATGTCAAAATCCTGTCTAACAGCAGGTACTAGAATATCAACCAGTGTATTCTTTGTGTTGCATAGATGACTCTTATGACTCTAAACATTTCAAGTGGTGTAACTAAGTAAAATTGCACCATAAATACATAAAGTATATTCCAAAAAATTTCGAATACATTTTTCAGTATCACGTGTCTGCTTAAAAGCGCTTGATTTAAAAACTAGCGAAGCTACCACCTCGCTACTCAGAAATGTAGTTAAGCTAATAGCTTAGCTACTGAAAAGCTACTTGATTTAAAACTAGCGAAGCTACCACCTCGCTTCTCAGAAATGTAGTTAAGCTAATAGCTTAGCTACTGAAAATATACTTGCTATAAAAACTAGCAAAGCTACCTCCTTGCTACTCAGAAATGTAGTTAAGCTAATAGCTTAGCTACTGAAAAGCTACTTGATTTAAAACTAGCGAAGCTACCACCTCGCTTCTCAGAAATGTAGTTAAGCTAATAGCTTAGCTACTGAAAATATATTTGCTATAAAAATTAGCAAAGCTACCCCCTTGCTACTCAGAAATGTAGTTAAGCTAATAGCTTAGCTACTGAAAAGCTAATTGATTTAAAACTAGTGAAGCTACCGCCTCGCTTCTCAGAAATGTAGTTAAGCTAATAGCTTAGCTACTGAAAAGATACTTGAAATAAAAACTAGCAATGCTACCTCCTTACTACTCAGAAATGTAGTTAAGCTAATAGCTTAGCTACTGAAAAGATACTTGATTTAAAAACTAGCGAAGCTACCCCCTCGCTACTCAGAAATGTAGTAAAGCTAATAGCTTTTCTATTTGTAGCAAAGCTACTGCTCATCACTGAGGACAATAATATCACATTGATATTGTTTACTTTATACCCTATAAAAATAATAATGTCATTTTTATTCAGAATTTGATGTTCATCATAAAAGTTGTGTTCAAGTCTTTATCTGTATGAATTGCATTTTTTTTTTTAACAAATTTATTGATTTTGACTCAACAAATGAGCTTCACATCTTTGACTCTAATATAAAGTGCCAGTCTGTCTAAATCTGCACGACTGTTGGCAGTGTTATGCAACTTGTTAGGAAACGGTCTGAGTGCGGGAACTATCAGATGTATCAGACATGGCGTTATGTTCAGATTTGTTGCACTTGTGCCTCTCAAAGTGTCCAGAGTCAGAATTGAATCATGGGATGTGTGTAGAGTTCAAATGACTGGGGAGAGTTGCGGCGCTCAAAATCAGGAGGTGAAAAATGGCGTAGTTATTTGTACCTGACAGAAGTTAAGAGCCTCTCCCCGTGGCCCAGTCGGTCCCTGCTGACCGCGAGCCTGCCTTCTCCTCTAGCTGCAACTCACCTTGTGAGAGACACACACACACACACACACACACACACACACACACACACACACACCATCCCAAAAGGTGCATAAGATGGCCTACTATCAGTAATGTGCTCTGCAAATACTAGGCCAGAGGTGTGAGGGTCTTGGAGAGGTCAAGGAGTGTGCATGTAATTTGTGCGAGGTGAGAGGAATATTTGTTGTATTTGTTTGTGTGTGTTTGTTGACAGATTTCATTATAATCTCTAGGAATGTTTGAATGGAGCCACACTGATGTCACTAAGGGGAACACGGTTTTACTCTGGTTGATTAAATTAATGTAGATTAAAAATAGCACAATTAAAAGATTATCTGATAGAATAACATATAAATATGCAAGTTGCCTAAAAATATTACATGGTGAAACAGGGTGAATTTAACTGACACACGTGCCGTCTCCTCCATGATGCTTGACAAATTCGACCCATCAGATATTACCGACTGCTCTCTGAACCTGGGCGGGCTACTAATTTATCCTTTAGTTCCACAGAGCTGTATATCACAACACTCAGGAAGACAAATGTTAGAACACATGCTGCCAGACTGGGGCTTTGAGTGCAAGATTCCTTTAATTGGGTGAACAGGGACCGAGTCCAATCCCAGGCACCCTCGGCGGCGTCTTCCTCACCCTCCTCCACTCTTTTATTTCTTTCTACATGTTAACAAAAGGCAGGAAGATGAAAAAGACAACATCGTTCGCATCTCTTGCTTTGCGCCATTATAGAACAGACGTGCTGAGGGTAAAAAGGTACGACGGCGGGCTTCAAGGGGGAGAGCTTTATATAACTTCCTTTTGAGTTCTCACCGTGTTTCATGTTTATTTCACTTTGTCTTTTTCGCAGCCTCACTGTCTGATTGACACCAGTTTCCTACGCACTGTAATAACAATTATTCATCATAGACACTCACCGCGATCCCACTGATAGCTCCTGGATATGTTTGTCTGAGTTTAGGAGCATGTGTTTAAGAGGGCCTTAAAGGCAAGAGAAAGCTAAGCTCATCCGAATATATATGAAGTAGCTGTTCATCAGCATCGTGATCAGATGCATTCTCAGTTTTCCACTATTGTGCTTGGTTAACTTGGTAACTTTTTCTTATAGGCAGAGGGAATGAAGATCACTTAATGAAAAGGAGTCAAAGCATCAGAGCATGCAAACGTTGTTGGAGACAGCGTGCAAGCAAATGAATGAGCAGCGTGTGTAAGCAGTTAAACTTATGAACGTGCATAGAGCTTGTTCCTTGCAAAATGAAACAAGCTCCAGAGATTTAACTGACTCTAATAAGACCTAGGTGTTGCTAGTACCTCTTTAGTGGGTCATTCTCTGCAATGCAAATATCAAACAGTTTTTTTATGGCTTGGGTGTTTATACTGTAGCACACTGCAATTAAGGGCCACTCATGTACGTTGTATGCTCTAAAACCTATACAAACCTGTATGTGCATTATTCTATGAATATTATGGACACTTATTACAAATCTAATGATCTCTTGGTCCTATGTTTCCATGTGATTCGTTAAGAGAAGATGGCACAGCAATTTATCAAAAACTAGCACTCCACAGTTCCATCTGGTTTCATCTGTCTGTAGTCAGTTTGTGATGTGCCATCCTTGCCTGCACTAATTAGTGAATCTGGGCACAGACATAGAGGGCCTCGGATAGATTTGGGGAGAGCTTCAATAACCCAGCTCTACAAACTGGCCTCTGTCCAGTTCTTCCAAATTAATTCATGTTCCCCGAAGTAATTACATAAGTGTGTTTGGTCCGTGTGGAGTTTTTCACAATACACATTTTAATTAACGCAATAATTCAGATCAATTTTGCGAGACCCCTTCACACAAAAGTTTGATAATTGCACCTTCAATAATAGGAATGGGTTTTATGTTCAGATTCAGCATATTTGGTTTTTAACAGCCAGCCAACAAAATATTGCATTCATGAAATTACTGTTCAACCTAAACTGTTTTTTGTTTTTACTTCAAGAATTGTTCAACTATTTGTTTTGTCTTTCCCAAGAGAATAATGGTAATTTACACTAAAAACAGGGTGAAATAAAAGAATATGAACCAAACAAATAGGCAGGCAGAAAAAGTGCACCTATTGAAAGTATCACAAATCTGCACAATGCTTTTGTAAAAACTGGTTTATAAAGGGCTTCATTAATGTCTAATAAGTCATTTATGAATATGTTATAAATCATTCATATGCAGTTATAACAACATGAATTAAAATGTCGACGTCCATGCTAAATACTTGCTAAATAGTGAGCATATTGGCAAGTAATAACATGTTCTAAATGCTTCATAACACTTTTTGTACATTAGGAATTATGGAAAAAGTTACTGAGAAAAAGAAAATTAAAAGACATTGATAATGGTTGTTCACACTCAATGATATAAAATAAACTAAGTTAAAGAATATGAACTAAACAAATAGGCAGGCAGGCAGGCCGAAAAAATGCACCTATGAAATGATCACAAATCTCCAATGTGCTTTTGTAAAAATTATTCTTATTATTTTTGCATCACATATAGAGTTGGGTAAGTTACTCAGAAAGGTAAACACTACAAATTACTCATTACTTCCATAGACATTTTAATCAGAAAACTTTTCTGATTTAACTTTACTATTTCATCAAAAAAGTAATCAATTACAAGTAATTAATGACTTTACTACTACTTTATCTATCTATCTATCTATCTATCTATCTGTCTGTCTGTCTGTCTGTCTACATGGCAAATATCACTTTCACCCAAAGTCACCTGCACTGCAGGCCTCTTTTCATTCACCCCTTGTGTTTATCAGAGAAGCAAAACATGTCGCCTCAGTCCTGCCTCCACATTTCTCTTGCCCCCTTCCCTCCATTTCTCTCCCACTAGCCAGACTTCATGGTGAGCTCCAGGCACTGTTTATTGATCAGCTCAACTCCCAAATAAATGAGCAGAGAATGAGAGCTATGCTCGAGGGAGCCGAGCCCAGTCCCGGCTCCTTGGGCTCCCATCAATTTTAATCACTGCCCTAATGAAGAGACTCCTCTCGGCTGGATGTCCATAACTCAGAGCAGCACAACGCTACCTCTGCCAGCGCCACCAGATCAGTCTTCCCACTCCCCCTTGCCTTAATACCTGCCTAATGCCTCTTTTTCTAAATAAACTATGCGTTAGCTAATGGCTCATAGGAATGATAATAGATAATGACCGGGGAAATCTCATTTTGAACTGGAAAAGAAAGAGAGAGAGTTTTGCCTTTTTTTGTGTGTTTAAAGAAAATCTTTGAAAAGTTATACATTGTGTGTGTGTGTGTGTGTGTGTGTGTGCATGTGAAAAGTCAGGCCACAAATTAGCCAGGTACAGGAGCATTCACTGTTGATGTCTTACAAGAATTACCTTGATAAAAGATGTTTTTTCTTGTTTGTTTGTTTTTTTTTTACTATTAGGGATATTTCTTAATACTCTAACCATGTTGCACCACCATATGTTTTCAGCTATTTTGGCCTTGAAAATTGCTCTTTAAAAGCAGATTTTGGATAAATATTGAACTGAATATTATACATACTAAAAAAGAGTTGTCTTGTCGTCTACTGAAAATATCTAAACATCCTCATATATCTAAACATCCAAGATAAAGTTACTTAATGAGTAAATCTGTGCAAGAAACAAAGGCTTGTTTTCAAAGAATACTCAAGTGAAATAAGTGAATTTCCGCTTAAAACAAGAAAAAAAATTGGCCAGTGGGACAAGAAAACTAAAGTCAACATGTATTTTCTGAAAACAAGTCTTATCATCAGATAAACAGTATTACTGTAGATATAAACAGTAAAACTATCATGTATCTGATATGTTTAGCTGTTTAAGTAACATTTTACATTAGGGTTCCTTTGGGGGGTTTAAGGGTTTATAAAGGGCTTCATTAATGACTAATCAATAATTTACAAATGCGTTATAATGCATGGATATGCATCCACATATATGAGACTTTCATGTGATACTTGCCAAATAGCCATAATTTCTACATGTTATAACATGTTATAAATGCTTAATAACTCTTCTTCAACGTTAGTAACCTACTGTATGAAAATTATATTTTTTTTACTGGAAAACAAGACAAAGATGCTGAGAGAATTATTTTTATGCACATATATAGTGGATATATTTCATTGGATAAGTAACTGAATTCAAATGTTATCTTGAAAGATCATCCATTATTGTTAGCAGACTTCTCAATGTGAGTCTAAAATGATCTCTTACCTAGGTAAGGAAACTTAAAAACCTCAGAGCAAAGGTCCAAAGATGTTTTTCTTCCTCTCACCCCCTTCCCCTCCTCTTAAAGAATACAAGACATTTTTAAAACTTTAATCCCCCCCACTTTCTTGAGCTGAAGCAAGCGCTCATATTTTACTTCTAGCGATGCCCGGAATCTTTCTCCGGCATCTGGTCCTCTCATGCCGGGTAAGGGGAAGAATCCATCACCTTCCCCCAGGGTTTGCATAATCTTCTCAGAGAGGTGTGTGCCACTGTTTTGGCTATTCGTTGCCTCATCCTGGGATTTCTCTTGTCTGCTTGTATTTGATCTTAGAACTCAGCAGAATACAGACACATATGGGCGACCGACTCATAAAGCCACTGTGGTTTATGGAAAGGCCTAACGGAGGTGCTCACTCCCACTCAAACATTACTGTGGAGACTTGGCGCATGTAGAGGCTCACGCTAGTCCCTGCAATCTCTGCGCACAACTTACCAAGCGCCCCACCGAGAGTGAGAACCACTATATCATGACCACGAGGAGGGCAACCCATGTGACTCTAACCTCCTAGCAACTGGGTCAGTTTGGTTGCTTAGGAGGCCTCAAACATAAAGTTAAACATACGCAAACTTAAAAGTAATCCATAAGACTCCAGTGGTTAAATCCATACCTTCAGAAGAAATATAATAGGTGTGGGAGAGACACAGATCAAAGTGTATTTTTACTCTAAATCTCCACTTTCACTTTCACATCGGAAAGTCACATGTGGTGCCTGTTTAGATTCACTTCCATATCTGAAAGTGAAAGTGGGGATTTATAGTTAAAAAATTGTTTTATCTGTTTCTCACCCTCACCCATTATATCACTTCTTTTCAATTGATGTCTTGCATTAGGGTGATTTTACCATGGTTAAGTGGTTTAAAGAACACCCCTTTCCTTGTGGTTAAACCACTTTAATAACCAGTGTTCACATGATATTGCCATGATTTTTGGACAATAACATATACATGCATGATATATTTCCATTTACATGGTATTACCATATAATAACTGCACCATAATAACACCACAGTACCACAGTTTTTACTTTCACTAAATTGCATGAACTCATTAATCTGCAGAAGAAAATTAAGTTTGAAAGAGCTAACCTTGAGTTTCTAGTCATGCAGGAATCTTTTGGATCAGCTTGTGGTCAAAATGGCCTTTATTTTTTTTAACTTGAAATAATTTCCTGTTGTGATTTTGTGGTGTTCTGCTACTAAACACAACATTCCTTTTGAATACTTGTGGGACTTCACCTCGACTGGAACATGTTAACTTCAGTGATTTGAACAGCCACTCTGAAACAGAGACAAGGAGAGAAAAAGAGAGACAGAGAGAGAGAGAGAGAGAAAGAGTACAGGAGAGAGAGAACAGTAATGTTTGATCTGTCATTTGTGGCCCTGCACATGATGCAGCAGCATTTGTGGATGCTGGGATTTGCTGTAGCCCTTAGGCAACATCTGCTGTGTGTGTTCGGGTGTGTAAGGGGGCACTTGGCCAAGCGGTCAGAGAACAGAATGGGTGAAATGTGGCTGCACTTCTGCTGGGGTGTCTCTCTGATAATCATGCCCATTTAAATTGTGGGGGCATGTGACCCCTTTTTTGTATTTTTGATAAAGACAAATCTGTTGTAGTTAACATACTGTAAAGTGTTGTATGTGGCCAAATTACTCATTCACATAACATTACATTTGGTCAGTACCATCAAATCACCTTCAACAGATCATTGGCTTTAAAAGCTTGTCATTTCTGCACCCCCTGGAGTCACCAAACATAATTGCAAAAACGAATATTGTTTCTAAACATATTTTTTTAAACACTCCCACCTTCTACCTTTGGTCAAATATCATGTCATTGGTTGAGCCAACATTGCTCTATTGGGATTTCTGACTCACTCAAACGAACTGAAGAATGTTTTGATTGCACCACAGAGTCACAGTATTTACACTTATATTCCCCAATACCAACTGTATAAATTTCATAAAATATTTTGGTAACATTAAAAAAATTATTTACAGTTTACACAAAAAAAGTACAAATTAAAACATAATCATAAATCACCAGTGGGTATTAACTCAAACTATCAAAACATTAAGAATAACAATTTTGGGAAGAAATATGCAAGTGCATGTTATGCCTTCTTAAGTATGCATCATTCATAAATGGGTATCACCATATAGCCTATAGAAATATACAATGTAAAGTGCACTTAAACCAAACCAAGTGGTCTAAGCTGTTCAAGTAAGAAAGAAAGAAAGAAAGAAAGAAAGGCCAGGCAAGGCAAGGCACACAGCACAAAAGATCCTATGCACATTTTACAGTATGTTTAACTGCAGGGGCATTTGTAGACCTTCATCATTACTGGGGAGTCTAGGGCCCATCAAGTACACAATCTATTGTACGATGATGTTGTAGGGGGGACTGGGGGCATGTTCCTCCAAGAGTTTTTCATTTATTTATTTTTGCAAAAATAACACCAAAGCATTAATTTCTGGTGATTTTAGGAGCATAATTTGAAAATTTTCTTTAGTAGCCTAATGGGTCATTCTAAAGAAGTGGTGCAAATTCCGGGTTGGACGAGTTTTATTTATTTTTTTGATCATTTCTTCCCAAATTTATTTTATATTTGTATTGCACTGTATCTGAAATTTTTAGACAGCATCCCTATTTCCGTCAATACCGAAACATAACTGTGATGAAACAACTAAGTACTCTTTTTATTTTTGTTGATTCAACATAAAATATTACATTTTATAATTTTTTTTAGTGCCTATATTAACTTAACTTTTAAGTAATTTCAGAACTATATTCTATTCCCTATTATACTTTCATTTATGCAACTAATGTAAATCCCTTGTTTTCTTAGCTAAATATTAAATATTGAAGATATCATGTTGATATTAATAGAATAATATGAAACCTGTCCCATCCTGGTCACCATAAAAATATATATATATATATATATATATATATATATATATATATATATATATATATATATATATATATTGTATAACATTAGGTTTTAGGGGGGAAAAATACAAATAAAAGAAAACTGTGCTTCAGTGGTGACTTTGATGTTTGGGTAGTGATCTTATTTTCATGGAACATACTTTAAAAATGTCAGGTCACTTAATGACACTTTTAGCAAGTATGTTCATGTTTCAGGTATGTTGTGGTCTGGTGTACGTTCACCTTTAATTGACGTACAAGGTGGAGTTGTTTCCCTGCAGAAGGTCTCTAGCTCTTTCAATCAATCAGTCAACCAATGATCAAACAGTTCTCTAAAATAGCTCAGAGGTGCATCTCATGAACCTTCAGTTGGCAAGCATATATAGACAGAGCACAACACAGTTTTACAATTTCTGACCTGTACACATTTCCTATAGCTGTAGAAAAGAACATGCAATATGAATACATTTGATGTAATTGTATGTAATAAAACTAATTAGAGATTTAGCATATAATGGAATTGGAATCAAGTGAACCACTTCACAACTTCATATTTCTGGATTAGGCTGACTTCAACCTGACCAAAATCAGAAGACGTGGTCGAAATGTCATCGGCCACAGAGATACTGTCGATGTGCCAGGCCAACGGGGAGGGAACATCAGTATGTGTGCTGCTATTTCAGAACATGATGTGCTAACTCGTATTCCCCTTAAAGGACCATACAACACACAGCATGTCGTCACCTTCTTAATCTACAGGGATCTCATCCCTGATAATGAGAGATGGTTAACCAAGGTATGTGGTAATTTGGGATAATGTGAGTTTCCATCGCACAAACACCATCAGGCAATGGTTTGTAACCCATTACCGGATGCTGATGGAATTCCTCCCACCCTATTCCCCATTCCTTAACCCAATTGAGGAGTTCTACTCAGCATGGAGGTGGAAGGTCTATGATCACCAGACACATACTCAGATGACCCTGCTGGCTGCCCTGGATGCAGCATGTAAGGAATTCACAGCAGACATCTGCAGAGGCTGGTTAAGACATTCCAAAAGATTCTTTCCTCGCTGCATTGCAAGGGAAGATGTCTGTTGTGTTGTGGATGAGAATATGTTGCCCAATGTCAGGAGGTGTAAAAGGTGCACTGGGATTCCTCATACAGTGCTGCATGTACAGTTCAGACTAATTACAGTTCAGTTTCCTGTTTACCTTTCATTTTGTGCTGTAAAACAGTCTTATCTTTTTCTTTTCTGTATCGCAATGCCATTGTACTGTAATTTGTTGACAGACCAACAGTAAAAGCATAAATGTGAATCATGTCCAATCTCTTGCAATAAATATCCCACATATAGTAATGTGTAATTTTGTACTGTTGAAATTGATATTTGACTTGTGCATTTTCAATCACTGTCATCAAAACCATAGCCATAGTTTAGATCAGGAAATACTGACTGAGTACACCGTTACATTGACAACAAGTTTTTTTGAACAATGACACAAGGACTTGTCATTCTGAATGCACTGATATGTTCATTGACAAAAGTATTTATTTTTGAGAGATGAACTAAGGATTGTGAGCAAGTTACAGGCTTTTGCATGTAATCCATTGTGCGGTACTGTTTGTATGAATTGTTTCGAGAAATGCACTTACTGGTTTGCAAATGTTAAGGATGATTCGATAAATGTGATATATATATACATAACCCAGGTGTTCTTGCACACACAACAAATCATTATCAAGTCAAGTCAAGTCAAGTCAATTTTATTTGTATAGCGCCTTTCACAACACACATCGTTTCAAAGCAGCTTTACAGAAGTTCAGCATTAACAGACGATAAAAATGTAATGTCTATAAAGTCGATAAATCATCATCCTTGTGCAGGGCTCCAAACGGCGACTAAAAATGGTCGCATTTGTGACCAAATAAATTTATTTGCGAGTGTAATTTCTGTCAAGGTCGCCATTGGCGACAGTAAAAATTTACTCCCTTTGATTTTAAAATTAGCATTACATTTCCCGAGATACATTACAAAAGTTTATATCAAAGAAATAGCGGGGAAAACGGAGTTCATTGCAGGAACTAACCATTTCAAAAAAGAGACTGTGAGAAAACACGGTGACAGTAACAAGCATAAAAAATGCACGTGATCACATAATTGCGAAGAATGCTCCAAAGACTACACTGTTAGCACGTGCAGTTTTTCTTGCATGCGAGCTGCGGGACGAAAAGGAATGGAAGGAGTTAAAAATGAAAATATTTGGCGCCTGTTTTTCCCCCTATAGGAGCCAGTGGCTCCTTAATTGATTTTTTGTTTGGAGCCTTGTTGTGGAATTAGATAAGATATGATTCTTTATCGTGTTTAAAAATAATTAAATAATAATTGTATTAATAACCCCAGTGAGCAAGCCGAAGGCGACTGTGGCAAGGAACACAAAACTCCAAAAGATGATGGTTAATGGAGAAAAATAACCTTGGGAGAAACCAGACTCACTGTGGGGGGCCAGTTCCCCTCTGGCTAACATCATGAATAATGTAAATAAGAATTATTTATAGTTAAAAAACATGATTTAAAAAATTATTAAACTTATTAAGTGCTAAGGGTCAGTATTTAGACAGTGATTGTGTTTGAACTGCAAGATTAGTGACCAGTGTCTTTGAAGTCCATCCTTGATTAAATTCCAGAAGTTCACTTAGATGCAATTGTCCTTGTTTGGCTGATGAAGGCTTTTGTTGGCAATAGTTAGTCTATGTATCCCATTTCAAGACCGTAGTCCATGGTGATAGGGCATCTGAAGTCTCCGTGAGAGGCTGGATACAAACTGGAGCTGACGAACGCTATTTACCTCGGGACTGGCGTCCCGAGATAACAGCAGAAAAGCAGATGGGAAATAATTAGCATAGCTGATGTTCATAATATTAATGCATTATAACTGATTCAGCAGTAGTAAAAAAGTAAGCATTATGTGAATGCTTGGTTAAAGAGATGCGTCTTTAATCTAGTTTTAAACTGGGACAGCGAGTCTGAGCCTCGAACAATATCAGGAAGGCTATTCCAGAGTTTAGGAGCTAAATGTGAGAACACCCTCCCTCCATTAGTGGACTTAGATATCCTAGGTATGACCAGAAGCCTCGAATTTAGTGATCTTAAAGAGTGCGATGGATTGTATGGCGATAGAAGATCCGTTAAATACACCGGAGCTAAACCATTTAGGGCTTTATAGGTCAGTAGTAATACTTTGTAATTGATACGGAACATAATAGGTAGCCAGTGTAGAGATGATAAAATCGGTGTTATATGATCATATTTTCTGCTGTTCTCGTAACAGATGAAATATGATTTTCGAAAGTCAAGTTGCGGTCTAGTATAACACCCAGGTCTTTTACTGTAGTGGATAATGTAACAGAACATCCTTCTAAATTAAAGTTGTATTGTAAGGGATTTTGTGGGTAGTTTTTTGGACCAATAAGTAATACCTCCGTTTTATCGGAATTTAATAACAGGAAATTACGCGTCATCCAGCATTTTATATCTTTAAGACACTCTGTCAAGTTAGATAAGTCAGTGTTTTCATCTGGTCGTGATGAGATATATAATTGAGTGTCATCAGCATAACAGTGGAAATTAATTCCATGTTTTCTTATAATTTTACCAAGTGGCAGCATATATAATGAGAATAATAGAGGGCCTAACACAGATCCTTGTGGCACTCCATAGTCTACTGACGTTATTTTCGATTTTCCCCATTTAAACAGACAAAATGGTAACGGTCTGATAAGTACGATCTAAACCAGCTTAATGCTTGTCCCTGAACACCAGTGTAGTTTTGTAGTCGATCCAAGAGTATTTTATGATCTATAGTGTCGAACACAGCGCTAAGATCGAGTAGAACTAATATTGAGATGCAGCCTTGGTCAGAAGCTAAAAGTAAATCATTTGTAATTTTAACTAGCGCAGTTTCTGTGCTATGATGCGGTCTGAATCCTGACTGAAATTTTTCATAGATATCATTTTCTTGCAAGAAAGAGCACAATTGAGCGGACACAACTTTTTCTAATATTTTAGACATAAATGGAAGATTTGAGATGGGTCTGTAATTTGCTAGGTTATTTGGATCTAATTGTGGTTTCTTAATGAGAGGTTTTATAACTGCCAGCTTAAATATTCTTGGAACATGACCTAAAAATAAAGACGAGTTAATAATATTGAGAAGAGGCTCTTCCACTACAGGTAACACTTCTTTCAGTAGTTTAGTGGGTATTGGATCTAGTAAACATGTTGTTGTTTTAGATGCAATGATAAGTTTATTTAGCTCTTCCTGTCCTATAGTTGTAAAGCGGTGTAGATGTTCTTGAGGGGCGATAATTGAGGCTGAATCATAAGACACCATAAAAGATTGTACATTAACAGTTGTGTTTACAATTGTGTTTCTGATGTTTTCTATTTTCTCAGTGAAGAAATTCATAAAATCATTACTACTAAACTGTAACGGAATATTTTGCTCAGGTGATCTCTGTTTATTTGTTAGTCTAGCCACGGTGTTAAATAAGAACCTTGGATTATTTTGGTTATTTTCTATTAGTATGCGGAGGTGCTCAGCCCTGGCTGTTTTTAGAGCCTTTTTGTAACGTGACATACTGTCTTTCCATGCGATTCTAAAGACCTCTAAATTAGTTTGTTTCCATTTACGCTCCAAGTTACGAGTTTCTCTCTTGATAGCATGCGTAGCACTGTTGTACCATGGTGCTCTAGTTTTTTCTCTAAACTTTTTTAATCTAATTGGTGCAACAATTTCTAATGTACCAGAGAAAATGGTGCTCAAACTGCTAGTCATTTCCTCTAGTTCATCTGTTTGTTTGGGTTCACTGAGCAGCTGAGATAGATCAGGTAAGCTATTTGAGAATCTATATATTGTGGTTGGAAGGATTGTTCTGCTTGGTCGATAACGTGGCGCAATATGACAGATTTCAGTGGTACGTAGTATGCAAGTTACCATGTAATGATCAGTGACATCATCATTTTGCGGTATAATATCTATATCGGTTGGATTGGTTCCATATGATATAATTAAACCTAGCGTATGATTTAGGCGATGAGTGGGACCACTGACGTTTTGCGTGACCCTGAAGGAGTTTAACAAATCTGTAAACGCAGCCCCTAATGCATCATTTGTGTTATCTACGTGTATGTTAAAATCTCCAACAATTATTGCTTTATCGACATTGACCAATAGATCTGATAGAAAGTCTGCAAACTCTTTTAGGAAATCAGCGTAAGGCCCTGGAGGTCTATATACGGTAGCCAAGGCTAGAGATAATAGGGATTTTTTTCTTACATCTGAGAGTGTAACATTTAGCACAAGTACTTCAAACGAATTAAACCTGTGATCTATTTTCTGAGTAACATTAAGAATATCTCTATAGATTGTTGCAACACCGCCGCCACGACCAATCAGACGGGGCTCATGCTTATAACAGTATCCTGGCGGAGTAGACTCATTTAGACCGAAATAATCATTTGGTTTAAGCCAGGTTTCAGTAAGGCAAAATACATCAAAGCTATTATCTGAGACCATTTCATTTACAATAACCGCCTTAGGTGTGAGCGATCTAATGTTTAGAAGACCTAGCTTTAGAAATTGTTTCTGTTCACTGATATTGAGATTTTCTGGTTTAATTACAATTAGATTTTTCCTAGATCCTACAGTAGATGTATTGTTTGGCTTTACTAAACGAGGAATAGACACAGTTTCTATATAATGTTCTACATTGGTACTTATATCAATTAAGTTGGGACAGCAAATACTGTGATTTGGACTTTGACTTACTAGTCATATGGTGTGTATATGGTGTGTAGCGTCTTGGAGATGTTGTCCGACAGAACAGCCGCTCAGACTCTGCTGGGGTGAAGGCCATCAGCACGGAAGAGCCTAGGTCGCTCCCAAAACAGATTCCAATTATTAACAAAGAGCAGTCTCTGTTCATTACACCATGACATTAACCATTCATTTAGAGCAAATAATCTACTGAACCTTTCTTGTCCTAGTCGGTACGTGGGAAGCGGTCCAGACACGACGATCGTTGTTTCTGGCGAAGTGCTGCGTACCGTCTCGATCAGGCTCCTGTAGTCCTTCTTCAGTACCTCCGTCTTCCGCAGCCTGGTGTCGTTCGTTCCCACGTGCAGCACGACAGCTCCGACGCGCTCGTCACCATTCAGGATCTCGGGAACCGGTTGAGAAGCGGTTCCGGGTGGAGATCTTGAAAGCCGGGAGGGGCGGGGAGGTCCTTGGTCTGGTCCTGGCTCGAGGCTTCCGCCGTGGAATCACCCAGGGTCCGTGGTGATGTGTCGGTGCCGGAGTGAATGAAGCCAGGGATGATCGCGTCCTGGTTGCTCGGGACCTGTGCAGAGAAACACACGGAGTAGACGAGGTTGGAGTCAAAAAATTATTAACCACTGACCTGTGAGCATCGGCGCGTGATGTTTCAAGCGCGGACCGCCGATCTCGCAGCTCGGCCTGTCTCTCTAGCAGGTCGTGGATCTGCCTCTCGACGGATTCAAGCTCCAACTGCACCGAATGTAGTTCAAAGGTGTCTTCACCTGCACACAGAGGTAGCATTAGACACACATCCGCTATATTCGCCATTATAGCACATCTGTAATTATAGCTTTCAGTTATACAGGTGTAAGTAAGACGATCGATAGGCGAGAGACCACGCGTGCAGTGCTAGCGGGCTAAGACTAGTAGCGGAAGTTCGGAAAGTTGGATATAAGTAGCGATATCAAAGAAATCTGATTGTTTTTTATAAAGAGTAGTATCGGAGGTATGTTCACACGTTTGTAAAGTTTAAAATTTAGGTTTATGAACAAATGTGAAAGAAGAAAATCAAGGATTGGGGATCAATTCGACGGAGTTATCCCAGTAAGCTTTTGTGAAGGTTTACGCATGCGCATCAAGTGTAGTCAATTGATAGTGATTAGTCAATTGATAGTGTGTGTAAGTCACCATCAGCTTATCAGTTGACAAGCATGTCTTACACTTAATGCAATGAAAGAACAACAAAGATGTTAAAAGAGTATATTTCCCCTTAGTCATGATTTTTTCTCACCTAGGACATAAAGTAAGCCTGTACTGTTAGGATGTCCCTTCTAAAACAAGTAGATATGATGCCCCTGCTAGGGAAGGTCGAACATCTCAGCCAGAATTATGCTGACTAGATGCGTAATAAGTTTTGCATATCAGATTGCTTGAAAGAGCATGGGTCTGTTCCAAAACTTAGTGAGCGTCCTCCGGAGGCATCATTTTAAGGCATCATTGGCAAGCTCCAGACACGAAGGCTGTTCCTAAGGCTAGGTACATTAATTTTGCAGTCTCATAATATATCTCGTTTTTGCCAAATTCTAAGGTAGCATCGGACAGTATGTATCCTTCCCTCAGGTAGGCAATCCCAGAATGCACCGTAATGAGCTCTGCAGAACAATAAATCTAAGATGGCGTACGAAGCGAGATACGTTTTGATTATAAATATACTTATAATCCATTCGATACTGAAAAGTGTTGATAAATAAGTTTAATACGACACAAAACTAAATATTTTACCCAAAATGTGTGTACTGTGCATATTTAGGCTCATTAAGGGTTTGTGTCGTTTCTGTTGCATCACCTGCATTGAAATCAGTTGTGAGTTGAGTGTCCTATGCACTGCATGTGAGGAGCGCTATTTGAATGATGCAGTGTTCCAAATCACTCTTTTATGAGGCATCATTTCAGGAAGGATGCTGCCATAGAAGACAGCTGTCTATGTAGGCAGGAGAAAGCAAGGCAGCTCATTAAGTTTTGGAACAGACCCCATGTGTGTGTTTCCTTTTCTAGTAAAATGACCCGCTGGTCTGTCTCAGCATGTCCCAGCCATAGGAAATCTATCTTGAAGAGATTATTTAATCAGAGTGGTCAGGTCCCCTCTGAGGACCTCGCTGTGTGTGTGGATGTTGTGTGTGTGTGTGTGTGTTGCTCCCAAGAGGAAGTGTTTTCATTGGTGTAACAGGCATGAATGGCTCTGCTTCTGCTCATTTAGTGGGCTTTTCCTGCAGTCTGCAGCCGACACCTCTGCCTTGAGGCGATGAGCCATGTTGGGGTTGCAATGAAAGCTACCAAATTGTGAATTAATTGATTCTGTGAAAAAAATAGTACATAAAATTAACTTAACAAAACAAAACAGATAAATAAATGGGAATATGAGCATAGCACTCTAGGAAAACGTCTCAGGTTACTTAACTGTAACCCTTGTTCCCTGAAAAAGCAGAACGAGATGCTACGCTGATTTAGCGCTTTGGGAACGTCTTTTAGGAGTGACCAGCTATGAATATGTGTGCAACACATCAATGAAATTGACTGGAATTTATAGCCTCTGCTGGTGATATCATCAGGATGCGCGGGTACCAGGGGCTATAAATAGATGTGCCACAGGTGCATCATCAGATATTTTGTCTGAAGAGCAGTCCCGGGGAATCCTCAGTGTGGAAATGAAGCGCAACATCTTGTTCCGCTTTTTCAGTGACCGAGGGTTATAGTTAAGTAACCCAAGATGTTCCCTATCAAAAGCTACACTTGATGCTGCGCTGATTTAGCTCTTTGGGAACGAGAGCATCCCTCACCCAATGTGACATTGTTTGTTTGGTGGTGGCCGCCCCCCCGTTATGGCCCCATGACAAACAAATAGTTGCCCTGACTTATGTCAATGGCTAGTGCGGTGGACATAAGCCTGAAGGGCACGGACTGGACATAGTCTGTGAAATTTCTCCTGATCCGGCATTGTAAAAGAGGGGGACAGAAGGTCTCAAGAGTGACCAGATGTGCGACCGAGAAAGGAACCTTAGGCAGGTAGTCAGGATGAGGATGCAATATTGCTTTAGCCAATCCAGACAGAGCCTGCAATCCCCAATTCTTTTTAAAGAAGTAATCGCCATAAGAAAACCCATCTTGAGAGTCAAAAGCTTATCAGACACTGACTCTAGAGGTAAAAAGGGGGTCTACCAGACCCTCAAGGACTATCGCTAAGTCCCATGAAGGGATCCTGGTCCTAAAAGGAGGTCTCAATAGCATGGCCCCTCGAAAGAAGCAAGCGAGCAGAGGATGTTTCCCCAATGACATCCTGTCAATCAGGGTGTGGCAAGCAGAAAGAGTGGCCACATAAACCCTGAGAGTGGCGGGGCATGTGCCTGCTGATAATTTTTCCTCCAGAAAGTCCAGATCTGGCAGTTAACTGGATCTGCATTATGTACAGTGCACAATCTTTCAAAGGCACCCCATTTATTGGTATAACTTTTTCTAGTAGAGGGAGCCCTAGCACTCAGAATGGTCTTGATAACTTCAGGTGAAAGCCCAGTGTCCCTCAGTTGGTACCCTTCAGGGGCCAAAAATGAAGGTTCCACAGCTCGGGCTGGGGATGGAATATCATCCCCTGGGCTTGAGACAGAAGGTCCCTCCTCTCTGGAATCGCCCAAGGTGAGCCTTTGAGGAGAGATATTATCTCTGAGAACCATAACCTGTTTGGCCAACGTGGCGCTATCAGTAAGAGGCAGGACCCTTGCTGGCAAACTCTGGTCAGAACTCCTGGGAGCAGAGAAACTGCAGGAAACGCATATAGGCGCATTTTGGGCCATGTATCTGCCATCGCGTCCAAACCCAGGGGGGCTGGGTGACTCAGAGAGAAGTAGAGGGGACATTGCGCTATCTGTTGGGAGGCAAATAGGTCCACTTCTGCTCTGTAAAATCTCAACCAGATATGGCTCACTACCTCGGGGTGGAGTTTCTACTCCCTCATCGGTATTTTCTGTCAGAGCAGTAAATCTGCTCCCACATACAGGCATCCAGGGATGTAAATGGCTCTGATTGACAGGAGCTGCCTTGCCTCTGCCTTGCCAGTCAGTTTAGCTGGCTTGACCGTAGACCTCCTTGATGATTTATGTAAGAGACTGCTGCTGTGTTGTCCACCCGCACCAGGACATGGCAGCCTCTCAGATACTGGAGGAAGTACTTCAGGGCCAGAAATACAGCCATCAACTTGAGGCAGTTGAGGTGCCAATCGAGCTGATGTCCCTCCTTTTCCCCTTGAGCTGTACAACCTCTTAAGACTGCCCCCCAGTCCGACAGGGAGGCGTCTGTTGTTAGAAACTTGTGATAGCAAGACTCTCCTAGAGTGGTACCCAAGGTGAGGAACCGGGGTCTGAACCACATAGAGAGGGTACGTAGCCCGCGGCGCGTAACCCTTATCTGCCTTAGGGGACTGGTCCTTGGATAAACTCCCCTGGCTTCGAGCCACAACTGAAATGGTCTCATGTGCAGAAGGCCCACAGGAATCACAGAGGAGGCAGATGCCATGAGACCTAGTATTCGTTGATACTGAAGAACAGTGCAACTTTGGCCTAGCCTGACTTTGCTCAGGGTATTCTGAATGTCTCGATTCGTGATCTAATTCCATACGATCCCCAGATATTTAGTTATCTGAGTGGGAGCGAGAATGCTCTTCTTGTCATTGATTCTCAAACCCAGAGAAACCAAATGAGCTAAGACGATATTTCTGTGCTGTAATGTCAGTTCTTGTGACTGTGCTAGTATCAGCCTGTCGTCTATATAATTCAGAATGCGGATGCCCTGAAGTCGCAGAGGAGCCAGTGCTGCATCCATGCACTTCGTGAATGTGCGGGGTGATAAGGCTAGGCCGAATGGAAGAACCCGATATTGGAAAGCTTCGCCCCGAAAGTGAACCTCAGGAACTTCCTGTGTTGTGGCAGAATTTCTATATGAAAATATGCATCCATGAGATTGATCGTGACTAACCAATCATGATGTTGGATTTGAGACACGGCCGTCTTGACGGTTAACATCTTGAACTTGAGCGCCTTGACTGAGCGATTCAAGCCTCGAAGATGTAAAATCGGATGCAATCCCCCATCCTTCTTGGGAACCAGGAAGTATCTGCTGTATTAACCTGACTCTCTCTCTGGAAGGGGAACATGTTCTATGGCCCCTTTGACCAAGAGATTTTGCAGTTCTTTCAACAGTAGATATGCTTGTTCCCAGTCCTTACGAGGTGGAGCACGATCCGCCACACTTTTTTTCTGAGCCTCCCTTCTGGAAGGACCGGGGCAGGGCTGGGTGGCCGGCAGCCCCTCCCCCTTAGTGCAGCGAGAAAGGAGTTGCCCGAAGGCTTCCTCATGACTCTTTGCCTCCTGAACCCTGGTGATGACTGTGTTCATCGAGTCACCGAGCAGGCCAGAAGGTGAAACCGGGGCATCAAGAAGGAACACTTTGTCCTTTTCTCTGATGCCCGAAAGGTTCAACCATAAATGTCACTCTGTGCTGACCAAATCAGCCATCGACCGGCCAATGGCACGAGCCATCACACAGAGAGACAGATCCGTGGCTTGACGAAGCTCTGAAAAAGCCTCTTCGTCGGTCTTACTTCCAGCACTCAGGTCCTTTAACAGGTCATCCTGGTACGCCTGTAACACTGCCATGGTGTGTAGGGCAGCACCAGCCAAACCTGCTGCCTGATAAGCTTTCCCCAAAAGTGTAGAGGTGGTCCTGCATGGCTTTATGGGGAGAGTAGGTCTTTTTAATGATGATGCCGAGCCAGGTGAGAGATAACGCGCAAGTGTCTCTTCTACCTGCGGCATCATCGAATACCCCCATGCCTCAGCACCCACGATGGTCGAATATGTCGACATCGAAGGCACAAAGATACGGGAAAGCTCATCATGGAGGTCTTCAAGAAGGGGAAGGACTGATTTTGCGTTCCCTTCCCCTGGCGACCAGACAGAAATCTGTCCTCTAGTTGAGAGCGTTTGAGGGTCTCTTGTTCGTGTGGCCAGTCTAACTATAGTCTGGTCACTGCATGAGTAACCACCTAGAGTAATTCCTCAACCACTTTATTATCATGTGAGGAACACTCAGAGGTAGGTAGCTCAAAGTCTGCGGACTCAAGAGTTTCAACGTCCCCCTCATGAATCGAAATCTAACTCCTATCAGAGGAAAGTAGAAAGTTTTGATAGGCTTGAGAAGCACAATACACACAGAATGGTCTGAATACAAATGACCTGACGATGCACCAGTGGCGCATCTATTTATAGCCCCTGGTACTGGCGCATCCTGATGATGTCACCAGCAGAGGCTAGAAATTTAATTGACGTGTTGCACACATATTCACCGTTGGTCACTCCTAAAAGACTTTCCCAAAGCGCTAAATCAGCACAGCATCAAAGTGTAGCTTTTGATAGGGAACACTGAGCTTACACGGAACAAAACAAAACAAATCAAAGCAAAGCAAAACTAATCAAAGCAAAACAAAACAAATCAAAACAAATCAGATAAATAAATGGGAATATGAGCATAGCACTTTAGGAAAACAATGAGCTGAAACAAAACTAAACTAAATTAAACTAAACAAAGCAAAGCAGGCAGCAAAGTTTCAGGAAATGTCACGATCCAGATTAAAACTCATATCCCCTACATGAGCAACATGGATTAACATTTTCTATGGGTAGAAAAGTCACCTTGATATAATTCTGTCCATCAATTATTCCCAAGAAAGAAAGAAAGAAAGAAAGAAAGAAATCTTAAATGATATTTTTTACTTTTTAAACTATCTGAGGATCCTTAAAGCAAGACAAATTACCATAACCTGAGAAGAAAATTGTTTAGAAAAATAATACTTTCTTTTCTTTTTATTGAGTTAAAAGCCTTGAATTTAGTTTATTTTTCTCACCCCACTGACAAATTCTTGTTTTAACCCCATAAAATGTAACTCTTTGCCAATCAGGTGTGTCACACAATTTAGGAATGTGTTGACAGCATTTGTGTTCTGTCTATTTCTCTGTTTTGCACTCTCTTATCCTCTCTCAATCTCCTTTTGAACACATTCTGGCTAGAAAAATATAGGCTTGGTGAAAATATATGGGCTTGGTATATGGCTAAGCTAGCTCCCATTTTAGACTCAGTATTTCCATAATAGAGAAATCTACCATGAAAAATTAGTCAAGAATGAAAGCCTAAGGAGCTCAGAGATTGCTTAAACCCAAATTCTGCGGCTAAAAATAGCCCAAAGTTCAAAATATGGGCATAAGAGTCTGCTTTGAAATTGTGCTTGCCTTTCTGGAAGTGCTTTGTTTGCATGGGTTAACATCAGATACCATTTAAAATGTAATTTTTAAAGCAATTTTAAATGCAGATTTAATTTGTTGTACACTTCTTGTTTATTCAAGCACAGTCTCGGTCTTAAGCAATCAACAGGAAATATTTTCCTATCATTCCTGGCATTTGCACTTTTAACTACGGATGGTGTGACTGATGAATAGGCTAATGTTCTCCTACACAAAGCAAACAGCCATACACTTGGTAACACAAAGTCGCCAATGGCACAGAACTGGCATCCTGGGAAAAAGAGCTGGAGAAAAAACAGAAAAAGATGCAAACATTATGTACAAATGAACCACATAAGATCATTAAAGAAAAAGGAGGAGCTTGCAGTGCTGACTACACTGCAAATATAGAATTTTCTCAATCTATATGATATAGAAATATAGTTTTCTAAAAATCAACATGATCACATGGGAAGTCTTCATGTTGTTTCCATGAGTTCCAGTACCCTAGGACGTGACAACTCCCATTAGACATTTTTTGCATCGTCTAAAGCACCTTTAACTTGTAGTGTGACTAGAAGTGTCAGCAGCTTGGGAGACCCAGGTCTGCATGCTCCATTGAAACCAGGAAGTAATTGTGTTATCATAATTAGTGATGAGTGCTGATGGTTAGGTTTTGGTTTGGGGATTGGGTTGGGGAGTACAGTTTATAAAATATGCATTCATCTTCACTATATTACAGCATTTACAGCTGAAAACAATCCACCTCACAACTCTCTTTTGGTGTCTGGAATCTTTCACTGTCTCTTGGATTACAAGATTTATCACAACTGGAAATACGTAACATAGGACTATTAATTGAAAATGGTGGTTAGCAAAGATATGTGTGCCAGGGAACTTCTGTTCACCATTTGCATGATTGATTCCCAATATAATACAAGTTTATTCCACCAGCAGATTGAGTTTGAGTTAGTAATTGAGTATAGTCAGAGTAGAGGAACCTATTAGAGGATTGTTGTAGTTTTACATAGCTTGGTTTACATTACATTTAACAGATGCTTTCTTACTAAGCTATTTACAATATAGTGCCCAAATCATTATTGCAAAAGGCCGGGGAAGCTGAGAATGCACCAATATAATCCTAAAAGGTTACATGGATTTTGTTTATGTGGATATACTGCAGGAAAAAAAAGCACAATCACTTGTAGGTTCAATGAACTAAATGACATGTACGTTACCAGTAAATGGCATGAATATTGTGCTTAGAAAGCATGTGAAGAGATACAATTTGTCAAATCTTTAGAACCATGGTGATGTCTGTTTTCAGCTAGAATAATGAAGTTGTCACAAAATAACAGAGAAAACCAAAGCATAGCCACCATCAGGTTCCTCCCGACACTGCTGTTTTCAGATAAAGGTCAATGATGTGGCCACTGCTGCTCGCCTCTTGTTTTCCAGCTGCTCTCCAATCAGGAAGGCGCAAGGAAACAATTTGCCCAACACCTGGTCCGGGATCATGCTGGAACACGGTCGGTGTGCACTCGCTAGGGTTGCAGCCTTGATGGAGCTCTTGCAGCTTCCAGAAGTTTATGTATTGTTGAAAGACATATGGCTGGGCATGGTTTTGCGTAACCTCTCTCAGCCCTCACCATCTGCCCGCAGACCCAGGTGTGCCCGGTCTGGCAGGCTTCACCTCAGCATCCCCACATCACTAGACTGCTGTCATTCACCGGCTAATTTGATAATGCTTCCAGCAACCAATAAATGTGTGAAATTTTCCAACCTAGTCTCATAGATTGAATGTTACCATAACTACATTTTTGCTAATTTACATGCTGAATTCTGTGTTTCGTCACAGTTTTCCATTGAAATGAACATTAGAGGCGCTACAACAACTGCAAATTTATTCACATTCACACAACTCACAACTACAATGGCTGATTATGACTTTATAAACACTTTTCAAACTTTTACTCACACATTGCTATGTTAGATTTTGAAACACTTTTACTGTAACGCATCATTTGAAACACTTGAATTTCAGACTCACCTACATTTACACATTTATTCTAAAATCTTTAGCTTCCGTGGTAGCTCATCTAATAGAATGTTGGACTTTAAACTTTGAAGTATGAGGTTCGAGACCAGTCAATCACTCAAGCTGAAACGTGAGATGAGAGTGTCATAGAAGCAACATAAGATGATGTGGCTGCTTCAGAAAAATAACTTTTCCTTTCTAATTTTGTTTTTAGACATTATCAGTTAAGTTTAGGTGATATCTACTTTGTTTCAACCTCTCATTTAATTTTATGTCAGTCTTGATTAGGTTTAGGTTGAAGTTTTAGGTCAGGGAGGGACATTTAAATCTCCATCTAACATTCAACTTAACGGAAGCTCATATGATTGCGACACCATTTCACTCAGTTTTTGTGCCCCCCACTGGACATTTCAATGGGAAAGTCAGCTAAAATGTGTATTAAGGCACGTAATTTCATTTGGCAAAAAAATGTTTTTCCATAGTCACGTAACAAAATAATTTTCATGAGATCAGGCAGTAATCCATAGATTTCCCTCCACAATCAACACAGAAAATGTGAAAAAGTATACAGGTTCTGTGGAGAAAATAAAAATAGCATAGTTGTGAGTTCAAAATCAAATGTATAAAATTTAAAAGTTATGACTAAATCAGTAATTGTCTTTCTTTTACTTCTTTTTTTTTTTAATTTTTTTTTTTTACCCATGAATGACCAGTCTGTCCAATAGCATTCAGACTGTATTGGAGGCCTTGATAAAATCTTTTGATTTTGTTGCTTCATTTTAAAACTCAATCATACCTTTATGCACTCATGAAAAGTCTTTTATGTAGTCGTTTATTTATTGCAAAGACACTCTCTATCATGTCCTGTTCAATAAATTGAAGGCCCTCGCTGTGCCACCTGTGGCCAAAAAGACGAGTCCTTTATACTGTAGAGTTTCCTGCCATTTGAAGCTAATTTGAACAATAGCAATTCATCCATTACATACAAAGCCTTTAGGCAACAATCCAAGAGCCAGGACCATCCTTTACAGTGTTTCTTCATGCCACTGTTGGCTTTGTCGAGTTTTTGAATTTTGACACTTTCACAATCTCAAAGGTTTATTTAATTTGTCCAAAAGTGTTTATAGTGTCAGAGGAGAATTCTGTTATTTTTGTGAATTTTCTTTCTCAGTCATGAACATTTCTATCATCTTTTCCAGCACATCTCAAATTATATATTGTGTTTGATAGCATTCTGTAGTTGGTGTAGTTGGAAATGACGTTGGTGGAAATGCAACTTCATACCAGCCATTTTATGTATAAAAATATACAATGTACTTAAACTGGGCAAAATTACAGTTTGATTGGAAATGACTCAATCAAATGATACAGTTTATGCCGTAAGTTAAATTTATCTTGATTTTTCTTCAGATATTACATGTTTCATATTTCATATCAAGCATGCTCTTTAATGACACTGCAGTCTACTTGTAAAGTGTTTTGTGGTGGAATTTGGTGTGGTTGAAATGAAACCACAAACTGTGGGACAGTCGTTTTTCAAAAACTCTTGTTTGTGACTCATTCAACACTCTTCAAAATGCCTCTGTGTTTCACCAGCATTAATATAAATGGGAAACTTTCTTTCAAATATTCCAGTGTTGTTATTGGATTCTTCTGTTGAAACAGGACAGATTCCTGCTAAAAACACACACAAACATATATGCATACATTTTTTATAATCCTTTTTGCATTTTATCCTCACCCTGCTCTCTTCTCTCGCTCATGTTTGTGAGGATGATTAATGGCCAGATCTGATATGCAGAACAGAGGTTATCAAAGGATTTGAGCTGTTCTACAGCACCACATTAATTACAACACACGGTAGGGAATGTGGCAGTACCAGGGAGCACGACAAACACAATTTTGATTTGGACATAAGCCATATTTAAAATTTTTGTGGGAATATATTCAAATATTTACTTAGTTCACAATTTAAGTAACTGTAATTATACCCATTCAATTTGCACGTGCACCCCCCATAATTTAAAATCAAGCTGATTTTGAGGGAAACTAAAAAAATATGTATTTTTAATAGTTAAGTTCATAATTAATTTGTTTCCTACAGTCATGGACATACAACTTGGAAAATAGTGATTTCCTATTTATAATTTATAATTATGATCAGCTCAAATATATAGTTGGCTCTGTATTATCAATGGATAAATCTTAGAAATTAATTGCTCAGAAGGTGTGGGAAAACTGCATTAAGTTTTGTGGTGTAAAAGTAGGCCTATTTAAAATGCTGGATGAAGAAATTCCCATGTCTAAATTTGGTCTGTCCAGTCAAGATGAAACTCTTGATAACATTTTCCCAATGGAACACAAAAAGGAGATATCATGCAAAATATCCTGCTCTTTTTCATACAAGTCAAATCAAGTCATTTTTATTTTAATAAAAAACACAACACACATAGTTTCAAAGCAGCTTTACAGAAAATCTTGCTTAAGCAGAAAATTAAACTGTAATATCTATAAAGTCTCATTTTGTAGTTTGATTAAATATTATTATAAATTGTGTTTATAAATAAATAATTAAATCATAATTTTATTAGAACCCCAGTGAACAAGCCGAAGGCGACTTGGGCAAGGAACACAATACTCCATAAGATGCTGGTTAATGGAGAAATATAAATTTGGGAGAAACCAGACTCACTGTGGGGGCCAATTCCCCTCTGACTAACATCATGTCTATAATGCCAATAATAGTAATCTATGTGCAGTGCAGGTCATGGTTTAAAATGAGTAAACTAAGTAAGTGTTAAGGGTCAGTGTTTACACAAAGATTTTGTATGAACTGTAAGATTAATGACTAATGTCTTTGAAGTGCAGCCTGGATTAACTGCAGAAGTTCACATAGATGCAATGACTTTGTTGGTTGACTGATGAAGGCTTTTTTTTTTTGGCAAATAATTGAAAGTCTATGTATTCTATTTCAAGAGTGTAATCTATCATTAGACTGAGGTGATGCAGGCAGAGATCAGTGAGGTGCATTGCAGTTCAACCAGCAGGTAATTTTGGTGAGGTCTATCCTAAGTCCAAGGTTCAGGTAGTGGCATATGAAGTATCCCATGTTTTATGTTTGGAGTTGGCATCAGTTCATCTACCATAATCCATCGTAATAGATTGAAGTGATGCCTGGCTAGCAACAGCAGTGTTTAGTTGTCATCACTCAGAGACACATAGCAGTGGAGTCCAACACCAAGCTGGAATAGAGGTGGATCTGGCCAACTCTGGTAACCTTGGGATATGAATGGGAAGGGAAACAAATTGAGCAATATTAGCGTAGGCCAGTGGTAGCTCAGCGATTAAGTCTCTGGGTTACTGACTGAAAGGTCGAGGGTTCAAGCCCCAGCACCGTCAAAATACCACTGTTGGGCCCTTGAGCCTATCTGCTCCAGGGGTGCTGTTTCATGGCTGACCCTAGCTTAGTTGGGATATGTGAAAACAACTGCATTTCATTGGCTGTGTACCTGTACTCTGCACAATGACAATAAAGTTGAATCTTAATTAAGTTTTTTGCAGAGTTATAGAGCATGATAAATGTTTCTGGTTCTGGCAGACCTAACAAAAGAAGCCTAATTGTGAGTTGATAGATAAAATAGGTGTATGTCTGGCTAAATAGATGAGTCTATAGTCTAGACTTAAACTGAGTGAGTGAGTGTGTCTGCATCCCAAACAGTGTTAGGGAGACTATTCCATAGTTTAGGAGCCAAATAGCAAAATTATCTACCTCCTTTTGTGGATTTTTATATTTTAGGATCTATTAACAGGCCAGAATTTTGTGATTGTAATGAACGTGATGGAATATAGCATGGCAGAGGTTCATAGACCATTCAAAGCTTTGTATGTAGTAAACAAAATATTAAAATGAATACGAAATTGAACAGGTAGCCAATGTAATGATGATAAAATGGGGCTAATATGATCTTATTTCTTGGTTTTAGTCAACACTCTGGCTGCTGCATTTTGAACCAACTGAAGTATATTTATTGAACTTGCAGGACATCATCCCAGTAATGCATAACAATAATCTAGTCTTGAGGTCAGGAACGTATTCATTCATTTTTTGACATCAGCAACAGAGGGCATGTGTCGTAACTTAGCAATATCTCTGAGGTGGAATAATGCTGTTCTACAAACATTGGACATTTTAATTTCAAAGGAAAGATTGATATAAAATATAACCCCTAATTTCTTCGCTGTAGAAGACGATGTAACAGTCCATCCATTGAGAGTCAAATTATATTTTAGCGGCTTACTGTTAGAGGTTTTTGGACCAATAATTATTACCTCTGATTTCGTGGAATTGAATGGAAGGAAATTTCTGACCATCATTGATATACAACGAAAATTTTGTCAGGTTTCGAAGAAATATAAAGTAGGGTATAGACGGCATAACAGTGGAAACTTATTCCACGATTCCTAATAATATCTCCCAGGGGAAGCATATATAAGAAAAAAGCAGAGGCCCTAAAATTGATCCCTGTGGCACTCCATACTTATATTTGATTTGACAATTCCTTGTTTACACAGACAAAGTGGTGGCAGTCTGCTAAACAGGACCTAATCCATGCTAATGGAAGTCCACAAATGCCAACATAATTCTCAAGAGAATGTTATGATCTATAGTGTCGAAGGCAGCACTAAGATCTAGAAGCACTAGAAGAGAAATACAGACACAATCAGATGATAAAAGCAAGTAATTTGTAATTCTGATAAGTGCAGCCTCATTACTGTGATGGGGCATATATCCTGACAGAAATTGTTCATATATACCATTTCTCTATATAAATGAACATAGTTGGGAGGACACTACCTTTTCTAGTATTTTTGACATAAACGGGAGATTTGAAATCGGTCTATAATTAGCCAATTTTCCAGGATCAAGCTCTGGCTTCTTAATAAGAGGTTTGATTACTTCCATTTTAAAGTTTCTTGGGACATGTCCTAAGGATAGCAAGGAGTTAATAATATTAAGAAGATGTTCTGAGATTACAGGGAATATCACTTTGTGGCTTTTGATGTTTCGACAAGATTTGTTAGCTCTTCATGACCTATGAGAGCGAAGGATTGAAGATGCTCATGAGGAAAATAATGAGATACTAATCTCTGTGGTACTGTGACAGATGATTACATTATTTCAATTTTATCAGATAAGAAATTCATGAAGTCATTACTATTGTGCTGCGATGGAATATCTGGCTCAGTTGAGGCTTTATTCCTAACCAATTTAACCACAGTATTGAATAAACACCTAGGATTGTTGTGGTTGTTTTCTATGAGTTTGCTAAGATATGCCTGGAAGCTTTTAGTGCCTGTCTTTAACTATAGACACTGTCCTTCCATGCACCGTGATATACCTCTAATTTTGTATTCTTCAAATTGCACTGCATTTTCCAAGCTGTGTGATCATTGTACCAAGGAGCGGGGCTTATCTCTTTAATTTTAAGGGGGGGGGGGGGGGGGGGGTTGGGGGGCACAATATCAAGACTGTATTTATATTTTATGATATTACTTCAAGTTCTTCTTGACTTTTTGTCTTACACAGTATATGAGACAAATCTGGAAGATTATTAGTGAAGCTATCTTTAGTGGTCGAAAGAATAGTATAAACGTTATACTAAACGTTATGCTAAACATTAGTGTGGTGTAGATTGAGTAACATTAGCTGTTTGTAGCATACATGAGACAAGGCAATGTTCTGAGATGTCATTGCTCTGCGGTATAATTTCTATAGTATCAATATCAACTCCATATAGAAGAATTAAATCTAGCGTATGATTATGGCGATGAGTTGGTCCTGTCACATTTTGTCTGACTCCAAGAGAGTTGAGAATATCGATAAATACTAATCCCAATGTGTCATTTTCATTATCTATGTAAATGTTGAAGTCACAAACAATTAAAGCTCTATCCATAGTAAGTACTAGATCTGATAGAAAATGAGCAAATTCACCAAGGAAATCAGAATACGGCCCGGGTGATCTATATACTGTAGCAAGATAGAGACGATTTTTTAATTGTATCTGACAGCATCCCATTAAGCATGATTAGTTAAACTGACTTAAACTGATATCCTGTCCACTGAGTAACACCAAAAACGTCACTGAAAAATTGCAGCAACACCTCCTCCTCGACCCTTCAGATGAGGCTCATATTTATAACAATACCTGGGGCAGTAGATTCATTTAAATTAATATATTCATCCTGTTTAAGCCAGGTTTCGTTCAAAAAGAGAACATCCAAACTATGATCTGTAATCATTTCATCTACAATTAGTGCTTTGGTTTAATACAAAATACAAAGAATACAATAGAAAGTGCATTATAATTTTGCTTGGCTTCTTATAACTGTGTGCCAAAACCCGGGTCCTCTTGCACACTACATTAAACCTTTCTCACTAACAATTTGTTTCTTTTACTATTTTATCATCTCCATTAATATACATGCATATAGTAGCCTACTACAAAAAAGTCTTGGCATATTTTGTTGTGAATGCATGTTTTAGTTTTCTTTGCCATGTTTAAACTCGCCTCTCATTAAAAACATTTAATAAAAAAAATGCATGATGCCCCTGTTCACAATGGCACCCATGTCAACTCAATAAGGATGAGATTGTAAACACAGTCTTTGCCTTTTAAGAGGAAACTAGAGAGATAGATGGAAAAACCTGCCAGCTCCTTAAGTAAAAGACCCAACACCCTTCAAGAGCAACAGACAACCTTAACTTCTCAAGTTAACTTTAACGAAAAAGAAAAGAATTGAATCTCTGTATATACATGGAGATGGTAAATGTTAGCCAGCCTGCTGCATCCTACTCCATATCACTTGGCCTGTTATGAAAAATAGTTTGCTATTTTGGAACACCCTGGCAGCCATAGTGGATCACCACAGACCCCGAGCTCATTTATCTTTTGTCAGAGATGAAGCCAAACTAACGCCATCTCCCGAAGCGGCTAAAGAATGAGGAGGGGAGAAGTGAGGTAAAAATAAACCACCAGCACTCAGGTAACGACACAGAGAAGTCACTTTACAAGTAATGTGTGGCTTTTTAAAGTGGAACTCTATCGTTCCATTAGGACATTAAACACTTTTTGTTCCCAGGCAACCTGATTAGAACTGTCTTTCCCTGGCAGAAAGTTTGGGAAGAAACAAGGCGATGAGGGAGCAAAATTACCAGGTTGTTTTGCTGACTGATGAATGATTCACTCAATGTTTTGAAACAAATTCCTGAACAGTTCTATGAACCAATTATGCCCATTTTTGTCACTTTCTCTGTCTATTTTAACCTAAGAACTTAAAAGTGTTAATTATTGTATAATTATAATGTTGTATATTTGTTATAACATAGTATTTACAAGTTTGACTTTTTTTTTTTAACTTAATTTTATCAAATGAAGGACATTTCTGTGATCAAACAGTGGTTTATATGGAAACGCTTTATTTTACAGTGTTGGTGCAAAACTTATAGTATGCTACTATTTGTTATATACTATAGTTTTGTGTGTGGCTCAATCTAATTCTTACATGTACATGTAATCCTTTTATGTCACTTCAAGTAATACAGTGCATGTTGTTCATTAGTATTACCCACTACTTACATGACAATATGGGAGCAGAATAAGAGGAGTATTTTGCTCTCTGATGAATGACTTTCTCAATGTTTTGAAACATTCTTGTCTAAAAGCATCAGCTCAAATTGAGGTATGGTAAAAATTGCACAGTGACAATGTGAAACAATTATATCCCTTTGTTATACCTTACTCTATTTTAACCTTAGAATGTAAAAAAAAAAAGTTTATTAGACTATAATTACAGTGTTGTATATTTGTAATAACATTGTATTTATTATTTGTTTCACAGAAGTTTTTGTTTTATAATATAATAGACATTTTTGACATCAGAGAGTAGATTATGTGGAAACATTTATTTATATAGTATCTGTGTCACACATATAGCATATTACTATATATTTTACACTGTAGTAATAAAGAATAACACTAAAAATGTATATAACGTAACAATTATATATGTTTCCATTATTATTACAAGAACATGCGATCACTTAAAGATACTACAAGTGAAAAAGTTATTTTTGAACCAGTTATGCCCATATTTGTCAGTTTCTTTCAATTATAACCTTTGGGCATTCTTGCTATCAAAGAGTAGTTTATGTGGAAACTTTAATTTACAGTATCTGTGTCAAACATATTACATGTTACTATATATTTTAGACTATAGTAATAACATTAACACTATATATTTACATAAGGCTTCACAAACTCATTATCACAAGTACAAGTTATCACTTCAAGATGCATCAAGTAATAAAGTACTTTATGAACCAATTATGCCTTAGAATGTAAAAAGGTTATTATCATATAATTACAATGTTATAGATGTATAATGACATTTTTTTTACTATTGAGTAGCACAGATTTTAAATGTATAATTTTAAGGGAATTTTTTGCTATCAACGAGTAGTTTATTTGGAAACTTAATGTTACATTGTCTGTTTGAAACATATTATATGTTATTATATATTTTAGACTATAGTAATAACACTAACACTTATTATTACAAATATATGTTATCACTTAAAGTCAGGTCACCACAAGTAATAAAGCACTTTTTTTATTATTATTACCCAATACACAGTAACATAAACACAGAAATATAAAGTGTGATTGTTTAATAATGGTGCTAATAAAAAGGCTTGATTGTTTTTTTGTTTTTTTAACTTAAATTAGAGAAGATATGTAAAAAGAAAATTGTTTGGGGGTTTTATTACCACTGATCAAGCTGAATGAATTGGGATGACTTTATAATAATGTGACAATTGCATTTTTACCTCTCATCTTATAAATCTCTAAAAAAAATTCTGAATTTTAATTTGTGTGGAAGTTAAAGTCTAGATGTTACAATGACAGTAAATCTCTGAATATACTGGAATGCCTCAATCTTTGCCATTCTCTTTCTCTCTCCTTCTCTTTCTTTCACTCTTTTTCTTTGCCTGAGGCCATGTGATTGCCCATCACTTCAAGGTCTGTGGCTTCATGCACGACTGAGTGCACCCACCATGCGATAAGCCAGCAGCCTCTGAATAACACATCTGCCTGACAGGGCAATGATCGGGCCGCTCTTGTCTCTGTTAAATAATCGGTCCATGATTCGGTGCCACACACCGGCCAGGTATCACTGTTTATGATTTTCACTCAGGCATAGGACAGGACTGGACAACAATCCTCGCCCATGTGCTGCTCAGTGTTGCAACCGACTGCCTCGACACGACAAAGTATTCTTAGTCCCGACAACTATCACAAACACACACCAACACACACTTACACACAGCCCAGGGGAGCTCTGTCACACTTTCAGTGGCATCAGTCCAGAGAGATAAACATTCTCGACTGTATGCTGTATGTCTGTAACTCTGTCACTGGTATTATAAATAAATAAATATATGGTGATACCGTTGTGATTGCCTCTTCATGCCTGATGTGGCACGGTGATGACACCTGATGACACACCAGAGATGAGCACCTGATGATATACAGTATCTGGAGTCAAACAGCAGCAAATAACAAACTGAGACTGGAGGTAGTAGGGCTTGGCCATTTAGACATATAGCATTCATATTTACATGAAGTAAACACACAATTTGGAAATATGTCTTTGGGTTTCCCTTTTTTTTTTGTCCTTGTGAGTATTAACTAAAATGATTCACATAGCATACTCATTACACACAATATTTCAGCAATAACTACACCAAAATGAAGACAACATTCATATTTGTTTGCCTGTTTACCTATTTTTTGCTGTCATTTAGCCTGTGATTTCAGATTTTGTATGCATAATATGCACGCACATTTTTCATATATTCATGCAAATTTATGAGACTGTGGATAATATTTCTTAGGGTATATATTCATTTTTAATTACAGCTCTTGGGTAACAATAAAACCACACTGGCATACATTAAGGCAAGTGTTAAATATATTATGAAAGCAGATTTTTCTTTTTGAATATGTTTTTAAGACAAAGGTATTTTTCACGAAAGTCAGGTCAGGACATGTTGTCACATGTGTATTAAATGTCATAAATTAAATTTAAGTTATATTTATTTAAATGTATATAAATGTATAAGTTTATCTATTACAATATTTGTTGACCAAGACGCCATTTAGATTTCCATTTTCATTATTTAATGAAACTTTTGTGCCTCCTAATTGTTTTCATCTTAAATATTTATGAAAAGCCATTAACAGAATGTTTAATGTACGTATGTGTATCCAAAGAGAGTCATAGATTTTTTTTTAGGTGGTGGCGATGATAAGGACATGTAACAAAATTCCAATTCCAGATAAAACCATGTGACAACTTGCCCCCAACAATTGTGACAACCTGAAATTTATGGAACATGTTTTATCAATTAAAATATGCCTTCCTTATACAAATAAATCTTAGGTGAATGTATCAAAATGTGGTTTTATGGTGTTCACTTGTTCACCCAAAAGCTATAACAAAATTCTGATGATATTCACTTTTTGGAGGATAGAGTTTACAAAAATGTCCTTGTTTTAATACAGATTTTAACTAGATGTTTTAAACCAACATACCAAAACCAAAACCACACTTTTGTGCAATTGAACTTTTGACTCAAAACCTAACTGAGATATCGCCCTTGTGACAACTTCCTTGTGTGACAACTAGCCCAGGTTACCCATGTGTACTGTACATGTATGTATATATGTAGCCGGTGAGTTAAAAATAATTAACACGGGATACAAAAATATATTTTGGGGGATTTATTCCGACGGCTGTTTGAAACAAAGAAGAAAACAAGACAGCGGTCGATGGTGCCCATTCTCTTGACTTTGATCCTATCATGCCTTTTAATAAAATTCAAGTGCATCTTCAGCAATTTGCTCATTGGACTGTGGTATAAAAGGGTCTCTCTCCCATTACACTGGAGTCATTTGCTGCTGGGCACGTTCCTTAAAAGAATTTGAATTCCAGTTTGACTCCAATGCTTAGCTGACTTATCTTTGAAAGCAGTCCATCCACAGTCTTGCACATTGGATGTTTGTGCAAGCATTTTTTTTGTAGTGTCTTTGTAGTGTAACAAAGTTTTAAAGGAGAGGGTGGAAAAGCAATGCCGCTCCCTTTGGGAGTGGTAGATGTTGGCCTCGTTCGGCTTTGGCCTGCTTTCTTTGTTTTATCCTATTCTGGTAACTGTTTTTTTTTTTTTTTTTTTTCTCAACACCAACCTGGTAAATTTGTGAAATGCCCATTGTTCTCCTGACAACAGGAGTTGCGGGGGTTGAATCCTTTGACATGAACCCAGAGGAGCACTCATGATAAGTTATTGAGCTCATGTAACCAAGGCCACTATTGCATCTGGCTTTGTTTTTTCTGTTTTATTACCGTACCCTATAGTATTGTCATAGAGTCATATTTCTCATGCATTTGAACCTCAAAAATGACATGGTAAATGATTTATATGGAAGACCAGGGCTAATTTGTCACATTTTTAACACCAGGAAATATTTCTCTTGGAAGATTGATTTTTGAAAGTCAGTTTACATAAAGTCTTGGCTATAAAAACACTTTTGAATGTTTCAATCGGTATTGAAACACTATAAAAACACTTTTGAATGTTTCAATCGGTATTAAAGATAAAAATTTACTTTTTGTGTAGCAGGGTATGTTGTCACCAGTGTTAGGTAAACATAAGTGACAACTTTGAAACTAACAAACAAACCCACTAGAGAAAACAAGCTTTTATGCAATTGGAATTTTGACTCAGAAACAAATTGCTACTAAGAAAACTGATGTGCTATATTTCGCCAGTGCTGTGCCTTAGAATATCCAGCAGACGAGATGTTGCATTTCCAAAGAGGTAAGTGAAAGAATGCTTTTTTTTGGTCTTGGTACTGTTAGGGTTAGGTTTAGGGTTTAGGTTAGGAGTATATTGATGTAATTACTGCTTAAATGTTTCATTTGTATCATGTTTGCACTTGCACAGTAATTTGAGTGAAAGTGTGCATGCATACAACTTTAGTTCCAGCTATGGCCACTGGGAGGCAATTCAGAAACCATAAATTGATTTTAGCTGATTAAAAATTAGACCCCCTGTTGCAGATTTCCCCCACAAGATTATTCTGTTGTAAAGACCACAGTCTCTCCTACACTCCAAAAAACGTTGGGTCATTTATTTTACCCAATAGCTGGGTTAAACATATTGGGTCGTTCTGTTGGGTTATTCCTAATGTTTATTGGGTTGTTTCTATAATAACGCACCCAGTTGGGTTAAAATTGTTCTCACGAGGACATTTTAAATTTCAAGGGTCGACCAGTGCCACTGCCAATAGAAGATACAGAGGTAAGTTAATAATATCACGTTATATGAATGCTTTTCTTTTTCTTTATCAACATTCAATAATAGCTGATTATTTAAATAATTGATTAATTTCCTCTTAATTTTGGGTCTGCTGTATTGCTGCACTTGCTATTAAACTATTAATTGGGATGCTCCTCCTCACTTTCTGTGTTCGTCCCAAAACTTTTTTTTTTGGAAATCATACATAATATTTAATATATTTGGCCGACGCACGAAGAAATTGTAAGACGCCTTGGCTTTAAGACTCATTATCCGGAGTTGCAGACACAGCAGTTTTTCATCAACTGAAAGGAAAGTGTTTTGTCATTTTTATAGTGTAACATTAAAATACTTCAAAGCGGAAAAATAAAACATTTTATCTAGAAAGTTATATCTGCAATGCACTAAATTATATAATACACAAATTGGACTCAACAAGATATTACACCAGGGATCGGCAACCTTTTTGACATGGAGTGCCATTTTTTATTCTCCTAGTCAATGGTTGTGCCGATGAAGGATTAAAAGTGGTGTTTTCCTTATTACATGACATGTTGTTCTGAAAGCAAAAAGAAACAAATGAATCACGGAATGTCGGCTGTCATCCACGCAGTCTGACCGAAGCAAAGCGGGCACATTTTCTCGCGCGATTAATTGAAAGAGAAGTGCTGCTGGCTCGTGATGCGCGAATGGCTTGCACGCGCAGCACGAGTCTCATCACACTTTAATAAAGTTTAGCTTCCCATTCAGCTGATGAAAACACGCTGCGTAATCATGATGAAGGATTTACATCAAGATGTAGATTGGAATGCAGGTGCGGAATTTATTTAAATAGTCTACTCCTCTCTCGCCATTGCTGGCATGCCAATGATTACCCCTCCATGTGCCAATGCTGGCACACGTGCCATAGGTTGCCAACCCCTGTATTACACAATAGCCAGTATCTACATGACATTGGGTGATAGCCTAATCAGAGGCCACTATTCAGATAGTTCTGCGCCCTTGAGTTCACAACGGTTATGACTTTTTTCACGTTGTGACTTTTTTTGCTTTTATTGTGACTTTTTAATGCCAAAAAGCAGCAACATTTTGATGGTGTTCTTTTACCATTGCAGGAAGGTGCCTGGATACGCCAGAGTCAGCTCCAGGCCATATCCCAGCCACACCAGGGTCAGCTCCAGGTCATGTCACAGCCACGTCAGAGTCAGCTCCATGCCATGTCACAGCCACGCCACAGCCTGCTCCATGCCATGTCACAGCCAAGCTTCAGTCTGCTCCACGCTATGTTTCAGTCGAACCCCAGACTGCTCCAAGTCACAAGCAAACCTCTGCTCACCTGTCCAGGCCCGCCTCTGCTCCACGGTCCAGAACTGCCTCTGCGCCACAGTCTAGGCCCGCCTCTGACCCACTGCCCAGGCCTGCCTCTGCTCCACGGTCCAGGCCCACCTCCATTCCTACGACTCCACCTTGGCTCCACCCCTCGAGCCTCTCATGGTTCCTTTGTTTATTAGTCTTTTCTTGTTATTGATTCATGTTTCATTGTCTTGTTATATTGTTTTCAGTCTTGTATTTTCATTGGTGGTTTTGTTAACTTGTTACCCATGTCAATGTATTTTAGCCCTCATGTTTACCATTGTCCTTTGTGGAGTATTGTTAATGTCACTTTGTTGTTGTTTTGCTTAAGTCAAGTCAAGCCAAGCCAAGTCAAGATTTAGTCATGTCATGTTTTGTTTGTGTCAAGTCTAGTTTAGTCAGACTTCAGTTTTCATGTTTCATGTTTCTAGTTAGGGTTTTTGGATCTCACTATTATTTAATAAACTGCACTTGTGTTCGTCTCTCCATTGTCATCATTATCTTCATCCTTGCCAGCAACGTTACACCATTGCCTACTTATTTATTACTTATTTATTTGTGGTGGTTCTTGTAAATTGAAACATGATTGACTTAATGATAAAAAGGAAGTAAATTGATAACCCATTTGCAACCATTTACTTAATTAATGAAAATGTTTGCAACTTTTAATATAATCGAAATAAAGCATTTTCAAGATATTTGTAACTTGTGCATTATAATTTATTTACACAGCAACAATAATAATAATAATAATGTGTGACGACAGGCAATGAGAGAGGATCTAAGTGCAGCTTTTATTTAGTACAAAACCAGAAAACAAGAAAAACCACAGGGAACATAGCGCAAACCATATAAACATGAAATAACTGACAATGGAAACAGGGAAACCAAGGACTTAAATACATAAAGGAACAAACAAGGGAATGAGGAACACCTGGGTCAACAATCAGGGAAGAGAACTAATTAGGGGAAATCCAATCATAAAATAAAACTACAAAGGACTACGAGAACCAAACAGGAACTAAACTAAACTTCAACATAAAAGCACAAAAACAAAAGACAACAGTGAACATGACATAATGTCAACAATAATAATAGTACCAATAATACTAGGATGGTTAAAGCAACATTTTGCCATTTTGCGCCCCCCCCCCCCAAAAAAAAATAAATAAACGACTTATCAGACAACAATCATGTACATGATGTCCTTAAAAATACCTTTTGACATATCAGTTTCAAACACTGGTAATCACTTGCCGACCACAATAGTGGGCCACTCATTTGAGGCTGACTGAAATTATCTGTACAATTGGCAACCATGTAGATTTAATGAAGGTTTGTGGTCAAGGAGTTTAGCCCGAAAAAATATTAATATTGGAAAACTATAGTTAAACTACTAAATTATAACACATCGTTTAATGTTTTAAGTTACATTGCAGTCGCTTTCATTGTAAATTTAAGTGCACACACTTTTTTTAAATGTATATTTTTTAATCATTTGAAAACTTTTCCGACTGCATATTGAAATCCTTTAAAACAGCTAAGAGGAGAACTGGGTAATGTTTGGAACATTGTGCCTGGAGCATGTTACAAGTTCTATCAAATGAAGATATAAAAGAACATCCATAATGTGAAAAATCCTTCCTAGTTAAGAAGGATATTGTTCAAGAGTAAGGTTATGCACATGAAACACAAAAAATTATAATCTATATTTATGACATTGCAACGTAGATTTAAAAAAAATAAAAGGAGAGACAAAAGGTATTGTAGAAAAAGGTATTGTAGACAAAATCAGAAGGAATGATAAAATCTTTCCCCAAGGTATTTTTATCTCTTTGCACAGAGGGTCTATCATTATAACTTCCCAAGTTTCTCATGCAATCAAATCATGATCGTAATTATAGTTGGATGTAACTGTCGTAACGTTGCTCACGCTAGTCCCATTCTAAACTCACGCCATTAATTGAACCACTGTTATTGTGTCAGAAAGATGGATGGATGGATGGATGAGAGTCTGTGTGCTCCAATGTCCAGGAATGCTGTTAATAATTAAGGGTGTTGTTAGTGAGCATGCATGAGTGTGTTTTATGTCTATGCTTGAATCCATGCATAAACACACACACTGATACTGCCCAGCCAATTGTTAGTCTCATCCAGCTGGGTTACAGGCCTGACCTATTTATGCTGCATAGGAAAGTCTAAAGCAACATTCTCAGTCAAATACCGGGCTGAACATAAAAATTATGGGAAATCAAATGGCTGGCAATGAAAATTTTAAAATGTCTGTATTGATTTTTTCTCTGATAAAGTCAATGCATGCACTTTATTTAAGTTGACATGTCCTCCTCAGGGAGTATTTTACATTTAGACTCACTCTAAATGTGTAGAGTATGAGTCCAAAGGAGCAGAATAAAACATTAAGGTATATACACAGACACAGAACAAATTATTTTTGCTCAGAGGTTGCTCTTTTTATAGTACAGGAGACTTAATGAAGGTCTTATGTTTCATTTAGAGGTGGTTTAAGTTTTTAAAGGGCACACTTTACCTCAAAATGAAAAATCTCTCATTATCATACAACTACAAACCAACATGATTTTCTTTGTTCTGCAGAGCACAAAAGGAGATGATTATAAGCAGAATGTCCAAGTGGCTCTTTTAAATACAATGGAAGTAAATAATGATCATGGCTCTTAAGCAAGATTTTCAGAGTCTAATGACTTTAATTTTGGTCTGTTCCTCACTCAAAGCTTTCATTTGGTTTCAGGGGATTTGGAACAGTGCATGACTTGTATAGACTACTTATGTGACAATATTATGGTGCTTATTTTGTCATTTTTGCAGCTTGATAAACACTGGTCACTATCCACTTTCATTGTATGAAGAAGTAAAAAAAAAAAACAATTGGAAATCCTGCTTAACATCTCCTTTGGTGTTTTTTTAGAAGAAAGAAAGTCATATGGGTTTAATACAACAAGGGTGAGTAAATAATGATAGAATTATCATTTTGGGGGAACTAGAACTTGAAATGTCCCTAACAGCAAAAAAGAGTTACACCGCCCATTAAAAAGAGGCACAAATTAGATAATTGTCACCCAGAAAGAGTATAGCTAAAAAATTTGTATGGATAACATCAGATTTTATTTTATAATTTTTTTTGGAAGAGTTTAATGATAAATAATTGAGTTCAAATTAAGACTTTTGATTGTAGACCGGCAGATTATTGACTAAAAAATTGCACATTGTCAGACTGTTGAGATCACTTCTAAAATGGAGACATATTTGACATTAGTGGTAGAGGTCGACCAATATATCGGTTTTGCCGATTAAACGGCACTGATAACGATTTCTGGAACTATTGGTTATTGGCAAAATTCCACACCATTAATTTTCCCCTGTTGTGTCCGGTGCTTGAGAGGCTGGGAAGGGCGCACTGTCATTATACAGTATGAAAGCGGCCTCTAGAGGCGAAATAAAAACTATCACTGATGCTTCGTGATGGTTGTTTTGACATTTGAGAATGCACGTTGAATGCAGCAGAACACTGCACAGAGCTCAACAATGCAGATTTATAACACCAACAACTAAAAGGTATGTATACAATACAAGTTGTCATATCATTATAAAGTAATTAATTTCTTGCATAAATGCTGCATTAGTAAAGAACAGCAGTATGTTTACAGACCAGGCTGAGAGGATGCTAACATTAAGCTAACTTCAAGCGGTTAGAACAATGTGACAAAAAACACACAAGTCCTACCCAAATGTTTAAATAAAATGTATTACCATTTATTTGCAATAGTTTATATCCAGTCACATTTATGCTTTAGCCAGCTAAGTTGTATATTTAAAGGTAGTGAGAGATTTGAGAAAAATATCTTCATGCAGTCAAGAGAAACTTATAAACAAATCTGAAATGCATCTGATTTTAATAAATTTTTTATCCTCACAGAAATATTTTTTTTTTGTCATTTTGATTAGATAATCATCAAGTGATCGGTGTGTGTGTGTGTGTGAAGGGTTTCTTGGAGAATTAAAATTAGCATAACAGCGCAAAATACAAACAAAAATATCACTGAATCTTATAGAAGCGTTAAAAAAAGCATTAGACATTGCAATTCACTAGTTTACCCACGGCTATTTTTAGCCTTCATGCGTTGCACAATATTTGAGCGCTACTCACGAACAACATCTCAGATGTAGATGCTCAATAGTTTGGTTCAAAGAAAGTAAAATTAAAAATAAAACACTGGTTTTTACTGTGTTTTGGAACACTGAAGACTTGAAGACTGGAATTACTGTTAATTTGGCTGTTACATTATCCAGTATATTAGTTAATAATAAAGTGTTTCTTGATAACTATACATTTATATTGAAATAATGTGTAGTTAGAGGTTTGAGTTTCTGTACATATTAAGGAGTACTCCCAATTAGTCCCACACAATAATGTAAAGATATTCTAAACTGATTATGAAAAAAAAAACGTACACTGGTATCGGATTGGGATCGGTATCGGCCGATACTGAGATTTCCGGTATCGGAATCGGATCAGAAGAGAAAAAGTGGTATCAGTGCATCCCTAATTTAAATGTTGTTTTACATTCAGTATCAATTTTAAAAACTATCGGCCGATTAATCGGTTATCGGCTTGTCTTCCCAACTTAGTTATCGGTATCTGCAAAATCCTATATCAGTCAACCTCTAATTAGTGGTGTCTTTTCCACACCACAAAAAAAAAAAAAAAAAAACACTGTAAAGGATGGTCCTGGCTCTTGGATTGTTGCCTAAAGGCTTTGTATGTAATGAATGAATTGCTATGGTTCAAACTAGCTTCACATGGCAGGAAACTCTACAATATAAAGGACTTGTCTACTTGGCCACAGGTGGCACAGCGAGGGCCTTCAATTTATTGAACAGGACATGATAGAGAGTGTCTTTGCAATAAATGTAAATACAAGTCTTTTCATGAGTGCATAGAGGTATAATTGAGTTGAATGAAGCAACAAAATCAAAAGATTTTACCAAGGCCTCCAAACAATCTGAATGCTATTGGACAGACTGGTCATTCACGGGTAAAAAAACAAAAAAGAAGAAGGAAAAAGAGAGCCAATTACTGATTTAGTTATAACTACAGATAGACAATTTTATGTTCAAGTACTAAAAAAAAAACATTTCAAGGTGAAATGGCAGAAGGGGATTTCGAAGATCTGTTGCGAGAATCTGATGCTCGCGGCTACCTGTACGAGCCGCAATACAGTGATGAACAGTTGCGGGAGATGGAGGAACAAGAGGCAGCCGGAGCAGCTGCTGTAGCAGGGGAGCAAGACCTGCTTGGCGGTCAGGAGGAAGAGTCCGGCCAGACTCGAGTTGGGGCGGACTGGTGGTGTCAGTGCTCTCGCTGTGCGCCTATGGAAACAGATGGAGAGTCCTATTGATGTCGCGAATTTTAGCGATGCCATTTTCTTCTGGACGAGATCGCTGAATCCGTTGATGAAACTGCACCGATAACTTGAGCATGTATAACTGAGCACCCAAGTTTTGTACCACACATGGACAGGGGAGTCCTGGAAACATATTTTAGGATCCCGAAGATAAATTGGAAACGCCAGCCAAAGCCCGCAGGGACAAACGGATGGCTTAGTGTAAAGTGAGTATTTTGTTTGTTTTTCTTTTTGTTACTAAGACGTCATGTACAGAGTTTGGACACCCGGAATTATAATGTTCTTCCCGTGTAGTCAGTCAATTTATCAACTAACTCGCGATTTATAGAGTCACGATGTATCAAAGCAAGCCTAGTTGTATCATATTTTCAGATATTGCCTAACCGGTAGGCGTGGTTTGGGAGTGGCCTCGTAAGGGCAGCAAAGTAAGTGCAATCTGGGAGTTGTTGTCTTTCAGCCACATGTGTAAAAAATACATTTTCTGCCTTTTCTCAGTCTAGAATGCTTCAAATTCAAAAATAATTTCACATTTATACTATATAAATGACCAATTTTAAATACACATTCATCTTCCCAGAGGTGAAGTATCCCTTTAATGTTTTTGAGAAATTGTCACGTTCATGTGTTTTGCTCTTGTTTTCATGTCTTTTATTTTAAAGTTTAGTTCCTGTTCCTGTTCAAGTCATGTGGTTTCATGTCATGTGATTTCCTGTTTCCCCCCATGTTCATGTGTCTTGTTTTCATTGGTTCATTGTCTTATTATAAGTTCTGTCTTGATATTGATTGTCTTGTTTACTTGTTACCCCCATCTGTGTATTTAAGCCCTCATGTTTGCCATTGTCCCTTGTCTGGTATTGTTAATGTAACATTGTTAGTGTACGTTGTGTCATTGTTCCACCAAGTCTAGTCTAGTCTAGTCTAGTTCGTGTTTATGTTTTGTCTTTTAGTCAAGTTAAGTTAAGTTCATGTTTATATTTAGTTCACATTTGGATTTACGATTTTGGATTTCACATATGAAATAAACTGCACTTGGGTTCTTCATATCCTCATCATCTTGTCTTCATCCTCTTCAACCTATCCCAATGTTACAAATAATGTTACAAAGTATTCAAGTAATTGTTTTTAGAGAATTGCATTTGTAATGTATATTTGAATAATCTAATAGAACGTCATTGACCCAGGAATGGGCAATACTTATTTTCTTTTCAATCTGATCCTGCTAATAGGCCAATATCTATACCAACACAGACAATATTTTTAATGGATTTTAGAGAATTCTAAGACAAAAATTTTGTAATTGTGTCCATTTATTAATATATATATATTTTTTTTCATTAAATATTGTATTAAAATTGTAAACAAATGTGTAGGCCTAAACTGCAAATAATTTGTCATCTATTAACAAATACAGACCACTGTCAATATTTTAACAACTTTGAAATTACTGCAAAGAGACTCGTATCAGACATCAGGAAAATGTAAAATTATCTTTGTCATTATTTATTGAAAATTACCTCCAGATATGTTTTTTTCATTTTTTTTCTGCCAAGCACTGCTCCTTGTTAAAACGAGCTGTCAGTGACTGAGTGCATGTGTCCTTCAGTGTTCCTGTGTGTTGAGTGACAATTTGCATATAATATTTTTATTTCACTTAGAAGCTTATAATACATATAAATTTCATGGTTGATACATAATAAAATTGCTAGTTACAACATCAGTATTGGAAGTAATGATACTTTAGGTTAAATCCCTGCCACACAATTGAAAGCCACTGATTCAGGAGAATATAACAGAGATCTTCTTGTCAGAGATTATTGTGAGGCACTGGCAATGCCTCTATGTGCACCTGTTTAGTGCATGCAAAGAATTATATCCTTTAACTTTGAAACATTCTGCCTTTGCTCTGGGGGCCTATCCATCCAGGCAGTTCCTGCTGCCAAGAACCCCGTTGTCCTAATGGCCATAAAGTCTAATAAATGTTTCTCACCAAAGTGAGCGCAAGTGAGAAGAAAAGGGCAACAGTTCTTCACTGCACTCCGCTCAGCCAGGCGAATGCTTATGCCAGCATAAGAAATAAAGTGATTGAGTCCCCGTCTCAAACAGCACAGTTTGAGTGACTCAGGAAATAACAAGGAGCCACAGCCTCGGCCCCGATCGGGTCTGGAAGCAACTGAATGTTCATTAAGAGTAGACTGATGGGGATGCAGTGCTAATGTAGTGTGTCAAAAGGATTTGCTCTCTCTTTCTCACCCTAGTCCTCTATCACTAATTTCTCATCCTGCCTCTCTCTCTCTCTACTTGCTATTTCACCCTCTAAATAATTCCTCTCATACCCGTCTAATCTGAAAATGAGAGGGTGGACTTTGCTCATTTAGAGAGACTCTTCAATAAAAATATTTAAGCAGTCTACTCAAACACCTTATGGAGAGTTTGAGCCTGTAGAGGCTAGCAAAATGAAGCCTTGAGCCAGGGACCAGTTGCTGAGAATGAATGATTAGGGGCCACTGCTCCTCGCCAAGTACCACACGGCCAATGTGGCTTTGGTTTGCAGGGTCGTTATCGATAATTTATTGGATCATCTGCTTGCTCTCTTGCATGAAGCCAAGATAAAGTGGAGTGAGGCTTGTCAACAGAAGCCAGAGTTTCGAGATAGCATCACTAGAGCGGATGGTTCGACAGACGCCGGAGGATGCCGGAGATATTTGCATCAACAGAGGGGATTTAGCCTTGTGACTGCATTGTAACGCTCTTGTATCAAGTGAGCAGAGTACAGTTAAATAGTTTGAAGTTTTCTTCTCCATAGAGGAACTTAAAATTGGCTAATTGGTTTTGTAATGCATTAAAGCAATAGTTCATAAAATAACGGAAATTTTATAATAATTTACGTCATTCCAAACCCAATTTATTTTAAGGAATACCTTGTCTTTTCAATACAATGGCTGTTGATAGAGCCTCGCTTTACAGTTTTTAATAGAATCCAAAAGTATCATAAAGGTAGTCCATGCAACTTGAACTTCATATTCCAAGTCTTCTGATGTCATACCATTTTTTGTATGAAACAACCTGAAAAATGTTTGTCTGTTGCACATTCATGAGCGCTGTGAAAGAAGCTTGTTCACAGTGGTAAATGTAGCAAAACTTCCAAAATGGTTTCAATAATTTCAATAATAAATGTATATAGTTTACAATGTCTTGTGTTACAGTAACATGACAAAATCTCCCATAAACTATATATGTATGTATGTATGTATGTGTGTGTGTGTGTGTGTGTGTGTGTGTATATTTTTAAAAGTGCATCTATATATATATATATATATATATATATATATATATATATGTGTGTATATATATATGTATATAGATGCACTTTAAAAAAATCACCAAATATGACATCATATCATAATATTTGGATGACATGAGCAATTCAAATTATTTTCTGTGGTTAAATCTTACTGCCAATAATGTAATTTGGAGAAATGTATCAATATTATCATATAACACATACGCTTTACTCAGGGATGGATTACCGACTGGGCCAATGGGGCCAGTGCCCAGGGGCCCTTGACTGACCGGGGGGGCTGGGCTTTAAGTTTGCGTGACCCTGTTTGGTGATCCCCCGGGTCAAAAACCCATCAACAATCCCCCCCAAAGATCTGATGACTAAGAAAGTTAGTTCTTGTTTCATGATACATTTGGGTCATGTTTTAAGCTTTTAAGAGGCTTAATCTACTGCTATTGAATTAAAAAGACATGAGGGTGAGCAAATTTACTTTTTCTTTTCTTTTGTAAACTATTCAACATGACTGAGGCTTTGGAGTTTTGAGCCATCTTTCCTTTTAACTGCACATTACAGTAGTTACATTTTAAAAACCATTCAATAATTTGCTCCGAAGTCAAACACTGACTTTTATAATGAGAGACCCTCTTCATTATCTCACCAATGAGTGTCTAGTGTCTTGAACTAAATGCATGGCCATATACACAAACATGCTTTTACCTCAATAATTCATAATCATGTAGGGATGTTGAATAATTTAACTGAACTTGAATGCTTTCTGCACAGTGGAGCTTTTACATTGGGCTTGATGAATCAGAAACTAGAAGAGGGAAAGAAAGTGAGAAGGGGGTTGGGGGACATAGTGCTAAGCTGTGTTTTCACCACAACACTCATTGATCAATAATTTAGCAAGACCCTTCGACTGGAACCGGTGCTCCCCAAAAAGACTTCATGCCAGTGACACAAACCAGTGCTGCTGTATCTTTAATCCACCATTACCTCATTTTGCACAAGGACAAAGGAGAATTCCACAAAAATGGAACTTAAAGGAATGCATTTTTCACATCCAACAATTTTCACCATTGTTGGAAATACTGAGGCAATTTTACAGTAAGGCTCTTTCACCTAGCAGATGCGGATTGCTGAAAAAATAGCATTGCCATTAAGGACCAATGTGGGTACTGCAGGGCAGCCATGCTTGTGTCCTCTCCATGCTAAAGGGCTGATTGGAAAAGATCACGCTCAGGGCAGTGCTTCATCACATGAGCTCCTGAGTTCCAGCCCCGCTCCCCGAACCATCATCAAAGGTGTGGAACAGTGAGAAACCGGCGCAACAACTCTGATCTCTGGTTGTTAAGGCACGGCAAGTGACTAATTAACACAATAGAAACCAGCAGGCGCCTGCAGAGCGCCTGGCTAAAATGAGGGAAGCTTGAATGTACCTGGATGTACCTTGTAGAGACAAGAAGAGAGTGAAGTTTAAACAGTATGCAGAGAGGGTTAGAATACATACTGGATACTACAGTTCCAGAAGCACTATACGAACATTGATTGTGGGTTTTCTGATCTTGGTTTGCAGACAATCCGACATTGGAATCACAGAGGGTGTTACCAATTTATATTTCAGCAGACATGATCTTGAAGCTTGCATCATACTTGGGCTCACCTTAATCTTCTTTTTGCCAGATCTAGTCACTATGAAATGCCTTTCAACTTATTTCCTTGCCAAAAGACCTTCATTGCTGTCCATCAGCATATGTTGTGATTTGCATGATGGTCCCCAGCATTGGTTACTGGTGTGCTGGTGTCCAAATCAGACTGTGTAACTTACTTTACCAGCAAAAACTATATATATATATATATATATATATATATATATATATATATATATATATATATATATATACAGTATATCTATAGTCTAGCCTGTATAGTAAAACAAATGTAGTCCAATTCCAATACACATAGATTTCTGTCCATTTTGGAAGGAGATAGTGTAGTTGTACCCAGCTGCAGTAAGTTAAATCAGCAAGACCAGCACCAAACCGACACCAGTATAAAGCCAGCTTGGAAATTCATGCTACTCTAAACTAGTATTTTCAACAGGGCTTTCACAGAAAGTTCAAAAAAACAATCCAGATTAAAGTTTAAGGAAAGAAAGCATCATACTCAACTGATACAGAAAGACAGAGAGAGCACTCCAGTCTACCGGAGAGAGCACAGTATGATGCCGAAGACATGGATTGTTAGTTATTCTCACCTGGCCCATGGGATTACTCAAACATTGTTCAAAGCTCAAACCAAGACAAGCAAAAAAAAAAAAAAAAAAAAAAAAAAAAATGCCCAAGGTTATGAGCAACCCTAACAGCTGAGAATCTGAATACAACGATATCTCCCCCATTTAGAGGTCAAGCTGGTCTTTGTCTGATTTGATTTATGATACAGATACTCACCTATGACTATTGAGGAAAATACATGTCATCCTGTGTTGCTTGCTTAGAAAAACACTGTCTGATCGCCACTGATAGATGAATCCGGTGGTAGCTGGAGCACGTGGCGATGGAGACAGGCAGAACATGTCCTAGACAGTGGTGGTTAATCTTCTGCATTCAGAGGTCCTATGTGTCCCCTCAAGTTCATGTTTTTTTCTGTTTTGATTAAAGTCTGCTGTATGAGCCCCCCCCCCCCCCCCCCCCCCCCGTTGCAAGGGGGGAAATGTTCTTTGAGGTGAGTTTCTGAAGTGAACTGACTTACCGCCATTGTTCAGGCATTGGATAAATACCTCAATCCATTGGAAAGAAAAATCACAAAGAAGATCTCTTTAATATGTCAATTGTTTCTCCTAGACAGCAATGAGAAGAAACTACACAATTGGACTTTTTGTTTTTCATTGAGTCTCATTGGTCTCTATAAGCACAATTAAGATATTAATGAGATTTGATTGGTTTGTTGTAATTCACCCAAAGAAAACATTTGATCAAATATGTAATAACTGAGCTGTATATATTTAGTATCAATCCAACATGTAGCACTCTATACTACTTAACATTGAATTCACCAGAATAAACACAGACATGGCTGGGAATCAAAAGACTTCAAGTGTGCCACCAGCCGCCATGGGAAAGGGCCACAGTGTCTCTCCACACATCTTGTCTTTGTCTTTCCTCCAGTAGAGAAAAGACAATAACAGTGGCTCAGATGAGGTGCATAGTCATGCAGGTTATATCTCCGCCTGTGTTCTACAAAGGCATGATGGGAACAAGCACTTAATTTGTGGTTAGGTCTTTATAGTGAGGTGTGCTTATCCCCACAGGAGTTCATTATATCCACAGGCTTACTTCATTGTTTTCTCCCCCCTTGACACACTCCTCTTGTGGGGTGATTTAATGCAATTCTCTTGGTTATAAACAACTGAAGTGCATGACCACAAACACGCCGCATATATTATCCTCTTGTTTTTCTACATCTTTTTTTCACTCTGGAATGTTATTCTATCATGTAAATGAGTCTGTACTGAAACACATTTTTTTAGCTGTTGTTATTATTCTTGTAAAGTATTATTTTAAGCCAAAAATATGTTTTTTGAATACACTAAGGTAGACTTTAGTATTTTAAATTATGTTATGCAATATTGAGGCCTGCAGAAATGATTTGAAGATGACATTAAAATGTCAAATGAAAGGATTTTTTTAAGTCATGTAAGCAGTTATGGCTGAATAAATAGTGAACAAAATTAACTTTCATGCTAACAAAATGACTTTAAACTGTAAATAAGTAGTTGAGAAATAAACATTTCATAATCTATAAATCTATAAATCAGATCCTGCAACTTGTTTGGCATTCACTAATTTGTTTGAAATAGTCCTGTGGAGACTAAATTAAATTACCTTATTTTTAAAATATATGTTTAAAAATAAGGTAATGAAAACTCCATGTATGTCTGTAATAGAACAGGTAAAAAATAATTTAAAGGGATTGTTCACCTATATGAGGATGAGTAAATGTAACCGGTCCTGCACTACCTGCTCCGAGCAGGATTCGAACCAGCATCTGCAAGCATTGGAGGCAGGCACAAATGAGGAGACTAAAGGTTACAGGACCTAGCATCTGTCGCTAATGCACCTCTTGAGTCAAGGGGAGTGAGGTTTACACATACAGCACAGCTATCATGTACCAGCTGGCTCCCGTTACACTCACCCCCCCAAATCTCACTCCCATCCGTGTCACGGCACCACTGTAACTGGTCCGGCTCGACCCGCTCCAAGCGGGATTCGAACTGGGGTCAGTCGGCATGGGAGGCTTGCACACTAATGAGGAGGCTAAAGGCTACAGCCTCTAGTGTCGCTAGTGCGCCTCTTGAGGCCAGGGGAATGAGGTTTACACATACCACACAGCAATCACATACCAGCTGGCTCCCATTTCATAAATAATGTCAAATTTTCAGTATTTGCCAATCACAGCTTTAAAAAGTCACGAGACCCACCATTAACCAATCATGTTTCCCGTACAATATATTTTGTCATGTAAGGTTGGTTGTACACTGCAGTTCAATTTAAACATTTTAAACATACATATTGAATGTTTTTTTATACTAATTATATTTCTCTTCTTTTGTCATGATTTCAAAATGTATTTTGTTTAAAATGTACATTTGTACATAGAGCTGATTTTATTAATTTTCAAAGCAGTGATTGTCTGTGATGCCAGACACCAGGTTATCCGGGACATTGATGCAGGGAACGGTGTAAGAAAGAGAAATAAAGAGGTAATTATGTGAAAGACAGTCAGTGTCCACGAACTAGATTCAATTTAATACTATACAGAAAGTTTATTTTAATTCGGCAGTGTTCAGACTGTGATAATAAGAGGCTGTATTTGTACAGGTGCAGTTTTACACATTCCTCTATACTCTACATGCCAGCAGAGTTTGGTATGTGTTGGTGAGCTAGTTTACGTTAGTTTGTGGATGTAAGCAAATATAATGTTTAAGACAAGTGCTCATTTTTCCCCTAATGATGATAGTGAATAAAGGTTCACACTGGATTAATTGCCACCCATCAGGCTTTATTAAATAGGTAAATTCTCTGACTTAGTATTGTATGTACTCCCTGTTTTTGTGTAGACTTTTATGTTGAAATTCTTGTTTAGTTCCCCGTTACTGTTTCCTGTGTTAGTTTTTAACACAGTTAAAGTCCTTTGTCCTTTATCGTTTAATTTCACGATTGGTTCACCCTGATTGTTTCCCCAGGTGTTCCTTGTTTCCCCTGGCTTCTTTGTCAGTCCTCACATGTGTTGTCATGTTCTGTGTCTGGTTCCCTGTGTTTTGAGTTCTTTGTTTATCTTTTGTTTCATTAAAAGCTGCATATAGATCCTCATTCCTGTCTCGTCACTTAGCATTGCTTCAAATATTTTTGGAATTAATTTATGCGAACCAAGTGAACAATTCATAAATTGCATGTGTGTTTTATATGAAGTACATTAAAAATGAAAGGAAAAAATATTGTTTATAGAAGATAAATTGCACTGTTTATTGCTTTACATAAAGTTCATTAAATGGTCATCAGACTATATTACATGATGTATGTTCATTTGTGTACACAATTGATTATGTAATACTAAACCATTAGGCTCTCATAAAAAAATTACCTTTGGGAGTTGGAAAATTTATAATATTTTTTTTTTTTTTCATTTTAATTGTCCATTTTACATTAATGTACACATTCATAGCATATTAATGTTAGTAACTCATTATAAATTATTCACAGTTGTCCACTTCACATTAAAGGAATGTTCCGGGTTCAATACAAGTTAAGCTCAATCAACAGCATTTGTGGCGTAATGCTGATTAACACAAAAAAATATATATTTTGACTCTTCCCTTCTTTTTTTAAAAATAAAAAAGCACAAATTTGGGTTACACTTACAATGGAAATGAATGGTGACCAATTTCTGAGTGAAACAATACTAACTTTTTCAAAAGTATAGCAACAAGACTAGCAATATGTGTGTAAACATGATTTTAATGTGATAAAATCACTTACTAACCTTTTCTTTGTATATTTACTGCCAATTTACAACTGCCATGATTATGTAATGCCAACAAACCCTAAAACGACTGCGAAAAATTATGATTTAAAGAACTTTACAGCTCAAATAATACATGAGTTTTAAGAGAATAATTAATGTAAGTGCTTTTATAAAATTATAAGCTTCATATTTGTATCTTCAAACCCTCCAAAAATTGGCCCCATTCACTTCCATTGTAAGTGCCTCACTGTAACCTCAAATTTTACAGGTAAGGAGGGATGAGTCTAAATACATTTTTGTGGTAATCAACATTATTGCTCAGATGATGTTGATTGAGCTTAACATGTACTGAACACAGAATATTCCTATAAGGTACACTCTCATGGCTTATTAATGTTAGTAAGTCATTAATAAATGGTTCACGGGTGTACACTTTAATTTAAGGTACAATTTTATAGGTTACTAATGTTGGTACAATGCCGGTCCTCCCTATACATAAACTAAGCAAGTTGCGTAGGGCCCCCTGATTCGCCATGGGGGCCCCATGCTGTCAAAGATGTTTACAGTAGCCCAGGTAATGATACATAATGTAGAAGTTCACATGGCCATGTTTTGAAGCGAAGCTAACATACTTCAGGAGAAGAAAAGAAGAAGAAAAAAATGGCAGAAATGTGAAATGTGACAGCATGAAGGTATTTACTATTTTTAAGGCCATTTTAATATATTTTAGGCATGATTTTCAATGATACTTTTAATAAAACTGCTCAAATAGTACTTTAAGACATTGCACACATTATAGGATCATTTTCTGTAAGGCTGCTTTGAAACAGTGTGTATTGAGAAAAACGCTACACAAATAAAATGGACTGACTGCCATTAATCACATTTAAAATCCTTAATTATTTTTACATTATCATTGCAAAGCTCATATTCCAGGTGTTCAGCTTCAATACTACAATGCCACATCGAAAGTAATTTCTTAATTTGTATCAGAAGTTCACATCAAATCATGCTAAATCAAAATGCAGCACATTTGTTTTAGAATGTAATGAAGTGCACACATCTGTTCAATCATGCAAGCTCTGCAAATATTAATTCATTTTTAGTCCAAATTTCCAAATTTAGATCTAAAACCTTTTTATATTTTCTCATATGCTTACTTCATATTTCTTGAGGAAAAAACTTTCCAGTTTTCCAGTAAATTATGCCTTCAAAAAATCAAACTCTCTTCTATGTTTGCTGTATTTTTTCAGAAAGCTAGGAGGTGCTAGAGCATTTTTATGGCATACAATGAGCTGCCAAACAAAATTTGATTTCATTTATTTAATTGGTCTTACTAACATTTAATAAGTTTCTACCTGTCTTTCAGCCTGTAATCATTTACTGTTCTATTATCTTTGATATGTTTTATTACTTAAAGTATGGTTAGGGGCGTTGAAAAACACAGTATGAGGAATAGTAATTTCGATGCTTACCTTAGCAAACACTTCTTATTAAACTACGCTTTTCTAACATCAGATTGATCACATTGTTAATTCGCTGATAGGAGGTCGAGAGTTCTGCTGTTGAAATTGGTCTGTGCACAGTGAAAATTGCTCCACTGCCCCCAGTGGTCGATGCTGGAAGTTGTGCTGAGGTGAATTGTCCCCAGGGTGGTGCCAAATGTGAGTTGTATTTTAGTTGTAAAATGACGTTATACAGTCAAAAGTAATGCATATTTCATTAACCCTACTACCTGACCCAAACCCAAAACCCAAAACTAACTGTCAATGGAGTAAAAATTATATTGTAGAGCAAAAATGCAACCTCGAAATCACGTTTACCATTGTTTATGTGAATGCAAATAAATCCTAATTTCCACAGAACCAGAACAAGTGTCTTGGAGGAGGATGCAATACACATTTGAATTGATGCAAAAATGTGTAATGACGGATGGCGCATGTCAGTAATTTGGCTGAATGTGGTCAATTTCATGGTACATGAGCATTCGGAAGCAGAATTTTGATTTCCCATGTGATCCTGTTGCAAACACGATAGACTTTTTGTTCCTCATTACAAAGATAAAAATATTCCAGACATTCATTGCTTTTTTTTTTCTTCTAGAAATGAAATAATGTCTGAACAGCAAAAACATGTTTTGGTATAATTAAGCTATGTTTCAATCGCATTGTGCAAAATTGACAAGCGTTTTACGGCAATAATGTCACAGCCATGGCATACACACTTTGCATAATTAAATCATTACTTCAACATTACATCTGTATGAAATCATAACTCAGGTTTGATAGAACACATGTCTAGTCTGCACAACAGTCATAATCAGTTATGGCACTGCACAGGTATATTAAGAAAGAAGTGTCTGCAAATCCAAATCATGACAAAACTATGAGTGACTACTGAATGTTGTTTTCTAATATCACAGTGGCTTTATTGCCTTAACGTCTGTTGGAGTTTCACTCACTCAATATTTACAGTCGGGTGCAGAAGTGATGACATGATTTAAGTGGACATTTGCTGAGGCAGTTTTTTATGTGAAGGCTTTTAGGAGCCGTCATTTTCAAGGCAACGATGGGCCCTTCCATTCCACCATTCCACAGGGGTGTTGTTTGAAGACATTCCTTGGAATAATGCAATTTTGACCCAGACATCCATGTTCCACAGGCTACCATTAGCTTCATGCTCCAACGTACACACACCTGCGACTGATACGCTCATGCCTTTGAGCTTCTCTGCTTACGTAAGGGCCATAACAGGCCTCTGGTTGCTATAAGGTAATGTGTGTTGAAAGCTGTGCTTGTGTTGTGGTGTATCTACAATAGTTCCTAGAGCAACACAAATCTGGTCATTCAGGGGTACTTTAACCCTGTTACTGCCAGAACAAAGGTCACCAAGTGACCTACTGACTGAGATACCTAAAATACTTCTTTTAAAGTTAGCAAGTAAATGGAGATGTATGGCATCTTAAAGGAATATTCTGGGTTCAATGCAAGTCAAGCTCAATAGACAGCATTTTAGGTATATTGTTGATTATCACTTGTCCGTCCTTTTCTTTAAAAAAAAAAAAAACGCAGAAATGGAGGTTACAGTGAGGCACTTACAATAGAAGTGAATGTGGTCAATTTTTGGAGGGTTTAAAGGCAGAAATGTGAAGCTTATAATTTAACAGAAGCACTTACGTTATTTCTTCTGTTAAAACTCATGTATTATTTGAGCTGTTAAGTAGACATTTTGACAGTCATTTCAGAGTTTTAGGGTTTGAGAGATTACGTTGTCATGGCAACAAAGTTGTAAAATTGGCTATAACTTTACACAGAAAAGGTTTACTTAGTGATTTTATGACACTAAAATCATGTTTACATGCATACTGTTTATGACTTGTGGTTAAACTTTTGAAAAAGTGATTATTTTAAAGTTCAAAAATTGCCCTCCCCATTCAATTCCATTGTAAGTGCTTCACTGTATCCCGCATTTTTCTTTTTTAAAAGAAAAGGAGAAGTAAGTCATAATTATTTTTTTATCAACATTATGTAAACAAACATTCGCTTTCTTTTAATGGAAAAGAGCAGCTCGGACATTCTGCCTAAAATCTCATTTTGTATTTCACAGAAGTGAGAAAAATAAATAGGGCTGAGTAAATGTTGACAAAATTGTAATTTTGGAGTAAACTCTTCCTTTAATATCTTAGTGTCTTAAGAATCTTAAGAATCCAACATGAGCATCATGCTGTCCCAATCAACAAACTAAAACCCAAAAGACAGTAACTTTAGATATTTAAGAAGGAAGCAAATTCCTGATATTTATGACCTTACATTTTAGATATAAAGAGCAGCATTTAATGACAAAAGCCCTCACCAGATTTTGTCCACTTCAGAGACTGATGATGTATGTAGATTTGACAAAACAATTGCAGCAATAGTTTTATTGAAAAATGTTCACCGATAATAAGGTTGGGCGTAGAATCATTCTTAAGCAGAGAGTGTTGCTCACACATTTACATCATTAGCACACACTAAAAACCTTCTATTGCATCATAAAGGCAGAATGAAAGAGAATTTGAAATAAATCATACTGATATGGCATACTTTCCTTTTGACTTGTTTAGCATACTTCAAAACAACCACGGAAGATGGAAGAGTAAAAAGTGCCAGAAGATAAACTACTGTACAGAACAAACATGAAATAAAAAGTTACGCTGGGCTTATTACCCACAGCAACTGCTGAACACCAGGTGAGTTTGTGGGCTGGGAGCTTCAGGCAGGTTCTGCTATAAGTTACTCTCTTCCAGTGGTTTTCAACTGGTGGATCACAACCTGAAATGGGTTGCAGTTCTGTTCTGATAGGGTCATGGACAGCAGGAAAACAATACTAAATGTAAATAATAGGACTGTTGATTTAGTGCATTAATTTAGTATTAAAAAAAATAATAATATGTAAATCATCATATCTTATATCTAATATTTTCTACCATCGGAGCAATTCAAGCTTAAAGTACAAGTAACTTCATGTTTTTAGGGGCCACATCAGTTGGGGGTAGTCAGTGAACTTCAACAAACCTCACAAGCAGCGTTGCCACATAAAAAGGGTCAGCTTAAAGGGACAGTTCACCAAAAAATGAAAATTCTCACATCATTTACTCACCATCATGCCATCCAAGATATGTATGACTTTCTTGTTTTCAAACTTAGCTCTTTTGGTCATTACAATGCAAGTGAATGGTGACCAAACCTTTGTGGCTCTAAAAATCACATAAAGGCTGCATAAATGTAATCCAAATGACAGTGGTTAAATCCATATCTTCAGAAGCTATATAACAGGAATGGGTGAGAAACAGAACAATATTTAAGTAATTTTTACTCTAAATCTCCAAATTAACTTTAATTTTCAGATGTGCAAGTGAAACTAAACAGGCATCATGTGTGACTTTCAGATGTGAAAGTGAAAGAAGAGATTTAGAGTTAAAAAAGGACTTACATTTGTATCTGTTTCTCACCCACACCTATTATATCACTTCTGAAGATATGGATTTAAACACTGGAGTCTTACGGATTACTTTTATGTTTCCTTTATGTGATTTTCAGAGTAACAAAGTCTGATCGCTATTCACTTGCATTGTATGAACCTACAGAGCTGAGATATACTTCTAAAAATCTTTATTTGTGTTCTGCTGAAAAATCATACACTTTTAGGATAGCATGAGAGTGAGTAAATGATAAGACTGTTATCCTTAAACTATTCCTTAAAGTTCTAGACACCTGGACAAAGCACAACAGAATGCAATGACCTCAAGATGTGATTTTCAACATTTCAATGTTTTAACTTAATAACTAATAATCACGCTGCTTATGATGATGAAAAATCAAAAAAGCATTTGTCTGACATACTGTATATGTACTACACATAAGAAGATATAATGAATAGCACAGACAGAATGTAAGAACGTGTCCTGTGAGAACAGTGTTGTGTTGTTAAATCAATGGTTTACATATCTGCTACAATAATGCAACATATTTCAATGTGAATATCTGAATTATTATTATTTATTTGAATTATCATGTATTATTTATATAAATTGTTCTTTATTTAAGAGTCTTTCTCATTAAATATTAATATATGTGATTAAATCAATGAATTATCGACAAGTCATGCAATTTAATTCAGTTAAACATTTAAATCACTTGACAGCCCTAGTAAATAATAAGATGTAACTAACCATATATTAAAATAAAAAATTTAATATACTTTTAAAATGTCAGAGATAATGCTTCCCATATCTTTTTTCTGTTGATGTCGATGAACAGCATAATCAAACAAACTCTTTGGTGTTTTGGCAAAAATTCATCTGTCAACTGGTAGAAGCTCGCCAAATTAGGCAGATGCCAACAAGGACAGCCTGCATAACATGACATCACTTGAAATGTTTTTTTTTATAAGACTACATAAGGTAAAAGAACATACGACCCAAACTTCATTAAGGCTATATCTACATTAATCTGGATACATTTTTGTTTAAAAACGCTCTCCGTCCACACTAGCATTTTCAAGCGTTTTCTAAAAGTTGCTCGTCCACACTGAACCATATGAAAAAGCTTAAATCATGTTACTGCACATGCGGAAAATCCCCATTGCATGTACGGTCTGAAAATGTACCGTATTGTCCTCGTGTTCCATCGCCAGATATCAATTTCACCTTTGAAGGAACGTGATGGTTGTACAAAGAAACATTTATGTTTAACAATGCTACCAAAGTGAGTATCCAGTACAACAGCACCGCTATAACACAGGCCGCCATCTTGATTGATTTGGTTGGATAGATCACATGAATGCGTCACATGACAACAAATACGGCATCATTTTCAGATAACCATTAAACCATTAGCACTGGATCCCCCCAGGGCTGCGTTCTTTCTCATCTGCTCTTCTCCCTGTACACTAACAGCTGCACCTCCAGTCACCAGTCCGTCAAGCTTCTGAAGTTCGCGGACGACACCTCCCTCATCGGACTCATCTCTGATGGTGACGAGTCCGCCTACAGGTGGGAGGTTGACCACCTGGTGACCTGGTGCAATCAAAACAACCTTGAGCTCAATGCTCTAAAGTCAGTGGAGATGGTTGTGGACTTCAGGAAGAACTCTGCCTCACCTGCACCTGCCCCCATCACCCTCTGCGACTCCACAATTGACACTGTGGAGTCTTTCCGCTTCCTGGGAACTATCATCTCCCAGGACCTCAAGTGGGAGCTGAACATCAGCTCCCTCATCAGGAAAGCACAACAGAGAATGTACTTCCTGTGGCAGCTGAAGAAATTCAACCTGCCGAAGACACTGATGGTGCACTTCTACACAGCCATCATCAAGTCCATCCTCACATTCTCCATCACTTTCTGGTACGGTGCTACTACTGCCAAGGACAAGGGCAGACTGCAGCGTGTCATCTGGTCTGCAGAGAAGGTGATTGGCTGCAATCTGCTGCCGCTCCAGGACCTGTACGCCTCCAGGACCCCGAAGCGTGCTGGAAAGATTGTGGCTGATCTTTCCCACCCCGGCCACAATCTCTTTGAGACACTCCCCTCTGGCAGAAGGCTGAGGTCCATCAGGACAAAAACCTCACGCCACAAGAACAGTTTCTTCCCATCCGCCACTTGCCTAATATAAAAAGGCCCGGTACCCACACTGACACTCTCCACACTCCACCTCTGGCTCTACATGCCACTGTACTTACTCTGCTGTACTGCTCTCTTTTATTTTATTCTTACTTTTAATATATACTGTGGGGACATATTTATTTTTATATTTATTTTGCTTTTATTTTAATACTTGTTTCTTATATTTAGAGATTGTGTGACACGCGCCTACAACACCAAAACAAATTCCTTGTATGCGTAAAAAAACGTACTTGGCAATAAAGCTTTTTCTGATTCTGATTCTGAGATATATCCGTTTTCACAGTCAACACTACAACGCGAAAATGCTGTTTTCAAATTGATCCACTATGGAGCATGTTTTCAAAAAGCTCAGTTTTCAGGGAGAAAAACGTTGTCTCAGTTTGGACGGAAGGCCAAAATGGAGAGAAAAAGATGCATTTTCAAACTAAAACATATTACCTAGTGTGGACGGGGCCTTAATACAGGTTTACTTACCATGATTATCAATATGGTTTGTGCCTGACTACAAAGTGTATTCTGCAGAAAATTAATGGCTGCCAAAAGCATTAAACCCTCAATACTTTAAAGAAAAGCCTAAAACAATATTTAGCCCACTATTGTTTCATGTGTTATGTTGGTGATGCTGAGCTTTCAAGGCTCAGACAGAGGAAGCTGCTTTAAGATCATTATGAAACGACACACACCCTGAGGCTCTAGCAGGGGCTAAAAAATACACCTGCATGAGTGCATGCATCAGGCGGACTCCAGGCCACTTGGCAGATAAATCGTGGTCTCTCCGACCAGGAGAGAGCCGGCCTCCAGGTGCTCCCGCTACACAGAGTGATATTTCTTTTCAGCTTGTTGCAGGGCTGTGGCACTGCTCGGGGACGCAGCCAGACTAAATGAAACACAGGCACTGTACAAGTTTCCAATCAAAATTTCCATAATTCATTTTCATGCCATTTTTTTCCTAGAGTGCATATTGGAGGGCGGTTTCAACAGGAAACCCCAACACACTCTCTTTCAGGGAGCGAGAATCCTGCCACAGGCTGTCGGAAGAAACTTCAATGAATTTAAAAAAGCAACCTGGTCTCAAACCAAATCGATAAATGGATCAAACTAGCTGGCTCTAAATGGACTCTTGGTATGGTTGGAGTCCCTTTAAGGCGAGTAAGTTTACTTGGTGGCCATATTGACAAGACACTCAAGCAGATATTTCTTTGTAGGCAATAAACTACAAACATCTTAACTTATAGACTTCCTTTAAACTATCTTTTGGGATGATGCAACTTTATAATGCCTCTGCAGCTTGGCAGAATATCAGCACTGATTCTCAACATTGTATATTTCAAAGCTACTTCCTCACAGTTTTTCTCACCTTATCAATAAATAAAGTATCTCTCTCTTTTCTCTCCTTTCCCTCTTGTTCTTGTGCTTTCCCTCAGCTTTTTAGTTGGCGTTGGATGTCTAGGGGCAACTCTAAAGAGCAGTAGCTATTCTCTTTGTCTGTATGTGGTTGAACGTTTTCCGGCAGTTTGCTTTGTGTTTTTCTTTGCACTCTCCCCGAAACCATTTTTCACTTTTTTTTTTTTATCTGAATGGGTCTCAAAATGACTAGCCAAGCCGATAATCACTTCTGATTGGGATGAATTTATTCTTTATTTTCTGTATTTCCTACAATACAAAAGCACTCAGACTGAGTCAACCACCCATAAGGCATGCACACACATTCTCTAACGCATGCTTACACATGCGCATGTTGCTATGGAGATGCGATTAAAGTTTAACTGTGCTCTCAAGCCAGACTTATCAGATCCTTCATCTTTGCTGTACCTCCACCTTTAAATTGTTTATGTCTCCTTTACATTTCATTTATTATACATTTTACTGACGGTTTTGTCAAAGAGCTTTTAATTAGAACTGGCAAAGGAGTGCATTTGGGAACTCACAACAAACAAGAAACTCAGCCAGCTTGTAATCCAAACATGAGAGTGAAATGTTCCTCCAGCAGTCTCTCTCTCTCTCTCTCTCTCTCTCTCTAACTGTTGAAAAGGTCTGGACACCAGGTGCTCATGTAGATGTAGAGCATTTTTCCCTGTGGCGTGATAAATTGGTCCACATAAAGAGGGTATTCATCCAAAAAACTACAGTCTGCCTCTCATAGACCATTGTAGAGGAAACAATAGACAGATAAAGCAAGAGATATCGCTTAATCAGTCAACATGAAGCTCAGTTTTTGCCATACTGTCCACATGTTGGACGGACTGATGTTTTTATTTTGCCACTTTTTAAAGCATTTGTGTACACCACCCAAAATACTTTTGTATGAAACAGTCAGGACTTAACAGAGTATTTTAGCTAAATAAAAAAAAAATAATTATATTCCATAACAGGAAATCTATATTAAATCGAATTCAAGCTCAATCAGCACCATCTGGAACCTGCTACTGATTACCACAGTAAAAAAAATGTAGACTCGTCCATCAGTTTAAACAAAAAAAGAAAACTGTGCATACTGAAATGTACATACAAATGTACTTAAGATGGAAGCAATTCAAGGATCAGCCCCTAAAAAACAACAAAATATTATTATTTACTTACATCATGTAATTTCAAACCCAAATTGTTTTTTTATTCTTCTGTGGAATGTAAAAGGAGAAATTATAATAACAGTGCATGGTGACCATGTAAAGATCCTAAAGCAACAAAAAAGCACCATAAAATTAGCACCTATAAAAAATTATTATAAATTAGACAGACAGACTGATGGATGGATGGATGGATGGATGGATGGATGGATAGATAGATACCAAAGGGAATTACAGTGCAAAAGCAAATCTTATTTAAAAGTATTCATAAATATAGATATTCCATTTAGGGCATAAACCAGTGTTATGAACTTGGCCTTAGTATTTTGTTTCTGTAACTTTCAAGTTGGCACATGAGAAGAACTTGTTTGATTAAATATTAACAACCACAATACAGAAGTGACAGCATACATCACTTTTGCTCTTGAAGGATGTGCTCTGCCTGAAAATGTCTCTCCGTTGAGTCCTTTTAGTGGAATCTTGCTTGCCAAAGCATTTCTTTGCATGCCTTTGCATGAGACAACAAAGATAATATTCTTGCCCATTTTACAATAGCAACACAAATAGCAGGACAACAAAAAGGACTTTAATTTCTTCCAACTCAGTTATCAGACAAGAGAAATGGAAGAAGAGGGAGAAGAAAGAAGACAAAGAAAGGCAAATCCTCAGTGGGAGACATCGCCTGAGGTAAGACACAGGTGGATGGAGCCAGGCGAAGGGTCACAGTAAAGATTTATATTATGTACAAAGTAAAGAACAAGAAGAAAAATGGCCGTCCGTGGAGCATTCCAGTGAAGCGAGTGAACCAGCTGTTCACGGAGCGCAGGGGGAAGTGGTCAGGTAACAGAGGCCTGGAAATAATAATCACAAGCCCATCTGCTGACCTGAGACTGCATGGCCCCTGGGCCCCAGGCACACGGCCCTCCGTATGGAGCTTATTGCCCCAACATGGGTAACATATTCCGCCAGGCGCAGGAGCGAAGGGGCTTCTGACACACGGCCACATGCTCCCATTCTGTGTTTGCTGAAACAATGCATGGGTTGGTAAAGGCCACAGCGTACAAAGAACAGATAGAGTGGGTTTCAAAAGTATGAGTATGGAAGTGAAAATGCTTTTATTTAGCATTTTTTCAGATTTAAAGATGAAGTGTAAAGTTTCTGCACCACTTGCATCACCAAATGGAATTAAAAAAATAATGGCTGTTTTGAAAACTGGTTTCTCGAGCAACACTGGATGAACAAACAAATAGTCCTGCCCCAAATGCATGTCATTGGTTAAGCCAAAGTTGCTGGACGGGATTCTCAAACAAAAAGAGTTATGTTTTAATTGTGCCCCCAAATCATCAGTGTTTACACTTCTCAAGGAAAAAAAAAAACATAAAATACGTAAATATTCAAATAAAAATGTGTGTGAAAAACTGAAATGAAAAATTTAAAAATCTGCAGGGCTGTCAATCAATTACATTTTTTATCATTAATTACATGACATGCCTATATCGCAAGTAATGGTGACACTTTACAATAACAGGTGACACCATTTATTAACATAAGTTAATGCATTTGGTATCATGAACAAACAATGAGCAATTAATTTTTTTCAGCATTTATTAAGCCTTGTCAATTATAGTTAATAAAAAATACAATTATTAATTGTTAATTCGTGTTAGTTCATAGTGCATTAACTAATGTAAAAAATAAATCTTTTGATTTTCAAATTATATTATTATATATTGAAATGTACATAAACCAAGATTAATAAATACTGTAAAGTATTGTTCATTGTTAGTTCAAGTTAACTAGTGTTAACTAATGTTAACAAATGGAATTCTAAAGTATAAACCAATTGACTGCATATACCAATTTTCTCTGAGAAAGGTAAATTCAATATATAATAATTTTTTTTAAAAAGTAAACAAATATAATAATATATATAATACTGTGACTTGTGGGGGGCTTGGTCATGTGTCAGTCTGCGTGAGAGGAAGAGTGGTAAGGCTTGTCACCTGGCCGTAATTACTTCTAACACCTGTCTCTCATTATAGTGATGGTGGAGGGAGACCTGAAAATGCATGCCAGAGCGGGGAGAGAGACCAAAGCCACCACCTAAAGCTGTGTGTGTCTGTTTGGCCACCAAAAGCCCTTTTGGTTTGAGTTTACATAAAGACTGAGAAAGAGTAATAAAACACTCAATTTGACTGTTAGCTGTTTCCTGACTCCTTTGCCCAGAACCCAAAGATCTTGTTACAAATACATATTTATTATTCAGATAATTGTGACAGATGAATAAAGCATTGATTAAACCAGGGATTTTCAAACTTTATTTGCCAAGGACCTCAAAATATGATGATCCCCTCACAGAGGACCCCTTTCCAAAAAAATAAAAATGCAGAGATATATTTTCATGTATAAATTACTATTTCCAGTCCCTGAGTATTGAGGAGTCTGATGGCTTGGGGGAAGAAGCTGTTACACAGTCTGGCCGTGAGGGCCTGAATGCTTCAGTACATCTTGCCAGACAGCAGAAGGGTGAAGAGTTTGTGTGAGGGGTGTGTGGGGTCATCCACAATGCTGGTTGCTTTGCAGATTCAGCATTTTATGTAAATGACTTTGATGAAGGGAAGAGAGACCCCTATGATCTTCTCAGCTGTCCTCATTATCCTCTGCAGGGCTTTGCGGTCCAAAATGGTGCAAGTCCCAAACCAGACAATGATGCAGCTGCTCAGGATGCTCTCAATAGTGCCTCTACAGAATGTAGTGAAGATGGGGGGTGGGAGATGTGATTTTCTCAGCCTTCAAAGAAAGTAGAGACGCTACTGGGCTTTCTTGGTAATAGAGATGGTGTTGAGGGACCAGGTGAGGTTTTCCGCCAGGTGAACACCAAGGAATTTGGTGCTCTTGCCGATCTCCACAGAGGAGCCGTCGATGTTCAGCGGAGAGTGTTCCCTATGTGCTCTCCTGAAGTCAACAACCATCTCTTTTGTTTTGTCCACATTCAGAGACAGGTTGTTGGCTCTACATCAGTCCGTTAGCCACTGCACCTCCTCTCTGTCTCTCTGTATGCTGACTCGTCATTCTTGCTGATGAGACCCACCACGGTCGTGTCATCGGCGAACTTGACGATGTGGTTCGAGCATTGCTGCACAGTCGTGAGTCAGCAGAGTGAACAGCAGTGGACTGAGCACACAGCCCTGGGGGGCTCCAGTGCTCAGTGTGGTGGTGGTGGAGATGCTGTTACCGATCCGGACTGACTGAGGTCTCCAAGTCAGGAAGTCCAGGATCCAGTTGCAGAGGGAGGTGTCCAGGCCCAGCAGGTTCAGCTTTCCAATCAGGTGCTGAGGAATGATTGTGTTGAATGCTGAGCTGAAGTCTATGAACAGCATTCGAATGTATGAGTCATTTTTATCTAGGTGGGTGAGGGCCAGATGGAGGGTGGTGGTGATGGCGTCGTCTGTTGAATGGTTGTGACGATACGCAAACTGCAGTGGGTCTAATGAAGGGGGCAGCTGGGTCTTAATGTGCCTCATGACGAGCCTCTTGAAGCACTTCATGATGATGGGTGTGAGCGCGACGGGACGGTAGTCATTGAGGCAGGAAACTGAAGACTTCTTTGGCATGGTGACAATGGTGGTGGCCTTGAAGCACGTTGGAATGACGGCGCTGCTCAGAGAGATGTTGAAGATGTTGGTAAGAACATCTGCCAGCTGGTCTGCACATCCTCTAAGCACTCTGCCAGGAATGTTGTCTGGTCCAGCAGCCTTCCGTGGGTTGACTCTGCTTAGAGTTTTTCTCACATCAGCCGTGGTAAGACAGAGCACCTGGTCGTTGGGAGGAGGGGTGGTCTTCCTCACCATCACGTTGTTCTGCGCCTCAAACCGAGCATAGAAGTCGTTCATCGTATCTGGAAGGGAGGCATCTTTGTCACAGGCAACTGATGTTGTCCTGTAGTTGGTGATGGCCTGGATGCCGTGCCACATGCGCCACGTGTCGCCGCTATCCTGATGGCCCAGGACAGATTGGCCCTCAATGTTCTTGGGGCTACCTTGTCACCTGCTCTGAAGCGAAGTCTCGGTTCCTCAGCAGCGCATGCACCTTCGCAGTCATCCACAGCTTCTGGTTGGAGCGTATGGTGATGGTCTTGGAGACATCATCAATGCACTTGCTGATGTAGCTGATCACTGATGCTGTGTATTCCTCCAAGTTGGTAGAGTCACCATATGTTGCAGCCTCCCTGAACATGTGCCAGTTAGTACACTCAAAGGAGTCCTGAAGAGCAGAAATGGCTCCTGCTGGCTTACCGCACATTGCTCCATTTCTGTCGGCACGAAACGAGGCGAGCCTGTCTAACTGAATTGCGGCATCCAGAACTCTGTCGCTGAGCCATGTCTCCATGAAAACAAAGACACAGCAGTCTCTAAACTCATGCTGCGTAGTCCGCTGGAGTCGGATATAGTCCAGTGTATTGTCCAGGGAGCAAACATTTGAGAGCAGGATAGACGGGAGAGCCGGCCGGCTAGGGTTTTTTTAAGCCTTGCATGGACCCCCGCCCTCTTGACGCGCTTCCGCTTCCTCGCACACTGCTTACGACGTCCTATCCCCCAGTCACCGACATCAGATGACAGCATGAAAGCAGCCTATATTAAAACCAAAAACTCATTAACCGATGAATACAATGATCTGATAATCAAATTAAGCTGTGACCTTTTACTGTCACAAATCATTGATGAAATACTCACATTTAGCATGTTAATTTAGATGATTATTATCCACCAAGGTGTTTCTATCCATTTCTCAGTTGTATCAGGTGTATTAATGACTCTCCTAATAAATATAGTATCTATGTGTGTATCAAATGCTCAACAATGGTGGCTTTACAAAGAATTCTACAGCTTGAGCACAGAAGGCAACGCAGAAGTAAGGAAGTGTATATAAATGCCTACATAAGGACAAATTTCTCCCCACTTGATGCTCTATCTGATGATGACATCATAAGAAAATTCTGGATTCCAAGGATCAAGATCCTTGAATTGCTTCAGGTTGTGAAACCACACCTTCAGAGGGCCACAAGAAAAGTCCAGCAGTGCAGTTCTTAGATACATTGCATATTGTTCTGTGGGAAATTTATTGGACGTGGTTGGTGATGGCCTGTGGCTCAGCCAGTCTTAGGTTAGCAAGCTTCGAAGGGACAACAATTGTGACAGTTACGCTGGAAGATCGATTCAAATAGAAGATCAAATTGAGCACCACAACTTTAAAACTTCCAAAACTCTCAGAGTGGATGGGGAAGCCTTTGAAAGGAATAGGGCATAGGGGTGATAAGTCTGCATAGAACACACCCCAGCTGCGGGAAATCAATGACGTCGACACACCAGAGTGGTTATCTGAGTTACCATAGACTTTGTTATTTTGAACCAGTCTGGGCCTCATTTTCCAAAAGCATCGTAACTTAAGTAGTACTTGAAAATGCTCGTAGATTAGCGAGGACACTGGAGTGATTGTACAGTGCTAAGAACATCGTAAGGACACAGACATATGCAGACACCTGCAGGACAATCACAGAAGGGAGCTCTCGCCCACACCACGCATTGTGTAGCACTGCTGTTACCATTTTCACTTTTGGAAGTAAACAGCAGAACTACATTTGATGGGTGAATGTCCACGCGTCTCCTTATTTTGCGCACTGCAATAACATGGTGAACCGCTTTATATTCAATTAATGCTTGTTGTCATTAGCAGGACCATACACAGGGCCTCCACTGTCTTCACTGATCCTAGTCTCGACCCACAGAGCAAATTTTGGAAACTAAATATTTTAACAATTTCCAGCAACATAAATTACAAAAATGTTTAAAGTTACGCACAAATAGCAATTGTTTGCTTGAGCCTTTAAGCAACTTGAACATAAACACTATTTTTTTTTTAGGATCTGCTAACTATATATTGTTTACTGTGACTGCAAAAAATTAAGTTGGAACTTCAAAATGTAATTGCTCCATTGGTATGAAAACACCTTATTACAGAATTTCTGTATAGTCATGGCTGATGATCAATTGTGTTAATTTTTTAAAAACATTTTTTCTTTGTAAACAAGTGGAGAAATTTCATGTAATTTAACCTTAGTCATAAATTAGACATGGCCCCTTTAAGAGTTTTGCGACCCCCGCTTTCTGGTACTCTATTGTGTTAAAGAAGTGAAAACAAACGTTGCGCAAGAGAGCTCCCGGTTCTGTTCATTGGTTGATAATTATTTGGGTAAATATTGAATTCTACACTAAATGTTGTTATATTGCATTAAACATGTGTTCACAAGAGTCATATGTTATAATTGAGTGTTTGTTATGGGATATTTTTGAAGTATGCATATGGATTGCATGTGTGAAGTTTGTGGACCTCGTTTTTTCACATGTAGGACTGTGTATGTAAATTTAGTATTGATTGTATCTTATTTATTGATTTATAGCCCAGAGTGTTTTCCAATTAAGTGAATAACTGTAACAAGTGTACTGAGAACAGGTATAATGAGAATTTTCTTCTATTAAACTGCAACACATAACCTTGAAGCCTGGTTAAAAATAAGTAAAATACTGTGAGTGATTTAAGCATGTGTTAAATGCATAAAATGCTTTGAATTATTTAAGCAAGTACTTGAATGTATAAAATGCTGTGAATTTTATAAGCAGGTATTAAGTATGTGTTGAAGTATATGGTTAAGCTAATGCCATGTTTGTATTTTCTTTTGACATTAGCCTCTACCGTATTTCATTATTCTATTTCGTTGAACCATATCTAATTTTTGTATTTCATTTTTTTAAATAATGTTTTTAAAATACAATACAGCCCCATCTACCTTTTTTTGAACAACTGTCAGATACCCCCCCCCACCAAAAACAAAAATATTTTTGTATCCTGTGTAATTTATAACTCACCAACTACATCTTTTTGATACAATGTATCACACTGAATTGACATTGACAAATCTACAGCCTTACTAATTAGGTATGTAAAATGATGATCCATGTTATCCAGCATAATTTGAGAATGTTCTAAAGAGCATCTTGTGTGCTACAATGGAAGCTAGGATATCTGACCTTTTATACAAAGGAGTTAAAATGGTCAGTCATAAGTTTGCTTACTTGATTAGTGACTTAGAGGTCTGAAATAATAAATATTTAATATATGAATTACTTTAAGTCACAATCTTTTTATGTTTCTTTGTTTACAATTTCTCAAAATTGATATTAGATCAAATTAGGTCCATTGATCGCTATTTTTATTGTGGAAACCCCTGTACAGTTTATTGTTTTCCACATAGGGGTAAATGCTAGTACAACTGTGCATCTGAAAAAATAGAACCCTGTTGCCGTTCTGTTTATGCAGAGTGATTGTTTTAGATCTGCACATTCATCTAATGCCTGTTATCCCAAAGCAAGTGTGATGATTTATCAGACTTGTTTTAAATATGATGAATTTCACGCAGCAGAATAATACACAGAGGGCGCGTTTCAACATCAATGCTGAAATGCCTAGAGAAAGCCACTCCAGGAGCTCATATGTCTAAAAGCCAAACTAGTTTAATTGAATCATTTATTTGGCACTTAATAGCAGCTTGAGATAGCACATTAACCAAACCTGGGATTAAAACATTTATCATATTAGAGTTCTTATTGCTGATTTCCAGCTCAGCATCCGTAATGGCCTCTCCTGGAACAAATCAATATTGTGTTATACTGTAATTGACTGATTAGGAGGCTGAGAAGATTGAAAAGTCGAATTATAATTATACTTGATAAAAATGAAGCGCTGAAAGAAGAACGTGAGTAGAAGTCACAAGGATAGGCCAAATCCAAAGGCCTGTTGACTAATAGCAAATGGTCTGGTCCATATTGCAGATTAGTTTTACAAGAATCACCTGCTTACATATTATGAGACTGTGATTGACATGTAAAGCAACCAAGTACAGTCAGAGCTGAATCTGAGACCCCCACTAGAAGGCCCATCTCCAAGCCACTCTGCTCTCCCTTTGAACCCACTTAACTGGAAGCATTGACAGCCGTTGACTGTTCAACATGACCGTGGCTGATAATTACAAGCATCAGGGCTCTGCAAAGAAGAGAATTTTTTAAACTGAAACCTAGCATCTGCTGTGAGTACTTATCGTCACCACAGTGAACATGGTGCCTTGGTATGTCAGGAACATAGCCCTAGTCTAAAATATGAAGAATACACAAGACATAAATCACCCCCGGTTCAGGACAGGCGCGTGGGCCATAGAAGAGGCGCTCAAGGAGGGAAGTGCTGAAGAAGACCTTACAGAATGTCTATTGAGATAAGTAAATATATGCCTAACAACCAAAGCCCATATCACATATGGGCTTTTCACACTTGAAATTGCTCATAAAATCAATTATTTAAACGACCATAGGAATGATCTGAACACTAGGGGAGGAACACATTCTAACACCCGGACTACACCGGATGCGAACAGCACAACGTGTCAAAAGCAATAGAATCCATTATAATCAATTTTGCTCTCTACACTGGAAGCATCCATTGCAGCGAGCCGACAGTAATCAATTGTCACGTTCCATTTTTGCTGGCACTACTACTGCCAACAACACAAATAACAGTTTAGAACATTTGTGTCGACGCATCCAGTGTGTACAGACTCAAGCCGGTGTGTCACTTCAACAGATGTGCCCTGTGTACACAGGGCATTCTTTTCTAAAAAAAAAAAAAAGACATGGCACTAAAAAAGATATGCCACAAAAACCACCACTACCACTAATCTTAATAGAATATCATTTAGTTCAATTAAGCAAAATAAACATTAAAATATACATATATTTTCACAAAAAGTATGTGTGTTGGGGGGGTGGTAATAATGGTTCCCACGCCCTTGGATTTAAACAACTTTACAACTTAAAAAATATAATACAAAAATGCTGTCTATTAAGCTTAACTTGTATTGAACATGGAAGAATACCTTAAGTTAATGCTTGAAAGCTACAGGTTGGTGGGGAAGTTGTGTGAAAATGTAAAAAGCGATACTAACCAAACTCTGGCGGAAAGTTTCATATGAAAGAGTTACTGGTGTTAACCTTCCTTCAAAATTAAAATTAGAGATGCAGCACAGTAGTTAGTGCGAAGCTCACGATATATAAGGAGCTATTGTGTCCATAGTGGTGCAGGTTTGAATCCAGTCTAGGTCATGCACTGTTCCACCTGTCTTTCCTATTGTTTCTCCACTTTTCTTTTTCTGTATTAACAGAAAAAGGCCAATAAATTGCATGAAAATTGGCAGCCTGGTCTCACGGTGAAAACGTGAATATTTACATTCTTGCAAAACTTGTTTTACACGTGTCAAGGTACAATTCCCTGCAGTTTCCAGGAGAAATTAACACTGAAGGTGCTACAACAACTGTGTGTTTTATTCACTTTCTCAAAATCATGACTATGATGGCTGATTATGACTTTATAAATAAAAAATTTGGGTGAGCTCCACTAATAATTAAATTTCCTGTAATTGCTGATCATTTGAGAGTCAAATCTTATCAAAACAATTGAACAACTTTTATTGCCAACCTTTCAAAAGATGGTAACCCTCCCAAAAAGCCTAAGATCAATGTATAAATATCTACGCACTCATACACCTCATACACTCTCTCAAGTAAGAGCTCCCTGACATGCATTCAATATGCATAATACAAAAGCAACCTTTACTGGCTCTGATGAAGAGCGGTAAACAGATCATCGCCCCATCACAGCTGCCATATTGCTGACCTAAACAGATGATTTGTCTTATATGGCAGCCTAGGAAGTTCCCAAGCAGACTGTCAGTGACGATAATATTGATGCAGTTTGAGGACTGAAGAAAACAAGAACTTTGCTGAGGTTCCATTTTGAAGCAAGAAAGAGATCCACAAAGCGGTGGCCAATTTTAATTACATAGATTCAGCTCCGCAAAATGTAGAATTCTTGCAAACAGTCAGCACAGTCTGTGTTTTCTCTCGCTGCCAAGTGGTGATGGTGCGTTTTGTAAAGACTTGCACTTCAGACAGTCAATACACAAAAACCAGCAACACAAAGGCTTAGTTTTGCAGCTATCAACATAATATGTGAACGTTCTATGACAGAGGTGGCAAAAAAATTGCACGCATTATTCAAAAGCCAAACTTAAAAATGATAACCATTGCAAAATTCAGACTGACAGGGAGAAATATGAATTGTGTGCTAGATATATCATGACATATAGTGATGATAATACTATTTATACGAAGAAGTGAGATGTTTGTTTTTTACTCCACAGAAGCTAATTTCATATTTTATGAACAGTTCTGTTTTCTTGCATAAGCACATGACAACCAATCAAAAGCCAACGTGTCAAAGCTGTCAATTATTTCTGCCATAACTCCACGAGTTTGCAAGAACAGGATTTTTCTCTGATATATATGCAATATAACACTGTTTCTCTTATTTTGTGTTTTGACTTTCTGCCTTTAATACAGATTAATACAATTATGTAATTTTAGCATAGTTCTTTCCTGCCTTGTCTATAGTTTTCTGTATGTGATCTTTTATTATTTATTGTGATACCTCAAGAAGTTGGTTGAGAAAATGTCAAGAGTACATGTCGACATAGAGGAAGGGTGAATGATACCAGCTGCCAGAGAATCATTGATATACCTTTTCATGGCCTTCCTCTCTGCAGCTGAGAGCGAATACAGCCATCCCTGAGGCGGCAAAGTGCCAGGAAGCAGTTCAGTCGCATAGTCGTACAGGCGATGAGGAGGAAGGGTTGTGGTGAGGAACCAGTTGAACACAGCCCTCAAGTCATGGTATGTTAACGGTACACCAGGTAAGTCCAACGGTTCATCCTGAATTGAAACACATGACTGAGCAGAGGAAACATCAGAGTTAAGTAATGCCTGACCGATATATCAGTTGGCCAATATTAGCCTTTCACCGGTATATCGGTATCAGCGTATATGTTATATGATATGCGCAGATATGAAAACTTTTTTTCAGAACATATAATGCTTTACAATGCTTTAGAATTAGTGTCATTATGTAGTTTGTCCAACAGAGCATGCTCTGATTCCATTGTTTACAGAGCTGACTCTGAGCTGATGGTGGCTCTGCAGGCAGGGCGGAGTTGAGCGGTGTCTTCTCAGTAAGTTTCTAACTAGTTTGTGAAATACATACTGAAAAGTTACCATGTCACTCATGTCTGTTTGCTGTTAACCAGCTATAGTTTGTCAGTGCATTAAGCAATGTAGCAGATTGAAAGGTAAACACCAGAGCATCTTTTTGCAGCTCAGTAGACAACAGTGCGGTGGTGGATTATGTCTGTTGAGTGTTGATTTCATGCTACATTGTTACCTAGTTGGTGAGACGCAATGTTGGTCCATCTTTTACACTCTGTGACAATGAGCTTATAGCTAACTAGCTAACAACGTATCTACTTTCATTGCTTGTTTCATTTCATGTGCAAACATGTACTCACCAAACTGTTTTGTTCAGAATTGACAGTTTGGTACCCCTGTAACCAAACAATTCCAGTCGTAGCACTTATAAAATGTAATATTTAAAATTACATAACGAATTTCCACCGTTGAATGTTTCGCCAGAACTTGTATAGCAGAATACGCTGTAACACCACTGCTGATGTTTATCTCTTGTCTCGGCAGGTGTAAATGCTTCTTGTTTTACAACCTGCCAATAATTGACTGGCAGTATTAAAATAGTCAGCTTTTGACTGATAGTAAAAAGTACTACTGGTGTTTATTTAGCTATTTATTTTATTTATATTTATTCTTTATTTTAATGGTAGGCATTTGACTGATACTAAACAGTACTGATGTTTATTTAGCTATTTATTTTATATGAAATTATTCTTTATTTTAGTGGTCAGCAACTGACTGATACTAAACATACTATACTAATGTTTTTAAGTTATTTATTGTATTTTTTCTTTATTTTCTCAGTGTTCATTTCTAGAATTTGTTTACAATGTATAATAATAATAATGTCAAATATTCTTTGATAAAAATGTTTGTTTAGGAAAGCAGCCTTCTGAGTACTTTGCATAGTCATATCGGTGAAAAATCGGTGCACAATACACATAGAAAAGGTCTGTTTTCATTCCAGCTCAAAAATTAACTACGTTGGCCACCAAATTGGTAATAGATTAATTTTCCCCCTCTAAAATCGGTATCGGTCTCAAAAATCTAGAGTTACAACAAACAATAAGGACGCCAAGCAAGAACAGGGTTGGTTGACTGTGGCAGCGGGGGCTTGGTCAAGCGCCCATCCGGAGAGGGAAAGCGGTAAGGGCGCTTGCACCTGAGCTAAATTATGTCTAACGCCTGTCTCTAATTTAAGTGAGTACGGGGAGACCGGCATAGAAGAGCCTCAATGCCTCCAGTTCAAGAGAGAGCTGCCAGTCCAGTGTTGGCAAGAGACAGTGAACCAATTGTTAGACGAAAGAGTTTATGTTTATCACATCCACATCTTGCACTACCCCTGTCTGTCTGAAGCCTGGAATTAAAGAGCCTTACCTTTGTGTCGAACCCTGCTCCCGTGTCCTCCTTCCTGTCTTGTGAACCTGAACTGTTTACACTGGTGCCGAAACCCGGGAAAAATAAGGTTGTATATCGTACATCCAAAGATGGAGGAAGGTCGTCCCGTAGAGTCCTCCCAGCTGGTCGAAGTCCTCCAGTCCCTAACAGTCCCTGCTAGAGCTCAGGCAAGACCAAGATCGGCGGTTCTGCGAGATCGTGCGGGCCCAAGCAGAGGATCGACAGGCCATCCGGAGCTTCCACAGCCAGGAGACTGCTCCAGCCACAGTCGCGACCCCGGACAGCCGTGCCATGTTACCCCCGCCCACGTTACAGAAGATGGGGGCGGCTGACAATGCAGAAGCTTTTTTGAACTTGTTCGAGTGAACCGCTGAAATCTGGGGCTGGCCGCAGCATCAGTGGGCAGCCCGCCTTGTTCCTCTTCTGTCCGGGGAAGCCCAACTCGCGGCTCAACAACTGCCGGCAACAAACCTCCTGGCCTACGCTGATTTGAGGAAAGCCATTTTGCAACGGGTTGGTCGGAGCCCTGAAGAAAACCGCCAACTCATCCGGGATATGAAGCTGGAAAAGTCTGACCGCCCGTTCGCCTTTGCCCAGCGGCTCCGTGATGCCTGCTGTAGGTGGCTGCTAGTGGGGGGCCATGACATCGAGGGACTCATCGATCAGGTGGTGCTGGAGCAGTTCGTCCAACGCTTGCCCAGGAGAACGGTGGAGTGGGCCCAGTGCCACCGCCCGGCGTCACTGGATACAGCCGTCCAGCTAGCAGAGGACCACAGGGTGGATGAGCCTCCTCTCTCTCTCTCTCTTGAACTGGAGGCATTGAGGCTCTATTATGCCGGTCTCCCCGTACTCAATGAAATTAGAGACAGGTGTTAGACATAATTTAGCTCAGGTGCAAGCACCCTTACCGCTTTCCCTCTCCGGATGGGCGCTTGACCACGCCCCCGCTGCTACATTGACCAATTTATTTGTAGGTTGTGCATTACAAACCAAGGATGCCCCAACACTACCGGTGCCGATGGAGATTGGATAAGGTTGAAGGACAACTGTGGATTGGGTGATAATGGACAGCGGCGTGCCACTTAGGGTGTGGGCGGTGATGTGTCTTTCTAACTGGACCATAGGAAGTCGCCATTTAGAAGCCAATTCGAAATCCATACAGTTCCCTTCAGCTCCGGAATCAACCAAGGCAGAATCTGTGTGCCAGGCAGATCCATAATGCTGCCGGGCCGAGAGAAAGTGTTGCATTCAGCAGTAACCCCACTCCAACTGACGAGCGATGTCTTTTACCAGACCAGGGTAGATGGAATGTGGCGGCAACAGTGGCGACGGCATTGGGTCAGGCGTTGATAACTCAGATTTCCAAATCCACCAAGTCATCAAAGTGCGGAGGCAAATCCAAAGAATAAATCTTGTCCAGAATGTCGTTAGAAAGACCATGCAGAAATCGATCCCACATAGCGTGGTCATTCCTCTCACAAGAAGTAGCTGGTGTGCAAATTCAGTCGAATAATCTGATACACATAGAGGATAAAACCCTTGCTGCCTCCCAACCTTGAGTCAAGCGTTCAAACAATCAGCGGAGCTCCGTAGTAAAGGCAAGATAGGAAGTGCAGCAGGGATGTCTGTTGTCCCACATGGCAGTGCCCCATTTGCCAGCCCTTCTGATAAGAAGTGTAATCACACGGGCCACCTTCATTATATCCAAAGAGAAAGTTGAGTGCTGTAACATGAAGAACAGGGAACATTGCGAAAGGAATGCGCTGTAGGATTCAGCTGGAGCTGTAGGGGGAAAAGCGTCCAGGAGCCAGATGAACCACCGGAGCCGGTAAGGAAACTTCCAGAGAGGGGCCGAGAGCTGCTGAACAAAGGAGGTGAGCTCAATGATCTGTGAGGCCATCATCTCCAAAGTCCGGTTCGAGGCAGTGATTTGATCCTGCTGACATCCCAACAAGACTCCCTGATGAGAGAGGGTGGAGCAAAGAGTGAAATCTTCCGCTGGGTCCATACTTGGATAGATTGTCCTGTAACAAACGATAATGAGACAAACAGACCCAAGGGCAGAGTAACAGTTCAAAGGGTTTTTTAACAGTAATAATGAGCAGTCACTTTATTGAGGAATATAGAAAATCCCAACACCGACTGCAGCAGCGGGAAGCGATCTCCACTGGCGTGCATGTCATAGTCACGCATAGGGCTGCCCATGAAGAGGATGAGTGAATGAATTGTTGAAGTCCAGAAAAGATTAGTAGAATCCTCTGTTGAAGCTTAGTGAGAGATGCAGAACAATGGCCAGCAGAGATGAGTGAACTTGACTCCAGACATGCGGGCAGAGACAAGGTATCCTCAGTGGAAGACCAGCTGACATACAGCAATACTGGAAGGCAACCACACACCTGACATACAGGCAAACCAACAGATACACAAGACAGGACCAACTAGGCAGAGAGAGTGAGGTTAGTATTCAACATCAAACAACAATCTATCAAAGATACTGAGAATGTGATGGGCTTAAGAAAGGAGTGAATAATGGGAGAACAGATGTTGCTCAGAATGCTAATCAGTGGCATGATCAGCGTTCCCCCGGGAAAAATCAGTGTTCATATGGACCGCGACTTGATCAATACAACAGTTTCTTTTATCTGAAATAACTTTTACTATGTGAAACTCTTTATGTTTCAATGTATTTTGCCCTAATCAGCCTCACATAGCTATGGTGGAAAGCACCGCGCTAACCCTCCCCCTCTCTTTCGCTCTCACACACACTCGCTGTGACTTACTGGGATTGTAAACAGTTGTTTTGCAATAGAAAAGAATTCTATATACATGAATGCCAATGCTCGCTGCTGCTGAGATTTCAACTTACACATTGGCAATTTGAAGCTATGTTATTCCTGATGAGAGCCACTTTAAACACAGATATTGTCCACACACAATATCTCTCAGTTTCTCTCTTTTTCTCGCACACACACACACAAACACACAAACACACACACAATCACATACTCATATTTGTTTTGCTATACTTGTGAGGACATTTCATAGACTTTCATTGATTTTATAGCAGGCTAAAGATATATTCTATCCCCAATCCCTAACTCTATCCGTAACCCAAACCCTCATAGAAACCTGTGCACTTCATTAGATTTAAAGATGTACATAATTTAGGTGATTTATGAGCCTTTTTATACTAGTGAGGACCAGCTAAAATGTCCTCACAAATGGGTTCTCTAGCACTTTCATATACTTGTGAGGACGTTTAAAAAAAATTGGCACTCACAAATATAGCAAAACCTGCACACACACACACACACCGACACACAAGCAGGTGCTTGAGCTGTATTAAAGCTAGAAAGACTTGATCAATCCAACAGTTTCTATATTATCTAAAATATCTGTGGGAAACACCCTTGTAATCCCCTCCACCTCTCTTAAGCTCTCTCACACACGTGGACACACAGACATATGTTCATTACGCACACAAATACTCGAGAGTGAAAAAAAGAGCCATCATGTCAGCACACATCTGCATCTCAGGGTTGAAAACAGTTGTTAAGGTTTACATTGGAGAATCTATGTACAAAATTGGCAACACTGCTGCTGCTGAGAAATGCTTAAACTTACATCTTGGCAATTTTGAAGCGATATTACTCTGATGAGAGCTGCAACAAAAAAGGTAACCCCAGAAGCGATCTCGAGAGTTTCTCTCTTTCGATCCCTCAAAAACAAACTTACACACATGCACAAATGCACTAACTTATTACACCAGTAAGTGCTCCAGTAAAGCAGCACAAGCCTTGCAATCCTCTTTTGCTACTTCTAAAGTGATGTTTTCGAACGAGCAGTGAAGGCTCATGCTGTCAGAGCAAGATGCTGAATCTTTGTTGGAAGAAAGTAGTTTTAGGGACAAAACCCAGAATATGTCTTAACATAAACCCTAAATGATACCTTAAGGTATGGTAACAGTGGTATAAGTAAAATAATTGACTCTGGCCTGTTGAATTATTGAAAAATGGTGCACACCCGAGTGTGCTCATCATGACCACATTACCACCTTGGGTGTGCATTAATTTTCAATAATTCATTCATAATTAAATTATTCCTTCCTTCCTATATATATATATATATATATATATATTTCATATCATTATCAGTGGTGATTCTCAGAAAGATTCTCATTACTGTAATAATGTCACTTTATTGTATTACAGTAAAAATACATTATTTTTCATTAAAAGCAATCTAAATTGAGGCCAATACAACAAAAACTAATTTGTATAAATACTTTACTATTTAAATAATATTATTTTTTATTATATATCATCATAATATATCATAATAATATATCATAATGATAATCTTATTTTCTTGCAGACACAATTGCTTACTCCATGCTCTACCAGTTAACCTACAGCAACACTTCATTTATTATATCTTTCTTTTGATTTTGCAGTCAAATATGACCCGGACATGCTCTTGACAGGTTCCGTGTGATCCACCCTTTTTGGGCTGCATGGATTCTACATTTCAAAGTATGACTGTGTGAGTGTGTATGTAGCCCTATAGCACTAACTGTACGGTGCTGCTTCCTGTATTACATACAAATTGATCTGTTTCACCGCTGCATGCCCAGCTCTCAGTCAAAAAGGAAGAAAACAGGCGAGGAGAAATTATCCGTGTTCTATACGGATCGCCTCAGGCATGAATTAGTTTCCACCTGCCCTCCTCTGTTACGCACTTAGCACCCTCTTTCTCTCTGTAATGGCAGTTGGCGAAAGCCAGAGGCTGAAAAAACTCTTTATGTTGGCTGGTTTGTTTTCAAGGCTGAGTGTGGAGGTGGCCATGGATAATTTTGCCGGGTTAACTACTCTGACCTAAAGGTAATTGTCATAAAAAGTGCTGTCATATGCCTTTTACATCTCCCCTTCTGTGTCTTTCTCTAGTGTGTCTGCTGGTGTGAGCTTGCCTGCTGAATGAGAACGAGAGGAGAAAACCATCCAGCTACTAAACTAGCTGTATGCAGCATTCACAGTTCCACACAGAACTTTAAAGGAATAGTTCACCCAAAAATGAAAATTATCTCTGTATTCACTTAACCTGATGCCATCCCAGATGTGTTTGAATGTTTTCCTTCAGAAGAACACAAATGAAGATTTTCAGAAGTGTTACACACTCTTTGGTTGAAGTCTTTAAAACAATTTTTTTAACCACTCCGCAGATTTCATACTAGCAAACTATAGTTTTGGTAAGTAACTTCACAGGACATCTTCTTTGTGCATGACACAAGTAATTTTTCAAACAATTGTTTACAGACAGATTGTTTCACTTTTAATTGATTATATCAGAGTTCCAGTAGGTCAGAAGTTTACATACACTATGTTAACTGTGCCTCTAAGTAGCTTGGAAAATACCAAAAAATTAGGCAATTAGCCGATTAGCTTCTTATATACTAATTGGCTAATTGTAGTAAATTTGAGGTGTACCTGTGGATGTATTTTAAGGTCTACCTTCAAACTCAGTGCCTTTTGCTTGACATCATGGGAAATTCAAAAGAAATCAGCCTAGACCTAAAAAAAAACTAAAAAGTCTGATTCATCCTTGGGAGCAATTTCCAAACGCCTGAAGGCATCACGTTCATATGTAGAAACAATAGTACGCAAGTATAAACACTATGGGACCACGCAGCCATCATAACTCTCAGGAAGGAGACACATTCTGTCTCCTTGAGATGAACAAAGTTTGGTGCGAAAAGTGCAAATCAATCCCAGAACAACAGCAATAGACCTTGTGAAGATGCTGGATGACACAGGTAGAGAAGTATCTATATCCACAGTAAAACGAGTCCTGTATCGACATAAACTGAAAGGCTGCTCAGCCAGGAAGAAGCCACCGCTCCAAAACCGCCATAAAAAAGCCAGACTACAGTTTGCAAGTGCACATGGGGACAAAGATCTTAATTTTTGCAGAAATGTTCTCTGGTCTGATTAAACAAAAATGGAACTGTTTGGCCATAATGACCATTGTTATGATTGGAGGAAAAAGGGTGAGGCTTGCAAGCCAAAGAACACTATCTCAACCGTGAAAGCATGTTAGTTGCAGCATCATGTTGTGGGGGTGCTTTGCTGGTGCACTTCACAAAATAGATGGCACAAATGAGTCTTCCAAATTAACAATGACCCCAAGCATACCTCCAAATTTGTGGCAAAATGGCTGAAGGATAACAAAATCAAGGTATTGGAGTGGCCATCACAAAGCCCTGACAACAAACCGATAGACAATTTGTGGTCAGAACCGAAAAAGCATGTTCGAGCAAGGTGGCCTACAAAACGAACTATGTGATACGTCAACTGCAGACATGAAGCTCTTTTTAAAAGTTAATGATGTTTTAATTATCGATTTATCTTTTGCACAAATTTATCGATTTGCTTCAGAAGATATTCATTGATCGACTGGAGTAGCATGTATTACTTTTTTGCTGCCTAAATGTGACTTTTGGACCGTCAATGTGCTTGCACCAATTTACTTTCTTTTTAAGGAGCTGACAGAGCTCTATCTTCTTTTAAAAATCTTTATTTGTGTTCTGCTGAAGAAAGACAGTCATAAACATCTGGGATTGCATCAGAGTAAGTGAATAATGAGATAATTTTTATTTTTGGGTGATCTATTCCTTTAAGAGATGTTTTGCAGTGACGCACATGCTCTTAATGTGTAATTTACTGTCTATTACATCTTCTTCTAGCATTTCTTCATGACAGCAATGGCTCAAATGTGAGTATTTCCACCTTGTGGATCCACTATTTTCTCTAATTTGGGTAAATAATTGCAGGTGCTAGAGCATTCTGCACGTTCAAAGACATGTGGTTAGAAAAATAGGGCTTCACGCATTCAGTGCTTGAGCACTCTACTGATGACGAGATTTGCATCACGCGTCCTGTAAGCGAACACTCAGAGTTCTGATGTTTTTTTTGGAGCTTGGCAATATAAATATGAACTAGACTAGACTATATTGACTTGACTTGGCTTGGTGGAACAATAACACAACGTACACCAACAATGTTACATTAACAATACCTGTCAAGAGACAATGGCAAACATGAGTGCTAAAATAAACTGACAGGGGTAACAAGTAAACAAGACAACCAATCACAAGACTGAACTAATTTAAGTCAATGAACAAATGAAAACAAGACACATTAACATGGAGGGGAACAGGATATCACATGAACAGGAACACATGAGGAAACAGGAAATCATATGACATGAAACCACATGACCTGAACAGGAACAGGATTCATGGTGACTTGACGTGGATACATGGCATGACTTGTTAACATGGTATGGCAGGATCCTGACTTTGCCATAGGAGGTGTGGATGCTGAATCATTGGCCGTGGCAGTGAGTGCTGGCTCGTAGAGAGGAGGCGGGCCTGGACTGTGGAGCGGAGGCAGGCCTGGACCATGCAGCAGACATGGGACTGGACCGTAGAGCAGAGGCAGGCTTGGACTGTGGAGCAGAGGGGGGCCTGGACCATGGAACAGAGGCTTGCTTGTGACATGGCATAGAGCAGTCTGGGACTTGGTTGAGACATGGCATGGAGCTAACTGATGCTTGGATGTGACATGGCATGGAGCAGACTGAGGTTCGGCTGTGACATGGCTTGAAGCTGACTGAGGCGTTATTGTGATGGGCTCAGGCATTTCTGTAACATGGCATGGAGCTGGCTGAGGCATTGCTGTGACATGGCATGGAGCATGCTGAGGCATTGCTGTGACATGGCATGGAGCAGGCTGTGGTGTTGCTGTGACATGGCATAGAGCATGCTGAGGCATTGCTGTGACATGGCATGGAGCAGGCTGAGGTGTTTCTGTGACATGGCATGGAGCAGGCTGTGGCATTGCTGTGACATGGCATGGAGCAGGCTGTGGCATTGCTGTGACATGGCATGGAGCAGGCTGAGGCATTGTTGTGACATGGCATGGAGCAGGCTGAGGCATTGCTGTGACATGGCATGAAGCAGGCTGAGGCCTGGCTGTGACATGGCATGGAGCAGGATGAGATGTGCTTGTGACATTGCATGGAGCGTACTGAGGCTTTGCTTTGACATGGCATGGAGCAGACTCAGGCAAGGCTATGACATAGCATGGAGCAGCCACAGGCATGGCTGTGACATAGAATGGAGCAGGCCGAGATGTGACATGGCATGGAGAAGGCCGAGGCATGCCATGGTATGTAGCAGACTGAGGCGTGGCTGTGACATGGCATGGAGCAGGCCGAGGCTTGGCTATGACATGGCATGGAGCAGACTCAGGCGTGGCTCTGACATGGCATGTAGCAGAATCAGACATGGCTGTGAAATGGCATGGAGCAGACTCAGATATGGCTGCTACATGGCATGGACCAGGCTGAGGCGTGGCTGTGACATGGTATGGAGCAGACTCAGGCGTGGCTGTGACATGGCATGGAGCATATTCAGGTCTGGCTCTGACATTGCATCAAGCAGACTTTAGCATACCAGCTGTATTACCGAGTTCTACCGGCTCGGACATTACAAAACACGAGAGGAGACTGACTCAACCCTGAGGTTGTAGAACCTAACAAAAATGTTGGGTGTTGCCCAGGTGTGATAGGCTAGGGAAATAGCGTCAACAACCCTATTAGCTAAACTCTTTTTAGAGACGCCGTTCCCTTTCAGCTGCTCAGAGCAACTAAAGCCCTACGTGCGGTCCATGTAGATATGCAAAGCACATACTGGACACAGCAACAAAGATGCTAGGTCTGCCTCCTCCCGGGGCACCACTTGCAGGTTCATGACCTGGTCCCTGAAGGAGGTCGTTACAACCTTGGTCACGTAGCCTGGTCATGGTCTTAGTATGACGTGAGCATCTGTCGGACTGAACTCCAGGCAAGTGTCACTGATAGAGAACACTTGCAGGTCCCCAACCCTCTTGATGGAAGCTCGACTTAATCAAGCGGCTCGAAGGGGGGTCTCTGAAGGACTGAGAGGACCACTGAGAGATCACGGGGGGGGGGGGGGCAGGCTTGGCTTGGATGGGTTCAACCTCCAGGCGCCTTTAAGGAACCTGATAATCAAGTTGTGCTTACCAAGGAACTTGCCGTCTACTGCGTCGTGGTGGGATGCGATAGCAGCGACATACACCTTCAAGGTGGAGGGGGACAGCCGTCCCTCCAGCCTCTCCTGCAGGAATGAAAGCACTGACTAAACTGCGCACCAATTGAGGGCGTAAAATGCCTGGAAGGTGAAGCTCTGGCTTGGTTGATCGTGTCTACGACTGCAGGTGGTAGACCACTTATGTCTTCCACGTCCCGTCTAGGGGCCAGACATGAAGATTCCAGAGGTCTGGGCGCAGGTGCCAGAGGGTGCCCTGTCCCTGAGAAAGAAGGTCCTTCCTCGTGCTGTCACGAGGAGCATGAGATCCAAGAACCAGGTCCGGGTGGGCCAATAAGGAGCCACCAAGGTGACCTGTTCCTCTTCCTCCCTGACCTTGCACAGCGCCAGTGCAAGAAGGCTCACTGGGGGAAATGCGTACTTGCACAGCCCCCGGGGCCAGCTGTGTGCCAGACATCACTGTCACGGTAGTGTGCCAGTGCGTCTGTGCCAAGAAGGGCCTTCTTTGGGGAGTACCAGAGCGGGCAGTGGGAGTTGTCTTGGGAGGCAAAGAGATCTATCTGTGCCCTGCCGAAGCGGTCCCAAATCAGCTGGACCACCTGGGGGTGGAGCCTCCACTCTCCGCTGAGTGAGACCTGTCGCGACAGCGTGTCCGCCGTCGTGTTGCGGTTGCCAGGGATATGAGTGGCGAGCAGCGACCTGAGTCACGGCTGACTCCAAAGGAGGAGATGGCAGCTAGTTGTGACATGTGATGGGAGCGTACGCCACCTTGGCGATATATGTCTGCTACTGTGGCAGTGATGTCTGAACGGGTCAAGATGTACTTACATTTACATTTATGCATTTGGCATACGCTTTTATCCAAAGCGACTTACAGAGCACTTATTACAGGGACAATACCCCCGGAGCAACCTGGAGTTAAGTGCCTTGCTCAAGGACACAATGGTGGTGGCCGTGGGGTTCGAACCAGTGACCTTCTGATTAGCAGCCCTGTGCTCTAGCCACTACACCACATACTTGCCCCGAATCAGCAGGAGAAACCTCTGCAGGGCACGGAGTAGTCAAGGTAGTTGATGTGCCAATACAGGTGGGGCCCCATCCAGGAGCCAGCAGCTGGGTGCCTGTAGTACACAGCGCCCCAACCCAGTTGTAGGGTCCTGTCTGCAGAAAACATAGATCTGTCCAAGGGTTGAGAGTCTGACGGCAGGAAGGGGTGATAAACACATGGTATGTGCTGCGGCACCATGCCCATCTCGGGTTCCTCAGGTGGAACCTGCGTCCAACCTGCGTCATTTCCTGATTTAATTCACCCATTTCTCAGCCCAAATATTCCAAGGAGTAAGGAGGAAATATAGACATTATTTTTAATTTGTTGGGGAAGCTTAAGCTTAAGTTTTTAGAAATCTTTATTTTGGATCTGGTTACAACTTTCAAGAAGTGTGGTGTATTTGAAGTGGATTACTTTTAGTAAATTACTTAACACTGTAAATGTCTCAGGCTACATCCAAACTAATCTGTTTAAAACTCGTTTTTGGATGAGGAAACAATTCTGGTGTGGATAAGAGGTGTAAACATAGCACAATTATTGTGTTTTCAAACAAAAACAGATTAGTGTTTGAGATTTCACATCATTGATTAAACCATGGCCTCTGACAGCACCAGTAATTGCAAGGGGGAATTTTGACGTGAAGCCCAATGTGAGACTCAGACAGGGCTGCTTGAATTAGTGACCGGTTGGGCTGATATTTCAACTCACTGAAGCCTTGACAGTGCTTTGTACTGAATGATTGTTCTCCAGAAAGCTGAGCGAGGTAGCGCCCTCACGCTCCGTGTTATTTGAAAGCCCAAAAGGATATGCTGCGCTATCATCAAAGTCCAGCACGCCTTCCATGTGTCAGTCAATCCTTAATCTCCCCCTCCGAGGGCAACAGCTCTGATCACTCTATTCAATTGATGATTATTTGAATTATGATGTTTGAATAAAGAATATATGAGATCTGGCCTGTGATATTTTAGTGCCTTAAAATAATAGAATAGTATTGGGTTGTTTTATGGCTTTACCTATGGCAGATACTTTCAATCACTAGTTCCTGCTCACATGCAAGATAACGTTGATATCAGCCTAAATAGGACACCTCTGTTTTTGTTAGTTAAGTCAAAGTTTAATTAATTCTCAAGTCATTTATATTTTTAGTTCCGCCGTTTTTATTTATTGCCTAGCAGTAATGAGGCTGAATAATGAAAATGTGTTGCTCTGCAGTTAGTTAGGGTATACCAGGGTGATCTCATTCGAGATTTTTTTTGTATAGGTGTCCCTTTATTTTAATTTATTTCAAATATGATAAAACTATCCTATGAAGGGTTCACGTTTATGAAACTGCCAATACGTTCAAACAGTACATTTTCATGTCAATTCAAACTAACAAAAATGTACGTGTGCTTGAATCTCAATTAACGTGTATCCCTATAATTAGTAATGAGATCACTTTGTGAAAACAATACTGTATGAAAAAAACTTAGCACCTTCTGCTTAAACCCCAATTTGTACCTTCTTCGTCTTTTATATCACCTCAAGACTCACTTACACTGGAGAATCACTGGAGGATCATTTTTTTCTACAACCTTTTCAAGAGAAAATTAGTCTTCTCCCCTCCAGCGGAGTTCAAGGACAGGTCTGCAAAACCCAGAGAAACACATGTGCAGCAGCTAAGACCTGTATCTGGGGAATATTTCATGCCTGGATTGATCTTAGACAGAGCCGTAACCTTAAGCCCTTAGCTTCCTAGATCAATAGGAGTTGAACCAGTGCAAGTGCTTTGTCTTTATTGCTTTTTCCCAACATCTAAGCGCCCTGTCTTTGTGTTAGCTTCGGCAAGTCACCAGCTTAAACAAATGGGTGACATTAACATGCCAATGGAAAGTGCTATAAACAGGGTCCAAAAACGTGTCCGAAATTTACTTTTGCATTAATTAAGGATATTTGTCCTCTAAAGTTGATATTCAGAGGCATTTTCAAATATTTAAATTGAATAAATTAACTGGAATGGTCAGATATATATACAGTGTCTAATCCCACAGCTCGATATTGTGAAAAACATCAAACTGTAAAACAGTAATTTTTAGTATTTTTTGCCAAAAGACCTTTGGTTTCTGTTCCTGGTCCAAAATGAACTTCCAATGCCACACCTGCCAAAGGTGTGTGAATTGAGGAAAATTACCAGTTATAAATATTCTAACTGGCCGGGAAACAGCATTTTTCTGTGCACCATCACAAAAACATGAAAACCCATTGTCATTTTGTTACTTGTACAGTATTTTGGTATTTTAATACACAATTTAAATGCTAGAAATATTAAACGTGTGTTACAACATGGAATTCTGGAGTTTAAATATATATATATATATATATAAATAAATAAACTTTTATTTTTTGACAACTTATCCTGAATAAACTTGTGATGCAAATTTTTCACTGAGGGAAAAGTCGTTAGAAGAGTGCGTTAGTTACGTCATGACGTGCGTATATCTTGTTTACTATCCAGTTTGATTTTCACCAAGAATGTCACTTACATCACTTAGGGTGCGATTAACATTCTTACATTTTGAACAAAACCATGTACTATGTTACATCTGCTACTAAATTTACCAGACAACCAGCATTTAAGTGCCCGTTCATACAGAATGCGTTTTTGCACCAGTCCCCATTGTTTTTCAATTACTTTTCTATTTAAACTTACGCTAGACAAATGTCCTTGGCTAGGGTGACCATACGTCCTCTTTTTCCCGGATATGTCCTCTTTTTCGGACTTTAAAAAAAGCATCAGGCAAGGATTTCTAAATTTGTGGATTTGGCTTTAGTTGTATTATGATGTGCATCTGGTCTAACACTTCATTGTGTGTGCACACATATTTGTATTGTTTTAATGCCAACAGTTTTGTGGAGATCGCCGACAAAAGCCCTAAATCCTAGGCAAATCGGAGCTATGAATTATCAAAGATGCGATTTGAAAGAAGCGGCAATGCGTCACCGACGTCAGCGAGATATCTAGAATGTTAAATAAATGGACCTGTTTGCGATTCCAAATCGTGCAATGTGAAATATGTTTTGATTGAATACAAGTGCAGAGTTGACCTACAGCCAATGAGAGAGAGCAAGAAACGGGGCACAGGAAGATTCAGTGGGAGGAGTCCTGATGTACCTGCAACAGAACTTCAACTAGCATGGCTGCGGTATCAAGGAAGTCTCATTGAACAGAAGAAAATGGAGGAAAAATGAGTGGAAGGATTGGTGGATTGGTAGGAGCATTTGATGTTGCATCTGAACTGTACCACAACTGGGTGGAGAAAGAGAAGAGTTGGAGAGAATTTGCTAATTCTTTTGGACATTCAGGTAAACAAATAGATATATTTTTCTTTATGAGGTACTTTTTCATATAGTAACCAATAAAATACATGATGCCTTGAGGTGATTAAAAAATTGCCCATCATATTCTGAAATGCATAACATATGATCATGCATTTGTTTTCAGATCTCGTATCACTTCTCGCATGTACACTGTTGTGAAATGTAATTTGGAGTCCAGTCAGAGTTGTCGGGGATTCGTCAATAGTGAAATTGTAATTTTGTAATGTGTTCACCCCTTTCGCCGATTCCTTGTGTAATTTGAAAACTCTACGACTTCCATGACAAGACAGACAGATGTGTAATATGAAAGTCTTTGAAAGTTGTGTAGTGTGTAGGAGGCATAACCCGTCTTTGTAAGTCCTGCCTTCTCACACACCAATTGGTTGATTTATAAGAGGCTTGCAACAACTATTGGACAAATTTCTGCCTGTCAATCTCTCCGCAAACGAGTGAAACGCTGTAGTGTTTGGTATCAAACCGTTGCTTGACTGTGGCAGCAAATGCCCAAACAAAAATGCAAATTTACAGAAGATTTGCACAAATAATTCCCATGCTTTCATCCAGGTCGAGATCCGTGGGAAGCAGAATGTATGACATGTAAAGCTGGCACTTATGTGTCAGTTGCTAATAAAGGTGCAAGTGATTTAGAAGCACACATTAGCTCTGTGGACAGTGATGCTCTTACCTGTTCATCAGGTAAATTAAAGGACTAATTTTTGCAACCTGGTAAAATTGTTATCACAATGCTTTTGCCATTTTCCATGGCTATTCAAAAAAATAGTTATAGTAAACGAAGGTAGACTCATGGCATCAAATATGTTATTTTAGTACATGGGCATTCAAAAGAATGGAAATTTAAATGTATTTATATTAGGGCTGCCGATTTAACGGAAATTTACGCAATTAATCGCAATGTCCCCGGACTGTAATAAGGAAGATTAATAAGGGAAATAAGAGATCTCAAGATGTGTTCTAAGTATTAAACTATATTTAACTTGACACAGTGACCTAAACATTTTATGGTTATGACACAACATACCAAAGACGTTACACAAGCATGTCTGGTGCAGGTGTACATTAACGGGTCCTTAAACAAGCCCTCATAATAAATCTCAAATTGATTGACAAATTCACTTGTGAAATGGATTGCTGTGAACTGTGTGCCAATGATTGACTTATGATCAATAATATGGTAGTAAACAATACATTGTATTCTAAAACCACTTTTTATATTGTCTTATCAATGATTAACTCTTCTGCTACAGGAATGTAATGCATTTTAATTATCTGAATATATATATATGATTTTTAAATATTTAAGAGAACTATGTATCATTATTTGTACACTGTGTAATTAATTGGATTAAAAATGTTAATCAATTGACAGCCCTAATTTATATATATTTATGTTATGCTAATAGAGTCTTTTTCACTGTATTTGTGAATTATGTTTTCCAACCCCCATGTAAAATTAAATATGTAAAAATATGTAGAATTTAACTTACTTGTTCAGTAATATACTCTTCAAACTGTTGCTCCATTATGATAGTAGCTGATTTTAAAGAAAAAAATGATAAAATAAAAGCAGTCAGATTACAATAGTGTTTGGTATAGCGCCCCTTGGTGCAACATTGAGAATGCAACGCATACAGCACAAGCGTGCTATGAGTCATTTTACATAACAGCACAAGAATTTGAACTAGTGTAGCATCTGCATTTACATAATTCTATAGAGTATGTTTTGCCCTTTTGACCATGTATCTTTTTTTTTTTTTTTGGCATCTCGTGCAGAAGTTCCATATTTTAAGAACTTTTTCAAATGCATTTCGAGACACCTGCATTCATTAGCTTGTGTCTAGATCTTTTAATGTAAGAACTTGGCCAGCCTGTACAGCCTGATCTCACAGAGAAATCAGTAAGAGAAGGTCAACTTTTCTTTAGCAAAAATCGGTATATGCTTAACGAAATTTAAAACACTGCCCCCAATGGCCACAACGGCAAGTGTTGTAGGGTATATAGGCACGTGTGAGCTCCATTTATATCCAGGATAGGTCGCCAAAAGTTAATTGTGAAGCAAGTTCTTTTCAGCTGTACAGGATGTAATACAGTGAAGAGGAATGCATATTTTATAAGCTGTACCCCCTAACCTAAACCTAATCATTAGTGGAGTAAAAATAAAATGTTAGGGGGAAAGCGCCTCCTCGAATCATGCTTGTCACTGATTAAGTGAACGTGATTACTTACTGGTTTCAATGTGGATTCCAACCTGGGTCTTTCATGCTGCTGACGCAATGCACTGCCTGTCGAGCCACATGGGAATACACATTGAAACCGATGTAAAAATGTCTGGTGGGAAATGTCGCATGTCAGTGAGTCGGCAATCTGTCGACTATGCTAGGGTACTGGAACTTTCAGAAACAGCATGCCGATTTCCTTTGGGATTATGTTGGCCTGTATAGTCTCTCACTGTAACTTATTTACTCTACAAAGCCAATTTGTACATGCAGCATACTGTAAAATCACTTGGCAAGAGTTATTTTTAAATCCTGGATAAAAACCCGGACAGCAATGTTGTATATTCACACCTATTAATTGTCTTTTTCCGATTATGTCCCACAGTAGGATATGATGGCAAAAAACTCATACCTTACAAGACTTTTCTACAATTAGCTTAGCATGAAAAGTTTCCCTGGTCAGATGGTCAATGCTGGAGGGCAATGTGTCACACCGCGTGGGTGCAAAAGCTTGCCAAATAGTAAGCCTATCAAGGGCCAGGTGCAACGGCAGAAAAATTTGGCTAGACTGTACCAATTCTGGGCTATGCTAGGCTAAGCGTGGAGCTTTTTAATGTACATTATGTCTGTATCCTTCACCCCCATGGACCTATTGGCACTCCTTTGTTCATATGGGACAGCGGTTTAACTTGAGGAATAAAATGCCCTTGAATGACTCCAGAAAGTTACAAAATGAAAGGGACTGAGGGAGGGAGAAGTCAATGTCTAACAAAGCTGAGAAATCAACTATGGATCTTTGTAATAAGGGCCAATGTTACATCTAAAGCCCTGTTTTGGCTACAGAACTAAACAAATGAGGTTTGTCTCAGTAATGATGTATTTGAGCAGAGCGCTCCATGCAAGGGCAAGACCCTAATCTGTCTTCATCTGTCTGACTCAAACTCAGTGATTCTTAGTAGATATGGGCAGCATTTTTGGACATCTAATTTGCTTGGCTACATCTACACAGTAAATACATCAGTTGATAAATAGTCATTTTCTACAAATAATACAAATCTGTCTCCAGTTATAAAATAAGCTTTGCCTTTGACAATTTTTAAGGCATGATTTTCAATTGTGTTATTCATTTAAAGTGCACAGTGAGCACCATTTTCGGTTACTGCATAATTTTCTGTAAAGCTGCCTAGAAATTATGAGACATGAAAAGCACTATACAATTAAAATGGACTTGACTTTGTCCTTTTAATGCATCCAAAACTGGTTTAAAACAACAAATAATTTTACTAGAGAACAAATGTTTAATAATTGTTTAAGTGATTGCCTGTTGTCTAGCTTCCCAGAAAATGACACTACATTGACTTCTCACATTCTGCTTCAAGTGAGTCATTCAGGACCTTGACGTCCATAGGGTTTTCACACCATAATTCAGAATACAGGATTATGCCAAATAAAGGAACAGTCGCCCAAAATCAAAACACAGTCATCATTATCCATTGTTCCCAACCCATATGACTTTCTTTCTTCCATAGAACACAAAAGGATATTTTTTTCTTTTCTATGCAATGAAAGTGAATTCTGAACACAACATTCATACAAGATTTGAATGACAAATATCAGGTAAATAAAAGCTTAAATTCAGTCTATTTCTCACACAAAGCTATCATAAAGCTTCTGAAGACTTGGAATGTGGTGCTTTTTGTAATTTTTGGAGCTTGAAAGCTCTTGGTCACCATCTACCACTTAAGTAAGTATTAGTTTGGAATGACATGAGGGAGTCAATGATGGCAGAAATTAACCATTCCTTTAAGATACCCATATTATATGTGAACTCTGATACACTCATAAGAACATAATGTAAAATCGCTACATAACAGAGTGTGTTAACATTTAGTCATTTAGCATTTAGCTGTATAAAAATGGCAGAATAGCCAAGAGATTTCATGATAAATCATTAAATCAGCCCAATATTAATGGCTGGCATCTTACAGAGGACGAAGAATGAACATTAAGAGAAAGCATACCTGTAATATCGAGAGCTGTTTCTTTTACTTTTCTTGGGGAAGTTTTGATCAATGAATACAACAGCAATTCTAACCACCACAATAAAACAAAAAGAAAAAGTCTGAAAGTCTGGAGTTAACACTAGTTATCTTTTTCCCACTTGATGTTTTTGGGTTAGGATAAAGGAGTGCAGTGTCCTTGTAGAATATGGATGATAAATTGTCCTTGCTGTATTGATACTGTGGTTATGAATCTTTCAAGGTAGATGGAATATGAGAAGAAAGGCAATAGAGAATAAACATTAATGACTGGTCAATTTTTTTTGTGACTGAGATCAATGTATAAATAAATTATTATCATTCAGTAAATTGTATTGATTATCCTCTAATGCAGAGGGAAAGCTAATATTTGGGCATAAAAGGATATTTATCATTTTTGTAAACACGATAATATAATTATCATAGTATAATTAGATAAAAAGCATTTTGGCACCTTTTAAAGACTATAACAAGTTAATGGTTAAAAAGTTAATGGTTAAATTAATTGAAATATTTTAGACAAGATGATCATATTTTGATATAGTGCTGCACTCTCTGAACTCTATAATACAGTATACAAAGAAGGACCAGAACTGTCATTGTTGGTATTCATTTGTTTTCATTTGTTTGAAAGAAACTTAAATGTACCATATCAAGGTATACATAGCGTCTCAAAAGTAAAAAAGAGACATACAAAGTAAATGGTAACACTTTACAATAAGGTAGTATTCATTAACATTAGTTAACGGCATAGAAAACATGAAAATTTACTTTTTTTTAAGTTGTACAGTATGTTACTTTTACATTAGTTAATACATCATGAACAAGAAAATGGGCTACACTTTATTTTAAGGGTTCACAATAATGTACTAGTTAAGCATGAATAAGTTAGTAATTAATAATTAACTGAATGTAGATTAAGGCTATCTTAGCCATAATTTACAACTTAATACAAATCTTGTTTTTGTTTAGAAAGTATGGGATTAATGCTGTTTTAGAAATCATACTTAAAGTTTACTAGACAATATTAAGCCAGTAAATAAGGCTTATTCATTAATAAATCAGTATTTAATTATTAAATATTTTATTAAAGACAACTCTAACCCGTATAAGTGAATGTTTAATTTACTAGCTATACTTTCACATTTCAATTACAGTGAAACTCTCTGAATGTTTGTTTTAGTTTACAGCAAATACTGTAAACACATAATAAATGTCAAACTAATTATTAACTTGTGTAAGTAAATGTTTCAATTTAGTCACAATGTCTTTAAGATTTTAATAGATATACTGCCATTCAAAAGTTTGGGGACACTTACTCATTCTTTATTATTATATTTTCCCCATTTTAGAATAATTGTAAAGTCATCAAAACTATTTTCTCAACCAACTTCTTGAGGTATCAACCTGGGATGCTTTTTAAACAGTAAGGAGTTTCCATTTATATGTTGGGCATTTATTGGCTGCTTTTCCTAATTATTCATTCATTATATGTATATATATTATTTTTTTATAATTAATTTTATAGTTATCGTTTATAAAAGTTTGAAGTAATTTAGTAATAACAGCTTTGTAAAGCCAATACTAAACTTGAATTAACCTGATTTAAGCTGGATCTCTGAAATTTAGCATTAATTACATTACTATTAACACAAGACATTTAATGAGTTCTTAATTATGGCTAATAATGTAATGTAAATTAAAGATAATGTAATCTACATTCAATTAATCATTAACTACTGTCTTATTCATGCTTAACTAATGCATTATTGTGAACCCTTAAAATAAAGTGTTACCAGAAAATGAATAGTATTTTGATAAGTTATCATCAACCAAGATAGATAAATGCTGTAAAACAATTATTTGTCATTATTAGTTAATGATATCTAACACATTAAGTAATGTTAACAATTGGAACCTAATTGTAACATGTTAGCATATAGGTTAAATAAAAAAAATATTTTACAGAATTCATAGGTTGATTATATTGTAAATTAAATTCATCACAATTACTAACACATTAACGCATTTAGATCATTTGAATTTATAACTGAGTAATTTAATTCTGAGTAATTTCTTAAGACTCACACACACAAATCATTAAACAACCAAAACAGGTTACTCTGTCAGTTTTAGAGTGTTTCATTTATATTTTATGCTTCACAACTGAGCAAAATTCACATGCATACTTACAAATACCTACAAATATGAACATTATAAGTCTGGAAGTTCCTAGACTAAATGAGCAGTAGAGTAAAGACGAGAGCCCAGCAGCCTACTACAGGGCAAACATCAGTATGGGCCCTTGGTGAGCACAGCGGGTCACAACCTCTTTTATCATGGCCCCTTGGAGTCCTGGGTAAGCACACGCCAGAACCCTACCCCTCGCACTGGGCATGTGGGCACATTGCCACTAAACCAGCCTGACCCCCAATCTGCACTCTAACTCCTTAGAGACGTCATAAACAACACTGGAGACACACACTGGCAGTTTGTTAACAGATACTTCAGCAGTTCCAGCCAGCCAGGGGATATAAAGACAGAGATTAATGTATACGAAGCTACTTAGCTTTTAGATAATAATGATAGCTTAGCTTATATGATAGTAGATATGCACCAAATTTGTAACATGTATGTGGAGATCTAATTAGCAGTTTGTTTATGTTGCTGCCAAAGTCGTGTTGGAACGGTCCTATTTTTACAAGATTAGTGCCTATTGAACTCACCAAACTGTCATAATTACCAGTAGGAAAGCTGTGATTTTCTATGTCCCGCCCTTACAAAAAATATAGAAGTGCTGCAAACTAGCCGCATATTCGCCACTCATTAATTTTCACATGCAAATAAGCTTTGCGGCAAACTCTTCATTGTCGCTAAAGGTCTGTTCAGGTTTACCACTACCAGTGAAGAGCTGCAAACATCTGGTAAACATTTGCAGAGATTAGCAAGCTAATCTGCATGTGAAAATAATGAGTGGTGAATTCAAGCTTGAAGCAAGTGTGCGGTAAGTTTGCCAGAACTCTGGATTTTTTTGTAAGGACGACTCTCTGAGTTGGTGATATTTCAGTTAAAGAATAAAATTGTTATTGGTTAAAATTAAGTTGTCATTGTTTATGTTGACTGTACAGTTTGGCTACAATGCATCATGTTTATCATTGATTAAGAAATATGTGAAAGAGTCCTTGAGGATGCTACTTGTTTAACCTAGTGTATGATGCGACTGGCTTGTACGGCAAAATGACATTTTCCATAATTCTCTATGCAAGCACGAAAATTATAAGATATACAGATAAAGCAACAATTATACACCAACACCATGTGCAATGTGATAATATTCCGGCAACAAGCAATTTTTTAGTCCACATTGAATGAGATAAAGTTGTGCAATGCAGAACAAAGTCAATCAGAACATATTTAATGTTTAATATACAATTATGAGAAGAAGGATATTGGATTGGCACACACACACAAAAAAAAATGTATGTCTCTTGTCGCAGCTGGTTAGGAAGCAAATTCTGATTAAAATGGAAAAGATACCTTTTACTGCATGTCACTTTATCATGGTGCATCTTGTTAGCTAAAACAAAAAATAGCTAAAAAAGGCTTAGCATCTGTGTCAGGAAGTGAGAAAAATAAATCTGTAATTGCCCAACATGTCGATATTATTCCAACCAAAATCTCTCGAATGTACATTGCATTGCAATTAGGACTTCCAAACTTAAAGGCAGCATACAGTGGCCCTGAAAAGTGTTCAGACACTCAAATGATGCAGATGTATGAATGACCTTGCATTAGATACAACATTTCAAACCATGTGGCATTTGCAAGCAAATTATGCTAGACTTTTTCTCAGTGCTAAGTTTCTTGATTTATTTTGATGTTTTAACCAACTAGTGTATTGTTTAGTAGATGTTTGAGGTCAGTTCCCTTAACGTTCACACAGGTGTCCTAGCAGAGTAATCGCAGGTGTAGTTCAGCACATTAACTACTGTATGTCTGTGTTTGACAATCATACAGTGTCTCAATACATTTTGTCTTCATTTTGAACAGCATATATATATATATATATTGTTTTATGATTTAAAACCTAGAAAAATATTTTGTGACATGGATGTTTGACATGGATAACTGGATAAGTGTGCTTGTGCAATCTTGTGCTATAATTCTTCAAAATAAACACCACTATATTTGATATTTTGTTATCTAATATAGGAAATCATTCATCTGTGTGTGTGTGTGTGTGTGTGTGTGTGTGTGTGTGTGTGTGAAGTGTCTGGATACTTCCTATCACCACTGAATCATTTTCCATTTAGTCAGGCCACTAAAAATCAGTGGACTGTAATTTGGTCAATATCACCATCTTGTGGACATGAAACTGTCTTTACCCAATGTACCTCAAAGTAGAGGAAGTGCTCAAAGGCTAAACATTTCCTGACATCTACAGAACAAACCACACTTAAATTGTACAGATCTGTTAATGATTATGTTTTATGGAAAAATAGATGACAATGTATGTGCCTTAGACAGCCCCTACTAATTTATGAGTTTGACTAGGCCCCTTAATTCAGTAAAGACAGATCTTAATACAGTGGCATACAGTGACATTCTAGAGAACTGTGCACTGCCAACTTTGTGGCAGCAGTTTGGGGAATGTTTTAGCAGGACAATGCCTTTGAACACAAAGTGAGGGTTCCATAAAGAAATTATTTGCTGAGTTTGGTGTGGAAGAACTTGAATGGCCTGCACCAAGTCAGGACCTGGACCCCTCAGAACACTGGGATGATTTGAAATGCCAATTGTGAGGCAGGTCCCATCACTCAAAATAAGTGTCTGACCTAACTGATACTCTTGTGTTTCAAAGGGAGCAAATCCCTGCAAAATCAATCAGAAAGTCTTAGAGTGGAGGCTGTTATAGCAGAAAAAGCATCTATCCATGCCCATTGTTTTGAAATGAAATGCTCATCAAGCACTTATGGTGTGGAGTTTGGGTGTCTTAATACTTTTCGCCATATAGTGTGAAGAATTAATATTTCAGGATGAGATTTAGGTCATCAAAAATAAAAAAATATGTAAAAAAACAAGTTAAAAGTGTAATCTTCAAATTAAATTATTACTGGAAAAGTTATCCTAATCCTTAAATCCTTGAAATATTAAGTTTAGGTCTCATTACACAAATATCTAAGTTCCTTGAACTTATTTATCTTAAAAATCTATAGACTTAAGATTTTGAGGGTTTATAACTCAAACAATAGGGTATACCCATAATGCCTTGCACTAACATAATTTAAAGAGTTCACCAAAAAATGAAAATTCTCTTATCATTTACGATATGCCATCGCAGATGTGTATGACTTTCTTTCTTCTGCAGAGAACAAACAAAACATTTTAGAAGAATATTTCATCTCTCTAGGTCCATACAATGCAAATGAATGGTGCCCAGAACTCAAAAGGTCCAAAAAGGACATAAAGGCAGCAATCCAAAAAGTAATCTATAAACCTCCAGTGGTTTAATCCATGTCTACATAAGAGATAAGATTTGTAAGTGTGAGAAAAATATAAACTTTTAAGTCCTTTTATATAAATCTCCACCATTGTCCAGCCCCAACCAGCAAGTGGCTAAAAAGAAAAGCAAAAGTGAATGTGTAGATTAACAGTAAAAAAAAAATCTATAAATATTGATCTGTTTCTTACCCACACTAATGATTAATGATTGACCTACAATCAGTTATAATATTCTTTATTTGAGCTGTTTTACTGCATGATCTAAATTTTAGTCAATTCAAGTAGAAACAACAATATTTAAATAGCAAATCTGAGTTAAGTCTAATTGCATCTAGTTAACTTAAATAGTAAAGGTCATTCTATATAAACACGAAGTTAAGTGAACTTAATTACTCAAGAGTTGGAAATGCCATTACTCATTAATCATGGGAACGAGCTCTCTCAATCAATTGACCCTTTGCTAAGCTCCGCCCCCTTTAGTTATGGTTGCTCACTCTGACAAGCTCTGCAGAACTTCCCATTGGAATGAATGGCAGAATGCCGTGAACAATGTGGTTTCTGGCTAAATGTTTTCATAAACGGAATGGATAATATTTTTTACATGGGCTGGTATGAAGAATGACATTGAAATGCATATTTATCTTTAGTTTTTTGTAAGCTAAATTGATTAATTACTCAATTGTGAATCAGAATCAAGGCAAATAATTATTACAGTCACTTGAAAGGATACAAATTTCATTTAATAGCGATCGCACATCTAATAACATTAGCGTAAGTGAACAGAGCTGTTTATAACATCTCATAACACACTCATTTTGATGCTGTGAAGTGTTTATTTATTATAGCTTTATGACTTGAATCAGTACATATATTAATTAATGTTCAGTTATTAGCTTAAATTTACCTTGGAGCAAATGTAGGTGTCGTTGCAGATGTAATATGTTCATTTGGGAATGAGGGCTGACACAGTTTAATCCATAACATGCACTTCTCCAGATTTATTTAAAGATTATTTAAAAATCGTATTGCGGGTATCCTCTCTCGGTAACTCGTGTCACTATTACAAATGACCCTTTTAATTTTTTATTTATTATTTTGATAAAATCATGCTTAAATGTACTCAAACCCACGCATTACTTCCATAGGAAGTGTCATTGGAAAATAGCTAATGCATGTCAGAGTAATCGCAGCAGGGCAACAGTTGCTAAGACAGGATTGGTCAGAAGCACTTTTAAGGTGGGGCTTAGTGAAGGGTCAATTGACTACAGTCAACTTATTAGGGCTTTCAGTGAAGGAGTAACATGAAATAGAAGAAAAGCAGTAAATAAGACACCCTCATGTGTGAAGCCATTTGTCCACATCTTCACCTGCTCAGGGTCAGACAGAAAATGGGATGACTTCATCATTGTTGTCACTTTGTTTTTGGTTGGTTAGGCAGCTTCCTCTCATGGATTGGCTTTGCGGATGATGGCGCAGGCGAGCCCCACCGAGAGATCCCCCCACCTCTCTCCCTCTTCCTCAAAGAGTCCCACTTTTTAATATGCAACATCTGTGCCAGGGAGAGCATTCCAAAATGGCTGCTCCTTGGAGGATGACAGCGAAGTCTGCTCGGAACTTGGTCAGGGGGCGTTTGTAACTGCAAGGTTATACACAGATGTTAGCAATGTTCTCAATGTCACTTTGTCCTTTGTTACAATGGCCCGGGGAGGACTTTTCTTTTTGGAAGAGTGGTTCTTTGCTTTTACTTTCCAAAGTGTTATCCTGTCCACCCTCCGTGTAATGATCCCACGCTTTGCTTAGTTTGGGTCAGTGTAGATTTGATTAACCAGATCTTTGACTGAACCCCATAATGTCTGGTCCACATTGCAGCGTAAGCCCTGTCACTGTGCTACTGCATGATAATAAAGGGGGAGAAAAAGAACTAACATTACATTTAGAACAGAATTCTCAGTTATTTTAGTGGAATACCTGTATTAATTGAGTTTCAGGTATGTATGCTTTTCATCTTTGTCACTACAGGTTGATATCAGGCACTCTGAGTAGGTTACGTGAAGTTCTTGTGGATGTATATGTAAAATTTGGAACCTGGCTCAAAATATTTAGATAAGATGCCCGAAGATGTGTCATTAGGTCATGTGCCCATCCAAAAATCATCCAGAGGTATGTTAAACTGAAAGATTATTGTATGCAAAAAAAAAAAAGAAAAAAAAAAAGAAGAATGTGTCACAAATTTGCTACAGGTGGCATCCCATTAATGATCAGGAGCTCGTGCCCATAGGGAAGGTCAAACAGCACCTGAAGGAAAGCGCAGTGGCATGTTAATTAAAGCCAATTAATTTATTAAAGATCTGCTTTAACGTTTGCCGTATAAGTCTGATCTCTATGGGACAGACAATAATTTTATAGTCTAAAATGCGGGAAGTAGTGGCTGACACTGGTGTCCCCTCAAAAAAAAAGAAACAAATATATAGATGCATGAAGACTCTGGTAAGTTTAAAACTCTTGTTTTAGCGTGGTGGTTGATTAACAGTTGAGTAGGTGGTGCTTCGCTGCTGTTTGAACGCATTCAAATGGATGAATGTTACGACAATATAAACCCAATGTTGTTACATGCATTTTTGCAAAACAAAATTACGTGCCTTATTACACATTTGGCTGCAGTTTCCCAGTGAAATTTCCAGCGGGGGGGAACCAAAAGGGAGTGAAATTGTAATCAGACAAGGTTTTATTGAGTAAAATGTTGCTCCCTAACCTAAAACTTTAACCAATAGTGATCTATAATCAAATGAGTGGTGAACAAAACAAATATCCTTACACTAAACCAACACCGAAACCTAACCGATAGTGTCCAAAAGTAAAATGAGAACAAGCCATCTCGTGTTGCTTCTATGACACTCTCATCTCACAAAAGTGAATAGTGAGTAAAACGCACAGTAGTTGTAGTGCCTCTGATAGTGTTCATTTCACATAAAGCTATTTGATTTATATTTATAGGTAACAAATTAAAATAAATTCTCAGTTACCATAAATAATTTTTATTTAATTAGTGTATTTGGCATTAAAAGGATCTACACACACACACACACACACACACACACACACACTAATTATTATTGCTATTATTACTATTATTGCTGTTGCTATTGTCATGTTCTCTGTTGTCTTTTGTTTTTGTGCTTTTATGTTGAAGTTTCCTATTTAGTTCCTGTTTCCTGTTTGGTTTTGGTAGTCCTTTGTAGTTGTCATGTTCTCTGTTGTCTTTTGTTTTGTGCTTTTATGTTGAAGTTTCCTGTTCAGTTCCTGTTTCCTGTTTGGTTTTTGTAGTCCTTTGTAGTTCTGTTTTTTGAATGGTTTTCCCCTTATTGTTACTCATGCCCTGATTGTTTCCCCAGGTGTTTCTAGTTTTCCCTTGTGTATTTAAGCCCTTGTTTCCATCCTGTCCAGTTGTCTGTTATTTCATGTTTTTCTTGTTTTGCACCTAGTTCTCCGTGGTTTTTGTTATCCCTAGTTTGCTCGTGGTTTTTGTTATCCCTAGTTTGCTTGTTTTTGAATTAATAAAAGCTGCACATAGATCCTCTCCCGTTGCCTGGTCGTTACAGAATAACAGACTGCCAAACATGGATCTAGCAGCTATCTTTCTGCAGCTGAGCCGAGCGAACCTCCCGTTAACAGAATACTCACGTCTGTTTTGCACCGTTGCCTGATGCACTAGTTTTCCTGATAGGCATCTCAAATCCATTTTCCAGCTCGGCCTCCTGGCCCAAGGGTGGATTGAGTTCCCTGAGACTGGTGATTATACGTGGGAGAGGTATGTAAACCTGGTTTTGGAGACGTTTGCCCCTGTGGGTACCTCCAACGAGCCCTCGCCTGCCACGGACAACGAGCTCACGCCTGCCACGGCCAACGAGCCAACGCCCACGCCTGCCACGGCCAACGAGCCAACGCCCACGCCTGCCACGGCCAACGAGCCAACGCCCACGCCTGCCACGGCCAACGAGCCAACGCCCACGCCTGTCACGGTCAACGCGTTGCCAGCCTCGTCCGTCCCAGTGCCAGCGTTGCCAGCCTCGTCCGTCCCAGTGCCAGCGTTGCCAGCCTCGTCCGTCCCAGCGCCAGCATTGCCAGCCTCGTCTGCCAAGAAGAGGAGGAGAAGAGGAAGGGCTTCCGCCCTCCACGGCCCCATCCTCAGTGCCAAAGCCAGAGCCAGTGCCTGTAGCCTCGACCGTCCCTGAGCCAGAGCCAGTGCCTGTAGCCTCGACCGTCCCTGAGCCAGAGCCAGTGCCTGTAGCCTCGACCGTCCCTGAGCCAGAGCCAGTGCCTGTAGCCTCGACCGTCCCTGAGCCAGTGCCTGTAGCCTCGACCATCCCTGAGCCAGAGCCAGTGCCTGTAGCCTCGACCGTCCCTGAGCCAGAGCCAGTGCCTGTAGCCTCGACCGTCCCAGAGCCAGAGCCAGTGCCTGTAGCCTCGACCGTCCCAGAGCCAGAGCCAGTGCCTGTAGCCTCGACCGTCCCAGAGCCAGAGCCAGTGCCTGTAGCCTCGACTGTCCCGAGCCTGCTTCCCAGAGCTCCGCCTGCCGAGCCTCCCAGAGCTCCGCCTGCCGAGCCTCCCAGTGCTCCGCCTGCCGAGCCTCCCAGTGCTCCGCCTGCCGAGCCTCCCAGTGCTCCGCCTGCCGAGCCTCCCAGTGCTCCGCCTCCCGAGCCTCCCAGTGCTCTGCTTCCCAGTGTTCCGCCTGCCGAGCCTCCCAGTGCTCCGCCTCCCGAGCCTCCCAGTGCTCTGCTTCCCAGTGCTCCGCCTCCCGAGCTTCCCAGTGCTCCGCCTCCCGAGCTTCCCAGAGCTCCGCCTCCCGAGCCTCCATGCGCTCTGCTTCCCAGTGCTCCGCCTCCCGAGCTTCCCAGTGCTCCGCCTCCCGAGCTTCCCAGTGCTCTGCCTCCCTGTGCTCCACCTCCCGAGCTTCCCAGAGCTCCGCCTCCCGAGCTTCCCAGAGCTCCGCCTCCCGAGCCTCCCAGTGCTCCGCTTCCCAGTGCTCCGCCTCCCGAGCTTCCCAGTGCTCCGCCTCCCGAGCTTCCCAGTGCTCTGCCTCCCGAGCCTCCCAGTGCTCTGCTTCCCAGTGCTCCGCCTGCCGAGCCTCCCAGTGCTCTGCTTCCCAGTGCTCCGCCTCCCGAGCTTCCCAGAGCTCCGCCTCCCGAGCTTCCCAGTGCTCCGCCTCCCTGTGCTCCGCCTCCCGAGCCACCCAGTACTCCGCCTCTTGGGCCTACCAGGCCTCAGCCTCTTGAGCTCCCCAGGTCTCCTCCTCCAGGGCCTTCCTCTACTCCGGAGCCTTCCTCGCCTCCAGTGCCCTCTGCGGCTCCGCCTCCTGAACCATCTTCCAAGGTTGGGAACATTTCCACCGAGCCCTGTTCAACACAAGCACACCACAAGTCTAACATTTTCCTGAATCCAGAGACTTGATCGTGTGCCAAAAAGACATGGCACTTTTTCAGTATATTTATCCGGTCAAAGATAATAGTCCGGTCAGAGAGATAGGCCAACATTGCAACACCGTTCATGTCATCCATGTGCTTCACCAGTAGGGAGTTAGCAAATCACACAAGCAGGTGAGAACCTTGCCCCCGGACAGCCACCAGACCTCGGAGTGCAGGACAGCTGCTGGAATGAGCACCCTTCTCATTACAGAGGATGGTAAAGAGACAGGCATTCATGGCGCATGATTTAATTAGGTTTACAATATTTAATACCTCATCCAGGACCGTGCGCAGCTCTTTGGGCATCTTCTTAGTCACCAAGGTCTGGCAATGGATGATACAGTGCTTCCAAACAGTGGCGGGGGCAACTGCTTGCACCTGTTTCACCAGACCACTGTGGTGACCTGTCATTGCCCTGGTGCCATCAGTACATATCCCACAACAGCGGCCCCACTCACTATGAATTTCCTGAATTAAATCATTCAAAGCCTTGAAGATTTCTTCTGCTGTAGTGCGAGCTGGCAGGGAATGACAAAACAAAAACTCCTCCTGGACACTGAGCTCTTAAATATAGCACATATACACCATTACCTGAGTACAGATAGCAACGTCAGTAGACTCTTCCAGCTGAATGGAGAAGGGCTCTCACGAATACCATCCAACACCTGTTCTTTCAAATCAGATGCCATGTTTGAAATGCAGCGCTGGATGGTATTATCAGACATTGGGATTCTGTTTAGCTTGGTAACAGCAGCTTCTCCCATCATTGCCAAACTCATGTCAGGATGCAGTAGGGAGGAGTAACGTTTAACCAATGTTGTGGGGTTTATCTGCTTTAGCTATGCGTAATGCTAAGCGATGTTGCTTCAGTTGCCTTGGAATTTACAGCGCTAAATGTCTCAATTACTTTCTTCTGTGACCGCAATTCCTTTAGCTTCCTATCAAAAAACTTGGCTTGGTCACCAAACTTGGGTGCTTGGTCCAATATGACGACCGGAGTTTACATGGGATAATACTGTCATTAACTAGCACCTCATTGCAAATAAAAATACTGTGGCAGTGGAGCATCATCATGACCAATCCATGAAAATCCAAACTTTAAATAATCATGGTCATACTTGCTTTGTTTTCTGCTTGCCCAAGACTCTGTCTCCTCTCTCACTCTAGGTACTAAAAATCTATTCATTTTGCCCCATGCATAGCTGAAGTTATTTTTTATGGGGGGTTTTTTTCTCAAGCTGCGCCTCCCCTGAATTTCTCTTGCACCCTCCAGGGGTGCTGGGGCTTGAACCCCCAACCTTCTGGTCAGTAACCCTGAGCCTCAATCACTGAGCCACACCAATAAACTGCCCCTGAAAGTAAACTTCAGGTGTAATGGAAAAGTACATTTCTGACAATGGTGTGGACTCTGTGATGAGAATATTTGCATGTCCAAAAGCACAGTAAAATTCACAGATATAACTCAAAATCAAAGTGAAATACTGGATACTGTTCTGCTTGTGGATATCTAGTTAAGTTTTAACAAAGTGCCAAAAAACAAAACTCTAAACATTGCATTTTTTGTAGATTGATGCTTCTAACCTTGTGAATGTTTTCAAGTGAAGTGATTATTTTATTCTCAAAAGTGTTAAGATCATTTCAGTAACTTGTTATGAGTACTATGTTTTCAGGCAGTCCAATAAACACCTTCTCTGTCCTTACTCACGGAAGCTGCAAAAAGCCAGCCAGTCTCTCACGCAAAACAAGAGCTGGAGAATCGCCAGAGCTTCCGTGGGAAAGAGAGTGCAAGGGCTTCTCTGAAATCTTAAAAATGTGAGCAAGGAGGTTTTTGCACCTGCTGCTCCTCTGGAATCTGTGAATCTTAGAGAGGGAGGCCTAGGGACTTGTTAGGTATCACAGGGATGCTGGAGATGGAGAGCAAAGCGTCTGTGTGTGACTGCCTGTGTATCTTGTCGAACAGACCATCTCTCTGTAGTCACTGGAGGATTCACAGAAGAAGAAAAAAAACACAGTGAGAATGATGACTGAGCCCTGAATAAAGATGACAGGAGAGTGTGCAGTGACAGCTGTAGAGAAACAAGAACATTACCTGCGCATGTACTTGCCCACAGCATACAGATATGCATACAGTATATTCCTGTTTCCAACAGGATGCTGTTACAATGTGTAATTAGTGGTGCTTGCTATAAGGATGTTATAATACTCATATTTAGCATGAGAGATTAAACAAATCACTTACTGTAAGTATTCAAATTTGGTATGTAACTTGTCCCACATTTTGTGCTACAGACATGAATGATACCTTAATTTGTGAGCTTTTGGGGGAGAAGAGTGCTATTATTTTCCTAGTGATCAAATTTTGTCTGGTGGATGGTAAAACGGGTGATAAAATTATATAAAAAAGACTTACCATATATAGAAAGTGAGACCTGAGCCATACTGTATCTAGGTATAGAAAATTGGGGGTGGGCTCTTTTGACTAGGGCCACTAAACAACCACCCAGACCACCCTAGCAATGCCCTAGCAACCACTCATAACCCCATACACTGACAAAAAAAAATATAAAAACACTATCTAAAGGGCTACAACAGCTTGTCACTGGGACAATACCCTAAAATATACACCCAGTTTACCCCCTTTATACCTTACTTACAGTATGTATCCTTTCAGGACAGATAAAACCCATAAGGTGCTCATTAGTATCCTTTAGGGACAGATAAGACACTTAAGGTGCTAATATGTATCCTTTAGGGACAGATAAGACAATTAAGATGTATAGTTTAGGAACAGATAGGTGCTAACATTTAACCTTTAGGGACAGATAAGACACTTAAGATGTATAGTTTAGGAACAGATAGGTGCTAACATTTAACCTTTAGGGACAGATAAGACACTTAAGGTGCTAACATGTATCCTTTAGGGACAGATAAGACACTTAAGGTGCTAACATGTATCCTTTAGGGACAGATAAGACACTTAAGGTGCTAACATGTATCCTTTAGGGACAGATAAGACACTTAAGGTGCTAACATGTATCCTTTAGGGACAGATAAGACACTTAAGGTGCTAACATGTATCCTTTATGGAGAAATAAGACACTTAAGATGCTAACATGTATTGTTTAGGAACAGATAGGTGCTAACATTTAACCTTTAGTGACAGATAAGACACTTAAGGTGCTAACATGTATCCTTTAGGGACAGATTAGACACTTAAAGACCTAATATGTATCCTTTAAGGACAGATTAGACACTTAAGGAGCTAACATGTATCCTTTAGGGACAGATAAGACACTTTAGGTGCTAATATGTGTCATTTAGTGACATATAAGACATTTAAGGAGCTAATATGTATCCTTTAGGGACAGATAAGACACTTAAGGTGCTAACATTTATACTTTAGGGACAGATAAGACATTTGAGGTGCTAACATGTATCCTTTAGGGACAGATAAGACACTTAAGATGCTAACATGTATAGTTTATGAACAGATAGGTGCTAACATTTAATCTTTAGGGACAGAAAAGACACTTAAGATGCTAACATGTATCCTTTAGGGACAGATAAGACACTTAAGGTGCTAACATTTATCCTTTAGGGACACCTAAAACACTTAAGGAGCTAATATGTATCCTTTAGGGACAGAAATACAATTAAGGAGCTAATATGTATCCTTTAGGGACAGATAAGACACTTAAGGTGCTAACATTTATACTTTAGGGACAGATAAGACATTTAAGGAGCTAATATGTATCCTTTAGGGACAGATAAGACACTTAAGGTGCTAACATTTATACTTTAGGGACAGATAAGACATTTAAGGTGCTAATATGTATCCTTTAGGGACAGATAAGACATTTAAGGAGCTAATATGTATCCTTTAGGGACAGATAAGACACTTAAGGTGCTAACATTTATACTTTAGGGACAGATAAGACATTTAAGGAGCTAATATGTATCCTTTAGGGACAGATAAGACACTCGAGGTGCTAACATGTATCCTTTAGGGACAGATAAGACACTTTAGGTGCTAATATGTGTCATTTAGTGACATATAAGACATTTAAGGAGCTAATATGTATCCTTTAGGGACAGATAAGACACTTAAGGTGCTAACATTTATACTTTAGGGACAGATAAGACATTTGAGGTGCTAACATGTATCCTTTAGGGACAGATAAGACACTTAAGATGCTAACATGTATAGTTTATGAACAGATAGGTGCTAACATTTAATCTTTAGGGACAGAAAAGACACTTAAGATGCTAACATGTATCCTTTAGGGACAGATAAGACACTTAAGGTGCTAACATTTATCCTTTAGGGACACCTAAAACACTTAAGGAGCTAATATGTATCCTTTAGGGACAGAAATACAATTAAGGAGCTAATATGTATCCTTTAGGGACAGATAAGACACTTAAGGTGCTAACATTTATACTTTAGGGACAGATAAGACATTTAAGGAGCTAATATGTATCCTTTAGGGACAGATAAGACACTTAAGGTGCTAACATTTATACTTTAGGGACAGATAAGACATTTAAGGTGCTAATATGTATCCTTTAGGGACAGATAAGACATTTAAGGAGCTAATATGTATCCTTTAGGGACAGATAAGACACTTAAGGTGCTAACATTTATACTTTAGGGACAGATAAGACATTTAAGGAGCTAATATGTATCCTTTAGGGACAGATAAGACACTCGAGGTGCTAACATGTACCCTTTAGGGACAAATACATATCGACTGGGTACAGTTTGTGTACCATTGAGGGCATTGCCCCTTTGCACATTTTTGTTCTGACAGTGTAGCAACATGCTGGTGAGTTTTGCACATGCAAACACCACTCACATTTTTAGGGATTAAAGAAAAAATGTCACATGGTCTAACTGTTAAAAAAAGGTCACATTAAAGCCTGAAATTCATGGAAAAAATGTAAAGTATGCATGAGTAGTGCAGAATAATCTTCATTATTATGTCTTTAAATGTTATAATACATTTTTTTTAAATAAAGTTTTTAAATATGATAAATATTTGTAGTCACTATATGTAATTATTTGTACATTCTAATATTATTATTTTTGTAGGATGTCTTTTTATTTTAAATTAAATTAAATAATCAAATTAATAAATAAAACCAGAGATGACCCCTTTAGAACCTCAACCTAGACTGTATGTGACATTTTAAAAAAAATCTGATATTTTGACATTTTTATGAAAAATTATATTTGATATCACCTTTTGACAATATTTTAAAATAATTTGCCAATGACCCAACAATCACTTGGCCTAAAGGATCAAATATCCTATGAGAAGCATGAGAAGTCAAAACTACTGATTACATTAGCTCTGAGTATTACAGCATCCATCTCTGCTACAGAGGGTAAAAGTCTAATGCTTTTCCATCTTATAAATTTTACAAAAGAACAAAAATAATTTAGCACATTGGCTATGATTGAAATGGGCCTTGTAAATAGGATTATTTCACCAATTTTAAAATAAGACACTGAGGAGAACAACAGACTGTAAGAAATTAGAAAAGAACATGTGGGCGAAGGAGAGAGTGAGAAAGAGTGCAAAACTTTATTCTTTTTGCATGCTTACAAACACATTAATATTTAATGTTCATCATCAGGTGCATATGAGCATTGGAAAATGGCGTCGCTATTTTTCCCACACCCCTTGAGCCAACTCCTTTTGACAGCACTCCACTCCATCCCAGCAAATTATCCACATGAGTTACCGTGAACCACTGAGGAGGATGCATGCTGCTCTGCGTCTGGAGAGGTGGGAGGTGGGGGGTGGTCGAGCACGTCACTTTACATCAGCGATCTCCCTGTACTTTGCATCATTTCAGTTAGAGGATGAATGCAGAGGAGGGGAAGACAAGAAAGGATAGCAGCTGCCGATACTGTGGAGGAGAGAGATAATGTGGACATATGTGGAGAGTGACGTGAGATAAGTAGCCGCTGAAACACTGAGGTGGCTCTCCACAGAGGCCTTTAATGTTTGCAGAGAGATGCGAGTAGACTACTTGTCTTGACTACTGAGTCCTCTGTCAGTGAGAAGACTTGCTGCGCTGACATGCTGGGTGTCACCAGTGGTGGAAAGTAACTAAGTACAAATACTTTGTTACTGTACTTAAGTAGCTGTTTTAAAACATTTTCTTGAGAATTACATTTTTCTTGCAACTTTTTCCTTTTACTTTGCCAATTTTTTTACACAAATAAATACTTTTCACCCTCTTGTTACCCTGATTGAAAAAGTGTTTTCATCATTTGCACAAAAAAAAAAAGGGTAGAGAGCAGCTTAAAAACAGGTACTTTTACACAGAACTAGTCATTTTTGCTGTGCTTTCACACATGAGGAACTATAGTTCTTATTATCCATTTAGAGGGACTTTAAAGGGACTTTTTAGCTCATACACAGGGGTAGCTACTTCTTTGGGAGAAGCGGAACTGTGGGAGGTGCCGCAACCTGTGATTGGTCAAACACACATGATGCACAAAGGCAAAGCAATGAGAAACGTGAAGAGTCGGCAGCCACCTTGCGTAAACAAACTTGTAGCTGCTAGCCTGCTATTTAGAGGATTGAGCTCATTTCCAGTTCCTTTAACAGAAATAACATTAAAAAACAACAAAGTATCCAAATCGTATTGCCTGTTTCACATATTATGAGTGTGCGAGTGGTAAGCAGAACTGCTTTGTCTTTAAAGGGAGACGCATTTTGAGTTGTCATTGCATTTTTACTGTGTATTGTGTGACTCTATGGAAATTGAAAATGTTTTGTATTACTACATTGAATATATCTTGGAAGAATGGACATAAATAATAAAAAGTTATGGGCACTCTGACCCCAGCTTAGTTGGGATATGTGAAAAACAATTACTGCACAATGACAATAAAGGTGAATCTTAAATTATAAACCAGCTCATGTGGATTTTTTATAGCTCTGTAAATGTTAGCTAGATGTATTGCTGGCTTCCATGGCTGCAGTGTGCTGTGTTTGCCCTCTAACTTGTTTCAAATCTGGCAACCCGGGGTGTCGAAATACTATTGGGAAATGGGCAGTGGGCGGGATCACACAGGCTAAAACACAAATAGAAATTCCGGCCCTGAACAGACATTTCAAAGAAGAATTTATTGGCTGTAGCATTGTTTTCAGAGAAGCCAGCATTTCAACTTAGAATGTTTCCTAAATCTCTGATAAAATAATATGATAATTTTATGCTTTAGTACAGTAAATATATTACATATCACACCTTTAAATAATAAATTGGTGTGGTGTCTGTACCTTTACTTAAGTATGGACATTGTGTGTTTTTTCCACTTCTGGGTTTCATGTAGATTTAACTTGTTCTCTTCGATGCAATAACAGGTTACATGATGTGAAAATATAGGGCTTGTGCACCAATACATTTTTGTGCCCCAGTAAAATTGTACTATATTTTGTGTCTGATAAGGGAGATTACTGCATGCAAACCTAAGAAATATTGATCTGGACAATTTCAGAAATTAAATGTGTCCTGTAATTCTGTCAGCAATTTATCTCTTTATGGTACGGTGTTGCCATATTGCAACAATACATTTTATTTCACTTTCTCAACGAAAGTCTTACTTTCAGAAAAAGAAACAAAAGAAAGTGAAAGTTAACACGGATAGTAAAAAATGACTAACTGTAAATATTGATTGTTTCTTACCCACAACTTCCATATTCATTCTGAAGATATAGATTTAACCACTGGAGTCATATGGACAAATAATGATAAATTATCATTATTAAATGACAAATAAGCTTCAAAATGTTGTTAACCATTCACTTGCATTGTGAGGACCAACAGAGCTGAGACAAGGTTTTAGAAATAAAAGCCTTCATTTGTGTTCAATACAAGAAAGTAAGAAATACACATGTGGGATGGCATGAGGGTGAGTAAATTATGAGAGAATTTTCATTTTTGGGTGACAGTGAAAATAATATTGAAGAACATATGATACACGATGATTCACTCAATTTTGAAGGATAAATGCATCAATCAGTTAAAGAAATATAAATTCAATTCAAGGAGAAATTGAATATTTTTAAGAAAAAAAATTGCTTTTGGACCATTTACAATGTGGAACAGAGTTGCCATATGGCAATATTTCATTTTTTCCCTTTATTTTGGTTATTAGAGCAAAATATTTGTATTTTTATTTTATGTATATATAAAAAAAATAAATGCGCACCATATAGGTTTTGAATCATAAGTAACAATGCCCAATTCACAAATGAATCACTCCTTTAGCCTGTTCTTTTCAATTAATTGGTCAAACAGGTTAGCAAATTGTCTGAATCTGTTTGCGATTCAGCTTGAATCACTTGTGCAGTTCGTTTGAAGCAGTTTTTCACTGAACTAAACAATAACGGGAATTCATGGGGGTCTGAGTCAGTGGTGGATTTGGGTATGGGCGACATGGGGGCCACACGGACCTGACAAAATTTGTTGGCTGGACGGCACGTCTATAAATCCTTCAAAATTAGTTATATTAAACATAATTACTTCATTTAAATGCTGAAATTAGCTCAAATCATGATATAGACTAACAACATTTAAACTGACAGTTCATAAAATGTCTGAAATCCTGAAATGAATCATGATAAATATTGTAATCGATTGACACTCCAAGTTACTGCATGGGGCTTTAAATATTTTCATGGACAATAGGGGACCTCTGGGTCAAAATGGTTGAGAACCACTGGCGTAATCAATAAGAGAGGCATTAGTGCTCTTTTAGTTTTTTATATTTTATTCATGGTTATATACATAGTTACACATAAATATATATATATTTTTAAATGCATTAAATCTCATGCTCAACACCAGATAATTCACATATAATAATGTATTACAATTAGTTCAACTCTTTTAAAGTGTAGCTATATGTATTATAATGTATTAACTCTTTATCAGATTACCACATGTAGAATAGGACACTGAATACATGTTTAATTCATTAATCTTTATAAAACATTATGCACACAAACTTAATGGAAAGTGTTAGGTTACCCACAAATAGGAGAAAATTTAGAATTATTTAAAATTGTACATTACAAATAAGGTGCAAGAAAAAAAAAAATCAGACTAAAGCATAGTTTTGTCTTGTTTATTGAGCAATCAATAGGGTTATCCAATACTATGTCTGGAGAAATGTCCTCATACTTCAGCATGGCTTCAATGAAAGGAGCGTTTATGTAGAGCGCAACAGCACCCTCTCCAGCTCAGCACTGTTTTGACATGTTGAGATGAAGAGTTCGGTTTGACCACTGGTCCTCTGAGACCTGATTAGTAAATCATTTCTCTTCTGGCCTCCTTCTCAAGGATATGCGAAGGAGACTTGAAAAATTGACTATTATAAAAATAAACTTGTCTTTGAAGATGCATGCTCACCGAGCCCCAAATTGACCCAAATTTAAAACTACATATCTAGACATCCCTTCAATTACACTGACTTGCAAAGTACATAGAGGACAGAGAAAAGTTGTTACAGAACTCAAAGCCTGGTTCTTTTGATTTATGCATGACAACGAAGCCATTTTTAATTGACGCAGAAATATAATAAATCAAAGTTGTGCATCAAGGTGTTCAATTAAAAGCAGCGCGCATCAATTATGGATGAATAATGAGTTTTTACATTTACTCTGTCTGAATAACCTAAGCATGACAGCTGTAGTTCTTTTTAAACTAGTTCACTGATGTTCAAAATCTTTGATGGAGAAAAGAAAAATACATAGACACAATGTAATAAATTTTATGAGGAATTTGCCTGTTTGATTTGTAATGAGCTGTATAAATTTGCTAGAATTAGTACTATGGATTTGTTAGGAAGCTAAATCCTGCAAAAAGTAATCCTTTTGTGCAAGGCTTTCAGTGCACCGCTGTCACTCCGCTGTTTGAACAAACACTGCATGTAGGATGTGTCTCCTAATTGCTGTAATGGAAGACTTCTTGTTGAGGATTTATGAAAGACGAATACATATTACCTGCAAGCATGTTTGTGTATTTGTTGCATCTTTTTTGCTCAAAACCACATTCAACAGCACTGAGCGCCATCCATATTCATGCGATATTTGCTGGGAGGCATTTTTGTGTCTCCTAAAAATAGTGCATGGAAGAAAAAGAGACTCACAAAGCCACATTGCTGCATTCGTGCAAACACTCTGGAAGGATACGGGTAAACAAATGTCTCCTCTGCTCATTCGGCAGTGTAAACAAGAGTAAATTATTTGTGAGGTCACTTTAAGGTTAAGGGTGTTGACACATGGGATGTGATGAAATAATGTGCTTTGTGCTTCTCAGGTCTGACACTTACTTCCATATTTCAATATGGCATCTTCTAAGCCCAAAACACAAAAGTCGTGGCTGCCCATATTCCAATTTATCAGTTAAATTCAGCCAGACACAGACATGATTTCTTAACCATTGCTCCTTTTTTCTTACCAATTAAAGTGTGTATACTATCAGTAGAGAATAATAACTCAACAATTGTTTGGTCAAAACATTTAAATGAAAGGAATCATTCAAATCTGTTATCATTTACTCACCCTCATGTCGATCCAAACTTGTATGACTTACTTTATTAGAACACAAATGGAGATGATTTGATGAATGTTCATGCTGTTCTTTTCCATACAGTGTAAGTGGATGGAGACTGGGGCTGTAAAGATTTAAAAAGGATGGAAGATGTTCTGTGAGTAATGAAATTTTGGTCTGTTTCTCACAAAAATGGCTTCAGGAGACTCTGAATATAGTGCAGAAGTCATATGGAATACTATTAGGCTGCTTTTTTTGTATCTTTTTTGAGCTTTACTGACTCGAACCCCATCCATGTTCAATGCATGGGAAAAAGCAGTATGATCATTATGCTTAAGAAAGAAGTTTTTGAACAAATCATTAGTGAACGGACAGAATTGTTGGCCGAACAATGTCTTAAATATAGTCTCAATCAAGTGGAATTTTTAAGACCCATTACTGTGAGGTGCTATGTGAAAGTTTAGCTATTTGAGCTTTGGAATATGCATTTTTCCAGAGTGTGTTTCTGTATTAATGCAAGCACGCACACACACACACACACACACACACACAAGTCTACCCCATGCATGCTGATCACTTGCTATTGACCGAATGGAAGTCATTCTCAGAAAACGATGTCATGTGATGTCAACTCATGTTCTGTATTCTCATTGTACAACAAAACGTAAGGATGAGAATAAAAAGTATACAAAAAACAAGTAGAATGAGAAGTATATAAGGTTCAAATAAAGTATATAAGTAAAGGTCTAGATATATAAAAGATACTAAGAAATATACATAAGAATTTAAAAGCTAAATAGGAATGTATAAAAAGTACAACAAATAATAATATTAAAAGCCACGTGTATTTTCATCATCATTTTCTTTCATGATTAAAAGGATATTGAACACAGTTACATTATTTGATAGACTTAACACCGTTTAGTGTGTAATGTAAAATAACTTTTAAAATAAAACTATTTCAATATTTGTTTTGTACATAAGCTGACCTTCTCAGGTAAAATGATAAGAATAAAATTGCAGTGTTTCTTGAGGAATGGATTCTATATTATAATATGTGCACAGAAAGTAAATCTTCCTGAGGAAGAAAGTGTTCCAGAGTTTAACATTTGTCTGTATTGAGCTTGTATTAAAAGCTTAAAGGTCAGTTACAATACACTTTGCACTCCATTCATTTACTCCCATTCAAATGCATCAACCACTGGAGACCGGAAATGCAAGCTCAAGCGAAGAAATTTCACACTACGACTCTGGAAAAAGTTCAAGTTTGGAGAAATCTGAACTCCGAATCTAGATGACGTATGACCAGTAAAAGAAAGAAACATCATCGTCAAACAATGACTTCTTGGCTCAATTTAGATATGGCCAGGGCAGTAAATTGTCAGCACTGTGAGACGCCTAAGACAGCACTACAGGAAGACAGGAAGGACAGCTGATCATCCTCGCAGTGGCAGAACACGCGTAACAACACCAGCACAGGATCTGTACATCCGAATATCACACCTGCGGGACAGGTACAGGATGGCAACAACAACTGCCCGAGTTACACCAGTAACGCACAATCCCACCATCAGTGCTCAGACTGTCCGCAATAGGTTGAGAGAGGCTGGACTGAGGGCTTGTAGGCTTGTTGTAAGGCAGGTCCTTACCAGACATCACATGGCAACAACGTCGCCTATGGGCACAAACCCACCTTTTGCTGAACCAGTCAGGACTGGCAAAAAATGCTCTTCACTGACGAGTCATAGTTTTGTCTCACCAGGTGTGATGGTTGGACTTACGTTTATTTTTGAAAGAATGAGTATTACACCGAGGCCTGTACAGTGGAGTGGGATTGATTTGAAGTTGGAGGGTCCGTCATGGTCTGGGGCGGTGTGTCACAGCATCATCGGACTGAGCTTGTTGTCATTGCAGGCAATCTCTACGCTGTGTGTTACAGGGAAGACATACACCTCTCTTATGTGGTACCCTTCCTACAGGCACATCCTGACATGACCCTCCAGCATGACAATGCCTCCAGCCATAGTGTTCGTTCTGTGCATGATTTCCTGCAAGACAGGTATGTCAGTGTTCTGCCATGGCCAGAGAAGAGCTTGGATCTCAATTCCATTGAGCACGTCTGGGACCTGTTGTATCGGAGGGTGAGGGCTAGGGCCATTCCCCCCAGAAATGTCCGGGAACTTGCAAGTGCCTTGGTGGAAGCGTGAGGTAACATCTCACAGCAAGAACTGGCAAATATGGTGCAATCCATGAGGAGGAGATGCACTGCAGTACTTAATGCAGCTGGTGGCCACACCAGATGACTGTTACTTTTGGTTTTGTAGTATTGCATACATCATAGAACACTTACTTATCAAACCTTTATTTGCTAGTTTAAATGGATAAGCGTCCCTATACCCCTCAACGTATCTGAAATATACTTGATTGTTCAAGTATCTTTATCTCATTCACTTGTTTTGTTCGGTTATTTCACTAGTTCAACTCTGTTCATTTGTTATGCATTCCTTTAGTTTGTGGCAAAGCTCCCAGGTTAAATTAAATGCATTACTTTTGATTATCATCACCCCACTGTGTCCGTTTTGGCTGTATTGTTATTCCGATCAGAGGGATGTCTTTAAACTAATGGCTACTTTTAATGAAAGGTTTGAAAGGTTAAAAGCTGTATCCAGTTGGAAAAGCAAATTTCTGGAAAGCTGGAATAAAATACAGTACATGGGGCTATACTCTCTAACATTTGTCCACACACAGACACACACTCAAACATGGTGATAGATCAGCAAATGTGAATGGTTACTTGAAGGCTGTTGACCCGAATGTGACCACAAACTCATAAAGCAACATGTAAACCACAGATGTGATAATGTATTGACGAGGAGGAGGATGGGGCCGGGCCATGAGGACACAAGGCCAGCCCTGAATCAGGCTATTCAACCGGAAGGAGGATAAAGATGAACCAGGTGCGCCAGTTTGAGAGCGAGAGATATAGATTGAGAGAGAGAGGCTCTATGTGTGTTTTTTCGTTTATGTTTTATGTTGTTTTAAGTTAATTTATGTCATTAAACCTTTATGTTGACTTTGCAGCCGGTGCCTGTCTCCTCCTTGCCCATCCTTTAGCTGTTACATTGGTGCCGAAACCCGGGAAGGAGGAGGGATGAGCTGTCGCGGAGTCCTCGCCGCTGCTGTCTGCCAGGGGAGCAGCCGCGGCTGGCTGCTTGGGGTCGGAGGGGTCACTGCGGAACTGCTGAAGTGGAGCAGTGGTTCCATCAGCTAGGGGCCAGAGGACTCATTGCCATTTGCCAGGAGAGGAGCGAGCTTGCGTCTGCCAGAAGGTGGAGGAGCAGTTGAGGACTGGTGACAGTGTGTCCGGGATAGTAGGGATGTTAATTTTCAGAATCGATCGTCATGTAAATTAACGATCAATTAATCGATTAATCGTTAACGTTAATATTGCAAGATGCACATGGAGAACTCAGTACAGCCACAAAATCCATTTTCTTTTCTCTCTACATCATTATAACTCTAAAGTTTACCTCAGAGATTCCCTTCTCACTCTCAGGTTAAGAGCGAGGCGTGCAGTCATAGCAAGCTGTTTCTGTTTGTCCTATGAAGGGCATCTCATTTCAACAAAACATGTTTTAATGAGGATGCTCGGTATACCGCTACCTTAAAATGATACATTCTTACTAGCATGCCGCCTTCGAAACGAGACACAGCTCATGTCTCAGAATGAATATGATTTCTTTGTAGTTTTCACGGGACCAGAACCCATGTCTTGAAGTGAAACCAATTACCTCCTCCTGTTTATCATGGGACCAGAACCCATGTCTTGAAGTTAAACCAATTACCTCCTCCTGTTTATCATGGGACCAGAACCCATGTTTTGAAGTAAAAGTGATTACTTCTTGGTTTCCAAGGAATCCAAACCCATGTCTCAAAGTAAATGCAATTACTGCTATCAGGATAACTTGAGATTATTGTAATTAAAATGAATGAAAAGATACTTATATCATTTTGCCTGAACCCCGTCATACGGTTCAGTGCTTAGATGCTAGTTTAACGCTGGAGGCGATGATGGCAGAGAAGTGGAGCTTAAACCACCACCCATGATGGGACCTAAACTTGTGTTCATGAGGTGTGGGAAGGGTGAAGTCATGGAAGTATGTGAACAATGAGAGGCAGCTGAACAGGCTTATTAAGCAGGGGCTGTATTGTGATTAGATTGAGATTGTAGCATGCGAGTATTGAGATGGCTGATGGAATGAATCCCGAGGCCTTACTGCTAGAACTAGGCTTACGCTTACATTTCTTGGTATCCACAGGGCTGGAAACTTTGTCTCGGAGTGAACGCCCTTACCTGCTAGTTTCCACATGACCAGAACCCATGTCTTGTTTCCACGGGATCAGAACCCTTCTCTCTGAATAATTATGATAACTTCCTGGTTTCCACAGAACCTATATCTCAGAGATTGTGTGCGCAAAACGTTTTCACTAGCACCACAGAGAAAGGTGATGACTTTAAATTAATGGAAAAATATCTCATGAGGGATGCTACTTGTGGGAAATTTGCAGTATAGGGTCAATTTCAGAGTAAATGAACATTCGGAAGTAGCATGTCGATTACCTGTGTGATCATGTTCATGAAAGTGGCCTTAACCCAGAGTTTAAAAAAAAGATGTTAACATGGAGTGAAGCAAAGTGTGAAAAGCTTTTGTGCATTGAAATTACAACAGTATTGTAACCTGAAATCCTATTTATAATGTTAATTTACGCTGTTTACTGTCAGTCAGGGATTTCGTTGCAGAATAATGAGACAGAACATGTGCTGGAACTTTTATTTTTAATGGCAGGCGACACGCATGTGCAGCAATTAAAACTAGAAATGAACCATTCAGATGCCAGGGGCTACACTGAGCTGTCACCTGTACGATGTCGCTACAGGTACCCGTCACACACACACACACACACATCTAGCCTGTCATTGCTTCCATCATTAGAAAGTGACATGTGTATAAACAGCCCCATGCTGTTGCATCTTCAAAGCACACCTACACAGAGAGGGGAACGCATGTGGATTGTGACAATAAAAGCAGGAATGGACTGTGCATTGCCATGTTTTTGAGCAGGTTACCAACATGCACACACATTTAATGGCATATCTTAAATAAGGGAGGGGGGGTGGGGTGGGAAAGGGTCAAAAGGTTACATTTGCCAGAATTTATTACTTTTGGGTTTCCAAATTCTGGTTCTGCCCTACAATGTTTACAAAAAGTTTTAAAATGAGGGAAATTCTTCTTTTCAATTTTCCCAAAGAACTTACATAAAATATAAATGTATATACTGTACTGGATAGTTATTTTATCACGTTAAGCCTTTTAAGAAATAATTGAGTTTAAATTTACAGTATGCATATACAGTGTATATAATTTCTAAACTCAGCACAAAAAGAAACCTTTTTCCTTTCCTATCCTTTTTCAGGATATTGTATTTTAAAGATAATTCCAAAAATCCAAATAAACTTTACAGATCTTTATTGGAAAGGGTTTAAACAATGTTTCCATGCTCGTTCAATGAACCATATACAATTAATGCACATGAACCTGTGGAACGGTTAAGATATTACCAGCTTACAGACGGTAGGCAATTATGGTCACATTTAAAATCACAGAACACTAAAGAGACCTTTCTACTGACTCAAAAAACACCAGAATAAAGATGCATAGGGTGCCTGCTCACCTGCGTGAATGAGCCATGAGCGAAGGTGGGTTTGTGCCTATAGGCGACGTTGTTTCCGGTGATTTCTGGTAAGGACCTGGCTTACAACAGGCCTACAAGCCCACATCTAGCCCCTCTCAGCATATTGCGGACAGTCTGATGGTGGGATTGTGCATTACTGGTGTAACTCAGCAGCTGTTGCCATCCTGTACCTGTCCCGCAGATGTGATATTCGGATGCATCGATCCGGCACAGGTGTTGTTACATGTGTTCTGCCACTGCAAGAATGATCAGCTGTCTTTCCTGTCTCCCTGTTGCATTGCAATGTATTGCCCTGGACACATCTGCAGTCCTCAAGCCTCCATGCAGCAAGTCTAAGCCAGTATTTCAGAACCAGTAGAAAGGTCTCTTTAGTGTCCTATGTTTTTATAACTGTGACCTTAATTACCTACCGTCTGTAAGCTGTTAGTGTCTTAATGACCGTTCCACAGGCGCATGTTCATTAATTGTTTATGGTTCATTGAGCAAGCATGGAAAACATTGTTTAAACCATTTAAAATAAAGATCTGTCAAGTTATTTGGATTTTTTAAAATTATCTTTAAATTATAGTGTCCTGAAAAAGAGACGTTTATTTTTTGCTGAATATATATATATAGAGAGAGATAGAGAGAGAGAGAGAGAGACAGAGAGAGAGAGAGAGAATTTACAAGGCTTTTATTTACAAAAATTCGTCTCGTTACAATTATATAGCATCCAAAAAATAAAAAACAGCAAAAACAAAAAACTTAATATAAATCAATAAAGTGTGAAAATTAATTCATCTTCAAAAATAGAACATAGAGCATCATTACAGCTCCAAATATTTACAAAGGAAAGCAAATCATCAATACATTTATAATAATAAAAATTAATTAAGATTCTAGATTGTACCAAGTTAAAAAACAATACAACAATGTTTTGTACTACATCCTGTTCAATTTTCTTTCTCCTGCTCAAATAGATGGCCATTTTTGCTTGTCCCACCACAAAATTAAGCAGTTGACACACAAACTTTTTCTTTAAGGCATATTTACACCCTAAAATGAAAAACTCTTGTGAGAATACCTCATTGCATTTTTTAAAAACATCTTTTAAAACAGAAAACAATGGTTCGAGTCTATAACAGTTTAAAAAAGCATGAAAAATTGTTTCTCTGTCATCACAAAAAGGACACTTATCAGTGCTTTCAGGATTTAAAACAGAAATAAAAGCATTGACTGCAATAACACCATAAACAATTCTCCATTGCAGATCTCCTGTCTTTTTGGTCAATGGTGGTTTGTAAAAGACTCTCCATTCTGGTTTTTTGTCTTCATTTAACTTAAAAAAAACCACGCCATGGTGTATCTATTCTATTATTCAACTTTTTCTTGTTAAAAGCAATTACACAATTTTTATACAAAAGCTTTCTGTCACAGGAAAAAAAATCAACACTTAAAGAATCAGCTTGATCAAAATAAAACCCAGAGCACCCATCTAACTTAGGAGCAAAACTCAAACCTGGAAAACATTCTTCCGAGTCTGGATTACACAGTTCGTTTTTATAATCCAATAACAAAAGTCTCTCTTGATCACTTATAGCAGATTCCCATCTCTGAAGAAGTTGTGCTATAACACGAATAGAAATTATTCCAAGACATCGAGATGTTGCTTCCTTGTTTTTAAAATCAAGTCCAGCTACTTCCAGCAAACGGCCAAGAGTCACTATTTTGTTGTCAATAAGTGCTTTGTTTAGACCGGGAAGGAAAAAATCGTTCGTTATGTCCAAACGCTTCCCATGGATTAAAGGTTCTTCTAATAGCCAGTAAAGAGATTTTGAGTCCTCCACTTTTTGAAAATTAAAAAGATTCCACACTTTAAAAACATTCTTATAGAAAACAGGTAATGTAGGAAGACTTAATTTCAGTGGATCCATCAAAAAAATTGTCCTGCCCAAATTAAAATTACCCAACCTATTCAAAATCAATCTTGCAACAGCATTCCAATTAAAAACATCTGAAACAGTTAAAAGTCTTTGCACAAATTGTAATCTAAAAGCAGCTATTCTACTTTGCAGATGTATCAGTCCCTGACTACCTTCTTCTTTGGACAGAAATAAGACACTTTGCGGGACCCAATGCATCTTATCCCAAAAAAAGTCCACAAGCAGTGCCTGTAGTTTTGTTAACAAAGTTAACGGGGGATCTAGACATGCAAACTTGTGCCACAGCGAAGAAGCCACCAAATTATTAACAATTAAAACCCGCCCTCTAAATGACATTTTTGGAAGCAGCCATTTCCATTTCTCAAGTCGACCTTTAACTTTCTCAATTATACCCTCCCAATTTTTTTGTGTAACTTCTTCATCTCCAATAAAAACTCCTAAATATTTAAAACCAATTTTTCCCCACTCCAGGCCCATAGGAAGTTTTGGTTTAAAATTTTTCCAATCCCCTATTAAAAAAGCTTCACTTTTTCCCCAGTTTATATTAGCAGAAGATATTTTTTTAAAAATTTTCAACAGATTTAACAAAGCCTGAATATCACTTTGTCCACTGATACACACAGTCACATCATCTGCATAGGCCGACAGTATGAATTTATTCCTACATTCTGGTAAAATTACACCTTGAAGTTTACACCTTATCTGATTTAACAAAGGCTCAATTGCTAAAGGTTATAACATACCAGATAATGCACAACCCTGTCTTATGCCTCTAAAAACTGTAAAAGGAGTATATAAACCACCATTGACCTTTAAAATACTCTCCACATCATTATAAAGGACTTTAATGTAGTTAATAAAACTCTCACTAAAACCAAATGCATTTAAAACCTTCCATAAAAAACAATGTTCTATCCGATCAAAAGCTTTCTCTTGATCTAATGAAATAAAACCACAATTTAGGTTTAGCATCTTGGAGACTTCAATAAGATCACGAATAAAAGAAATATTGTCAAATATCAATCTACCTGGGACACAGTAGGTTTGATCAGGATGAATAACACTGTCCATTACATTAGCCAGTCTGTTAGCTAAAATCTTCGATAAAAGCTTGTAGTCGCTGTAGAGCAAAGAAACTGGACGCCAGCACTTTATGTCTCCAAGATCTCCTTTTTTCGGTAGGAGGGTCAACACAGCTCTTCGGCAACTTTGAGGCAGTTTACCCTTTGCCAGACTGGTGTTCAACACTTCTAGGAGATCTTCTCCTATTATTGACCAAAAAGACTTGTAAAAGTCCACTGGTATACCATCGATTCCTGGTGTTTTTCCAGACACCATTCCTTGAAATGCCTTCTGTAGCTCACTCATACTCAGAGGGCCAGAAATTCCAGTGTTGACACTTTCAGGTACCTGAGGTAAGTTTTCAAAGAAGAACTCTCCCTCATTTTCTAGCTCTACAGCGACTTCACTTTTATATAACTTCTCATAAAAACCAACTGCCCTCTGGCGAATATCCGAAGGATCTGTCAAAAGAATTCCAGATTCAGATCTTAAGGCATGAATTATTCTACTTTGACCATTCTTTTTTTCTAAATTAAAAAAGAATTTAGTGGAAGCATCCATTTGATTCATATTTTGAAATTTCGACCTGACCAAGGCCCCCTGTGTCCTGGAACCAAGTAGATCAGCCAATTGTGTTTTTTTATCTAAAAGTAAGTCTAAGAAACCTCTTGTACCAGTAGACTCTACCAATTCTTGGAGTTTTAAAATATCAGCCTCCAAGATACTCATTCTAAAATTAGTCTCTGTAGTGATGTTTCGAGTAAACTGTAAACAAAGTTGTTTAATTTGGGTTTTTCCTACATCCCACCATTGTTGTACAGAGTTATACAAACCTTTCTTAGTTTTAAAATCCTCCCAAAAAAATTTAAAACACTCTTTAAAATGTGTATCACTTAATAAAGCAGTGTTGAATTGCCAATACGCACTTTGGGGTTTTAAACAATTAATAAAAACTGAACATTTGACCATGCAATGGTCAGAAAAACTAACAGGTACAATGTGACAATTCCTTATAATATTATAATGATGTTTGAAAATATAAAATCGGTCCAATCTTGCCATAGAAATGATTCTATCACGCACATGAGTCCAAGTATACTGTTTTTGCATGCCCTTTAATCGTCTCCAAACATCACACAGTTCATGCATCTTAATAAATTGAATCAATCGATTTCTGGAAGGTATATGAGGTTCTAAATGATTCCTGTCCAGATTAGATTCAGTGCAGTTAAAATCACCTCCTAAAAACAAAAACTCTTCTTGATTACATTTTTGTAACACAGAACACAGTGTATTTAAAAACACCATTCTCTCTATTGCGGAGACAGGACAGTACACACAAATAAAAACAATAACATTCTTGTCATAGTTTGCCCTTACTTTTAAAAGTCTACCTTTTACTATTTCTTCTACTTGAAAAGAATGTGGATTAAAATTTTTGGCAAAAAGAATGGCTACTCCACCACTAAGTGAAGTATTATGACTTAAAAACGAAAGACCCTCCCATTCGCTAGCCCAATCAGAAGCATTATTTATATCACTGTGAGTTTCCTGCAGCATCACAACATCTAACTTATTTTGTATCACAAATTCATAAATTCCCATTCTTTTCTTAATATCTCTTGCTCCATTAATATTCAAGGAAGCAATATTAATTTCATTCATTTTTAAAAGAAAAGAAGAAAATAAAAAACAAGCAAAAGTTGATAAAAACAAAACTAGAAACCCATGTGTCACGTTTGGCTTCTTAGCTAGTATCATTTTCAAGATCAGGGTTTAAAATTCTTACAATTTTCTTTAACCGATAGATTTCCTTGTTTGTAAATAAGCTTTCCGCCACGAACATTTTGGTTTTGTCGACAAATTGTTTGATGTCTGGAAAATATCCACAGACACGTACTCCTCTCTTATTTTTCGTTGCTTTGAGGAATATTTTAATGTCTTCTACCTCATAATCACGACTGGATGCATCTCTTTGAGAAAAACTGAAATTTGAATCCGAAGACTCATTGCCACTTTCTGTCCCTTCTTTGTCATCATCATCAACTACATTTGTTTTTTTCTGTTTAACACTTTCAACTTTACTTGAACTTTTCCTTTTACCTGGAATTTTAAACTCAGTTGTATCTGATTCTAGATCAACATCACACAGTTCGAATGACTGACACTTCACATTATCACTTTTACCCTTTGTCAAAACTGACTCAGTAATGACATCGCTGACTCCTAAACTCACTACAGCAGTATCATTCACCTCACCATCCTGCAAAGACACTACTGGTTCAGGGATATCATCAGAAACTACATCCAGAGCCTCAGAAACTACATCCAGAGCCTCAGAAACACCATTATCTTCTACAACAGTCACATTTTTCACACTCAGAATGGGAGCATTAGAAGGCCCCGCTTCAACCCTTTCCTCATCATCACTATTTAAACTAGCCTCCATCATGCTTTGCCCATCAGTCTATGAATGATCTTTATTTTTTTGGGGGCAATTCCGAATTAGATGACCTACCCCACCACAGTTAAAGCACTTCATCTTATCGGTTGTGGCATAAAAAACATAATCAAAGTTGTCAACCTTAATGTTAAAAGTCAGATCCAGTTCTTCGCTATCCTTCAAAATCATGAAGGCAAATCTTCTAAAAGAAATGACATGTTTTAACAGTGGTGAAGCAGTACCAATGAGGATTTTCTTAATCGGTGAAACCAGCTTTCCATAACGGGACAAGATCTTAACCAGAGTATCATCAGAAATAAAAGGTGGGATATTAGACAAAGTTACTTTTTTTGAGGGTGTTGAAAGAGGTAGAACAGGTGTGAAGAGATTGTTTATAACAATTCCCTTTTCCACTAATTCGTTTGCCTTTTCAACCGACTTCAAAAAAACCACAACAGCACTATTCATTTTGGACGCCGACAAAATACTGTCGTGCCCAACAACTTCTCCCATTGCCAAACAACAATCTTCAACACTCACCGCGGACGCCACCTTAACACCGTGACGCCGCGTGAGATTCTTTAGAGACCCAACTCCTGAGTCCGCCATGGCCACGCAATGGGAAAAAACCCCACGCGACCCAACAAAACAAACAAACTTAAACAATCCAATAAATAAATATGATAAATAAGAAAAGAAATACAAAAGAGCGAGAGAGAGAGAGAAAGAGAGAGAGAGAGAGAAAAAAAAAAAGACTCACTCAGAAAAACACGCTCCACACTCACGACGCTCCAAACGCTCACACTCACACCGGAAACGAGAGAGAGAGAGAGAGAGAGAGAGAGAGAGAGAGAGAGAGAGAGAGAGAGAGAGAGAGAGAGAGAGAGCTCATTATAGTGAATAGATTATAATTGCTATCATATGTAATCATTTGTATTGTTCAACATTGAAAATCTGGGTCTGGGACAAGGCTACAATAAAGTCTATATTGATAATATATTTGAAAAGTACCATAGTAAAAAGGACATGAAAGTGCCTCGATGTTAAAGAAACATCTATATGCAGTATATACATGGTGATAGGAGCTAGGGCAGTCACAAGGAGAATCACACCAGAGAGAAGGAATGGCATTCCAAAAAGATGTTTAATCCAGGTGCAAAATGTGCAAAACAAAATGTGTTTAAAAGCGAACATAAAAACAAGAATAAAAATGTAAATATAAAATAAATAAAAAATAGTCTGAAAACTAGACCTTTTTTTTGGAGCTAAGAACAGTACATACTCTCTGGAATATATTGCACTCAAGCAGTGCTAGCAACTTTATCCATGTGCTCCAAACACTCATCTTCCATCTTGTTTTCCCTCTAGTGGTAGCTGGCTTAAATACAGACTTTTCCAGCCAATTCCAATTGGAACATCCCATTATTTAAATAAAATTAACTCTCACCTCCCCATTCTTAAATTCAAAAATCTTTGAATAAATACATAATAATGAGTTAAAATGAGAGTTAAAAACAAAACCAATAAATTGCACAGATAAAACATTTGCACAACAAAACCCCAATAAATATAGCTAAATGGTGAGTAAAATACCTTAACAACCAACTAGCAATCTCCTAGCATCCACCTAGAATGCCCAAGCAACCAATGACCTATAGCTACACCATATCAACCATGCAGAAAACCTTTTGTAACTGCCAAGCAAATACCTGGCAACCACTTAGAAAACCTTAGCAACTGCTTATTAACACTCCAGGAGCCAAGTATAATATCTTAGCAACTGTGTAACATTACTATTTATCTGTCTGTCTGTCTAACTGTCTAGCAATGCCCTAGCAACCACCCAGAACATCCTAGAAACAACCAAGCCTAGTAACCACTCAAAGCACCTCAGCAAGTGTAAGCAGCTGCATAGCAACCACTTATAAATTCCATCACAACCACCCAGAACACCTTGGCAACTACTTAGCATTGATCCAGAGACTATTTAGCCTTCTATTAAAATGAATGGAAGAAATTAGAACACCAAATGGTCATCGAACATAGAAAGGAATTCCAACCTTACAGGTAAAAGAGTCTATCACTTTTTAGATACAAACATTGCCTGTCAATCAACTCAAGAATAAGCATGAGCATTAGCTAAACAAGCTGGGTGGGAAAATTCTGAGGTAATCTGAGGTAAAGAATCACAGTTTATGATACCAGTGTTGTCACATTTCACTGCTGATTTGAAATTTGTTCTTTGATCGTAATCTTGTACAACGGTTTTAGAGGTTTTGGTCTTTCTCCATTCAAATAGACAGAAGCTGCGCTTGTATGCTCCTTTTTTACATAGAACAATAGCCGCCCGTGAGCATTCCAAAGATGGCTGCCAAGTGAACTGTCTTCAATTGATCTAGAAACCAAATAGTTTTTAAACCACATAGATTTTCAAAATCTGCCCAAGTATTCAAACCACAAATGGTCTAAACAACATTCAGACTTCAGAAGGCCTTTTTCAAAATTCAAACAAGGCTGTGTCAGGCCATCAATCAAGTTTGTCTGGTCCTTTTCTAGATTTGATTCTGTTGTCTTCTCCAACACTGGGTAGTTCATCAATATTAGTAGTTCAAAAAAACGTTTTAAAGTTATGAGGAAACACATCTGCATCACAATTCTGGCTGGTTCAGTGGAATATTCAGCATTGTTAATTGTAGTTAGTATATTTCCACAGACTAAAAGTGGGAACGCTCTCAGACGAGATGAATTGATTGATCATTTCAAATCATGCTTTAAAAATACTGAGTCAGCATGAAAGGACTTTGTGCTATCAGAGGGCTGCACCAGACAGCAACCAACAATTACGATGTCTTTGAAAAGCCAAGCTAACCAAATATCCAGCATCTGGGCTACAGAATTGGGACATTAAGCTGTCTCTAGCACAGTATAAGTGAATTGAGTCTTATAATGAGTATTATTGTTTTAATTTGCATTGAATTTTCATTTCTATTTTATTGTCAATTTGCCTTTTCAATTTAGTTTAGTTTTTTAGAGTAATTTATCAAAAGCTAAAACTTGTTATGTGGGACGAGTTCCATGTCAAATTTTAAACTTGAGGTTTGGGGTTGGTTCAAATGCCTAACTCTTTGTTTTAGCAACAAAACTAATGAGATAGTGTCTCAAAAGGGTATCAAGATATGGCTAATAAAAATGAAGGTAATGTAATGTCAGGTTAGACAGGATGTAGACTGACCTACATGCTCGGCATAACCTCCATTAAACTGTGACATTTATAGGAGTCGCTCATCTGCTTTACCAAGGCAGGTTATGAAAGTTCTTCTCCAGATCAAACAGGCCAGACATTCATTATTAACACTCATGATGGTTACCCGCCATTCAACCCAACAGTGTTTGATGTATGATTAATTCAGTAAATGTTTTCATGCCAGGCTGACTTTCCTCATTTAGGTTCTCCCACTGAAATACTAAATATTTAATGTTCATCAGAGCTTTGGTATCTCACCTGAGAATGTCTACTGTATGTTCGGAATAGCAAAGTGTCATACCGCGCTTACTATTGCCAAGGTATTGGCATTCAATAATGGAGACTGTACACAATATCCAACTGTTCTGTACGCATATAGCTTGATGACCTAATAAATTGGCTTAAATGTGCACTATACAATATCGAGCAGTCGTATGGCCTGCTTTGCCAAAAGATGCAGTATGCATGCAGTAATACGGTATCTCTTTCTTGACTCATTATTTGATTAGAGTGCCAAATGGCAAGACATTTTTATACCAAGCTGGATTACAAATATAAAATCCCCATGATGAAAACTTGATACTACTCACAAATGTAAACATGCAACATTATAAAGTCATGTTGGTCTCAAGATGGCGCCGAGTATGGCTGCTGCGTCGCGAGCTCCGTCAAAACACTGCAGTTTATTGTTTGTTTTGTTTACAGTTCTGTGTTTTTTTGTCTTGGATGTTGTCTGCCTTATTGTGTACGACAAACGCTTTTGGACATTGGTTCGGCAATCACACACCGAAAACCGGACTTCACATTCCTCAATGCCGACCCGCGGTTTACAAACACGCCAGCGGATCCCTTTGTTTGGGCTGCCCAGCCGCGGAAACGCAGACGGAAAAGGGGAAAAAGAGCCGGCGTTCTCATCAGATTAAGACATCGCGCAAATCGCCCCCCGCTACCCAGTATACTACTGGCAAATGTTCAGTCTCTGGACAACAAGCTCTGCGAGCTGAGAGCGCGGATCTCTTTCCAACGAGAGACGAGAGAATGCTGTGTTATCTGTCTTACGGAAACCTGGATGTCCGCGGAGATTCCAGACTCGGCCATCGAACCCGCGGGTTTCTCCGTGCACCGAGCGGACAGAGCGAAAGACCTCTCAGGTAAAAGCAGAGGTGGAGGTGTATGTTTTATGATCAGCAAATCATGGTGTGATCAGAGGAATATACATTTTATCAGGTCTTTCTGCTCTCCTGATCTGGAATTTCTCATGCTTCTGTGTCGACCATTCTGGCTACCGAGGGAATTCACAGCGGTCATTATCACTGCTGTGTACATCCCCCCACAAGCCGACACAGACCGGGCACTTAGGGAGCTGTATGGCAGTATAAGTCAGCAGGAAACCGCGCACCCTGAGGCCGCGTTCATTGTTGCCGGGGACTTCAACAAAGCCAACTTCAAAACAATAGCACCAAAATACCACCAACACATCAGCTTTAACACACGAGGGGACCGGGTTTTGGATCATTGCTATTCTCCTTTCCGGGATGGCTACAAATCCCTCCCCCGCCCACCATTTGGCAAATCTGACCACTCTTCCGTTCTGCTTCTGCCCGCTTACAGGCAGAAACTGAAACGGGAAGCACCCGCCCTCAGAATGATCCAGTGCTGGTCGGACCAATCAGACTCTGCGCTACAGGACTGTTTTGATCACGCGGACTGGGAGATGTTCCGGTCTGCCTCCGATGACGACATCGAGGTTTACGCTGATAGCGTAACGTGTTTCATCAGAAAGTGCGTAGAGGACGTTGTTCCGACAAAAATATACGGATCTACCCCAACCAGAAACCATGGGTTAACGGCGATGTTCGTGCGGCACTTACTGCGCGGACCACCGCTTTTAATTCCGGGAACGCGGAGGAGCGTAAACAAGCCAGTTATGCCCTCCGTAACTCCATCCGTGCAGCCAAACGCCAGTACAGGCACAAAATTGAAGAACAGTTTAACACCACTGACTCCAGAAGTATGTGGCAGGGAATTAACACCATCACGGACTATAAACGGAATAAAAACTCCGCCATGAACACCGCTGCCTCTCTCCCGGACGAGCTTAATACATTTTATGCTCGTTTCGAGGACAACAACACCGCCCTCACAGAGAGAGCACTCGCGGCCGATACTACAGATGATGGTTCACTCTCCGTCTCTGTTGCGGATGTAACCCGATCCTTTCGACGGGTGAACATCCGTAAAGCTGCGGGTCCAGACGGCATTCCGGGCCGCGTCATCAGAGCATGCGCGAACCAACTGGCTGGTGTTTTTACGGACATTTTCAACTTGTCCCTATCCTTGTCTGTAGTCCCCACATGCTTCAAAACATCAACCATTGTGCCTGTACCGAAGCAATCAAAAATCACTTGCTTAAATGACTGGCGTCCTGTTGCCCTCACCCCCATCATCAGCAAATGCTTTGAGAGGTTGATCAGAGATCACATCTGCTCTGTTCTGCCCACCTCTTTGGACCCATTGCAGTTTGCCTACCGTAACAACCGCTCCACTGATGATGCCATTGCATCTACAATACACACTGCTCTTTCCCACCTGGAAAAAAGGAACACATATGTGAGAATGCTGTTTGTAGACTACAGCTCAGCATTCAACACCATAGTGCCCTCCAAGCTTGATGAGAAACTCCGGGCTCTGGGCTTAAACAGCTCGCTGTGCAGCTGGATCCTGGATTTCCTGTCAGGCAGACGTCAGGTGGTTAGAATGGGCAGCAACATCTCCTCATCACTGACCCTCAACACTGGAGCCCCGCAGGGCTGTGTTCTCAGCCCACTCCTGTATTCCCTTTACACACATGACTGTGTGGCAACACATAGCTCCAATGCCATCATTAAGTTTGCTGACGATACGACGGTTGTAGGTCTGATCACTGACAATGATGAAACGGCCTACAGAGAGGAGGTGCACACTCTGACACGCTGGTGTCAGGAGCACAACCTCTTCCTCAACGTCAGTAAAACCAAGGAGCTTGTGGTGGACTTCAGGAAGAAAGACAGAGTACACAGCCCCATCACCATTAATGGAGCACCGGTGGAGAGAGTCAGCAGCTTCAAGTTCCTCGGTGTCCACATTACTGAGGAACTCACATGGTCCGTCCACACTGAGGCCGTTGTGAAGAAGGCTCACCAGCGCCTCTTCTTCCTGAGACGGCTGAGGAAGTTCGGAATGAACCACCACATCCTCACACGGTTCTACACCAGTACTGTAGAGAGCATCCTGACTGGCTGCATCACCGCCTGGTACGGCAATAGCACCGCCCACAACCGCAAAGACCTGCAAAGGGTGGTGCGAACGGCCAGAAACATTATCGGAGGTGAGCTTCCCTCCCTCCAGGATATATATAACAGACGGTGTGTGAAAAAAGCTCGGAGGATCATCAGAGACTCCAGCCACCCGAGTCATGGGCTGCTTTCACTGCTTCCATCAGGCAGGCGGTATCGCAGCATCAGGACCCGCACCAGTCGACTACATGACAGCTTCTTCCCACAAGCAATAAGACTTTTGAACACATGATCTCTCACGATCAACTATCAGCACTGCACTTTATTAATCATCACTCTGTCAATATATTCTCCCAATTCAATTAGTGTTTATATATATTTATACCCGTATCTAGTGTATGTGTATTCTACATTGTGTGTATTGTGTACATTTGTTATGTAAATTGTTGTGTAAGTATGTGTACATTTGTTATGTAAATTGTTTTGTGTAAATATGTTGTTTATTGTAAAGTGGTTTATGTCTCGTCACTGTCATTACTGCAATGTTACTCGGAACTGCACACAAGAATTTCACCTACTGTTGCACTCGTGTACACAGTAGTGTGACAATAAAGTGATTTGATTTGATTTGATTTGACAATAATATTATGTTAATACTGTTTTGGGCAAGCTTAGCTTAGTGTGGTGGCATGGTCAGATATACCATTTTATTTACTGTATATTCAATGATATTAACAGATTATCATATTAACAGAGCATTCACTTTCACTTCCATATTCTTCTTTTGTTTTTTTGGCGATTTGCATTATTTGTGCATATAGCCACTGATCAAGGCTTATCAAAGGTTGAGATGTATGGTAAAAAAGGAATTAAGTATTGATCTGTTTCTCAATCACACTTATCATAATGCTTCTGAAGGTATGGATGTAACCACTGGAGTCTTATGGATTAGATATGTATATGACTGGATGCATTTGCTGATTTTAACAATATTTCCACTTCATCCAGAGTTCTAAAGTTTCCCGTTACTGTTTAACTAAATGATAATTGTTTTGCTGTCTGATTGATTCTGTGCTTCAGCTGTCCGAATGATTTAGACTGAATAGTGAACCTCTTCAAACCATTTTTCTACAGAATCAACTCTAGTGTGTCAGGATAACTCATTGTGTCTGTCTTCAGTTTCGGTACAAACGTCGCTTGATGACGCAAGGTTTTTCTGCTGAATTTAGGCAAGGCAAGGCAAGGCAAGTTTATTTATATAGCACATTTCATACACAATGGTAATTCAAAGTGCTTTACAAAGTAGAAATTAAAAAGAAAAAAAGAATTAAAAAAATAAAAAAAATAAAAAAAATAAGAATAATAAAATAAAAATAATTAAAACAGTTTAGAATAATAAAAAAACCTAATAAAATACAGTACAAACAGTCGGACACAGTGGCACAGTGCTCATTCAGTAAATGCACAGCTAAACAGATGTGTTTTGAGTCTGGATTTGAATGTGACAACTGTAGGAGCACATCTGATCTCTTCTGGAACCTGGTTCCAGCTTAGAATTTACATGGATCATAAGGAATAGTTTTCCCATCATTTACTCACCCTCATGCCATTCCAGATGTTTATGATTTGTTTCATCTGCAGAACACAAAATAAGATTTTTAGAAGAATATTTTAGCTCTGCAGGCCCATCGCCCACTAGGGCTGCACGATATATCGTTTCAGCATCGACATCGCGATGTGCGCATCCACAATAGTCACATCGCAGAATGTGCGATGTAGTAAGATAAACATATAGTCTACTAGTGTTGTCAAAAATACCAGTACTCCGGTACCAAGTACCGGGTCAGAGTCGGGAACTTTCGAACGCTCACAACAAGCAAAAGTAGCTGCTGCTGCTACGGAGTCTCAACTGTATCTTGTCGAAAAGAAAAGTGGAAAAAGTCAGTTTTGGAAATTCTTTGGATTTGAGGCTGGTGAAAAGGGAAACATCATAGATCAGCAAAAACCTATTTATAAATGCTGCTTTCACAATTTTCTGATGAAAGGAGGAAACACATCAAACTTAATAAAGCACATGAAAGACAGACACCCGGATTTATTCAAGCAACTAAAGCAGGTGAGTTTAAAAGCATATTATCATTTGTATTAGGGCTGGAACGATAAATGGACATTATATGTCTTTTGATCTCATTTAACGTAACATGAAATCACATTAAACTGTAATGATGACGCGCGAGAGCAGCACTGCAGTTCAAGCCTGACGGAGGAGAGGAAGAATTACACAGATCAGTCCAGATGCACTCTAAACTTTCACAGTTTCATCTTATGTAGATCCCAAAGTATTAGGGAATTATTACAAAAATAATAATAAATTCAGAAGCACACTCGTGGAATAAGCGGAGCTCTTTAAAGGAAACATGCGTTACATCTAAATTGCAGTTATATTAAATGCGTTACAGCTTTATTAATGTTCAAATAATACAGAAGCAGATCATGTTAATAACTATAAACTTAGAAACTGGCATTTCTCTGTGTGATCGGTGCCTCTTCTATGAGTTGCGCTAATGTCCGATTCTAAGGGGGAGAGATTGAAACTGCACCCGGCTGAGAGAGAGAGACTCTGCCTCGGGGACGCTCATCCCTCGAGTGCGCATGCTTAATGCAGCTAGATTAGAACGGGATTGTTCGTGACTTATTTAATCATAATATATGTCACTGTGCATTTCTTATAGTGAAGAAAATTGGCAATATTCAGCTTTATTAATACGAGAGCATGTTGTTCAGTAACCTGTTTTTGTGTTTTGCTTTGGTACCAAAAATGGTATTGAGTGCTGTGAACAGAACTTTGTACTGTGTACAGAGTTTATTATACGTTCATTGCTGCACATATTGCTAACCATGGTGAATTAAACAGTGTATAATAAAATAAACTACCCAAAATAAGTCAAAAAGTAAAGTCATTTTCTGTATCTTTTTTTAATTAAAATTTTCCATGAATTTTGATGCAGTTTCATGATGCAGTTCCCTACAAAATCACCCCAATCATTCTAGAATAATTAATTCTTCTCAAATAGAGCTATTCAAGTCATCTGGCGAAGTCATCCTGTATTTTTTCATATCGCAATATATATCGCAGAAAAACAAAATATCGCAATGTCCGTTTTTTCCAATATCGTGCAGCCCTATCGCCCATGGAGTGAAGTGGAAAACATGAGGCTCGGGGGGGCACAAGGGGCAAGTAGAGTAGTGGAACAAGGCAAGGTTAGGGAGCAGATCAGGCGGATGTACTGGAGACCAAGGAGACCAGAGCTGACCAGGCAGATGGCCAGGATCAAGAGGCGTGGGAGGTGGACAGGGAGAGGATCAGGAGGCAGCCATAGGACAGGGACTGGGTCAGGGGGCCTGGGAGGAGGCCACAGGACAGGGACTGGGTCAGGGGGCCTGGGAGGAGGCCACAGGACAGGGACCGGGTCCGGGGGCCTGGGAGGCGGCCACAGGACGGCGACTGGGTCAGGAGGCCCGGGAGGCGGCCACAGGACGGAGAATGGGTCTGGAGTACTCCGGGGGCGGAGCCGTGGAAAGCTCAGGAGATGGAGCCTTGGAAAGCTCTGGAGGCAGAGCCCTGGAAGGGGGAGCCGTAGAAGGCTCGGAGACGCGGAAGGCTCGGGAGACGCGGAAGGCTCGGAAGGATCGGGAGACGCGGAAGGCCGTGGGAGGCGGAGCCGTGGAAGGCCGTGAGAGGCGGAGCCGTGGAAGGAAGAGCTATGTAGGGCGGAGACTAGGAAACAGAAGCCTTTATTCTTCTCCTCCTCTGGACGGACGAGGCTGGCAACGCTGGCTCTGGGACGGACGAGACTTCCAGCTCGTTGGCCGTGGCAGGCATGGACGTTGGCCTGTTGGCCATGGCAGGCGTGGGTGTTGGCTCGCTGGCCGTGGCAGACGTGGGCGTTGGCTCTTTAAGAGTACTCTCAGAAGCAAACATCTCTAAAATTAAATCCACGTACTCCTCCCACGTGTAATCACTGGTCTCCGGCCATTCCATACATTCATGGGCAAGGAGGCCGATCTGGAAAATGGACTTCAAGTGACTATCAGTAAATCCAGTGCATCTGGCAATGGTGCTGAACAGATGTGAGTATTCAATTATAGGGAGGTTCGCTCGGCTCAACTGGATGAAGACCGCTGCTAGATCCATCTTGGGTCAGATCTTCTGTGACGAAGCAGGCAAAGAATGAGGATCTAAGTGCAGCTTTATTAAAAAGAACAAAAAACTCGAAATTAAGAAATAACAGGGAACCTTGCACAGAGCATAACAAAACATGCAAGAACTGACAAATAAACTGGGGAAAACAAAGGCTTAAATACACAAGGGAAAACAAGGAACACCTGGGGAAAAATTAGGGAATGAGAACCAATCAGGGGAAAACCAATCATAAAATGAAACTACAAAGGACTACAAAAACCTAACAGGAAACAGGAACCAAACTAAACTTCAACATAAAAGCACAAAAACAAAAGACAACAGGGAATGTGACAGTATAAAAGTAATCTGTATGACTCCAGTGGTTTAATCCATGTCTTCCGAAGTGATACACTCGGTTTTGGGTGAGAATAAACCAAAAATGTAAACCATTTAACTGTACACCTTGCCACTGCAGTAACTCAGATTACAAGTTCTAGTGCTTGTCACGTGAGCAGAGTGCTAGATGGTGCAGGGAAGTGTAATTTAGTTTGAAATCATGATGGCCAAGGAAATTTATTGTGAAAAGAAACCAATGAAGTCATATGGATTACTTTTATGCTGCATTCATGCAATTTTTCGAGCTTCAAAATTTTGGACACCATTCACAATTTTATGTACCTACAGAGCTGAAATATTCTTCTAAAAATCTTCATTTGTGTTATGCAGAAGAAAAGAGAGTCATACACATCTGGGATGTCATGAGGGTGAGTAAATAATGAGAGAATTTTAAATTTTGGTGAAATTTTTCTTATAATAATAATAAATTATCTCAACCCATTCTGCGTGATTTTCCATTCCTTTCCCTTCATATTCACCCTACCTCTGTGGGTCCTACCACTCAGTTCATTTGTCATCCATATGCATCCCATGACAGCATCTCAGCTTTTACCTCATGAAAAAACAAATTATGCTGTGATATAACTGGGATGAGTACTCGTGTAGTACATAATGTAGTTTATAATGATGTGCAACATCAAGTAAAGTCATGACATGATGCTGCATTAACAAGTCATCAATTGATGATAGTTCATGAGTAGTTAACAATCAGTTAATAATAATGTGCCCCTCTAAGTAAAGTCATGACATTATCCCGAATTAACAAATAATTTAATAAACATGCACTAAGGTCATCCATAATCTTTTGCACTGGTGAAATAAGATTTTTTTTTAAGATCTGCTTATTTGACACCTGCATATATGACATTAAAAATCTAAATTTAAAGGGAAAAACATCTTAATTTAAAAAAATAAATAAATAAATACTGAAAGACAAGTGTCAATCTTCCACCACAATTTAACAGGGTAAAAAAACACAACAAACTAGCACAAGACAGAGAACACAGTGAGGATAAATAGGGAAAGAAATAAGGAGGTGGAACAGACAACAAGGTAACTAGACAAACAACGTGGCAGTGTATCACTAAAGACTGAACTGACACGAGCGCAAAGAAAAGTGCACTCACACAGCACTAGTGTCAGGATCCAGCCACAAAACTAAAAACAAAGTCCAACCAAAGTGGCAGTATCCAGACACTAGATACAAGACAGAACAAACACAAAACACTTAACTGGAGTGTTGGGAACCTGACAGAGTGATTCATTTTCGAATGGGATTTAGATCTGACTCTAAACAGCTGACGGAAAATACTGGATACAGGACATAGCTCAGTTCAGAATTGTATACTACATACTTATCTTACTACTGTTGCTGTATTAAGTATGGTAGTATGTGATTCTGAATTTAGCACATTTACTGTATGTGCTGTCATTAGTGCCACCTGCAGTTTAACTCCAGGACTGTTGACCCCAACATGAAGATGAAAGTCCATTGTGACCACAGGAAATTTCATTCTGTAGTATGGATTAATAAACAGACCTGAGGATGCATGGAAAAGAGAATGTTTATATATGACAGAAAAAAATTATTAAGAAACACACACACAAAAATAAATCTTATTTTAATCTTAATAGTTATCGACTTTATGGCATACAGCACTATCCCTCCTGAATAATGATCCTTTAATTATGGTCTTTTGTGATATGTGGCCAGGGCTGGACTGGTAATCTGGCATACCGGGAATTTTCCCAGTGGGCTGACGCACTTTGGGGACGATCAGGGGAGAACTGGCCATCTGGAGAACGGAGGGGTCCAGTTGGTCGGCCGCGAAACGGGCAGAATGGGCCGTGATAAGCTAAAATGAGCCGCCGCATTATGCAGAATGGACCACAAAATGGTGCCGTGATATGCAGAAAAGGACAGCGTACCCCCAAGCTCAACAACTCTTGGGCCAGTTGCTATGTAAAATCCCGGGCCGATTTCTCTTCCCAGTCCAGTCCTGTAAGTGGTAGTAATTTTACTGGTGATTCACAGAAAAATGTGGTCACTTTTGGGCAATATGTTTTCATCTGCATGAATACATTAGCTACATTGTAAAAAAAAAATACAAAAAAAATTCAGGTAGCCAAAGAGTTGCTTCATGCAGTTATATCTAAAATAAATTGTTTTATTTAAGTCAAAAATGTTATTTGATATGACTAAATCAACCTGACTACACAACAAAAGTCATTTTAAGGGTTAAATCAGTTAGAAAAAAACTCCTTAGGCTAAAAATTGCCCGCCCATATTCACTTTTTACAATATACTGTAAGTGGCTTAATACCCGGAAATAGACCGCAATACAGCCAGTGTTAGCACAAGGCTTTTAGAGGCTGTGTTTAATGTGTTTTAATGAGAAATGTAGAGGCCACGGCAACTTCCTTTATGCAAGTAAAAGCGTTTACCTCCTGATTTGAAAGAGTGGAATTGAGTATTATGTTCTCCACGAGGTCTAAATTACATTTATTGCAGTGATTGAAAAAGCTTTTCAGACATGTGAAGCATGGATCCCGCCCACTCTTGTTGTGTCTTTCACTGAAAGCATAGTCATAACGACAGCTTGGAGTCTGTATGTGGGGTGGGTGGGTGTTTTGGCTAGTTGTCTCAGTTCAATAAGCTTCTGCTCCCACACACTGATTTAAGAGGGTATCCATACACAGCAGTCCATCAAACAAAACAGTTTACTTTCTATTTCATCTGATAATAATCCTACTTTATGGATGGTAATAATCACATTTGTGTTCTATTGCCAGTGTCTGTCTGTCTGTCTGTCTGTCTGTCTGTCTATCTGCCTGTCTAAATAAGTAAGACTGAATAAAGCCAAAGCTTTATTGCTTTTTTTCTTATACTTTTGTGTGTGTGTGTGTGTGTGTGTGTCCAGGTATTCCTTAAGTTGTGAGGGCCAAATCCTGACATTTTTGACATTGTGGTGACAATTTCTGTGAGGGTTAGGTTTAGGAATAGGGGTAGGGTTGGGGGATAGAATAAAAAGTTTGTACAGTATAAAAACCATTATGTCCATGCAGAGTCCTCATAAAACATGAAAAACCAACATCAACATCGTGTGTTGTGTGCGTGCGTGTGTGTGTGTGTGTGTGTGTGTGTGTGTGTGTGTGTGTGTGTGTGCGTGAGTGAGTGTGTGTTTGTATGTTTGTTTGTGTAAATGTGTGTGTGCTTGTGTAAATGTGTCTGTGGTGTATCAATTAATAAAGAAAAGCCTGGAAATTCAGCTACATCTACTGGATCAAGCAAAAAAGAAAAGAGGAAAAAAAAAAAGGTCCTGAATGCACGTTAGGGACCACATAAAACTTGGGATAAACTTGGGGTTGCGCCAGTCAAGCAGCTACCATTGAGATGAATGGTAATGCTGATGGATAGCTCTGTCCAGGTATTAAAGACCTCCTTGCTTTTGTCGCAGTACTTAACAATCAGCGTGCCATTAATTCTAATGTCTAATATGCAAGGAGATGATTTTTCAAGTTCAGCCTAAAATCCGTGGACTTTCCATAGAAATTGCATTTTAATAACTACTTTTTAGATCCAGTTTTCAATCTAGGGATATGTAACACGGTGAACTCTATAAATCATGTAGACAGAGAAGCATGTTGCACAACCAAAGCGTATGTTGGTTTGGAAACCAAAGAGGGCAAAATAAGGCTGAGTTTGCAGTGTGAGTTCTAGGAATGACACTTTAAAGCACTTCACCTAATGTGGCCCCAGCATGAGCCTTACTATGCCTCTCTGAGCACCTGATTACCCTGAGAGATGCTGCTTTAGAATGATGCATTGCTAAACAAATATTAGGATGTTGTCGGCACATCTTTCCTCGGTTTATTTCTGACATCTCCAATAATAGCTTCCACTCAAGCTTCACTGATACTTATATTAACAAGCACTTCCTTTCACAGCAGTTTGGAGGGCTACTCATACTTAGAGAGGTGGTGTGTGTGTAAGTGTTTGTGTGAGTCCAATCAAAAGGATATGGGTTTCATATGCTTCCCTGCTGAGATGGACAAAAAATAAGACATGCATAAATACATGTAAATAGAATTATTATTTTTTTGTGTGCTGTGCAAGATCAATGAAGGAGGTAGACACTAGATTTCATATAGCTCTCTGCTCACAATCTATTTTTGAATCTATCTGTGAAGTAATAATGGTCCTTTAGTTTCAGTGAGATGTTAATTGATTTCAAACAAAGCAAATGAATAACATTTAAACCTTCCTTCTTTTTCAAAAGAGAAAGGTGCTCTCGAGAGGAAAGTACTATCACAGACTGTTTTCAGTTATGGATTTCACCGTTAATCCCTGCAAAAAAAGTACTGTGGCTCTAAATGTGTTTGGGGTTATATGTTCCACTTTATCCAGTGGTTTGTTTATTCTCTGTGTTGTAAATCTGAAGTAAAGTATCTCTTTACTGTTTTACTGAAGGAGAAACTGCTTCAAAAGATTCGGTGTCAAGACCTGATTTCTTCGAACTTTCCTTTTTGTATTACCTTATTTATTTATATTTATAAATTTCAAAATTTAAGCACTACCTGTGTTGCTTATTCTAAAAATAGTGTTTTTTGTTTTTTATTTTACAATATTGCTTTTTTATGTGAAAAACTATTATCTAGTTTTAACATTATTTGGACTTTAGACCTTTGTTTTGTTGGACAAGAAAAATGTGCTTCATGCCATGTGACATGGATTTTAATGTAACAATTTGGGCCTGGAGCCACACTGACAGACCCATATGTTTAGTCATATAGGGCTGCAGAATATACCTCTAATACCTATACCTATAATATATGGAATAATATTTGTTTAAAATATATATATATTTTAAATAGGGACCTCTGGTTGAGCTGACAGTGAATGACCATGACATGAATTTTTTTAACAGGAGGATTTTTCTCATTTTTCCTTTCCTGTTCCTGTAAATTAATAAAATAAATAACACGTGTGTGCTTGAAAATAGATTCATTATTCTAGAAAAATTATGTAATTATTCACATATTTGCAGTACAAAAGCTGTATTAATAATGATAAACAATTTTTATATTTTGCCCATATTTTGTCTATTCAGATTAACTTCCATTTGTGCCCTTTAGGGGTCGCAATTATCCACTCTTTGAAATGATTTGCTCTGAGAGAGGTAGAAAGGGAAGTGCCTTTGATAAATCCATCCATCCAACATATTGAAATGTGCAATCTATATTTCCATACAGTATATGACACTGAGGTGAAATCATACTTGACAATATGACTTAAGGGGATAATGAAACCAGAAATTAATATTCTGTCATCATTTATGTCATCATCTTTTAGCAAACACTTTTATCCAAAGCGATTTTCAATACATGTAAAACATTTAAAATTTGTATGTTCTCTGGGATTCAAACCTTACACTTTGAGACCAGTTGAGCTGCAGGAACCCACTTATGTCATTCAATCTCTGGAGAACTGAATAACATACTTGCTAATAAAGAAAAACAAATTGTAATAGACTAAATAAAAAAAGACTAAATAACCCATTCTCTCTGTTAGATATTTAAAAGCATCCAAGGTTTTAATCCGTCATAAGTGTTTCTCATACCTAAAAGCGGGTTATTCTGAATTAATGAATTTTACCAGCTTGATAGACAATCTCTAAGTGAAACCAGCAACACTTAGCCTTCTTGAATATTTTATTAGGACACCATTTTAGGTCTTCTCAACGGTCGATTTTAGCTGTAGAAACAGAGCGAAAAGGAACTGAAACTAATCAGTTGAACACCTGCTAAGATTGATGCTGCTAAAAACATTGTGAGGTCTTCACAACTTTATGCTATGGGTGTTCAGGATGGTTGCCAGGACATTGCTATGTGGTTGCTAAGGTGTTTTGAGTGGTTTTATCCAAATTACTAAGCTGTGGCTAGGGCATTGCTAGGTGGTTGCTATGGTATAGCATACTGTCCCAAGTCAGAAGAGCCCATCTTCTCCAGAAGTTGCACAATTTGAGGAATAGTTCATGTCTATAGCACAAATAATACGTGACAAGTGACAAGTAAAATGCCAACATTTAATACTTAGTGTTAATGGTTTCGTTTTAACCACTAACCCTAAGTATGCACATTAGTAATATAGATTATTACTAAAATAGGGTGATTCATAATGTAAACTGTCAAGGAAATGTCCTGGACATATTTAACCCCAAATCAATACTTAGGGATAAATAAATGGAAAGTAATAAAATGAAAAGCAATGTTAGTGCATAAATAGGATTAAAAAATAAATTACTATTATCATTTTTTGTAGTCACACAATTTTCAGGCCACTTAAGCCTGTTTAACCTCCCAATGCTCATTACTTAACACATCTGTATGTACTTTTTACAACTTAAAATGAGCGAAAATGAAAGGCAGTACCAAAAGAATACTTCGACGTATAAACACTTTACAATTTAAAAAATACATATTTTTTCTCACATTGCAGTAATGAGAATATCATAATGACCATCCTTTTTCAGGCTGCGGTATTGAGAATTGGGGGTAAAAATGTGCATAACTTTAATGAAAATATTATCACAAATGTAAAATAGGCTTCAGTTTCTACATGCAAAATATAATATCTTATTTGCTCTTTTTATTTTTGGAGTAAAATAGGACCAGGACAGTTTACAAGAATACTAATAACCATAAATAACATGCATGCCTGTGGGAAACTACCCTGGCCACATTATATACTATTAATTCAGTGTTGTGAATGTCTGGTCGGCCCTTTGTAAGGAATTAAGTGGAACATTTCAAATTGTTAGCTCTTTTATCACTCATATCATCATGTATTGAATATCATTCATTCATTCATCTTCAACCGCTTATCCTGTACAGGGTCACGGGGGGCTGGAGCCTATCCCAGCTAACATTGGGCGAAAGGCGGGGTACACCCTGGACAGGTCGCCAGTCCATCGCAGGGCCACACATATACAGACACACACTCATACTCACATCCACACCTAGGGCAATTTTTGGAGACACCAATTAACCTAGCCTGCATGTCTTTGGATGGTGGGAGGAAGCCGGAGCACCCGGAGAGAACCCACGCAGACACGGGGAGAACATGCAAACTCCACACAGAAAGGCCGGGGCATGTATTGAATATTTTAGAATTTATTTATAACATTTTACTGCCACAATTCATCAGAATAAGACTGAAATAATTTTTGACTGAATGATGTCTGAATCTTGCAAGGCTTGTAATCAAAGCATATCCTTTTGAAAAAAACTCCACATTAAATGGCCAAACTATTAAACATTTTAGATTAGAATGCAAAAAAGCTGTTTGAAGCATGCATCTCTGTAATTACAGGCTAGAGCTTTTCATCATGTTGTGTACGGGTCACAGAGTCAGATTTTGCTGCTACATCTAATCATGTAAATAACTTCTTTATGCATGCATGTCAGTCTCGTTCTGGCAGGGCGGATTAAGAGGAAGGTACATCTGATATTCAGCCTCACGTGAGGGCTGTGGCACATGCAAAGCTGATGATTTGGCATTGATGGGGACTGATGCATAAACGCATAAATGCAAGCAGGCCCTGGAAGTAAGTCTGACTTACCATTCATCATAAGTTGAACAGTTGAGAAATGGAGGAAAGATCACTAAGATGTGGCAGTTACATCAAGTATAGCCATTTAAGTTGCACTGCTTAATGGAAGTTAATGTAGACAGACTCATTTACATTAAAGTGATTTATCAGACGATCTAATCCAGAATGACTCAAAATGTTTTGTCCTAACACTTAAAGAGATAGAGCACCCGAACATTCTCTCATCATTTATTCCCCCTCTTACCATCCCAAATATGTAGGACATGACTTTCTTTCATCTGCTGAACACAAACGAAGATATTTAGAAGAATATTTCACTCTGTAGGTCAATGGATGTAAATAGGTGCCAAGATTTTGAAGCTCCAAAATGCACATAAACTCAGCATAAAAGTAATCTATAAGACTCCAGTGGTTAAATCCATATCTTCTGAAGCGATATAGGAGAGTTTTCATTTTTGGGTGAGCTATCCAATTTAGCCACTTACAAATGGCTTCAATCTCTGTGAACGCAAGCATTGCACAAAAAATTATTTTAAGTTTCAAATGATAAACTAATAGATAGCTTATGGCATTCACACAATGACATCTACACAGGTTTATAATTTTATTTAAGGTTTTAGCCTACATTTTCTACTTCCATTCTAAATATTTGAAAAACCCATGCTGACATTGATGGTCGGTGTGGGCATGTGGATAAAAGCCCCTCTCAGATGAAAGGCAGGATCCCAGTCTGTCCATGTTACCATGGACAAGAGAGAGCTTTACAGGGGATAGAAAGATATCCGGCCACAATAGCTCTATTTAAATGCTAATTTGCTTCTCTATAGCTGTGCCCACCTGTTTGCAACTGTTGGTGATTCCTTCTGTATGGCAGTTCAAATTCAAAAGTAAAATCAAACTTGACAATTGGAATTATCAGGATATTTTTCTCATTTGATTCATATTTTTTTTTATAAAAGTTTAACTTAGAAGGCTAGCATTCAGCTTTGCTGCAGAATTAATAGCCATTAAAATAGTTTAATATGACTTTAAATGGCACACAAATCCAATATGACAACATGTCAATAGAATCAAAAATCATTGGTTCTTGCACACATAATGATCAAATGTCATGATGTCATGGCACAAGAACCAGTGAGGTTTGATGTTATTGTCATGTTGCCATTTTGGATTTGTATGATGGTTACAGAGAGTTAACAGTGATTTGAACTTATTTGAGAGTTAACAATTACTTACATTTCAGTCATATGGACTATGTAAGCACTGTAACCATTATAACAATGTATGTAAATACATTAGTATGGCACTGAATGTGAATTATTTTAGGCCAGGATTATGCTCCGTCTCTCTATCCACCAAGGGATTCTCTTGGTCTGAAAAAGGTTATGTTTTGAGCCTTAGATTGTCCTGTAATCTCAAGCAGTCCTCTGTCTTTGCACTGAGCCCTAAATCAACACAAGTTTCTCATCACCCAGGGATTCATCCATCGTAACATGATATACAATCATGAGAGCTAGGGCTGATCCCAGGGCTACCAACAGGTGCTGATTGCAGTCTGCCTAATGGCTATTAAGAAAATATTATGTAACATCCTGCCCCATAATTAACCAGGGCACCAGCAAGTACTTATTCTACTATGATGGGGCTTGCACAGCCTAGAGACATAGTATCTATACTCTGACCCCAGAACAACCCTGCGTCAAACACAGCATCAAGGGCCGGGTTCCATCACCAGTGTTAAAGGCTAAGATGTCAAAGGAGCACTGAGCATAGAAACACTGAGCTAATAGATAGAAGAGGAAACATAAGGTCATATCTGTAGTGCCATATACTGTATCTCTTACACAAACTGTTCAGATTAGAGCAGAGGTTTTCAACATTTACATACCCATGGGGCTACCATTACATTCTCACTCTGTAAATTCCAATAGAGATTGCGTTCTGCTCTTAGGGTACATTTTTTCAGTAATACGTTATTACCCCAGCCCATTGTAAATATGATGATGTTTTGAGATTAAAGTCCAAACATTTTTTAGTTATGAAGTTATAATATTTTGAGTATATTCCCATAACGGTACAAAATTAGAAGAATAAAGTTAGAATTTTATTATCTTAATGTCGTAACATTATGTGATTAAAGTTTTAACATGGGAATAAAGACGTAATGTTTTGGGAATATTCTCATAAAAGGCCTTGGATGAGAATAAAGTCATAAAATCTCTAGAAGAAAGGTGTGACATTACAGATTAAAGAGCGCTATTAATATTTTGAGAATAGCTAAAATGAGAAGATTATTTGTTACATTACAGGAATAAAGACGTAATGTTCTCTAATATAATTTTGTTTATTATTTATTTATTTTTTTAATATTGCCTTAGTCTTTCTTTATGGATACCGGATGGCTACTCCAATCCCAATCAATAATTACCAGAAGAAGAAAAAAAGTGGTACACAATATGGGACATTTAATTATAAGGAAGGCCGAAATACACTTGGAACACTTATTTTAAAAAATCTCAGATATGAATCTGATTCAAACTGCTTACCTGAGCTCCTGAGTTCAAGCCATCAGTTCTTTTCAGGAGATTCATGAAAAAGACCCGGTTCAAAAGAGTCATTTTTTCACGACTTTCTCACGCTGGGTTTGATGTTTGTGTACAGTGTAGCGACTAGCAAGCTCATCACAACAGAACGGATGAAAATTGGCGTGAGACACACTGGTGGTGCACGCTCTAAATATGTATTCATCCATCCATCCATCGTCAACCGCTTATCCTGTGTACAGGGTCGCGGGGGGCTGGAGCCTATCCCAGCTAACTCATATCTCATTTCGCTTAATTGGGCGAAAGGCGGGGTACACCCTGGACAGGTCGCCAGTTCATCGCAGGGCCACACATAGACAGACACACACTCACACCTAGGGCAATTTTTGGAGACACCAATTAACCTAGCCTGCATGTCTTTGGATGGTGGGAGGAAGCCGGAGCACCTGGAGAGAACCCACGCAGACACGGGGAGAACATGCAAACTCCACACAGAAAGGCCGGGGCAACCGGGGTTTGAACCCACGACCTTCTTGCTGTGAGGCGACAGTGCTAACTATATGTTAAATTATTGTCGCAATCAATCATTTTTGGTTGCATTTGCAAGCACTTTAGTCGCAGTCTGGAGTCCTGATACAGAATATTGTAATTGTTGGGGACTAGCTACAGATGTTGGCATGAACTGTCAATAATGCCATTATAGTGCATTGTATCAAAAGTCATTAAGTTTGATAAAACTTTATATTCTAGCGATTTATTTTACATGCTGTGGTAACAACATAAAACCTTGGGACAGGCAGGAAAAACTTCACACTTTTCAATTAGACACTTTGCAGTTCTTTAGGCCATTTTAGGTTGATTTCACCTAAAAGTGTAAAACTTTGACTCCCTCTGTTTGAATGACCTTCCTAATAAAATGACGTTGGCTCAACCACTGGTGTGAGTTTGTAGAACCAGTTGAAGATGGGGGAGTTTTCTGAAATCTGCAATTCCATTTGGTGATGCTAGTGGCGCAGACATTACACACTTCTGCTTTAATCAGAGGAAAAACAGATGTAAAAAGATATTCAATGCTGGGACAGAAAGGTCTCATAGTTACAAAATAACCCCACATCTGGTTATTCTTTGTGGACATCAGATTGTGGAAGTCAAGGCAATCATCAGTTGTTGCATTCAAATTTATTCACACATGGATCATGTCTAAAAGATGTATCCTGTTTATGTTGCTATAATCAGATCTAGTGAAGTACAATCAGTACCTAGACATGGTTGTTATACACAGAGCTGGCGATAGTTGATGTCACCACCATAGTGTGTATGTGTCTGCGGACATGTGTGTGTCTGGATTTTAGTGGCTACATAACCCAGGGCAGGTGCAGTTGTCTCCAGACAGATCCAGTACATGCAAGATTCATATGTCACCAGCAAACCGAATAACCCCTTTTACTTTGTACCGTTGCAGCAGTGAATTCAGGACATCTGCAAAGAGAGAATCTTATCCTTAAAGGAATAGTTCACCAAAAGTCCCCCAAAGAAAATCGTACACATCTGGGTTGGTGTGAGGGCGAGTAAATGATGAGAGAATTAACATTTTTGGGTGAACTATCCCTTAAAAGGAATATTTCAGGTTGAGAGAAGAATTTCAGAAGGTCAGAACCATGTAGAGATAGGACATGAGGTTTTACTCTTCCAACCCCCCTTTGTAAGATTGGGAAAATCAATCGACTGGGGATATGTTCAGTGTGTAAGTCATCAAGCCATAAACACATGGAACAGAGGAACATTGTGACCTTCAAGCATAACAAGCTTATGAATCATTCTATCAATGGTTCACAGCACTGCTACACTGACATGATGTAATAAAAACATGCTCCATAATTGATGAGGTGTTAATCATTGCAGAGATGCTCAGCTGAGTTTTTGAATAACATCCCGTAGTGTGAAAAGTGTTTGTTTTAGTTTTTATTGTAAGATGGGACAATTATGAACATTTAAGACCCAGTTAGGGATCAGATTCTAGTACATCATTGGTGTGCATAATTATTAGTGGTGCATGTTTAAAATTTCCATGCGATGGACAAAAAAATGGACAAAAAACAGACTTATATTGAAGGAAACCATATATAGGAACTAGAAAATAATTTAAAAAGTAGATTATTTTGATGTGCGCTAACCTGTGTAAGCAACCACTACCCATAAATTGCATAGCAATGCGCTAAAAAACACAATTGTGTCTAGAAGATAACCATCCAGCTGGGAAAATCTCACAACATTCATACACTGTTTTTATTAACCCTAACCTTAATCTACACACCCTACCCATAAATCTAACCCTAACGTTAGTAACAGCAAGCGGTTACCTTCTAGACAGCCAGAACACCCTAGCAACTGATTAACCATGCCATGGCAACCAGTAAAAACAATCTACCACTGTGGCAACAAGTTCTGCAGGCAAAAAACTCTCACATTTTCTTCAGAAAATGTCAAACTCTAAACAGAAAAACTTGGACCTGAGCCATATCAAGGGACCAGTATATCAGAACTTTTCTCTTTTAACTTTTGGCTAGCAAGCAACCTCTTCATAATCACCCAGAACACCCTAGAAACTCCCTAGCAATGTCCTAGCAATCACCCAACACACCCTAGCATCATGGTGGTTTCTTTTTACGAATAGATTTGGTCAAAACCCCCATGAAATGATGTGATGAGTGAAGTTTTTTTTTTCTTTGGTGACGTACTGTATGTCCTAAATAAGAGGAGGTTTGGGAGGGACATTCCGAAGGGCTCTCTCACATATTTTTTTGATGGACAATGGGCTTTAGGTACATCATAACCATAAACCATGATTAGCTACTTGCCAGTCAGTTGCAGGTGGTATTAGGGGGAGGGACATTCTTGATCTGGAGAGCATTTGACTGAACAAATTTCATTTATTGTAGGATGAGACATAAGTATTTTTGGTAAATTCTCCCAAAAGAAATCTGCTGTATATTAAAAGGAATATTTCACTCAACATGAAAATTCAGATGTACATATTTGTGCCCTTTTAATGATTCCCAATACACCATGGAGAGCTGTTGTTGTTTCAGTTTTAGCGGCATTTCACCCATCTCCACTAGCAAAGCTGCTATTGAAGATGTTCTGAAAGCTCCACAGCATATTCTAAGTGCCTGATTCTGCACTACGTCAATTTTTTTTAGAAGCAGGGCTGGACTGGTAATCTGGTATACCGGGCATTTTCCTGTTGAGCCGACGCACTTTGGGGCCAATCAGGGGCGGATTGGCCATCGAGAGAACCGAGTTGTCCGGTGGGTCAGCTGCAAAACGGGCCGAATGGGCCACTATAAACTAAAATGAGCAGAAAATGACAGCGAACAACTGTCAACTTTTGAGCCAGTTGATATGTAAAATCCAGGTTCAATTTCTCTTTCCAGTCCAGCCCTGTTTAGAAGTGTCTTACATGCTGAACTGTAAGTTGAAACCATAATCTATTGCAGATCTAAAAAGCGCACAATAGATTTTTCTGAATAAATTGTGGCTTGCACCCATCTCACATCCTGCCAGGCATCTCATGACATTCAGGGCTTTCATGCATTTTGTCACCAGTTTCTCTCTATGCATACCAATTGTACATTTTTTATCTAGTCAGACTCCTGATCAAGTGGATGACCATAAAGTGTTTCTTTTTTGAGAAGCATATAATTTGGGTCTTTGCTGATGACAACCGGAATCCGTATCTCATAGCCCACTCTTCAACTTGGTTTTTTGCTGTCTGATCGTTGTAAGCTGTGAATTTCACATTCCGCCCTCTCTTCCACAATGCTCCATCATCAGCATAAAATGGTCTTCCCATATTACCCGACTCTTTAATCATGATATTAAAAAAGAACAACTACACACACTTCCCTGTGGTGTTCCAGTTTCAATTTGATATGTACTAGAGTAAGATGTTCCCACCCTAACTTGAATTGTCCAATTGAATAAAAAGTCCAATACCCATTTGTTAATTCTACCTCCAATACCCAAAGATTTGATTTTTATTAAAAGACCATTTTTCTACAGCATATCATAAACTTTTTCTATATCGAAAAACACAGCTATGACAGTTTCTTACAGATCTCAGCCTTTCTTATGTCAGATTCTAGGCAAAACACTGCATCCTTTGTAGTGCGACCACAATGGAAACCACATTGGTGTGGAGAAAAAATGATACATTAACCTATTATCAATCAGTATTTCCATGAGTTTACACAAATTTGAAGTTCAAATCAAATCAAATCACTTTATTGTGACACTACTGTGTACACGAGTGCAACAGTAGGTGAAAGTCTTGTGTGCAGTTCCGAGCAACATTGCAGTCATGACAGTGATTTGCATTTCAGCGTCTCATGGACCAAATCCTCAGACCGCATTCTGCTTACGCAGCTGCCTATTTAGATGACATCATCATTTATAGCAATGACTGGCAGCGGCACATGCAACATCTGAGGACGGTTCTGAGATTGCTGCGGCGGGCAGGGCTCACAGGAAACCCCAAGAAGTGAGCAATTGGGCGTGTGGAGGTACGGTATCTGGGGTTCTACTTGGGCCACGGCCTCCTCCACCCTCTGGCAGACGCCAGCTTGCTCCTTCACCGGTGGATGGAATCGCTCCTCCCATTCTTCGGCGGATGGCAGTGGTTCCTCCAGCTCTCAGCAGCCGGCAGCGACCCCTCTGTCCCCAGGCAGCTGGCCATGGCTGCTCCCCTGGTGGATGGCAGAGGCGAGGCTTCCACGACAGCAAATCCCTCTTCCCTTCCAGGTTTCGGCACCACTGTAACAGTTCAAAGATAGGCAAGGAGGAGGTGGGAACCGGCTTTACAGTCAACATAAAGGTTTAATGATATAAATAAATTTTATACAACATAAAAAATAAATTAACACAGACACACAGCATAACTGGAGCCTCCAAATCCCCTTTATCATGCTCTCCTGCTGATAAGATGATTCAGCACCGAATGTGCACCATCACGGCCCAGCCAAGCCCTCCTCCTTGTTACACTATCCCTTAAAATGCTAAAGGTTTTTTCTCCAACTTTGGAGTACACTGTTACACTGTACACTGTTATAGATGGCTTCAGAGCTAAAAACCATCAAACTCAATATTGATTTCATGGGGTCTTTAAGAGAATCTTATTTGAAGTGCCTGGCGCAGGTTTCCATGCTGAAGTTTTTCTTTTTTTTTTCTTCAGATGTGCCTCTCTCCAGATGAGCTCCATGCATGACTGCACCAATTCATTTTCCCATGTTGTGACGCAGGAGCATGATGCTGCAATCACAACAGCAGTCTGAAGATTGCTCTCAATGACCCTGTCTCACTAACTCTATATGCAGAAGCTTGACAAGTTCAATTAACTTCAAATGTACTGCAAACACATGACTAGGCTAACATGACAGGCAAATAAATTGATGTTAAATTGCGTTGAAGTCCTGCTTTTACCTTGATGGAAAAAAGGCCTAAAGTGGCAACAGTCAGGCTTTTAGGGTCTGAAATCTACACAAATCTGGGCCAAGAAGAGAACGTAGTCCATAAAATGTTCTTACTATTGTTGAGAAAGAAAGAGAGACATTTCAAGAGATCCAATATACACCAGCAGCCATGGAGAGTCTAAATTTAATGGATAGCCTAACTGAGTCATGCCTAAATATAATATGCTATGTTTGATGCTATTTAGTTGTAGTATAAATGTGAACACTGTTGTATAATGCATGTGACACTTTGTGATCTTTGGTGTTTTTCCAAGGAGTTGCACAGGGGAAATCCATGTTTTTCATTGCAGCCGTTTTCCAGCATGTGAAGAATAATAATTACTGTTTACAAGAACCACAAAGAACTGTGCAAACAAGTCTGTGCTAGGAACTTTCGTTTTGCATTTGCCAAGCTAAGCCATTTACAATGAGGAAAATACACAATCAAGGAACATAAACATGTAGGTTTAAAAAAACATGGTGTCTTGGGGGCCTGGGTAGCTCAGCGAGTATTGTGGCTGACTACCACCCATCGCAAGTTCAAATCCAGGCTGTGCTGAGTGATTCCAGCCAGGTCTCCTAAGCAACCAAATTGACCCGGTTGCTAGGGAGGGTATAGTCATATGTGGTAACCACCTTGTGGTCGCGATTAGGTTCTAGCTCTCAATGGGGCGTCTGGTAAATTGTATGTGGATTGCAGAGAGTAGCATGAGCCTCCTCCTAAAATCACACTAGAGGATTTTAATATTGTCAAAACAAATGTTTCCATAACATATGTGTAATTACAGTATAAAATTAAAAACAACAACTGTTGTAATTTGTCATATTGAATACATAGAGAAAAAAATTATCAAACTTTTCATGACCTAAATATTTTTTTTTCAATGTAGTTGTGTTTGCTTGATCTAATGAGTTTTTCTAAATCTGTTGATATAATTTTATCAATTATGCCACTTATTTGTTAACTGTAAGTTACACAAGTTAAAGATTGTTTCATGATATTATAGTAATGTACAGTAAATCCCTAACCCTAACTTTTAGACTTGTCATGTGGCTTATTGAGGGAAGGGGTGAAATTAGTTTTCTAACATATTGGACTGCTCACATATTCATCACTGATTATTTGTTATTTCAAATTCTCTTCCTTTAAACCTGGAGAAGGGAAAATAAAATTCAACATGACTTACTACTCAATACTTAATGAGCAGTTCTCAAATAATTTCTCGACCACAATGAAAACATAGAAACCAAATTCAAACATAAACTAGCTTTTAATTGGCTAACCAAGTCAAAAAGCCTGTTATAATACAAACAGACGATAAGGAAAGCATGGTTTTCGCTTCCATTGCTGGAAACACATGGAACAAAGCCAAAAAAAGATAATCAAACAGGAGGGGCCTTTACAGTAAATGGTTGTTGTTACTTTATCCTTTGAAAGATGTGCCACTCCCAAAGGCATTTTGGGAAAAACCATCATTCATTAAACATGCAAATAAAGTGGTATCTGTAACTTTTATTCTTCTTGCTGGTGTGATTATGACTACCGTTACATACGGTAGGTGAGACTAGGTCTAGATTTGCTGAGAAATCTATAATATAAAAAATATAATAGGAAAACATACTCCATATTATGTTGGTCAATGTGTATTCAAAGAACTGTATCTTTGTTCCTAGGCAATAACAGTGAAAATGTTCAGGTCTCTTTTTGTAGCAAAGACTGAGGTATGTACCTACTAAGAAATTGACTTTCAAAAATAAACCTACCCTGAGAAATAGTCATTGGAGTAAAAAGTGTGACAACTAGCCCCAGGTCTCCTTTATACATAATGCACTGTTCTATTTTAGTGACAAAATGTTCTAGGCCTATAGCAACAGTAGAATGTTAGGGTCGGAATTTGCATGGTGTTATGGGCATTACAGAGAGGTCTCTCTGTACAGGAAGTGAATATGTCAGTTGTCAATTGTAGTCCATGTTGACTTTCTAAAAGTGCAAATACAGCCAGATATTGATGGCAATGATGTAGACCACACATAAACAGTACTCTCACGCATAACTGATACCAATGGCTAATAACCCTCTTATGATCAAAATATGTCCACATAATATTTATAAGCCCATATATAAAAGGGTTGGACATCTCTATTTTCGTGAGTGTCCAAAGCTACACTCTGCGACTGTTCACACCTTCTTATCTAATCTAAGTGCAATTTTTTGCCAATGCAAAGTGCACATGGGCATGGGTGGGAGGGTTTGCTGTTGGTGTATGCATGCAAACTGTGGGTGTATTGTATATTAATGAAGTAGCGCAAAGTGCAATTTGCAATTTTCCTGAGAATAGGTCGTTGCACTAAGATGTTTCAATACCACCTCTTAACTCAGCGCAAAATTTAAATTCAGATCCTGCATTTTCATTTTGGAGATAACACCAGCAGGTGGTAACAAAGTTCATGTCCAAATTCTGAAAGTACAGAACATCAACTAATGTCCCTGACAATCACAATTTTTCAGGGTAATCGCTTGAGATTTGTATTAAACTTTCTAGAGGTCATGGTTTATTGTTTTAATTATTTTTATTTTTAATATTATGATTACTTGAATTATTATTATTATTGTATATTTACTATTGTATTTATTATTTAATTTGTAGCCTACTAGTGTTGTTGAGATTGATTTTTAAGTCATTGCAAAAGGGGCCAGTGGAAGAAGGAGAGACTAAAATGTTTGGATTGTGTTTTTGTAGTTCTTCATTATTTTGATTATATTCTTGTTTTGGTTAAAGTATAAATTGAATTTAGAAATATTTTTGGTTTATTTTTTTTCGTGTTTGTATACATGAATTATATTTTATTAAATCAAAATTAATGTGTTTATTACTACAATGAGCCGAAGCCATGTATTTGAACTTCCACACAATAAAGGGTGCACTAATATGCATTAATACATGTGTAATTACTGCATTATTACTGCAAATTCATGCGTTAATTACAGCAATTATTTAATGATGAGTTAATAGTCACGTGCCGCAACAAGTAAACAAGTAAACAAGTAAACAAAATAAATTAATAAATTAATGATATCTTTGCAAACCATTAGTTAATAATTCATTAAAATCAATGCAGATACAGCCAAAGTACTGCCTAAAAAGTCATGACTTGAGAACTAATTTATCATTAATGACCATCATTGGACTTTATAAATAGTCTTTTATAAAATTAGTCTTTTATGCAAATTATGAAAACAAGAAAACTTTTCAAGAAAAATTTCAAGAAAACACACGCTTTTGTAATATTGAGATTTTGCACATAAATTAAATTCGTAATTTGGATGGAAGCATGACTACTGAACATAGTATCAAGCATTTCTCATAGCTACATGTCTCAAAATAAACAGATTGATCACAATATAAATCTGGCAACAGTAGGTCAAAGGTTACGATGCTGAATTTCGGTCTGTGCTTATTGAAATTTTAAGGACTGCCCCTAGTGGCTGAAGTTGGAGGTGTTGTGAAACGTTATTATTCTTCTCTTTTACGCTCTTCTCTCAGTGCTGTGTCATGAAGCTGATGCTAGGTGTCACTCCTCGGAGCCCTGATCTCCTTGAATGCAATAAAGTTATGCCAATCCTATTGGATTGAGGTTCGGTTACTTGAAAGGAGGCAACGAGATGCTGCATAAACTGGGCATAATACTGATTACCACCTGAAAAGGGTAAAGAGTTCGTCTCTCCTCTTCAGGTAAAATCCTGAGGGGATGATGCTCGTAGCTCCTATTTATACTCTCCAGGGGTGGAGCTTCGAGCATCATCTGCCAATATGATTGGCGTAATTTTATTATATACAAGGAGTAGCCCTTAGTATCAGCTTTGTGACGCAGCGTCTAATTCCATCCTTTCAGGGAACCGAGGTTACAATAGTAACCAGACATTTTTGAAATGAAAGAGTTGAAAAAGCCAAAAGAGAGTTGTATTTGTAGTTGTAAATGATGAAATACCGTTAATAGGAGTGCACATTTTATACATCCTACCGCCTAACCCAAACCCTAAACTTAAATATCAGTGGAATAAATATTACATTTTTCAATGAAAATTCAACCTCTGATTCATGGTCACCATTGTTTATGTGAACCCGATTACTTCCTGGTTTCCATGAGACATTACATCCAGAGGAAAAGGTGATCACGGCCGAATTTATGCAAAAATGCCTGATGAGAGATTGAGCTTGTTAGTAATTCGGCATAATGGGGTTGACTTCAGGATACATAAACATTCAAATGCAACTTACCAATTTCCAGTGTGATCGTGTTGATATAAATTTCCTCGTTTGATATAAAGAGCAGCTCGTTTTCTATGTATCTCTGCAATCAATACATCTAATAGACTATTTTATTTATCAATACAGTTAAATATGCTAGTTGATAAATTATTATTGCAAAACCTAATTAATGACCTTAAAGGGGACCTATTATGCAAAATTCACTTTTACATGGTGTTTGTACATAAAGGTGAGTCGGCAGTGTGTGTACACAACCACCCTACAATGTTAAAATTCCACCCACTCCTCTTTCTTATATTTCTATTAATCAAAAACAGTGTGTCAAAATGAACGTTTTTTGTTTCTGCTCTCAAGAATGGATCAGTACCAACTGTTCTTGTTCCAGCTTTATATCCTGAAGATGTAAGTATCGCACTTTATATTTTGTAAATGTTTGCAAATCGCCTTCCCTGAATGTGCTTGTTAGCTGATTACACGGATAATGCAGCTAAAGTTAACATCTGATTGTATTCCTGGAGACCAGAGCTATGTCGGGGGTGGGGAGAAGCAGCTCAATAGCATTTAAAGAGACACACACGAAAACACCATGTTTTTGATTCCACAAAAAAAGAGGCATTTACAACATAGTATAATAAATGGTCTGTGGGGTATTTTGAGCTGAGACTTCACAGACACATTCTGGGGACACCCGAGACTTATATTACATCTTGTAAAAAGGGGCATAATAGGTCTCCTTTAATGGCATCACAACCAGCACGTCTATGAAACCCCCTCAAACTGTCCCCTGTACTTTTTAAAACCAAGTGATGCCCTTGGAACAGACACACACAAGTTTATTCCTGTTGAAGCTCAGATGAGACTAACATTTTCCAGGTGCTTGCTTGTTCCACACATTTTTTTTCTTTCTGAAAAAAATAAAAAATAAATAAAAATAAAGGTACTGACATTAAGATTACTGTTTTTAGGTTTGTAACTGTGACTTTAGCAATGGGTGTGGAGAAATGTTATTATTCTTCCTGTTCTTGTGGTTGTCATCTCCAGATATTACAACCCATTGACATTAGAGTGCCTGACCAGGCAAAACATTCCAGCCTGGAATACCATCTCTCAGGTGATGACTGTTTAGTCTTAGAGTTAGAGTTATACAGCTGTGTGCACTGCACAAAGAGATAAAAAAATGTTTGCTGGCTAGAAGTGTATGGAATTTCCAGCTACTTCAGTGGGTTCACCCAAGATTTCTTTGTATTCCTTGCTTAAAAAAACAACTTAGGCCAGTATCAATTTCCATGTTAGTCCATGGGAAAAACCCCAAATTAATAAAAAAAACTCTCTTTTTCATTTTTAAGCTCTAGCTTCTGTGCTACTCTAGCTTCTATACGAACTTAGCAGTGTGACACTGCAGAAACTGTTGAAATTTGTATGACAAATTGCTCATTATATTCCTCATTTGTAAGTCGCTTTGGATAAAAGTGTCTACTAAGTGACTAAAAGTAAATGTTAATGTCCAGGTTGGTTTTCACTGGTTTGAGCAGGTGAATCTGACGTTCGAATGGCTTAAGTTGTCTCTGCATATTAAGCTTAGACAGGAGAAAATATTTTAAAGTCCAATAATGTACACATTTCACTTTTAACTATAATCTGTCATCTTGTGATCTTCCTTGGCATGAATGCTTGTAGCTACTTGATGTTGATGACAACTCTAGAATATCAAGGTCACAGACTAATGCTAAGTATAAGTTGTTCGACTGTCTTTTTGGGTTGTAAAAATCCTCTGTCCTTGGAACACAGAGGAGCATCTGTGTAACCAAGCAACACTTCTGTCGCTGGACACCAAAGAGGGTTTTAAGTCATGCCTCCCTGTTCACAGAACAGACATAGCCTTGACACACATTCAGATGAATCCAGAATCTTCTGCAAAGCCCCAGAAAGATCCAGAGTATTAAAACTCAATGCAAAAGTCTAGTTTGATCAACAAGTTTTTCTTAAACACTGAATGGTTTCGAAATATACACAAAATGTATAAAATCAGGTGATTTCTTTTAAACATTAATTAAATCTATATATTATAACATTTTTATAATAATATGTTATTTATATTTTATACTTCATATTATTATGAAGTATACTGATATAATGCAATTATGTAATGTATTATAACATTACGAATTATGGGGTATACTTTTATCTATTAAAAGTATATCCCAAAAGATAAATGAATATAATAAATAATACATGATAATTCAGATCATTATACATGTAATATATATATATATATATATATATATATATAATGTTTGTTTTATTTACATATCATTCAACATAACCTTAATAACTGGCCTGTAGTGGTCTATAGTTGTCAAGTCATTCTTATGTTTCCGCCCAAGGACTCTTATTTTGAAGTTTTGAAGAGACTCTTAGTTTGAAGTTTTAGATCTTCCTTTGTTATGTCCTGTCCAATGCCCTAATTGTATTCCAGGTGCTCCTCATCTTTTTGTTAGCCCATGCCATGTGTTTGGAGTGGTGGTGGCGTAGTGGGCAAAAGCACATAACTGGTAATCAGAAGGTTGCTGGTTTCGATCACCACAGCCACCACCATTGTGTCCTTGAGCAAGGCACTTAACTCCAGGTTGCTCCGGGGGGATTGTCCCTGTAATAAGTGCACTAAGTCACTTTGGATAAGAGCGTCTGCCAAATGCATAAATGTAATGTAAATGTGTTTGTAAGTGGTGTGTTATTAGCCAGCATACTGCTGCTGTAGAGTTTGTGTTATTTTCTTTTTCGTATGTTTACCTTCATCATTGTATCCTCTTCTTTTGTTTACAATTCAAGTTCTGCGTTTAGATTCTCATTTTCAGAAAATAAACTCCAACAGAACTCTGACGCAGAACCAACTCTGAGTTTGATTTCAGCTGTTCAGAGATTTCTTGCTTCTCAAATTACAAAATTTCAATGCATATAAATTGTATATGTCCATGTTTTTGTTCTTTGGTTAGTAGCCATGTAATAAGCAGGATAATGTACAGTCAGCCGGTTGTTATCGCAAAATAATCCCCTTCAGGGTGACACAAGACCCCTCCACTTCACGACAGGATCCTGATCACCCTGTCAGGGTTTATTGTGCGATAACAACCGGCTGTCTGTACATTATCCCTTTTATAGAAAGTTTACTATATAACAAATCTATTAAGGACATACATTTTCATTACAACCTGAGAGTATTTTATAAAACAAATTAATTATGTGCCCAGTGCCATTCTTCTGCTATATATAGAGTTCCTGACATGTAAACTAATGTTAATAACTGTACTCTATGGTTGCTGTGTAGTAAAACACAGTAGTTAGGTGAACAGGTGAACAGGTTTAATATTACTATGTTATGTAATTTAACATGGCTGGAATGCTGTTTTGACAAATTAGCATTCAGAATGATATATTTTAAAGAGATATGATTTAAGAATAGTTTAGCATGTCTTACGTATACACAGACTTCATAGAAAGTTTTGCCAAAAACTTTCTATTTAACATACAGTAATGAAATTACTGATAACTCCGACAAACTTTGAATAACAGTTTTGATATGAAACACAATCCATAACGTGGCAATCAGCTGTCAGCAGGCAGTGGGAATCACCTGTAAATTCCCATTTATAACACAAGCATGTCAGCTGAATCAACAGGGAATACAACAATATATCTGCTCCCACTCTGTCATTAGCATTTGCCTGTTAAGCCATAAACGTAGATCAGATCTATGTGTAAAGAGGGTGACGAGTGCAATAGCTGGTGGTAACCAAGACAGTGAAAACCTACTGCACAAAGCACCCTGATCAATCAATACAACAACGGTGGGCAACCCCAATCTTTCTCTTTTTTGTCCGTGTGAGAGGGGGATTGCATGTACGTCACTACCAGAAAACATGCGAGGAGGCTTTCTTACAAAACGTCATTAGGAATTGTTCAAGAATAAAGGATCGCACGATGATTACATTGTGAAGTGTGTTCGTTCAAACTAATGACTGGCAAAATGCTTTCATGTTTGTCTTAGTAATCTACATTTACATGGCTCTATTTTCAGTTGTTTATAGCGCTCATCCCCAGAACCAGACTAAGAGCTTTAAGCTTAATATTTAACTACAAATATCACTAACTCAGAATAGCAACAGATGCTCTTAATGATACATTAGCACAGCTTAAAGCAGCTGATATCAGCAAAATCTGCTTTATGGTCTTGTCTCCTTTGGTTAAAAACAACCCCATACACTGTTAAAGTGATAGTTCCTCCAAAAATTGTATGACTTTCTTTCTTCCGTGGAACGCAAAGGGAGATGTTAGGAAGAAGTATGTAAGCTTCAAATTCACTTTCATTGCATATGTTGGGCATCCAATGAAAGTGAATGGTGACTGAGGTAGTAATTTTGGTTAAAATCTCCTTTTGTGTTCCGCAGAAAGAAAGGTGAGTAAATGCTTTTTCATTTTTGTGGGAACAAGCTTCTCTCATAGTACTCATGAATGATCAACAGACGCCAAGATTTTAACTGGAAAATTACCCAAATTCTATTTTTGCATAGACTATTTGTGTGTGTGTGTGTGTGTGTGTGTGTGTGTGTGTGTGTGTGTGTGTGTGTGTGTGTGTGTTTCCACCTGATCTGACCCATGTAGAACACTTTTTTTGGTGCAACTTAATTTATTCAGGTTGATGCAGTCCTATTAAATTATATCTTTTTTTAAAAATAGGTAAAGTGAGTTTGTTTATACATCTGATTTCATATAAGGGTAATATAAGTGATTGCATGATTAAGAGAAAGCAAAAAAAAAGACATGTTAAAGTCATTTTTAAGTTTTCAAAATGAATAAGGAAAGAAAGTTAAAATACAAGTTTAATTTAGATAATAGAATGTGCTATTAGTGGGCTGATAATATGAAAGTAGAGCCAAAGAGATTAAACTGACTCTGGAAAGCAACAAAAAGCAAGCATATTTGGTGGATGTATTTAGCAAATAATGTGGTCACACCCATGTTTTTGTCTGACACTGTTTCTGATATATTAATTATTTTGCAGAATGAAGAGCTGGGCAATATAATTTATTTTAACTGATGCCAAAGCAAATTTAATTTGATTTGATGTGAGTACATAATAAATATATTACTGAACAATAATAAAAAAAGAATGATCTATTCTGCTGTGGGAAGAAAAAATAACTGTTAATTAATCTGGAAGGCCGAACAAATAGAAGTGATGTTGACTATGCCTATCTGTACAGAGCTTGACGTGGCAAGACATTAGGCCTAACCATGCTGAAACGAGTTGCCTGGCAACCATGAGGTCTCTCTCTCTCTCTCTCTCTCTCTCTCTCTCTCTCTCTCTCTTTCTTCCAGAGTAAGGCCGGACTTTCTATAATAACATGAATAAAGTATGACCACCATCTCTCTACTGAGGACTTGTGTAGTTGTCACAGTCATTATTTTCTTTAGAGAATCTAGTTCATAAGTCAGTAAACATTAAAAATGCATATTTCATATCTAAAACCATTTGGTCGTAAATAACAATGCCTCTTTATTGTGATTTGGACAACCCACATTACAGTCAAGCTTCTGAATTGATTTTCTTACATGTATAAACCATGATTCTTATTATCACCAGATTAGAACTAATCAACTGATGAAAAAAATCAACCAATGACCATCTGTCACACATTTTATGAATATATTGATGGTTATGGATATGGGTGCTCTTTATGAACAGTATATATTAACAGGACTGACTCTTTCATTCATTCTCACTAATATTTATTTTTTTGGATATTCATATTATGCATAAGAGCGGTAATAATAACCTAGAGCAGGCTGTACGCCGTTTGGTTTTAAAGTATTACTGCACTCCTCATACATGCATTAATGTGGCAGCTCTGCCAGTGAAGCACATGAAAAACCCATGTGCTTTTGGCTGTTATGTTATCAAAATGCCCAGTGATGGAGGTAGGGACATTGGTCCGGGAACCCGATGCTCCACAGGCTGCCCCCGATCGAGCAGGGACATACCGCATACCTGTGAGTATTAAGGTACATACCAGGCCTTGGTGGTTTCTGGTTGCAACCAAACCTCCATCCATCAATGCCTGATTCAAGACGAGGCTTTGGGTGCTAATCACAGGGTGAAGGTGAGGTGTGTGCATGGTGATATCCGGTAGTGACGCTGACTATTCAATTCCGGGGGAAAAACGTATAGTGTTGAGATGGCAGTTAGTCTCTGCCTGACCCATCTGCTAAGCTTGGGTGCAAATTGGCTGGCGCTTACCACATTATTGAGGGAAATTTGTGTGGTTGGGTCCTGTAACAAAGCGTCTTGTTGTGTGGTTTGCAATGCGCTGGCTGGGGAGGCGGAGCCATGGCCATCTACATCAGCTCCACGACAGGATGATGTAAGGGAAGGGGTAGGTTCGGCTTCCCCAGCCCTTAGAGGATACCCTGCAGGGGATTTCCCTCTGAAGTAGATGTGAGATGAAACCCTTACTTTCAACCAAGTGAAAGTAATTGATGGTCTATGTCTTCAGCCAGACATTGCACTCACATATCCATACTTTTCTATTATAAATGATCGGTTGTATCGAGTGACGCAGGACGCTCAGACAAATGAAGATCCAACCCATTTTCATTTTGCTTTTCCAGACGGCTCATCATAATCTGATGGTGGGTCACTTCGGGCAGGAAAAGTCACTGACTCATCTTATGGCATATTTCTATTGGTCGGGCATTTGTGGGAATGTTCGCAGACGTTGTGCATCATGCTGTGAATGTCAGGCCACCCTAAGAGCACCTATGCACCCACTTCCTTTGTTCAAGGTCCCCTTCGAAAGAATTGGTATGGACCTTGTCAGGCCATTAGAGTGGACGGCACGCAGACATAGCTTTGTGTATGTTCTGGTGGACTACGCAATGCGATATCTGAAAGCAGTGCCTCTATGCAACATTTCAACATGTAGTGTTGCAGAGGCACTCATATCCCGAGTGGGGATTCCAAAAGAAATCCTCATTAATTAAGGCACTACTTTCATTTCACGTACACTATGCGAGCTCTATGAATTGTTGGGTATTAAATCAATTCGGACAAGCGCGTACCACCCGCAAACGGACGGCTTGGTCAAATGGTTTAATCAAACCCTGAAAAACATGATTCGTAATTTCGTGCACAAGGATGCTCAGAATTGGAATAAATGGCTTGAACCCATATTATTTTAATCAAATATGTCCCGCAAGCCTCTACGGGGTCCAATTTTGGCTTTGCCCCCTAGCTTTGCTGCTATTTTAGATTATTTGAAAAAAAATCTAAATAAACTTGTCCTAGGCCTTTTGCCGATTGGAATCAAACCATTGCAGAAAGATTCAGCAGAGTCCCAGTATGAAAAGTTATCAGAAGGTATATTTAAATTTTGGTTCATCGTCAAACGGTATGCCAAAACAAACCACAAAAAGTGGTGGGGCCACTTTTACTAAAACGCATGAACAGAATGAGATATTATCACCACATTTGGTACACTTATGTATGAGGACATTCTAAGGACAAACACCAAAAATTGTGTACATTGTGTGCTGGCGCAATAATATTAATCTAAAAAGGATTTTAACTATGGAACCGTTGGTTCGATTGACTTGAAATTGTGCATGCAGTTTCTTTGTCCAAGGTGTCATCAGCATCTATGAGCACACATATCTTGAAAAACATGGCTGCCATCGACCAAATCGGCTTACAGCAGCTTTTATATAGGGTTCCATAATGTAGATCGGAGCAAAACCTGAAAATAATTGGCCACCAGGAGGCACTATTTCTATTTGTATTCATTTTGGAGGGACATATCGAAGTACTTGTCCCTTTTTAAAATAACCAATAGTCTTTTCATCACAGCTAATAGAGCACAGCTGCAGGCAGTATTAGGGGGAGGAACACTCTCAATCAATAGAGCATTTGATTGGACAAAAGTTTGTGTAGTGCAAGATGAGTCACCAATATTTTTGGTCCGTTTACCCATAAGAGAACAATAGTAAATTTACAATGTGTGTTTCTGCTAAAAGTCAGTTTTGTCTAGTTTTTGGATTACATAAGTATATATATGGCTTCAAAGTTAATAGTCAGAGACTGCAAGACACAAAACTCCAAAAATTCATTTAAATCTGCCATATATATATATATATATATATATATATATTGTGTATGCTTTGCCAAAGCATCAGTTAGCTGGCACAGGTATATTTTCATCTGCCACAAAAGCAATTGTTTAAAGTTTATGTTTGCTCAGTGTTAAATGTGCTTTGCATTCTGTTTGGGGGAATATTAATATGTTGTATTATAAAATCTTTATGTGTAATTATGTGTAAACAAGTTGATCTGTTCATGATGAGATCGAAGCCCATCAAGGCAATAAGGAACCTTTTGAGACTGCGATTCTTTTGATTCATATTCATAGCTTTTCATGAATAAGTGATTATTAAGAGAATACCTGAAATGATCCCCTCTTTAAAGAACAAAGAACCATAGATAATATTTTTTTGCTTTTAATAAAGAGGTCTTTGGTAAATAAACAAATGTGAAAATAAATAGCACTTTATATAATGTATAACATACTGTACATACACACATGCACACACACATTACATTAAGAAAGACAATTTGGATTGATTTAAAAGGTGACAATGTTAGTAAGAGGAAGATCACAGTTGCCTAATATATAGTCTCTTTTCATGGTGGACATCTTGTTAACGACTTTGAATCGGAGTGACCTCTGGCAAAGATCATCCTCCATTATACCATCAAAGAAAAAGTCCTCATTGAAGATCGGATTGCGGCTCTTTCGGATCACTGTGCTCCGCTGTTTCTGGACTTTTCCAGGCATGAGAGACAGACTAACGCTGCAGTTAATGCTTTTAGGGTCCACAGACAAAGCATACAGTCCTTCCGCACTAATTAGCCGTACACGTAATCTCTGGTTCTCAGCACAGTATTCTCCCAGCAGCCGCAAGGTTCCATCCTTGCCTACAGGAAACAGATTTTCCTTAATCACCCTCTCCCGGTGCAGAACCAAGTCCATGGGGAAGATAGCAGGAGGTGCCAGGCCCAAACTACAAGGGAGAGGTTCTTCAAGCCCTTCAGATGCTCTCCTCATGACGTTGGGGCTGTTGTCTGTAGAACTACCCTCATCTGTTGATAAGGAATTGTTCCTGGACACAGCAGCTTTCTGGAGGTTACGATAGAGCTGTTTGTCATGGCTAAATGCTTTGAGGAGAGAAGGTTTTGGTGGACATCTGTTCAGCAAAGGTGAACTGAAAGGAGAAGATTCAGCAGAGGAAGTAGTGTCACTGTCCAGAGTTCCCTGTCGGAGCAGTGCGAAACTTTTCGGAGAAAGTCGGGAGGTAAGAGTATTCAGGCTAAAGATAGAAGGAGACGGGGATGGAGGCAAGCCTGGGGTTGTAACCAAAGATCTGGAACATGTGCCAGACCTACTCCGGGGAAGAACCAAGGGGAGTCCAATGGAACTAGGGTCATTGTGGAAGAGGGACTCTTTTCTCCTGGTGTGGGGACTTTCTAGCAAGGTGCAAAAGCCATAACAGGTTTGAGCTTTGGCCAGGTGGGGCAGGGAAAGGGCAGCCTGGCTTTGAGGATCAGCATTGGTGTTTTCTTCATCACTACAGCCATTGTCGTATGGCCCATCATCTACACTTTCCACCTGGATTATATGGTTGTTGGGTAGCTCCCGTGCAACAGCCTCTCGTTTTGGACTGCTCTTCTCGCATGGAGAGACCCTGATACATGGAGTCGGCCTCAACTGCTCCGAACTCTTGCCCTCCAGCTGGGTTGGGATTTTTGGGGGAATGCAGAACACTGGGATAGTGTCCGGGGTGATGATGTTGGGACATAGATAGACTTTCTTGGCTTTGTCAATGGATGACTTGTCTCCAAACATTACGTCTCCGATTTTGAAGCTGTATTCCGATATAGGAAGTGGTAGGTTGGTCTTTTCCACTGACACTCTGATTTTCTCTACCACCCACATTCAGGTTGGAATCCGGTTTGAAACTCTGCAAAAGTGGAAGATTTGGCAATCATAAGTCTGGGCAAGTACTTGTCCATTCACTTAAACAGTAGTTTAAACCCAAAAATGAAAATTCTGTTCTTCGCTTGTTGAAAATACATATGGCTTTTTTTCTTCTATGTAACACAAATGAATATATTAGACAGAATTTAACCTTTTGTGTTCCATGGAAAAACAAAGTCAACAGGATGGTCAACATGAAACCACTTGTAAAATACGACAGAATTTTGCCTAAAAAGCTTACCTTATTATCTGTGTTTTCCAGTGGAAGAATTCACCAGAATGTCTATTCAGACAGGTTCATTAGAATGTTCTATATGCTGCATAAAACAGGGACTTCAGGTTGATCTTACAGGTTGATAGCTGAGACTCTCTAACAAGCAGACTCAGTCACTCTCCTCTTAGCCCGGCGTTTCTTTGTGACATGTGTGAAGGGCTCTTGGCCTTATATACAGAGCAGCACCATGGGTGGAGGCATGGTCTGTTTTAACACGCCCACCAGTAAGAGAGAGTTGTCCCGCTTTTAAAGGCTATCAATTGCCATTTAAACTCACAAGTGACAACAGTCTAATCTAAGCAACCAAATGCATGGGAAATGAAATGCTAGAAAGATAAGCAAATTGTACTGAAATGCAACACATTTTGTTAATAAGGCAAGTGTGTATTTGACTTTCCATTTCTCAGTGTGAGAATTGTGACATTAGGTGTGGTATATAGGTTAATGACTATTGAAAATGATGCAAATGAAGTTCATTAAACAAACAGAGCCAGATGAAAGAGGCATTTTTATGCATACAGATGACGGAGCTTTTGGTGTATCTGGGTCAACCAGTCCAAAGACAATACAGTTCTGTATTGAAAAGCATATTTATTGACTTTGTAAACATGCATTCACAAGCGAAGGTGTGGTAACACACTTATGCACAATAAAACTTAAACCAAAAGAAAAAAATCAATAAAGTAATATATATATATATATATATATATATATATATATATATATAGTATATATAATCATTGGCACTTGCAGCTCTATGACTGTACACATTCTGCTCTCCATGAGCGCTCCGATTGACCTGAGAAACATTTTTTATCAGAATATTTATAATGACGTGAGTCCCATAATTCTGTTGGGTGTTTTAAAATCAGAACTAGCTATGCCCAATTAGCAAATGAAACAGACTTTTGAGTCTGTTCTTTTCAGTAAATTGGCTCATCCTCTGAAGTCCGTCGTAAAGGACTGAAGTGATGTCTGACTAGCACCAGCTGTAGTTTGTTGTCATCACTCAACGACTCATAGCAATGGAGTCCGACACCAAGCAGGAACGGGGCTGATCTAACCGGTTCTGGTAACCTCAGGATATGAATCAAACAAATATAATAATATTAGCATAGATGCCATTCAATTTATTACAGAGTTATAGATTATGATCATTTTTTATGAGAAATGTTTCTGGAAAATATCTGTGTGTACCCTCAGATGAAACCCTGCAGGCACCAAGCAAACAACTTCACAAACAAAACATGCAAAGTGAATGAATTACAACATCAGAACATTATTTACTTTCTTTCCTCCGAACAAAAGAAATACTATAATTATAATTATTAGATGTAATAGTTATAAAAAATATATCTTATGTTCAAATACATAGACAGAAATAGAAAAACAGATGAATTCTCTCTTGTCAAAACACAGATGGAAAAAAATGAGTAGGCCTACAGTCCACAGATCTCAGGAACGCTCTCTTGTGGCAGGAGAAAGAGAAGCTTTTCTAAATTCCAGTGTAGAATTTGCTTTAAAGTTGTCCAATAGCCCTATCACATCATAGTAGTCTGACAGATATTTTCTTAATATTTGTTTGGATAAAATGTGCGTGGAATAGCCTTTTCACCTTCATAAAGGTGATATATCCATCTGAAACTAGAGCTGTCTATGACATCATCCCATGCGTATTTATGTCTTTGTTGACTGTTTGCTTATGGTCAAAGTTCAAGCAGGCTAATGCAGTAACCTAAGAGAATCAGAGTGGTGGTCAGACATAATGACCACTAGACTGATGCATTTTTGATGGTTTCTACGAACTGTTTTGTTCATGTTGAGTAAAATTAAGTTCTTTATCAGCAGCGAAAGGCTACTCTAATGTTTGACAAGCGTGAAGTAAACAAGGTTTTACTGTGAATAAAAGTTCTCAAAAAGCACTTTGAAGTCATTTAGACGTTATGAACAGATGTACAGGAAATTATTGGCAAATGAATTGGATTTTGTGATACACAGTTGCAAGAGTTACCCCACACCAGTTTTGTGCCTTTTTCATCTGGGCTGTGCACCAATCAGAATTGAATAAATAATGTCAACTTAATTCAAATTCAATTCCTGAGGAAGCTAATAGGTTGTAGAATTGCTATTTGAATTTAAGGAATAGAATTAAAATGGAATGGAATTCAAATAAATTAATATGACATTGTTTATTTTTTTAATAAGTATAACATAAAACATTATCATATGACCATATGCAAAACAAATGAGGTATTGCTGGAAAGATCACATTCCACTTGAAAATTTTACTTGATTTTTGTAGTTTTTTTTTTTTTTTTTTTTTTACAGAATGCATCTAAATAAAGTTTATCTATTACAACATACTTTGATTCTTTTTAAGTCAAACCAACAAGAACAGCAGGAGTTCAAAGTTTACACAAAATGTTTATTTGGTTCAGTCCTATTTACCCTCTTCCCAGCATGCACTGGGGGAATGAACAATAGGGTTGCATTGTTTGAGCATTTGCATAGTTTTACATACATTGGTGTTGTTAATTCTGTTGTCAAGTAAGGTAACTTGTTGTTTTGGGATGTCATGATGAATTTATTTCTCGAATAAAACCCTTGTTGTGTTTTATATACTAATTGTTAAGGTCTGTGCATACCATTTTAAAATACTGTATATTCATTTTTTGTCTCATAAATGTTCATGTGATGAGTAAATATGTGATATTATTGGTGTAAGACAGCAAGCACATTCCTTTTGATATGTTTAAAGAAATGTACATAAGATATTCAGAATAATGAACAGTTTAATAAAGTAAATCAAGTACAGTAAATAAAGGGAACAGTTGTTCCAGGACTAAGTTTAGTTTAGAAATCTTTTTAAAGTGTCTTATATAATTGTTAAATATGTACATTCTAGTGTAATATGTACAGCTAATATGTTAAAAGCCATGACAGGTTGACATTTTAAGTTAATTTACTTAAAATAAAGTAGAATAATTAATCTTAAAAAAAGCAATGCAAACTTAATTTCGTTATGCTCTATAAACACATCACTTTTACAGTATTAATAATCAATAATCCATCCATCCATCTTCAACCGCTTATCCGAAGTCGGGTCGTGGGGGCAGCAGCTCCAGCAGGGGGCCCCAAACTTCCCTATCCCGAGCCACAGTAACCAGCTCTGACTGGGGGACCCCGAGGCGTTCCCAGGCCAGTGTGGAGATGTAATCTCTCCACCTAGTCCTGGGTCTTCCCCGAGGCCTCCTCCCAGCTGGACATGCCTGAAACACCTCCCTAGGGAGGCGCCCAGGGGGCATCCTTACCAGATGCCCAAACCACCTCAACTGACTCCTTTCCACGCAAAGGAGCAGCGGCTCTACTCCGAGCTCCTCACGGATGACTGAGCTCCTCACCCTATCTCTAAGGGAGAAGCCCGCCACCCTTCTGAGGAAACCCATTTCGGCCACTTGTACTCACGACCTAGTTCTTTCGGTCATGACCCAACCTTCATGACCATAGGTGAGTGTAGGAACAAAAATTGACGGGTAGATCGAGAGCTTTGCCTTCCGGCTCAGCTCTCTTTTCGTGACAACGGTGCAATAGAGCGAGTGCAATACCGCCCCCACTGCCCCGATTCTCCGGCCAACCTCCCGCTACATTGTCCTCTCACTCATGAACAAGACCCCGAGGTACTTGAACTCATTCACTTGGGGCAATACCTCCTTCCCTACCCGGAGTACGCACTCCATCGGTTTCCTGCTGAGAACCATGGCCTCAGATTTAGAGGTGCTAATCCTCATCCCAGCCGCTTCACACTCGACTGCCAAGCGATCCAGTGAAAGCTGAAGGTCACGGACCGATGATGACATGAAGACCACATCATCTGCAAAAAGCAGCGATGAGATCCCCAGCTCACCGAACCGCATACCTTCCCCACCCCGACTACGTCTCGATATCCTGTCCATGAATATCACAAACAGGATTGGTGACAAAGCGCAGCCTTGGCGGAGACCAACCCCCACATGGAACGAACTCGACTTTGTGCCGAGGACCCGGACACAGCTCTCGCTTCGGACGTACAGGGATTGGATCGCCCTAAGAAGGGACCCCCCCACCCCATACTCCCGAAGCACCTTCCACAGTCTCTCCCGGGGTGTGTTGGCACACACTCTCTGGTCACCCTTTTTGAAGAGGGGAACCACCACCCCGTTCCGCCACTCCTTAGGCACTGTCCCAGATTTCCACGCGATGTTAAAGAGGCGTGTCATCCATGACACCCCCTCCACATCCAAAGCTTTCAGCATTTCTGGTCGGATCTCATCAATCCCCGGGGCTTTGCCACTGCAGAGTTGTTTGACTACCTCAGTGACCTCCCCCAGGGAAATAGAATCTGATCCCCCATCATCCTCCAGCTCTGCCTCTAGCATAGAGGACATGTTGGGATTTAGGAGTTCTTCAAAGTGTTCCTTCCACCGCCCAATAACCTCCTCGGTTGAGGTCAACAGCGTCCAATCTTTGCTATATACAGCTTGGATGGTTCCCCGTTTCCCCCTCCTAAGATGGCGGACGGTTTTCCAGAAGCACTTTGGTGCGGACCGAAAGTCCTTCTCCATGGCTTCTCCGAACTTTTCCCACACCCACTGCTTTGTCTCCCTTACGGCTGAGGCCGCAGCCCTTCGGGCCTGTCGGTACCTTGCAACTGCCTCCGTAGACCTCCAGGACAACAAATCCCGGAAGGCCTCTATCTTCAGTCGGACAGCTTTTTCTAGGGATGTGGAACATTAATAATCAATAATAAAAATTATAATTTCCATTTAGTGTATTTCTAATTACTATTTTATTTACTTTACTAGATAATATAAATAATATAATTTTACATCTATTTTTACCATTTCTGGTATTGTACAGCAAAAACTAAATCTTATGATGGCTATGTTCATTTTAGATTTTTTTTTCTATTTTAAATAGAGAGAAACGTTTATTCTAAGTTAAAAATATATTTAATATTTAGAAACAAATAGGCATACTTGGTCAAGAATTATAATGTAATCATTTGCCACAAAAAATATGTCTGGACTAATGAAATTGTGAACTGTGTTAAATTTATTCTAATTGAAATTCAATAAATTTTACTTCCTATCATTCCCATTTAAATTCCAATTCAACTTCCTGTGGGGCATGCCCAATTAAATTCAAAGACTCGTAAATTGAAAGGGAGTTAATTCTGAAATTCTTTTCATTTGTTTACTTTAATTGGATGAAAACAGAGTGGACTGGTCTAGATAAAGCCAACTTTTAATTCGATTTCCTTTATTTTAATCAAAATATCAGTGCTTTCACATCCATAAAAGAACAATATTAATGTTTTTGGTAAAATAAAAGGAATAAAATGAAGAAAAGAAAGAATAGTAACAATGACAACAATTGTTATTATTATTAATAATAATAAATAAAAATATTATTATTGTTATTTATCATGAAAAAGACAATTGATGACAGTTGAATTGTAAATGCAGAAAATTGTATGGATGGGATTGAATGTAAATTGAATTTATTGAATGGGACAATTTACGTAAGAATCCTTTTACTTACGATTTACACACATTTGTTAGGCCCAATGATTGTAATTAAATAATGACATACCTCTAGATAATATTTTTGCTTAATTTTTCAAACATCTTGTAAATACTGCCCCTCACCCTCTTTCAAAGTTTTGTTTTGCTTTCCTTCTATCAAATGGAGCTGACCCCTTACCCTGCAAGCAGCTGGTTTTAATAATCATCATGGGTTTAGGGTCACTTTTAAATGTGACCTCTAAATACCTCACTGAGAACTGTTCCACTCTGCTGCTCCAGAGACAACCCATCACACATTAAAGGACAAGAGGGCCTCTAACCAAATATTGATGACAAGGCGAGGAGTTTCAACACTGCAGTTTTCAGTTTGACCACTAGGTGTCAGCATCCTGTCAATTATGATGAGCAAAGCTTCATTTATCTTTTCTAGGTGAAAAGAGCATGCAGAAATGCAGAGCTAGTGACTGCTTCTTCATTTACGTAACATTTAGAAGGATTTATCTATGTAATGTGATTATAATGTGTTTTCTTACAGAGATACAACATTAGAAATGATTGATCTTTCATAAGTTTGGAAATTGTCTATAATTCCACAGCCATAATGGATATCAATCAAGGGCTTTTAAAAAAATAATTGTTTCGCAATAATTAATCCTTTTCAAAGACTCATACAATAATAACTTTTCAAATCGTTCTAATAAGTTCAAGTAAGTTTATCTTGACGTTATTGAATTACTACCATTAGTAATAGTGTGAACATCACAAAAAACACGTCCAGGTCACATTTCAATATTAAATATTTTGCTGTTTTTTTTTTTTTTTTTTTTTTTTTTTTTTGACAATTAAGGTTTTTTTGCATTGTGTAAAATAAACACAGTGTCAAAAATAATGTAATTCAATAATGCATAAATTAAAGGCAGTACAACAGATATTACCATGATGAATAACCACATTACATTTTATACAGATTATAATTATATTCTTATGATAAGTTATGTCAATATACTTGCTGCTATTTTTTAAATGTACACATCCAATCAAAAGCAACTCACAAGCATAATAAAATAGTTAAAACTGCTGATTATACCAATAAATAGTAGACATTTTTAGTCTTTGTCACCTCTGTTGTAAACACATTCACAGTAAGTAAGAAGCTGGACTTCTGTTTTAATCACCTATAACTTTTCATGCCCAGTAGTCTATTTTTACCTTTGCAAGAAACTTCTATACTCACAACACAAGCCTTTGATGTGGCAGTAGCTGATCCTTCCTGACTTGTCTCAGTTATTTATCATTCATCCAGGGGTGCAGATGCAGGTATGGACCTGAAAATACAGTGAAAGAGCTTTTGGTGTTTTTTCTTTGGTCCATCTATTAATGCTTTCTATTTATGAATGCATGACAGTACTTAACCCCAAATTATACACCCAATTTTCTGCTCCATTAGCCTCATTAGATGTGCTTGTATATTCATCATGTGCACAAGCAGCAGTTCAAATTCCATCACCACGACAACACTATCAGTAACAGCCACAGTCTGTAACGACTTACAATGTGCACACTTACAATCTAAATGACTGTAAAGAGGAACGGAAATCAAATAACTTATGCTTGACCATAAACTACAAGAGAAGGACTCAATTCATACAAAATCAATATCTCAGGCTGGTCATTGTGATAAATGTCACATGATATACAAGATAGACTGCAGACATACGTTCTTGAAGTCTTCATGGACTGCTGCCCTATAAATGTTTGATGGCAGTTCTCTGAGACTCACTAACAAAAGTGACCAGAGCATTTTTCTGAAATAACTAAATCAATGACGCATAGTCCATTTTTTCAACTGAAATGGTAAAAACAACATTCATATTTGATGGATGAAGGCATACTTTGTGATGAAAGCAATTTTTGCATACCCATGTTCGAGTTCATTGCCAGAGATGGGCATATCTACTATCAGGCCTACTCTTATGTCTACACAAATATGCTTTTGTTTGGAAATGCATGGATTTGGCTCTCTCGTGCCTCTCATCCACACTGGAATTGTGTTTTCTTACATTTAGTACAGCGTTCTTTGAAAATCAATGACATAAGTAAATCGAAAACACATTAGTGTGGACGTGGCCTCAGTAATGTTGCCTTTATACAAAGAAGTACTGAGGTGATACCATGGTACAGTGATGGTATCAGATGTAATTATTTATATTGGCCAGGCAGATTAATTGGCCAATATCTGGCTGTTTTGAAATGATCGGCATCAGTCAAAAAAAACGTGTCAGTTGGACAATTTACAGAAGGGGTTATTCTGTGTCAGTTCTGTTTTATTGTGTTTTATATTTAATGATTTTGAGTAAATATAGTGTAAAGTAGGTGTTCTTTTAAATTTAGTGATTACATTTGCTATCAATTTATTATGTGTATATCACCATTAATAAGCATTATTCTGTGCTCTATAGCTTTTAGTATCAGCATCACTATACTGTGTATATACATATATATATATATATATATATATATATATATATAAACACACAAAACAAAAAACATTATTCAACCACTAATACCAATGTTCTGAATTATTACCATGGTCTCTATGTTGTACTCCAAGGTACAACAAAGAATACCACGGTACTGTGGTGGTTTCAGATGTCAGGGCCGTTTCTGAGCATATGAGGGCCCTAAGCAAATTCCTACTTGGAGCCCCCTGCAAATACTCCCCCTCCCTATCATTACATGACAATTAGACATCCCCTGTGTATGTCTAATTGAGCCATAACAGATACCTGAGTCTTAATTGCATCTTTCAGTACATAAAAAAAAAAAGAAGAAGAAAAAAAATGACAATTTTGCGACCCTCTGGTGGCTTGGGGGCCATAAGCGGCCGCTTATACTGCTTATAGCTAGAAATGATCCTGACTGATGTAATACCATGGTAATTTGATTAACCGATAGTAGTGATTAACCGATTTATATTGACCTGGCAGATTAACCGGCCAATAATTTTCCATTTCGAAATTATTGGTCAAAATGTGCCAATTGGACATTTAACAAGAAGTGGTAATTCTGCTCTATGACAGTTCTTAAATCTACCAACAGCAATGCAAATAGTTAGTGCACTTGTATTCATATTCTTCATTCATTTTGAGTTAATATAATGCAAAACATACAAATTTAGCTCATTTTGGCATCCATTAAAAACCCATATAATATGAACACATAAAAAGCATGGTACTGAGTGATACCAAATTCAGGTAGGCTACTATGGTTTTTATTTGGTACTCCAAGGTGTGTGTATATATATATATATATATATATATATATATATATATATATATATATATATACAATATATATATATATATATATATATATATATATATATATATATATATATATATATATATATATATATATATATATATATAGGGGATTGTTTGTGATTATTACCATGTTTTCACATTTAAAAGTGGACAGAAATACATGTGGAGAGGTCATGAAATTCACCCAAGTTGCATGCCCAGGTAGGCTACTCTAATGATTGGGTGGGTAACTGAGAGCACGAAACCGCACATCGTTTAGTAGTCGCACTTCAAATCAATTATCTCTACCAACTAGTATTGCCTCGATGGGGGACCTAGTACCAAGAGGGGCGGGGCATCGCGTTTCAGAGGCAGGACCGCAGCTCAGCTCGCGCTGCCACTGATCAACTCATCTATTGACGAGAGCGCGTGCTGCCTTTCAGGTAGGAAATCGCAATTTCCCCCCTCGCTTCTTGTTCGCAAATGACCAGTTTTCAAAACTACTTAACGACGGCATCGTATGTGTAGTGCTTCTTCGCCTGGAGTTCAAGGCGCATTGGTGTTGATTTATGGTGGACATGTTATGATGGAGCCGAATGAATGGGCGGTGTTGTGTTGAGTCTCGTGCGGCGTGATGTTTGATTTCTGAAATCAGTGATATTGATACTTCCGTGCATATTTGTGGATTGAACGTGCATTATGCTTAAAGCGCAATAAATGTCATTATCCAATTTTGCTTCTTTATGTTTTTAAATGTTTCATACTTGAGGAGGTTTTTAGCTACTTTGTCGGAACCAGAGTTGCATGCCACAGTTTTACATTTAATGGAAATATTGCTGGAAGTCACGCTGGTTGTAGGTTGCATGAAGTCGCATTGACATCGAGGAATACGTGGAACGGGGTCGCGTAGCCTCCCTCTCCCAAATGTTGGATGGATGGATTTCTTTGGTAAATTAAACCGCCCATTTACATGCATAGTGTCAACGCAAGCTGATTGCAAATGACTGAGAGTCTCTGTAGCTCCTGAAGGGGTCGTTTCAGAAGGGCGAAATCTGAAGCCGCCATATTTTAATGGTATGTACCATTTATCTATATATCTCTACATCTAATCTGAATGCACATACTCCAGATGTGGCCTTCAAACCATTGCATTGAATGCAATTACAACATGCTCATCTCTAGAGACGTAGATATACAATCCAATTTTATTTATGAGCTCAAAATGTTTTAAAGCTTTAATAGTACATTGCCCTTGACAAGTGGTATATTAATTGCACATGGCACCCTTATATTTATTTGCCCAATAGTAACTTGATCGCAGCATCATTATTATATTCTAACAAACTAACATTAATCTTCAGAATGGAAATGATGCAATTTATTAATACTACTCAATTCTCCTAGGAAACCGAACAGGAAAATGTTTTATCCAGAATTAAGCATTGAGCCCCTAATGCAAATTGCATTCGTCCCTAAAACATAATCCATTAATATTTATTTAGAGTTGCATGCCCATATGAATATATATATATTTCAGCGACGACATTCAGACAGCAATCTTCACGGGCATTTGCACTTCAGCAGCAGTGTTCTTGGCAGTTAATGGCCTGAAATTTAATATTTTCTCTGGTAGTCAGATGCAAATGGATGGGAATGAAATTATCCATATGTAGGTTGCCTTTTTTTTTTTTTTTAAAGAATTTTTTTTCCTCCACAACCCATGTGTAGCACCACACACCCTTTTGAATCTCTGCTGTACTTCCAGACATCACAGCTTGCAATTAATAAATGCAAAGTATAAAATGTGTTTTTTATATATATACACACATACACACACCTCTGGTATAGACCACTGCAAAATTATCAGTTTTGCTGGATTTACTATTTATAGGTATGTATTTGAGTAAAATGAAAATTGTTGTTTTATTCTATAAAGTATTGACAACATTTCTCCCAAATTCCAAATAAAGATATTGTGATTTTGAGCATTTATTTGCAGAAAATGACAACTGGTCAAAATAACAAAAAGATGCAGTGTTTTCAGACCTCGAATACTGAAAAGATAAGTTCATATTCATTTTTAAACAAAACAATACTAATGTTTTAGGTCCATTCCTGGTGCAAAACTTCAAGAAGCTCAGCTTTGTTTGATGGCTTGTGGCCATCCATCTTCCACTTAATCACATTCCAGATGTTTTCAATGGGGTTCAGGTCTGGAGATTGGGCTGGCCATGACAGGGTCTTGATCTGTTGGTCCTCCATCAACACCTTGATTGACCTGACTGTGTGGCATGGACTATTGTCCTGTTGGACAAACCAATCCTCAGAGTTGAGGAACATTGTCAGAGCATAAGGAAGCAAGTTTTCTTCCAGGATAAACTTGTATGTGGCTTGATTCATGCATCCTTTTACAAAGTCAAATCTGCCGATTCCAGCCTTGCTGAAGTACCCCCAGATCATCACTGAAAAACAGAAAAATATTTCAGCTCGGTAGGTCCTTAAAATGCAAGCGGATGGTGATCAAGACTTTTGATGCCCCAAAAATCACAGACAGTCAGCATAAACGTCATCCATACGACTCAAGTGGTTAAATTGTATTCTAAAGGGTTTTGATCGCTTTAGGTGCGAAAAATATTTGTAATAAAGTACTTTTTAACTATAAACATTCACTTTCTGTCAGCAGCCATATACACATTCACGAGAGAGCCGCGCTCACGCGTGAACATGCAAATGTGATTACGACACACATGTATACCGCTGCTGACTGGAAGCAAAATATAGTTAAAAAGAACTTTGATGTTGATCTTTTTCACACCAAAAGCAAATGTGTCACTTTAGAAGACATTCATTTATCCACTGGAGTCTTATGGATGACATTTATGCTGACTGTCTGTTCTTTTTGGAGCTTCAAAATCAAAAGATGGATCACCATCCACTTGCATTTTAAGGACCTACTGAGCTAATATATTGTTCTAATTTTCTTCAAATTTGTTCTGTTGAAGAAAGGAAGTCATACTCATCTGGGGTGGCATGAGGGTGAACAAATGATGAGAGAAGTTTAATCTTTGGGTGAACTTTAAGGAGACCCATGGTTCTCTGTAACAGCTAAACACGTTATTTTTGTGTGTGTTCCATGAAAATATAACAGCATACTGGTTTGACAAGACATGGGACTGGGAGTGAGTAAAACATTACCATTTTAAAGTTAACACATGTCTGATCTATAAAAAACAGGTGAAGAGGCTTTTAGTTCTCTGACTTGACTTTATTCAATGGGAAGGAAGCATGTTTTGGTGATGAAAGGGCACTGTGGGAATTAAAATGTATGATTAAAAGACAGAGAGCTCACTGGCAAAGGTTATTGCTCATTATGTATATTGATTATGCTGTTCTTCTGTTCTCAGTATGGTGTTCCAAAAATGCTAGTCAGCATCAACGTGTCTTTATAAACCTCTTAAAATAACATGTGAATGCATGGCTGCAATGAACGTGCGATTTTTGTATGAAGATGTGTGCTTTGGTGGATTGATTTGAAAAGTGGGCTAAAGGGAAACCTTTACCCAAAAATGAAAATGCTCTAAGCATTTACTCGCCATCATGCCATGCCATATGTGAATGACTTTCTTTCTTCTGCTGAACACATACAAAGATTTCTAGAAGAATATATCAGCTCTGGAGGTCCATACAATGCAAGTGAATGGTGACCAAAACTCTGAAGATCCAAAAAGCACATAAAGGCCACATTAGTAATTCATACAGCTCAAATGCCCAGGCCATTTGAACCTCCAAAAGGGAGAACAAGTCAGCATAAAGCTAATCCATAAGACTCCAGTGGTTTAATCAATTACTTCTGAAGGAATATAGTTGGTTTTGGGTGAGAAGACACCAAAATATAACTCCTTTTTCGATACACATTTGTCATTGCAGGTACGGTCGTGATTTCAATCTCGATTACACTTCCAAGCGCTTGATGTATGTGCAGAGCGCTAGATGGCGTAATGCCTATAGTGACCTATGATATGATGTAGTGCTGCACGATTAATCATATAGCAATCGTGATGTCAGCCCTAAGATTAAATAAAAAAATGAACACTAGTATTCAGTTACCAGGTCATTAGTAGTGTATTAATGCAAAGCCAACATTTACATGTTTTTAACGTAACTTTTTTGATCAGTATGGTACCACTTCCGCCTCATTTTGAGCCAGGAAAAACCCTGGTTATATGGCGATATTTTGGCTTTAAGATAACCGACACCGAGCAGAGAGCGCTACTGTGCAAAATTAAAGTTGCTACATCACGTGGCAACTCGACAAATTTATATCAGCACCTGAAACAGCACAGAGAAAAGTAGAAAAGTGGGATTTCAGAAAATGATCCACACACTGAACAGGAGATACCAGCGATAAGTAGAACTTTTTAGAGGATTTGGAAATACCAGTTGGTCATTTAAAAAAAATAACAATAACACCAGTTTAAGTGGTTTCGTAGAGTGAACCACACGTTTATATCCAGTTTCCTTTTCAAAAGAGTTTATACAAAGTACATGTTACGTCCTGCTTAATGTCCCTGTGTGTTTGGTCAATCTTATTTTCATGAAAATCTGTATATTCTTATGTATTGTTCTATTTTAATTAGGTGTAATATTGAGAAAATAACAAGTTTGCAGTAATGCAAAGGTGTTATTTAATTTTGTAAAAATATAATTTTAATTTGAAAACACTGTTCATTTATAGATGTTTTTGTTGCTAGTTTGTATGTTTGAGTTGAGAAATACACATTTCAGCATTATCAGTAATCTATTTATGCATTTTCCTTGATAACCAAGCAAGTTGACTCATGATACCATTTGTTTATTATATTGCTATCGCAATATTAGCCTCAATAATCGCAATATGACATTTTCCCCAAATCATGCAGCCCTAATATGATGCATGATATCAAATTATAGTTGGTCATGTTTTCTCTGGCTGAAATTTAGTCTTAAAGGTGAGGGGTCAAATTAAACATGATCACACAGTAAATTGACACTGCTGCCGAATGTTTCGGTACCAACTAACCCCATTCTGCCGAGTTACTGACAAGTGCCAATCAGACATTTTAGCATCAATTCAGTTGTGATTACTAGGGATGTCCCGATAACATTTATTTTTGAAAACGAGTTAGTCAAATGAAAATAGCATAATCCAAAATACAACATTGGAGTTATTTTTTTTTTTCTTCAAATACATAAATTAGCATAACAAATATTTTGCTTCAATTTAATACAGTTAGCATACTATTTTTTATTATTATTATTATTATTATTATTATTATTATTATCATCAGTAGTAGAATTATTGCAGTAAATATTATTTAACTATACAGTAGTTATGTTTCTGTTATACTTTTTCTATTTAAATTGAGCTTTTATTTTGTCAGAAGCTTTTATTTTTAAGTGTTTCTGTATTGTATTGATATAAGCTTCTCACTTCCAGAAAAGCAGGTTGCTACATGACCCAGTATGATTATACTGCAAAAGGTTGCTGTTTTATATTAAATAAATATAAAGCCTGTATGTGTCACACGCTTCAAAGTGAATTAGCGCTCTTCTCGCTGTCATCTGCTTCAAAGAGTGTGCACAGTGCTCATGATGGTGCTTGCCAGTTTAAGCTAAAGCGCTCACATTTGAAGAGCGCAGCACACGAGCGCAAACTGTATATTTATTTAGCCATTTGGTCATCAAACAGATAATCACACCTCCAACACATGCCATTGGTTGAGCCAATGTTATTATGTGGGTCTAGTCAGAAAAAAATCACAACTAATCCTAAAACCTGCAATGACAAGTACAATGAAAAAAAAGTTACATTCAAGTCGGTTCTAAGTAAAAATTATATATATATATATATATATATATATATATATATATAATATATTATATATATAATATATATATAATTTTTACTTAGAACCGACTTGAATGTAACTATGAACTTGAATGTAAATATATATTAAATTGTTTCAGAAAACATGGATTAAACCACTGGAGTCTTATGGATTACTTTAATGTGGGCTTTTTGGCTCTACAAATTTTGGTCAACATTCACTTGCATTGTATGGACAGACAGGGCTGAAATATCATTCTAAAAATCTTCATTTGTGCTCTGCAGAGGATGAAATTCATACATGTCTGGGATAGCATGAGGGCGAGTAAATGATGAGGGAATTTTCAGTTTGGGATGAACTATTCCTTTTAGCATGTTAAGAATAGTTGTTTTCAGATCATCAAGAAAATACAGCTAACGCCTTCTTTCCTCTGGCTGTCTATCCCATATGTGAGGTTATAATTAGCTCTCCCAATAGTGTCACAATCTGGGCTGAAGTTCTTGCTTGCCAATGTTGGATAAAATCTAGACCACCAATGAAACTAGACACAACCAGAGGACAAAACAAGAATAAAAGCGAAATGGGAAGAAACCTAAATATCAAGTCCCTATCACTAAATGTCTGTTCAAGTCTGGATAGGATCTCGTTTAGGGCTTCAACTCAAACCCAGAGACACGATAGGTCTTGATGATCCAAGAAGAACATTAAGAGAAACATTTTGGAAAGGATGCTGCACTTTCTGAGCACTTATGAAAGAGGATCAGGATCTCCCACAAATTAAAGCAGCTGTGTTTGATTAATTGGTGAACATGATTCTTCACTTTGGTGAGCCCTTGCTTTTAATTATGGTCAATTCAGTGTGATGGTTCAATTAATGTAGTGGACATGCTTCAAGATATGAATTATTTGGAGCTTGGAGGACTGTTGCATAAGCGCTAACCCTAAACATTTCCGCTTTATCTGACAAAAATTCTGTAACAACCCATCAATCAATTGAAACTTTTAAGACTCCAAAATCAGCTTTCAAGCTGCCATAAAACCTGTTGGAGCAACCAACATCATTGTACAGTAGACGTCTGTAAAGCCAGTGCGAGGTAATATAATCAGGTAATTAATGTGAGTCATATCATCTTACCTCTCATTGTACTGTATGTCCCTCCCTATGCATTTGCACCGAGTGTAATAAAAAGCATGCCTTCTGAATGTATTTTGTGCGCATTGAGCTGGATCACAAGCCTGCTGTTAAAGAGGCCATTATCAAAATGTTTTTGGAATATGGATTATTAAATATTACAAATATATACAAAGACATTAATTTTACAGTTCATACATAATCTTTGTTTAAACACTGGCCCTTAACATGTACATTTTTAAATTTTAAACCATGACTTGCACTGTACATAATTAAGTAATACTAGCATTATATGCATGCTGTTTAACCAGAGGGGAACTGGCCCCCACAGTGAGTCTGGTTTCTCTAAAGGTTATTTTTCTCCATTAACCAACATCTTATGGAGTTTTGTGTTCCTTGCCACAGTCCCCTACGGCTTGCTCACTGGAGCTCTAAATACAATTATTATTTAAAATTTAAGTATTTATTTTTATACCCAATTTACAATTAAGCAATCATGACTCTAAGACTTTGTAGATATTACAGTTTCATTTTTTATGACTTGGGTTGTTGTTAGTTCTGAAAGAGCAATGATGTCCTTTACTATTTGAATGGTTAAATGGCAGAAGGGTTATTGTTTGGTTGTTGTATTAAATCGGATAATCTGATACCCTTTTTAAGCCTATGCTCATCCTCTTATAGGCCTATATGTTACTTAGGCTTTAATTAAGAGCTTATTATGTCTTATCCTGAAGTAATGTCATATGGTTCAGTATAATAAGAGACTTCCCCAGGATAAAAATCTATAATTTATTCATTAAGTCATAGGTTTAGACTTATTCTGTTATAATTTACTTATAGCCCATGTTTGACTTAATTATTGCTTGTTTTGTGATGTGCAAAGCTATGAAATGGCTAAAGAAATCTTGAGATATAGTGCACAACTCATAGGGGTACAATGTGTATAAAGGTCCCATGACAGCAGCCATATCACCCTGTAGCTCATGACCGGTTGCCCACTGAATCTAAGCAGGGTTGAGCCTGGTCAGTACCTGGATGGGAGACCTCCAAGTGTAGTAAAGGGGACACTGTACTGTAAAAAGGCACCGTCCTTTGGATGAGACAATAAACCGAGGTTGTGACTCCCTATGATCATTAAAAATCCTAGAGCACTTTTCGTAAGAGTAGGGGGGAAAACTCTGTGTCCTGGATAAATTCCCCCTATTGGCCCTTCACAATCATGGCCTCCTAATATTCCCCATCAATTAATTGTCTCTATACCTCTACTCTCTCCTCTTCACCAATAGCTAGTGAGCATACTGGTGCACAATGGCTGCCGTCGCATCATCCAGGTGGATGTTGCTCACTGGTGGTGTTTGAAAAGAGTAAATCACTTTGAGTGTAGTGTCAGAAAAGCACTATATAAATGTAATGTTCATTCTTTCATTCATTCATTCATTCACAAGTCATAGTGGTGCAACGTGGCTAGAGGCCCCATGGGGTAAATGGCACATTTGATTTTATTTAAAATTAGAAACAAAAACTACCACAGTACTTATATATTACTGCCAAATCCAAAGAATAATCTATTTGGTAAACACTTCAACAGGTTTGTCCTTAAGTCATTATTTTACAACAGTAACCATAGTTTAACCATGGCATTTGTAGTAAAATCATAGTAACCACAATATAAACATGGTTACAGTATATAGTAAAATCATGGTTACATATTGAAACTACAGTATAACTGTTATAAAATCATGGTTAATTGTATCAAAACCGTGATTTCTGCTCAGAAAACCATGGTGACAGCAGTCCTGGTTACTACAATATTACTGTAGTAAAACCATGGTTAATTTTTGTCTGGGTCCTTAACTAAAGAAAAAACATTTTCTCTAATTACTAAATCAACATTTTAAATTAATACATCCACTAATACGCTACATGCATCAACATAAAGTGCACTTCAAACTCATATCAACATAATCAATATTCTGAAGCTGTACATCACTAAGGAATAGCCTTACTATTAAAATGGATACAAGAAGGGATGTTGTGCTAATGCTGCTCGAGTATTTTAATCATCCATGGAAATCCCACATGAACACCCCAAACGCTTGAGTTATTTTTTCATGTCTGTCCGAATTAGCAATGTATTACTATAACGTTATCTTAAAGTCATTAAAGCTCATTATTGATGCTTGTGATAGATTAGAGTTGCGCAAGGAAACAGGAAGAATACATTATTGACATATATTACCAGTGTATATCACTCATGTCGAGCAATGTCTGCAAAAAGTGCCTGTTTTGTAAATGTTTTTTTGACCATCACTGTTATAATTTAATGCAAAAAAAGGAGAAATGCAGGGCTTCTCGATCTCAAAAGACAGTTAAAATGGCTTGGATCACCTGCTTGGATTGTGACCATCATGAGTTGCTAATCAGAGGAACTTTTGATCCTGAAGTTTTGATTCTGGCTAATAGATTTCATGCTTCAGAGGAAGATATTAGATGAGCGCTTGATGAGAAGAAATTGCTGGATTTTAGTGAGGTTCGGGAACTACATCTGTTTAAACAAGATATCTGCATATTTGCACATGGTATATATATAATAGAAGTTTCATTGATATTTGCCTTTTATCATTAGAAAAGTAAGTTAAAAGTGACAGGGAACTGCTGATGAGAAACTGTTAGAATACATGCTTCATAGGAAGATTTATGAGTGCTCAGGATGCTGGATCTGCTGAAGTTGTGTGAGGTTGGTTTATTACTTCTGTTTAAATGATGCGCTTATTAGCAGATAGTATATGACATTAGTTTTATTGATATTTGCCTTTTTATAATTAGACAAGACAGTTAAAATTTACATGGAACTGTTGAGGAGAGAGCGGGAGAATGAAACAGATGAGCACTTGAACATTATGAGCTCAAACGCATCTGCCGCAGCTCTGATATGCAGACCGTTTAAATTAGACTGTGTTGCACACAGGTCTATTATTGTAGTAACACGATGGCATGTAATAACAAACCGAACCATGACTGGTTGTTTACATGTCTCAGGCCTAGTCCACACTTATATGTTTTCGTTTGAAAACGCATTTGTTTCTCTCCGTTTTGGCATTCCGTCCATACCGAGACAGCGATATATCGGTTGATCACTAGCAAAAATCCCCCCTGTTGTAGAACAAGTTTTTTTTTTATAAGTTGTGGGAAAATATTTCGGATGAATGTTCAAGGTGGGCTGACATTGACTGATCCAATCACAGTGGAAATGTATTTGTCAACAGAATACTACAGGTGTTATAAATAGCTAAATCTGATTGAAGTTTATAGAAAATAGCTAACATTTTGCTGAAGTAGTTATTTTGAATAAGCATTAACTTAATTTGTAAATATTGACACTATATTTACGCCATGGCTGCACTATTATGACAAACATCATAATTGTCGATTATTGCCCTTGATATTGTAATTGTGATTATTAATGTTGATTATAAGATAAAATTATTGTTACACCACTAAGTAGGCAACCGCATGTTTTTTTTTTACTCGATTCAATGTGCCTGTATGACAAGCCACAGGTCAATAAATACACATTCCCACAAGTTTAAAGAGATCATTCACCCAAGAAAGAAAATTCTCTCATCATTTACTCACCTTCAGGCCATCCCAGATGTGTATAACTTTCTTTCTTCAGCAGAACATAAGTCAAGATTTTTAGAAGAATATTTCTTGTCTGTAGGTCCTTACAATGCAAGCAAACACAAAAGTAATCCAAATGACTCCAGTGGTTTAATCCATGCATTCATATGTGTGTGGGTGAGAAGCAGAACAATATTTAAGTCATTTTTTTACTCAATTACATTTGGTATGAGTGTGAATTATCTCTTTAATATGCCTCTAAAACCTGAGAAATGTGGTGTAAAATCAACAACTACCATCAGATATGCAATATGTGTCTTTATCTAATCAATTATTGGTCCACTTGCAGTAAATATGATTACATATTTAATATTCAAACTAATTATCAACCGAGTTTGACCAAGTTGACCAAGTTACTTACAGTGTTCAGTAAGTGCTTTTGTGGCAGGACAGGTGCCCATTCACTCTGTAAGATCTTTAAATATTGATCATGTTCATATAAGATCATTGTTGGGTCATATTTGGCCTCAGTGGTTGCACTTTGGAAATTAAAAATAGCCATTTGTGGTTTATTGCAATTCGTGAAAAAAAAATAAAAAATATTTACCTTACAGATTACTCTTAAATAATACTTAATTGCACTTTTTTTTTTTTTTATCATATTTGGAGCTCAACAGCCCTTGGTCACGGGTAACTTTATGCTTAATGGAACAAAAGAGAGAAAGTCAAACTGGTTTATAAAGAGTGAAAGTAAATGATTTTCTTTTTCAGATGAACTATCTTTCTATTTTTCCTTTACTGTTTTAGTGTTCCATTGCATCCTGAATTTCATTGGCACACTGGAAAGATACTGATGGTAGACTGATAGAGCTGGCAGGCAAATGCAATTTTGAGGCTCTCAACTTTAATGTTTTATGCATATGGTTCATTAGATTAATTGAACAAAATTGATTCACTCCACTTATGAAATTGATTCTGGGTAATTAGTTTGCCTCTTCATTGGCGGCGCAAGATGTCAATCTAGTTAGTATTAGGTCAATTTGCTTGGTTTATCCTAGTTTCAGTTTAGTTTGATGTGCTTTGGTTTCATGTGAATTAATGTTTTCTTCTATGTTAAGAAAGCTCTGTCAAACATATCTGAATTGAGCCTGACTAATCTAATAAAGCTAGCAGACATTTTTATTTCACACAGTAAGTGAATTGGTTTTTAAACACAATGGATAGAGTGATAAAGATTCTCTGAGGTCAACATAGTCCTAATTGAGATGGGTGCTGGTTAACCAGTTTAGTGTTATGCATTATGGAAAGCTAGTCACTTCCTGAGCTCTAACGGCTATATATGATAAGATGTCTTTTTTTTTACTACAATGAATCTCCCTTTCCCTCTGCAAATTAATGGCTAGAACATGATTTCCCTCTTTCTAATGTTGACGTTGTTTCAGCTCCAAGAATAACAAGCCTGGTTGTAATTCCTCAGGAAATGTTTATTCGATGGACCGAGAGACAAAGGGTTTCATGGCTTATTGTCAGTGAAGAGAATCAGTGTGGTGTTTGTCCTAAAATGGCATTAAAACTTGAGCATGTGGGTGTTCTGTTAGCACAGAACCAAAATATCTTTATTGTTGAGCGCTTGTTAAACCTTAAGGCCCGGGTATACTACTATTTTCTGCGTTCCAGATCGGATTGCGCCCGGCCGAGGACCACGAGGACTGTGCTGATGACAAACTTTTCATGTGTGAATTTTCGAGTGATCAGCAACCTGGACAACCGAAGTATAATTAGGGTGAAGATTACTCATCATAAACATGTGTGTCCCAAAACCCCCATAGTAACTATTATGACAGAAACCTAAAAGAAAACCTGAAATTCGATTGACAAGGCTTGCAGTTAATTTTGGAGCTGGTATTATTAGGCAGAATGACAAATTTTCAGCCATTTAGGCACAGTTATCGCCCAATGCTGATCATCTCAAAATCACCAAATTATGGTTGATTTATTGGACTATCATTAGTCTTTAACACTGAATTCAGGTCATTTATGAACTCATACAATGGTTTCATTGCAAGCCTTGGACTTGACTACTTTCTGGCAGTTAAAATTAGCTCCTTCTTTCACAACCCACAAGATAAAAGGAAGAAATGTTGTGTGCTGTATCTTTTGTTCCCAATGAGGCTGTTTGGGTTGAATAGAGGTGAGTTAATCAGGCTTGTCCAAGTGAGTCTGCTCATTGAGTGGTTCCACCTCTGGCTCAGCTTTGCTTGTAAAGGTTTTGAGTGTGGGTTGTGTTATTGTCAGCCGTAGTTCTCGAGAGATTTGTAGTGTATAGCAGTGGTGGACAATGTGCTAGTAGACACTTTCACACATAAAACCTGCATGCACACACACAGACACCCGCATGCCTGGCAAAGACACATGGATTCAAATAATAAATCCCTTTTTTTTTTTTTAATTCGCTGCCCGGCATTAGCATAATCAGGGAAGTAAACTTTGTATTTCGTTAATGCTATCACATATTTTTTTTGGGGGGGGGGGGGGGGGGGGGAATTGTTTTCTATTATATATCAATTTAGTAATGCATATATTTTGATAATGCTGTGAACTAAATACTTGCAAATCAAAGGTATTTCATCTCATTTGATAATTTTTTTTATTTGAAACTTGAATGAAAAGTCTGGCATCAGTGAAATGATGACCGCATACAAAGATCCTAGACTGTTGGGCAGCCTCAAACAACCTATATCTAGACTAAATGCAGGCGACACAATGCTCAAAAACTAAATCACTTCCATTATAATCAACAAAACTGTTTACACTGGAAGTACCCACCTGCAACTCAATTTGCAGTGTAGACCAAAGTTTTCTCTTTTGTGGCAGATTTTCTAAAATCGCACATACGTTCAATACGTAAAACAGTTATTTAGAATCTCTACCTATTGACACATTTATACTGTGATGGGAAGTCTGATTCTTTTTTGTGAACCAGCTCTTTCAGATGGTTCGTTTAACGAACTGGTTAAAAAAAATTATTCACCAGTTTATTTACGTCATCACGTAATGACGTCACTATATTTAATGCTAATATGCCGGCATCGTAGAGTGCACACACAAACACATTCAATAAAGCCATATGTAAGGGCATATTCCTGATTATAACATTTGATTTAATTAAGTTATAATAATAAGGGAGTTCATTGTCATCATTGTTTCATTCAGTAATTTTACAATACATCCTACATTAAAGTTTTGTACATAAATCACCCAATACTGACACTGATATACAAACATGGATGTTCAACAAATATTTAAAGCACAAAAAGTGATTAAATTAGTCTTAATAAACTCACCCATTTTTACAGAAACCATGATCCAGCTCATCAGAAATTCAGATACAGTATAATATGCACAATACTCGATAGTAAAATTTGTTAACATCTCGCGACTGAAACGTTTCTTCCCCTCATTCAAGTCCTCGGGTTCACACATGCTCATCAGCTGCTCTCTGATCAGCAGTTCTCAGTATTATATCCAAAAGAGGCGATTTTCAGTTCCGTGTACTGCTGATGCGAGAACTATTGTGATCGACTCAATGTAATGTTGACTCGAGAGCTGCTGTTCTCGGATCAGTGTACTGTTGACTCGAGAGCTGTAGACTGGATCATCTTCAAACGTTGATAAATCCATAAACATAGTTCCAGTGTGTTTTATTTTTTACACCTCAGTTGTTCAGCAAAATACACCTGAAACATACATTTTGCCCCTTAATCACACACATGCTCACTGTCAGCAGCTCATCGGTTCTCTATGACGAACAACTCCGAAAGAGGCGATTCTCAGTTCAGTGTACTGTTGACTAGAGAACGGCAGCGAGTGACTCATTGTGCTGTTGACTCTAGAGCTGTTGCGACCCGAGCGTTCAGTCTGATTTGTGAACTAGTTGGAGCAGTTAATTGCAAAGAAGAGTTTGCAAATGCAGATATCATCAGATATAGGATCATATTGCTCCGGGTTATCCGCTCATTTAGATTCGGAGTGTCAGGCACATCCGATAGACAGGTTAAGATAGAGTAACTTTTCAAATGATTCAGTCCGATTTGGTGAACTAGTTCAACTCATTCACTAAAAAGAACCGTTTCAAAAGAATGATTCGTTTTTGAACTGGACATCACTACTCTCAATTGAGATATTTCATCATACTGCCCAGCCCTACCTGAAAAAAAGTCACGTCAGCACATTTACAGTGCTATACTGTTAATCCATTAGTGGTAGTTGGACGCCAGCTCACATCACCATCAAGATGAAAAAATTCTGCCCACACTTTCCCAGAAGTGCTAATGCATTTGTTCAACGACCACAAATCCACTCATTCTGCCTTTTTATGTAATTTTCCAAAAGAGATAAACATGGCCAAATTGTACAGCACCAAGAGAGTATTGTGTTGGGGGGATCAGTTTTATGAGTCTCATTGTTGGAATAATTATCTTTCCTCATTCACATTCACAGCTCTTTACTAATTTTCTTTTACCTCTCCTCACAGTCAGAGCCCTTTCGAGGGGGCTCGTCCGGGATCAGAAGTCAGCAAAATAAAGGGAATACCAACTAATCACGTTATTGTGGATCCGTTGCTGGGTTACTGCTCAGGGATCATGGGGTGTTGGGAAATGGGCCAGTCAAGGAATTTTGATCAAGTTTTGAAGGAGTTTGCCATGCAGTTGCCAAGCGATTCACAGTGGTGGCTTGCAGAGGATTGTTGCTATTGTAACGTTATCACATAGTACATCGGTGATGATTGTTAACAGATGCTGATGATGATTGTGATGAAAGTGATTATGAATGTCATTAATGATGAGATGTGATTGTGATGAAAGTAGTGTTGAAGATGATATTGCTGTTTCTTCTTGTATGGGTTGCATTTACCATGCTACTGTTGCTGGTGTTATTTACCTTTATCAGCATCATCGTCACAGTTCCATAACTCAGAAAGGCCTTTCTCTAGGCTAAACATCATAGCCCTCAACCAAGGAGGTTTGTAATAGCTGTAGAGTGCTACCCATTAGTGTTCCCATTCATCGCAATGGTAGAAAATATTTTAACATCCACCAAATTAGTTTAAGTTTTGCTTGCAGTGCTTAATTTTCCCTGATGGTATCCTACATAGTAAAGATGAATAAAGTTGATAATAGCTTAGAGAGTCTGGCAGATGTTTTCCTTTATTTCTTCTTTTTTTCTTGCTTGTCATAAAATTGCAACCACTTAGTGCATTTATTTCTTTAAGTACATAAAGAATGTGAAAACTGTGTTTGGCAGTTAGGGATGCTCCGATCAGGATTTTCATAGCCGATACTAGGCCTGCTGCGATTTTTAAATACCTGTCTGATCGCAGTTATTTGATCTAACCACAGTTATTTGAGAACACGATTATTGTGCATTTTAATGCCCAAATAAGGGAATTTTAAGCAAATATACTGTATATAAATGCCATCAACGGCTCGTTTGTGTCTCATTCAGTTGTACTCCGAATGTCACTGAGCTACACCACAAAGTCAACCAGAGCAGCTCCTGTCCTGAAGAGCGCATGAAGTGCTTCTCTGATGTGCATGCCATCAGCAGAGGCTTGCACCAAACTCCTTCTGAAATATAGGGTTGCATCGGTGTCTTGGTATACCACGGTATGAAAATGTACAATTATCATAGCATGTACATTTGCTTATCTATGGTATTAAGAAAAAATATAAAATACAACTGGATGGAGAATCTCACCTGCGCATCTCCTTTCCTCCTTGTCTGCCTGTCAGGCTCGTCAATTTGTGCCACACACATGCAGTGGAGAAAGTGTCAGAGAGAAGCTAGGCGAGGGGGTCTGACAAATGAGTGTCTGTGTGAGTTAAAGCAGTGTTTCTCAACTGGTTGTTCGCAGGTCTATTCGGACTGGGTCTTGGACAGCAGGGAAAGAACAATGCCATGTTTCTCCCATTGAACATATTTGGCAGCTGCCCAAGTGACAGCCTATTTAGGACTGCCGAGGCAGATTTAATGACAATCTCGGAAACAGCTAAACACTTCTCATCTGCACTTTTGCACAAGTTTATCAGAACCAGCACGCAATAATGATCTGCTCTGCTCTTCTCTCTGACGCGCGCGCAACAACCGGGCTTCCCTCGATATTGCGGAGTGCAGACCTCAAAACTGATGTGACCAATTTCAATTCTAGTGAGACTTTTCTAGTGTAAAGCATTAAGGAGAAAGTCAAGTTGAACCTCTCAAACAGTAGGCAGCCCTGACATGCCAAACAGCACTGAAGAGGAGCAACGTGCTATGCGCTAATTTTCTTTTTATTATACATCATTGCCTTTACAAAATTCTTTCACGATTTAACATGAGCAAAAGTAACGGTTATATTTTGACAAAATGTTATAGTTTCATATGAAATAATCTAAAGGTAGATTCTATTAGACCTCATAATATATCATCAGTAGCAGTTTTAGTTTTCAGTTCAGTAAAGTTTTAAGATGTGTTTCAGCTAGTATTTTTTTTTTTCATAAATACTATTTGTTATTATTATTATTACTATTATTTAAGACTAGCTACAATGACCTAACCATGGTAATGTGGAGCCTCTCCTGCTGTGTAATATGTATGTTCTGTTAATTTTGGTTGAAATTAGGAAATAAACGGGATAAGTAAATATGCTCTTCAATTTTTCGTTGTTTAAAGTCGTTTTTGTTGTTGACATCAAGAACAAAAATAATGTCACTTGATACATGTGCTTGTACTTGAAAACCATGAACAAAACTATGCAACATAAAAGGAAATGCAACCCAGGATACATTAAATACAGGTTATGTTTAATCTATGGCAGGTCGACACTTGTAGTTTTCCAATGTAAAATCTGTCCTAAAGCAAAACCAGTTGAGAACCACTGAGTTAAATGTACAGACAGGAGCAGTCACGCACATACAGTATGTTAACTGTTAATAATCATAGGACATTACTTCAAAAGCTCACACAGCTGATGTTATTTTTCATTTAGTAGTTAATTTAGCATGCTATGCTAACATGTAAACTAACATGCTTTAGTTATATTTACATGCCATTTTTTTTTTATCATGTTTATTATTCTAAATCTATTAGCTTTTTTTAAGATGCGCCGATTGACGGTCTTAGGTGCGGAGTCAACTGAGATTTGTGCTCCGCCCCCAGATTGAGGTGAGTCATTATGCCACCATGAGGACATGGAGCGCACTGGGAATTGGGCATTACAAATTGGGAAGAAAAATTAATTCTATATATTTTATAGATAGCCCTTTAAAAATGAAGCTTAGAGTCAAACTGAAGACAAACTGATAACCTATTGGCGCAATTAAACTTAATGAGACATTTTTGGTTATTGATTCCTAGTCATTATTTGATATAATAATTATTATTCCTTATTTTATTTCTAATGTATTTTTGCATTATAATTAATACATTTATATTATTGTATCTTAATATTGTATAAAGAACTATTATATACATAAGTTCCTTCCCTGCCTTTTCATTTAGTTGGATGATTGCATTAAAAGTACATTTTTCACTTGTTGCTGCTTGAACTTCTTTAATGAGGGGAGCCCGTGCTCTTTCATGAGGGCAAGAGATGAAAGAAAAGTGGAGAAAGAACGCATGTTCTGGATTCTACAGGTGCTACTAATGTTAATGCAGTTTAATCAGGAGATATTTAATAAAGATATTTTAATTACACCACATCTTTAAAACTTTATCACTGAGATGCTGATGCCTATGCCAGAGACTGAGAAGCTACCGCCATGAACGATAATAAGGACTTTTCCCTTTGCCCTGTCACGTGTGAAAATGCCAAATTATAAGTACAGTAAACAAACTTTTCATATTTGCCATACCTCCCCCACTGCATCGTTCTTAACTGCTGAAACAAGCTAAAATGTTAGCAGCAATGATTGATTTACCGTTAACAGCCCTAGTGGCAAGTGCACACAATTCCCAAATGAAAGCTAGTGCACCAAACATAAATGCTAATGTCATGATAGTTTCCAGTCGTTTGAATTGTTTTGAGTCTGGTAGAAATGTAGTGTGGTAATTTTTTCTGCACACAAAAGAAGACTTGTACGCAGTTTTTAGTGAATGAGACCAATTGTCTTTTGAAGATGTAAAAATCGAGTTAGTTTTGCAATTCCATCTGGTTCTGCAAGTGGTACTGACACTGAAACAGTGCAGCTTGAACTGACCCAGAAACCACATGCTACATCCTATCTGTACCAAGCAGCATCCCTTAGCTCCTTCTGTTTTTTCCAGCCAAGAGAGAGAGAGAGCGTTTGCACACTGTACTTTTGGCAGTGGCACCATGAATCCAGTCCATTAAGAGAATTAGCATGGGGCTTTCCCGGGGCATGGCTGGATGGGATTGCCCCACCAATCAGCATGCACACAGCCCCCCTTGGCAGCCTGTCTTCTCTGGTGCTGTAGGTTAATGACGGGGCTGCTTGAGAGATTGCTCACTGCACAGTTCATTCAGGCCGAAGAAGAGAGAAAATCATCTGCATCATATCAATGTATGCTGCTGGTTGTTTTCAGTTTATTTTCCACCAGATTTTTTTGTGATACTGAAGATTATCAGCATTATCAGGTATGAATCGCTGCCATAGCTACATGATTCTCTAAAAAAGTTTGAGAAGGTATTTGTAGCTTTTCAGTAATTTGTGAAGGGGGTGGGTTGGGAAATGTTTTTAAGAGAATAAGGTACAGTTCTCACCTGCCTGGACGATGTCATTGTCTAGTGAAGATGTCATGCGTGCAGTGTTTACTGCTGGGAATACTGCTGTGCTCTTGTGAGCTTTTCTGTGACATGTTGCTGACCCAGCAACAACAACTGTAGCTCTTCTTCATCTGGATCTCTTTCTGTGGCTCACTCTCCTCTGTGCTTGCCATGTCCCATTCCCTTTTTGCTTTTCATTACAGTTTCCTTGTCTATTTCCATTCTTTCAATTTCCTTTTTCCTGTTCTTGCCCCCTTTTCCTTCCTCCTTTCTCCCTGTTCCTCTCCTCGGTGCTGTCAGCACCTCACTCGCATTCTTGGATGGGAGGTGTGCAAACACAACATGATTTCACCTGAGGGATATGCACAGCATAGTCAGAGAAAAATCATGAAAAATCACTTATAGCATAATGCATCTTTATTGACCTTGTGAAATGGTCATCACATTTCTTTTATCATTTTCAGGCAATGTTGAAATGGCTAACATGTGAGTGATGGCAGCATTCATATTAGGGAAACGTGCATTTCCATCCATCCATCCATCCCTCCATCCCTCAAAGAAAAACACATCATTCTACAGAACAAGGATTGTTTAAGATGGTATTAAGCTGCTTAGGTGTCCAGGTGTTTAGCTATTGAGCTTTATGCGGATTTGTGTATTTGTGTTCGTGCTCTTAATGAAAAGCAGGTTGGAGGACATTTCTCAGAACAGGGGGATGACCACAGCAAAGTGATGAGTGAGTTCCCTTTGAGTTGCTTTTGTGTCTGGTTGAATGGCACTATATCATATTACTGAATATTCAATTTCTGGATCCAGTCTTCTTTCTCCATCATCTCTTTGTGTACCTGATTGTTAGCTTATGAAATGTTAATTTTCGACTTTAATAGAATCACAGTCCATTAAAAGTCTAAAAGAAAGACACTTTTGACAACATTGTAAAGTCTTTATATATTGTAATATTTCCCTGATTCCCATGTTGGTAGAAGCTGTATGTAAAGTTGGGTTGTATGTTGTTTCACTTTTGTTTCTCTACTTGAGAGCGAGTTCTTGACTGTCCTATAAGCTAAATATAAGTTCACCCGTAGCCTAAATTTCAGTGCAATTTTAAAATGAAACAAAAACTCTTTTTTTTTTTTTTAATGCTGTGGGTTTGAAATTTCGTTCAAATCCGCACAAAAATTGGTAGTTGGAAATGGTATGTGTAGGCTATTGTATATGTGCTATGTTGGGAACTTTTGCTCAATACAATCATTCAAACAGCAGAAAAACAAGGTAGACTCAATTGCTTCTTATGTTCATACCTTGGAAAAGGATTTTTCTTTGCATTACCCAACTTTTATTTGTCTGGAAATGGTGTAATGGTTTGATGAGCATTTGCTTGAGATAGTAAGCATGTATTCAATCTTCAGACAGATATGGGAACCCCAGGCTAACCCTGATACCATGATATCAGTGTCTTCCTAACCATGTCCATTTCCATATGAATACATGTTGTCATTCTGTTTGTGTGTTCAATTATCTGTTTGAAACAAAATCATGAAGGAAAGGGACAAATCATTGTGTTTCCCCTCACAAACCAGCCTGAATTTAATTAGCAATGGAATTTGAGAGTAAGCAAATCTGTGCCTTTCCCCTTCATCTCAGAACCAGTAATCTGCATGAAATTCCAGTAATTCACAGTAGCGCAATAAAACAATTGGGCTGAATCCAAATTTACATAATATTCATACTATGTAGTATGTGAGATTAGGATTGGAGCATCCCAAATCACCTTGAAATAAGTATGTCAGAGGTGCTTGCGTGGCATACTATTTTTGATGGATTTTCAAAGTATAAATCCATTAGAGATGTGCAAAACTACATATATTCTTTCAATAGACTATTCAGTGGTTGAATGGACTACTTGTCAACTGACCTATTTGGTCTTTAATTTGGGTTCACCTGACAACAGTCAGACATTTTTGGGGACATTTACATTCGATTAGGTTTGCATAAAAAAAAAAAAAAGCTAGATAGAGTGCAATGGAATGCAACTGAACGCAGAGGACGTGTTTTTCAGTTGTTTGAAAAGTTGAACTTTATAACTTAATGATGAATCTTAAAAAAACGCAACGCTCTTTGAAACATTCTCAAGAACAGCTCGAGACATTACACAACAGTCAAAGATACCCATCTGAACATGTATGGCTGTAGCGGCAGTACTTTAACTGGAATTAATTCAGACACCGCTTTTCCAAGAGGGTTTAGCTTTGCATACTGTCTAAAAGTGAAGGCACAGTAGGAAATTACACAGTCAGCATGCTAAATAAAAGCATCACCATTTAAACCATCAAAACGAATTGACTAGTTGGTTGTTGGAGAAAATAATCAATCATCGTGACCTATCCTTAGCATCCATGCATGTGTTTTGGGCTACTACCAATAAACCCTTGCGATATGCTAGTAGATTGGTTTGCGATGACTCTCTGATTTGGTATCACACTTTTATGACATTACGCTGTGTGCTAACACTGGCATACTGGCTCACTTCATACTAAATACATTATTATCAGATTACGTGCTTTTGATATTTTATTTCTTCAACAATTAACCTGTCTTGCTAGCCCAACACACACTGTAAAAAATTAATGTTGTATTTACAAAATAAAACTGGTAGCTGTGGTTACCAGAATAATTAGGTTAAAAAATAATGTAAAAATGTAAACAGCTTTACAGAACAACCTGTGAATTTTACATTGAGAACTTGTAATTTACATGACCATGATGGCACTGTTAATAAAAAAAATTGTTAAATTTACATTAAAAATAAATGTCATAAACTTGATATAAGCCTTCTGAATTATTTTTATTATGTATTGTTAATCACCGTGAAAATTACAGAAGAGCACATGATGACATGAAGTTCACCAACAGTGGCTCTTCCAGAAGAAATGATCAATAAACATATAAAGACAGTGCTCAGTGTCCCTCACACAAACACTAAACAACATCAGTGTAATTTAAATAATGCAGTAAACATTAATTAAACTACATCAAATATAACACACAACACCCCAATGTAGATAACTGATATTAAAAATAATAAGAAACATAACTATTCCCATGAAATATAATGAAATAAAAATTTACTGTAGAAAGTACATGTACTCCCTTGTTAAACATAATGTAAATTTTTACCATTAATTATACAGGAAAATCATACTTTTTATATAAAAAATACAATACATTTTTACAACATTTTATTGTAAAAACTACTGTATTGTCTTTTAAAATATATATATAAAAAATACTGTATATTTTACAGTACTTACTGCTGTAGCATTTTTACAGTCTTTTACTGTTAAAATTACAGACATTGTTTTACAGTGCAGTTGATCCTTACTGTGAACTTATACTGTTTGATTTGTTTTTTTCTCTGTGGCTGTACATTTATGTCTGACTGTTTTCCCTCTCTTGTTTTTAATATACAATGCTCTGCTCATTAAATTGCACAGTGTTCATGTGTTGCCTCTTTATGTAGAATATGAAGTGTTGGCCCCTTGAAACCCCTGCTTGTGAATGCAGGGAAAAAGGTGTCTTTATTAATTGTGGGCGAACACAATGTACTGTGGTTCACTGAGCCAAATGAGTGTGTTAATGTCGTTGGCAGCTAAATACAAGCTGTATGGTCATACAGTAACAGGACACGATAAAAGCTAACATGTACCAGTAATGGGTGGAGATAGGGCAGACAGTGTTGTCTTGTAGACAAAAGAATGGATCACATGATCACCGGTTCATCTAAAGCCTGTAATGCATGAGAGAGATATGGAAAATGGAAACAGGTGGGGCTTGCAATCTGCAATGGATTGGCACAAGCTGAAACATGACTTATTATTTCCACCCACCAACATCCACTACAGCAAAATGCAGTCTCACATAAAAAGGGTGGGGTGGGAGATGGAATGAGATGAACAGAACACATTTACACGCACATAGCATTGTGATTGGCTGGTATCTTTGATAAGCTCCTGAAAATGCATAAGGAACTTAATTTGTGTTTTGGGTTCTGGTTCTTCTCGGCCTTAGACAGCATGGCAATGGATCATTAATCTTTGGTCTACTATTTAGCCTTTTACAAAAAAAATTGCAAGAACTTTCCAAAATTTGCAAGCTCCAATCTGATTAGCTGACCGCAAATTTCAGGGACTCAAAGTGCACAAGTTTGTTTTGATCTGCCAGGAAAGTCATTCTTGCAAGTTCCCAGGCTGCTAAAGTGAGCACTTTTAAAGAAGAACTAGGCTAGTCGTTTGACAAAGTTTGTGAGATTCATGGCATAATTTCATTGAAATTATTATTTTTGTGTAGTTAGAAGCATCTTAATTACATGTCCTTGAACGCAACTGTTTATTCCCCTTTGTTCTTTTTATATAGAGTTATTCCCATTATAATGTCAACATGAAATGTTCACAAGTAATTTTTCTTCTGTAATATGATGTAAAAATGTAGGGTGGGACTTGATCCTATGTATTGGGAATTGACTGGATTGTGAAAAGTGAGTGTTATATACCATAAGGAAGCCAATTGTTTGGAGGACAGAAGTTGAAAAGAGAGCTGTGATGTCTGCCAAGAAAAACATTTTTTCTTCTTTGGAATAATTTCAGGGTTTTTCCTTGGTCAAAACTGGTCTTCAGTGGTGACCGACATACACATACACGTTCATAGCGCTGAAAATGTGGAGGCCCTGTTGTTGTTCTGAGGATTATTATTATTATTATTAGGGTTCAAGCGCTGAAAGTGTGGAGGTCCTATTTTTCTTCTAAGGATTATTATTATTTTTAGGGCCCAAACACTGAAAGTGCAGAGACCCTATTGTTCTTCTAAGGATTATAATTTGTAATTTTTTTAGGATTTGGGGGCTTTTTGGGCACTTAACATGCTCAAAAACTCAAAAGCTAATAAATTTTGCAGTTGTTGGCCATTAGGGCTTGGCAACAGTTCATACATGGGTGTGTAGAAGGGGCTCTGTAGCACCACCTAAAAGAGGGGCATGTTCAGGGGGCTCTGTAGCACATCCCTTTTGAGCTACAGTCACCAAACCTAATACATATATAGATCTCATCAAGCCAGACAACTTTCACGCTGACGGTCATAAGCTCTGCCAAGCAGGAAGTTGGCCAATTTGGATTGTTGAAAAATGCATGCACTGGTCTTTGAAATAATCCTCCTAGGGGTTCCATGTTATAGGTACCAAATGAGGGCGACATCATGCCAAGACATTAACGATGCTAAAAATGGGAAAGAGGAGGTGTCTCAAATCTTCTGTTTGCATCATGCGATTTACATAAAAATTGATCTGTGTGTTTGGCCTTGGGGGCTGATCACATTGATGTGGCTATTGTGGGTCACGGTCGTAGTGCCACCAGGAAATTTTCAATAGAGGTCAGCCAAGCTCCATTGGTGAATGATTTCCAAAAGTCTGCACAATTATCTGAGTAAACTAGGCAGGAATTGGCATAAAAACCCAATATGAATTTTAAAAACAACAATACAAAAAGATCTGTTCTAAGCTTTTTCTAAGGATGGTCTTTTTTCATAAAATGCCATAAAGTTTGGAGAGTAGATATAAAGTGTGGGATCTAAACAACTAAAGTTAGAAAAAACTCTCACATAAAAAATATAGATACAACATGAACATTTTAGTAGATAACAAAACATCATGGTTGTTTAAGCCAATGACCATTAATATGTGTCATCAGCAAGTAATTTCCTATTGTGCTTACAGTTTGCACAGTGAAGAAAAAGCAACTGTGGCTACCTCGATTTCACTGGAGTATTTTTGATATCCGATGTCATGACATCACAGTAAGAAATAACATAACTGGCGGTGATCACCAGTGTTCGATTCTGCACAGAACTTGCTCATCTCAAACGAGCCTATTGCCATGTTGCATCTGCTCTGAACTTTCAAATACTCCCCCTAAGGGATTCATGTGACTGGCACAGAATTTGTAGACTAATAATAGACTTTGAAATAGCCCTGTTATGTTTACATGAATTGCTTTTCAATTTTTAAGAATAATGTCAAGACACTGATGATGTAAATTTGTAAAGGAATATTTGATATCATATATATTGTTGCCTTGGCATTATTCCTTTCTTCCTATATTTGGGTGTTTTTATGGCACTTGGCATGCTTAAAATGTCATGAAATTTTGCTCCCACATCAGAGTCATTGACCATTAGGTCTGGGCAAAAGTCACGCAGGGGCGTGAAGGGGGGCTCTGTTGCACCCCCTTTAAAATGGGTGTGTAAGACAGCCTCTGTAGTACCCCCTTTTTCACCTACAGTCACCAAGTTTGGTACATGTATAGTTCTCATCAAGCCGGACGTCTTTTATAATTATTGTTATTATGTCCGCCCAACAGGAAGTTAGCCATTTTGGATTTTTTGAATATTGCAGTCTATGAAATTTTAAATACTCCTAAGTGATTTAATGAGACTGTCACCACATTTAGACAACATTATGCCAAGACATTGAAGATGCTATATTGCAAAAACAGATTTTGATATTGAATTGTGTTGCCATGGTGAGGCATTAAATTAATGGCAAAAAATGGGAAACAGGAAGTGTTCCATTCTTCTGTGTGCAATGTATGATTTATATAAAAATGTAGATGTATGTTTATCCTTGAGGGCTAATCACATGGATTTGACTATTTTGGGTCATGGTCATAGCACCACCACCTGGCAGCAGGAAGTGTGGCTCTTACCACAGACTTTAAAATAGTCCTCTTATATTTACTCAAATTGCTTCAAAATTGTTTACAATAATGTCAAATGCCAAATGCATGTGTACACCTTGCATTGATTTCTGAAAGCCACCGGGTGGAAATGGATCAGTTGTGCTTGGGACCATCATCGCTGCTTGCAGCTATATTTGCAAATAATATTTAAGATATGTTGTTGCATTTCATGTTTTTAGTTCATATTATATATTTTTGATCATCTGAGTTAGAAAGTTCTGAACTTAACAGAATTTGTTGTGCTTCAAGGTGCGGTGTGAATTTAACTTACTTGCACCTTATATAAATGGGGCTAGATATAATATTATAGGGATGTACCGATCCGCTCCGATACTGACATTTATAAATGGATCGGCGACCGGTCCAACAAGCCCGATCCAAATCCGATACCGTGTCATGTTCGTTGCTGTCAAGCTCAAAAAATGACATAAAAGAACTATAAAAACACAAAGTATCATATGACTCGTGCATTTAATTCAAAACCACTTGAAGATGTACTATAGCTCTGTGAATCACAAAAGTCTGTGTTTGAGATGTAAATATATAAAATGCACGTGCATTTCCAGCATGTCAGTCCTACTATAAAACCACATCTCAGATGTAGATGCTCAATTGTTTGGTTCACTTATAATATGCATTTAGAATGGCACCGGAGGAGCATTTTACTAGAATTTGAATAAGAAGCAAATTAAACTACTGTGAACTTGCCTACAAACAGACACACTTACAGGACTTCCTAGAGAGTTCAGAGTTTCAAAATAAAAGCGTGCAGGTTTAAAAGTTAAAGGTGCACGATTGAGATATATTACTATATATTACATTTATAATTTATTATTATTTGTTTACAAGTGATAATAATATTTAAGTTGAATGATATCCAAAAAGATAACTGTGTGAAAGAAAAGTGAGCTGATATCTTACAACTAAACTGAACAAAAAAGAGATCTGTCCAGAGACAAATTGAAAAAAGAATTGCAAAAAAATAAAAAGAAGCTTCTTGTCCTGATTACTTTGTTTCATGACAACTTACCATGTGCCCCATTGAGAGCGAGAACCACGAAGTGTGACCATGAAGAGCTTACCCCCATGCGACTCTACCTTCCCTAGCAACTGGGCCAATTTGGCTGCTTAGGAGACCTGGTTGGAGTCACTCAGCACACCCTGGATTTGAACTCGTGACTCCAGGGGTGGAAGCTACACAGGCCCCCCATAGTAAGGGTGTGTAGATGTGAAAACTCATGTTTTTGATGCTGGTTTAGGTGTTTTCTCTTTCTCTCATCAGTGCTGTTTAGAATGTCAGTGCTGTAACCGTTTGAAATGGTTGAGTTGCTCCATAACTCTTTAAATGAGGTTTGTTATGCGCCATGATATCAAGGGAAGCCCAGTTTAATCATGAATGTGATCCTCTCTGCACTATCCTGTTACCGGAGCTCGCATAATGATGGAAGCCCTGTTGACGCACATTATTCTGTGCCCACAAAAGGATACAATGTGCCATTCTCAGCGTGGCATGAGCAGACCCGTAAACATCTCCAGACAGTGTATGTGTCAATCCAGGTGCTGGCTTATACATTGCCCCAACCCATGGAGGAGATCTTTCTTTGATACATAAAAACAGTCTGTTGCTTGGTAATAGGATGCTCTAGGGTCACTTGCAGCCCTAGATTGCTCAAATGGTTGAGAACGACACCTGTGTATTGGGCAGCCAAACATCTAGTGTGTCAGAGCTGCATCAATGCATTTCGTGAAAGTGAGTGGTGTCAGAGTATGTCCAAAGGTATGAGCGCAAAATTGGTTCGCTTTGCCCCCAAAAGTGAATCTGAGAAAGCACCTGTGCTTTGGCGCAATCTGAATATGGAAATAAGCATCCTTCAAATCTGTTTTCACAAACCAGTCCCCCCAACTGTACTGGACATTATTTCTGTGTCAACATTCTGAATTGACTTTTCATCAGAGTGAAATTCAAACATCTCAAATCACAACTTGGATGCCATCCGCCGTGATATAACCATGCTCTATCATTCGAGTTACCCATTTCAAAATGTTTTGCAACTGCTGCCAAGTCGTTAGATGGGCAGACCGATGTTATAAATTAATGCATGGTTTTCTCCTGTAGTGCAAAGTGTAACCACTAGATGGTGGTGACTGTTCTACAGTCAGTGGCACAGCGGAAGGAGACCCCTCTGCTTTGAGGCAGACACAACTTCGAGCATTTTTCATCAATAAAAACTTAAGGGGACCCTCCGAAAGGCGCCGATACGAACCCCAAGTGCTCATCTGTGAGACGCGATATGTGTGGGTGGAGCGTTTGTTAACCTCAATCCGTAGGAGGCACAAAATCTGTTGTCTGTCACCCTTGCAAACAAAACCATTGCCTTGACCTACTCGTTTCCTAGCACGAGCCATGGGGGAAATGATGAGTAAGTACAAACGGAGCCGAAATAAAAAAAATTTTTTTTTTAAAAAAAAGCATTCCTTAACGCAATGCGCTTGGTTGGACTGCAAAACCATCGTGTAGAGCCAACTGCTCTATGAAAAGAGCTTTTTCATACTGCCATCAAAAAATAGAGCAGAGTTAGCAGTGCATGTCTCTACTCTCGCCAGAATGCCCGCGTGATCCACGAAATTGCCGAAAGAAAAAACTAGTTAAAATACCTTGCAACTCCTGATAGAATCCCGAGATGATAATAATGACACAGACGATGCAATTCACGCGTTGGTTCGCCATCACTCAGTTGGGGAATATTATCTTATTCTAGTCCTCTTGTTCTGCGGCCGGGCACACCACTCTATGCAAGATCTCCTCCGCCACAAGCAGCAATTCATATGGGTAGGAGAGAGAGAGAGAGAGAGAGAGAGAGAGAGAGAGAGAGAGAGAGAGAGAGAGAGAGAGAGGCCGAGTCTACTCTCCATTCCCTTATTCATGTGCATTCTCCCAGAATGACACAGAAAAAGACAATAGAGACAAAGGGGCCTATTTTGTTTCCTTACCATCCAGCAGCAAATTCTCTCATACAGCGTTTTTTAATGCACACGGAGCTCTAAATCTGGAGGCCGTAGAACTGGAACAAGTTGGAATAACACCTTGTGCTGAGAACTTGCAAGCCTCGACGAAGCGCCATTGTCTTGGTTGGTTCCTTGTAATGTTTGGAAAAACCACATTGAAATTTATTTGAAATTTACACTGTCAATGACGTCCTGATGTGTTTGCCTCTCAAAAGAGAAAAAAAATGATCCTCGCTTCGATGTGAGTCGCTAGAAACAAACATGGGCTTAGACAGTTTGTGCATTGAAGAACAACAAATCTGACTCGATGGTGCAAAAAGCATGTGCCTTTATGGAGCTTGTGATGTAGCTCCCTAGGTGGCATTGCTTAAGCGCCATCAGCCAATAAATTGCTGTGATTGTATAAGGGCTTCAGACCACGTGACACTTGGACGGTGTCCCATAGCGATCATACGCAGCTCGAGATCCACGAAAGGGAACCATTTATGCCTGCATGCATTTGTAAAAATCCTGTCGTACATGCCCATGTGCTTAACTCCGTACCTGTATCTCATTTGCCATTTTTTTTTTAAATGAGACCTTGTTGGATTTTAAGGAATACATACAGTAACAAGGGTTCCACTGAATAAAACTACAGGCCGATGAAGTGATCTATCCCGACAGGAATGTTCAGATTCACCATGTCAATACAATGCTTGTTTCTCACCAGAACCTATCGCATGCCTTTAGAAGACTTGCATGGCGCGCCAATCGCATGGACTACTTTTATGATAGTTTTGGGTCTTTAAGCCTTCAAGTGAGTAACTATCCACTGTAATTGTATTGAAAAGACGGTTCTTCATATTCATTAAAACATCTCTTTTGTGTTCCGCATAAGACAAAGTCATATTGGTTTCAAATGTGAGTAAATTATGTCCGAATTTAAATTTTTTGGTGAACTATAAATTTAAAGGGACCACAGTTAGAGGTAATATGATTTAATGGGTGTCAGAACATCTAACAATTTGATTTGATTTCTCTGTTGCCAGGAGAACATGGTTGTAGTAAATTATGAGGCCACCATACAAACAGAGCTCTGCATTGAATTAATCCACAACAAAAAAACATGCTTTGTTGTATGAGAGATTCCACAATTGTCTTGAATGGGCAAATACCTTTGAATAACTTATAAATAGAACATTTGAGTCATGTTGAGTCATAAGTTGAGATGAAGGCCGCCCAACAACACGCTGTTGTTTTGGAGATTTTGGCAAATTAGCGTGAAGAAAGTTTAAAAAAGCAGGGACTTTACATGCACCGTACTTACTAAAATATCTTGGATGTCGGCCCGGCATGCTTGGCCATGTGTGGACAGATACATCCAATTCCATTCATGGATGTTAGCTTTTGAGCTAAGCTTAGAGACTAATTTAATAACTGCCACTAATGTAAACACACACACACACACTCCCATATGAGGGCATCACTAATCATTTGGAATCCTTTGAGGAGGTTAGGGAGGTTAGGAGTGGTCCTTTTCTGGTCTGAAACAGTCTAGCGCACTATGGTTTAATTTTCCAGCTAATCTTCACATGTGGGATTAGATGGCGTTTCTCCAGAAGGTTCTGTCCTAACCTAGGGACCTCTAAACCGGAGATGGTGGCAGCAGCCTCAAAGATGTGCAGACAACATTAGATTTACTTAACTGAAAACTGTGCCTTGGAGTAAAACTTAATAAAGGAGCAGCCATAATAGATTACACCATACGGTTTCACTGGCATGTGTAAATTGTAATTCAATACGATTCAATTATAGTATGTTTTTATGTCTTTTATCCCTTAAAGACTCATCTAAATGGATATTTGTAAAACTAAATTACTTGGCAGAGGCATATGTGTCTAGAAAACAGTGTTTCGTTTTAAATACATGACCATATGCTCTATTGCATGAGATGAATAGGTGATTCTTAAAAAAAGAGTTTTGTGTATCAGATGGCACTTGCCTGAAATTGTTATTGACAACTGGGTGACTCTATGCAAGTTTTACATTCTTTGTGCAACTATTCAAAAATTCATGCAATGTGTCTTATGTAATTTAGATAATGTCCCAGTGGTATCCAAACAAACCCTTCTTGGGTCATGACTGCATTATGGATTTATAAAATTAGAAATTCTGAAACAAATGCATCCCATAAATCAATGTTAGTTCTCAGTCACCAATTTTCACTAATTGTGCATTTAAATTATGATATCACAATGATTAGGCACCAACTATCACTGATTGTACTTTGAATTGTGAAATCACAATGATTACAGTCATCTATACTATCACGGATTGTGCATTTCAATTATGAGATCACAATGATTACAGTTGCTTGATATTGCCGGTTGTGCTTTTGAATTATGACATCACAATGATTAGGCACCAACTATCACCGATTGTGCTTTGAATTGTGACATCACAATGATTACAGTCACTAACTATCACCGATTGTGCATTTGAATTATGACATAATGATTACAATCACCAACTATCACTGATTGTGCTTTTGAATTATGGCATCACAATGATTACAATCACCTATACTATCACGGATTGTGCATTTCAATTATGACATCACTATGATTACAGTCGCTCGCTATTGCCGGTTGTACATTTGAAATATGACATCACAATGATTACACTCACCAACTATAACCGATTCAGCATTTGACTATGAACTATGACATTTCAATAATTCCTGTAACTGACTTGCATTGATTCTGCGTCTGAATTCTGACATCTCAGTGAACACAACTACCAACCACTGATTCTTCATTTGAATTTTGACATGCGTAAAATTGCCAACCATCACTGATTCAGCTATGAAAAAAGATTGCAGTTTTTATTATGACAAACACTGTGTTTCTAGTTAATGCTGTTACCATTAAAACATTTTACAGCAGTTGCCGAAACCTAATTATAAACAAACCCTGTTATTATTTCCTCTGGGGTTCATGTGTTATCGACATTGTCCTGTCTGGTGCATTCTTGATTACACATTTTTCACCCACACAAGTGTCAGTCAAACTTCCCTCAGAATATATGAATTGACCCAAACTTCACTGCTGCTTCTGCATCACGCACACACTTGATTGAGAACTCACTAGACGGAGGCTTCTGACAGCACGTACTGTATGCCGTCAGGTCTTCATTCAAGTAAGACAGGATTATTTTAATTCATCAAGACAAATAAAATGGTTGGATATAAAACGGCTTTGAACCGTTACCACTGTTGCTGACAAGTTAAAAAAATGTGATCGTTAAGCTGCAATTACCATGTGACTGACGTGATATTTGCAGTGAAATCGTGACATTTATCTTCACACATGAATTGCTCATTGTCAGTATATTGAACCGCTTGTCATAATAATAATCATAAAACCCTGCAGATACAGTCCAGACATTAGAAAATGTTTAGTATAGACAAGTGTTTTCCCCATTTAGATTGAAAAATTAACTTTGGTTGCAGATGTATTAAAAATTACATTAGTTTTTTGTGAGACCACTCTCTGTAAACATTGTTAATTTAATTGCACATTATTTAAATAATACTAGCCACACAATGAAGAGGGGTCGGCACTCCTAAGAACATGTAATATTACATATTTCTTCACTGTTATTTTCACATTAATGTGTAAAAACCAGAATAACCGTTGTAAAAAGCAGCACTTACTGTTCGCACATGTTGAGGGGAAAACCCATCCAAAACTCTATATTAACGGCAAACGTTGACCTCTGAGACATTGGTATAATATCTGTTAATGCAGCATTATGGAATGAATAAACATTGAAATCGCAATGTAGCCTTGGATGTCATATCCATGTAAAAAACAGCCTGCGTTGACAGCTTCAATTACAGTAGTACTGCACTTGCTAATGCACCATCTAGTGGCCGCGTGCGGGACACAATGAGATAACCGCATCAGATGATCCAGTGTTATCATATTACGATCCAAATCACTAAGCTTTTTAAAATGATCCCTTCCCAAATATTTGCTCTAGATTTCCTAACTTCTGCGCTCAATTCTATTTGTTAACATTTGTTAATGCATTAGTTATCATGAACTAACAATTAACTATATATATTTTTTATAGCATTTATTAATCTTTGTTAATGTTTTGTTAATAAATATAAAAATATTTTCATTGTTAGTTCATGTTAGTTCCTAGTGCGTTAACTAATGTTAACATAAAAAAACTAATGTGTGATAAGAAAAATTTAAACCATTTCAAAGTTTATCTGGAATTATGCGCAGTATTTTGAATTGTCCACGATAACAATCTTGTGCATGTTAATTACCGTGATATACCCTATAACCGAATACTGTCACATGCCTAACTGTCTATAGCCATCTTGGGCTGCTCTATTTATAAATCAGATTCAATTAACATCTGTGGCAATAATGCTAATGGAGCTCCAGTATTGGATACAGAACAGTGCATTTATTGTGTTTCCTGGCCCTCCATGTAGCTTTGGACTAGATCATATGGGAATATCATATCTAAAAGGAAGATTAGAGTAGCCGATGTCTCTGGTGACTGTCACTGTGTGCTGCCTCAAAAGTAAATGAGCTTTACTTTAAGACATGTCTGCTTTCCCAACTTCGCCCTCCCACTCTCCCACGACTTAAAGCCCAAGAGAAAGACCTTATGCTTGTTCTAGACTGAGATTTCATGTAGTTGGTCAAATGTATTTTGACGTACAGACATTGGAGCATGTCTGATTCTGTCATCTCTGTCAGTGAGATTGAGGCTTAGATAGTGTTTTTGACTGGTTGTCTAAATATTTAGACATTTCCCTGCTGAAAAAATAACTTAAAACTTAAACCAGTTTAAAGGTTGTTGGGCGGTATTAGCTGGTTTTTAACTGGTCTTTGTGTGCTGACACATTTCAGAACAAAGTTTAAAATTGATAGTAAAAAAGTACAGTACGTTTTCACATACTTGCATACGGACCTAAGGTTGGTGACCTGATGGTTACATATTGTTCACTCATTGTAATGTGTAATAATGGTAAGGGAGATTTAAGTCTTATTTTTGAGTAGGTATAAGATCCCCCCTCCCTCATGTAGCAGCACCACGTCCATCCTTTTTTAGACCGCTTCTTTTTTAAGTTTTTTATTTCCGCCCTGAGGGAAATGTTAAAATTCTATAGCCATGAGTCTTTCTATGTGGTGTAAGCAGTTCTTTTGATTCTGTCACATAAAGCCGTACATAAATATCTTGCCCTTTCATTATATCCTTGTGATACACTAAGCCTGAAAGCATTTTCTTTGGACTAGCATTAGATTTCACTGTCTAATTCTGGCTCATAATGGTGGTGTAAGGAATACATTTGATCTCAAGCCTAAACAAATAAATAAAATGCCAAGACCCATAGCAAATATGTGCATTTCAATTTTATATATATATAAAAAATAAAAAAAAATAGACAATTAATCTGTGTTTTCTGTGCTATTGTTTATCTATGAAATAATATGAACGTTACCATAGTTTCAGTATAGTAAGACTAAAGGGCCAGTTGTATTAAAATGTTAAATGCCAAACTTACGTCATAGCTACGTCTGCCTCATTTTGCAAGTACACAGCCAAAAACATTGAGTGCTTTTTTGCCGCTTGGGTTGCCACTTCTCGAACTTTTTTCCCCCCGCAGGTGAACGTATTTAATAATAATTATAATAACAATAAAGTATAAGATATAGAATTGAACACTTCAGAGAAAGTAAAACAAATCATGGCAATAAAAATAAAGCAGTACAAAGATAATAATACAAAATTATTAAAACAAATGTAGGGAAATCCAAATTGTAAACATACAAATGGAATATAATGATTATCAGTAAAAAAAACATAAAATAGCTTAATCAAAATCTAGTTTGATTTTTTTTAAAATGTAAATGTTTGGTATTGTCTAAATTCAATTGGTAAAGCATTCCAGATGTTTGGCCCATAATGGCTAAAAGCAGCTTCACCAGTTCTCTTAAGATTTACATTACAGCATGTAAGAAATTCTGCATTGGGAGACCTCAAACTGTGAGTTGGAACATAATTTGATAAACAGTCAGAAATGTATGATGTTGCTAAAGCATCAAGTGCTTTAAAAAAAACTTATTTTTTTTTATTTTATTTTTTTTAAATTAATCCTGTATTTAACGGTAACCAATGCAAATTATCTAAAACTGGTGTAATGTGGTCTCTCCTCATGGATCTTGTAAGCACTCTGGCTGCAGCATTCTGCACCATTTGCAGTCTATCTTTACAACTCTTTGGTAAGCCAGTGTACATTGCATTACAATAATCGATGTGAGAAAAAATAAAAGCATGAATAATTTTTTTTTGCATCAAGTAAAACAAAGGGTCAAATTTGTGCAATATTTCTAAGATGATAAAACATGTCTTACTATAATAATTATTCATTTAAATGCAAAAAGTTTGTGTTCATCCATAATAGGATGTTGGAAAAACATTCAGACAATCTCTTTAATACTTGTGTCATTTGGCTCTACAAAGATATATAATTGAATGTCATCAGCATAAAAATCATAGTTTACCTCATATTAATGAATTATGTTACCCAATGGCAGCATATACAATGAATATAAAACTGGTCCAAGAACTGACCCTTGTGGAACATCATATAGTATGCCATGTTTCGGTACAGTCACCTAATTGTATTCCGATATTTCCATTTTGACATTCGTGGCGAGTAGTGTTGCGGCGGTATACCGGTTTCACGGTATACCACAGTTTGAAAATTGACGGTTATCATACCATGTACATTTGCTAATCTGCGGTATTGAAAAAAAAAATGCAACTGGACAATCTCACCTGCGTGTGCACATCTCCTTTTCTCCTCGACTGCCTGTCAGACTCGTCAACTTGCGCCCCACACACACACGCAGCGGAGAAAATGTCAGAGAGAGGTGAGGGGGTCTGACATAAGTGAATGTGTGTGTGTGTGTGTGTGTGTGTGTGTGTGTGTGTGTGTGTGTGTGTGAGTTAAAGCAGTGTTTCAATACTTGTTTATACAATGTTTCAAGTAGATCAATTTGGACTGGGTCGCAGACAGCAGGGAAAGAACAATGCCATGTTTCTCCCATTGAAGATATATCGGCGGCCTCCCAAGTGACAGCCTATTTAGGACTGCAGAGGCAGATTGAATGATAATCTCGCAATCAGCTAAAGAATTCTCATCTGCACTTTCACACGAGTGTAACGGAACCAGCTAGTGATCACGATCTGCTCTGGTCTCTGTCGTGCGTGCAACAACCAGGAAATTAAATCAAACCTCTCAAACAGTAGGCAGCCCTGACATGCCAAACAGCACTGAGGAGGAAAAGAGCAACACTGTGATGCACCAAAAATTACGCATCATCATCTTTACTAAATTGTTTCACGATTTTACATGAGTAAAAGTAATGGTTATATCTTGACAAAATGTTATAGTTTCATATGAAATAATCTAAAGGTAGAATCTATTAGACTTCAAGAGGATATGCAATATTTAAAATTTTAATCTACCTCATATATTGTACCTTGTTATTATCTTATAGGGGAGCATCTCTGGTTACAAAGTTACTAATCTCAGCAGTTGTGTTTTGCGCAGGAGTGATGCTTAGATGCTTATTTGCAAGTCAGGCTACAGTGGTGGCTACGCTGTAACCGCCAGTGCTATGCCAAACATACGGCATAGGTTTGACACAGAAGTCTTGAAATGAGGGAGCAGCATTTCACTTCCATTCTCTAAGAATTATCTGTCTGCCAATCATTACAGTAGTTTTGACCCAGCATTTTGAAGTGATCACTAAAAAATGTACATGTTTTTGAACATATACGGTACCATGCTAGTACCATGGTATTTTTTGGAGCTCATTGGAGTACCATGTAATACCACAGTACATTAGTATGGTTATCAATCAACACCATGGTATTTATCAAAATTCCATGGTATTACCATCGGATACCACCACTGGTACTGCCACAGTGCTGTAAATGTGATTGTAGGCAAGGAAATATCACTCTAGCAACAACTCTAGCACCAACAAAACTTTACTCTGGTAATGCGTTTACCATTATGTGAAGCCTCGTTTATCCTTGGTATGTATTTGAAATTTGTATGGTATATGTGCATGCATTTTTCATGAAAGGGCTTTTTAGAAACGATCCTCCAAAACATGGTTAAAGCACTACCAGAGTAACATTTTAGTGGTTTTGCGATGATTAAATGCTTCTATTGCAATATTTCCCTTGTGAGAGGGCACATGGGCTGCAGTTCTTTGAAACCATTTAGCTATGCACCTTCCATTTCAGGAACAGGTGTCAGTGGTTTTGTTTGTGAACCAAAACTTAATTGAAGACTTCTTGAGAGCTTTTACTAATTAAATATTATGTAACAATTTTTGTTCTGGTCCTCTCCTTGTTGTTTTCGAGTCTATAGACTTCCTCCATAATGGGTCATGGAAAGAGTGCAGAAGACTGTAGACAATTAAACTACCTTTGCCAGTAGACTGAAGCATTTAATGAGCCTGTTAAGTTATAAGCGACTGTTTTCTAATTATTTAATTTCCCTATCAGTATGGATCTTTACATTTTCTCATGCAATTCATGACTTTTTTCACACTGTTGGTTTGCAACTCTGTAGCCATAGAGCTTGCCTATAAACCCCTGAAATGTCTATAAAATGCTATAGAGCCAAGAATGCCTTAATGTGTGTGTTTATTAGAGATTCATATAAAGCCTGTGGGATTTGTTTTTTCATGATAGCAGCTTTATTGTGAATCTTGATTAATGTTAATTGACATTTTTTACGTAAAAATGTGTATGTTTACATTATTCCAATATCATATTTTTAGAAATTAACATTAACTTAGATTAATATATGTTTATTTGTGCGATTATTAAACCACAGACGGCTGTGATTTAGTTAAATAAAAAGGTTGTTTGCGCTGCCCTGTCTTGTCAGTATAATGTTATTTTATTATTACAGTGTTAGCAGAGTGGTTCCGAGCTCCACAGCTCAATCTCATGTTTAGAGTAACAGATACAGTAGTTAAAAAATCATAAATAGTTAAAAAATCATACATTGTGATTTCTGGATTTTTTTTTTTAGATTATGTCTCTCACAGTGGACATGCACCTATGATGACAATTTCAGACCCCTCCATGATTTCCAAGTGGGAGAACTTGCAAAATAGCAGGGTGTTCAAATACTTATTTTCCTCACTGTATACTCTGAGTTTGGTTCTGTTTGCTTACGTGCGTTAAGCACTTGAAAAGGAAACCGGCACATCCTGGGTGAAGCAGCCTTTATTTTCGTCCCTGGTGGCGGCATCCCAGTCTCTGTTGGGCACAGATATCATAACATTATTATTATTAGTTTGGAATACAAGATGAGGTGTAATTCAAACATCTTTATTAAATTAATTTGAGCAATCTGCATTAACAGTATTACCTGTTGAGTCGTACCTTTTATTCACACAGAGAGTGTTGCCCTGAAAAGCAGAACTAAAATTACTAACATCTAAAAAAAATGAAAAGGCAAGGAACGTAGCTAAATAAATATATACAGTATTTACTAAATATAATGCATTATTAAATACAATATAATAAAATATTGAATAAAATAATTTTATTAAATGGTGACAATGAATAAATAACCATTTTCACATTAAATTGAATCACTCCAGTATGACTTTAAGCCTCATTCCTATAGGGCTATCTATCCGAATATATAGTAGAGAATATTGTTTGTAAGCCTACTAGTTTTTGAGGCCTAATAAAAACATTTATCGTAAAAATGTATAATTTTGTTTTTGTTTATTTGAATTTAATTTTACAATACTTATGTCAGCAAAAACTAGGCAAAAACTATGGCATTACCAAAAGGGAAATTTATTTTGTGACAGTGAGCAGAAAGATTACATATAACCATTTTTGACAAAGCTGCTGATAAAAGGTTAAATGATCGGTATAGGGATGGGTATTGGATGATTAGACGGAAAGAAAATCATCAGATGGGCTTGAAAAAATCGTGATTGAGGGGGTGCCAAAAAATAATGATGATGAATAGTGGACTGAGACTATCACAAAGTGGACAAAAACAGGAACACATTTGACAGGTAAAGATTGTAAAGAAACAAATACAAATAAGACTATGTTTTTTCCCCCCTTTGTTCACTGTTTTATTTAGTTATTTGTTTGTTTGTTGCTGAAGAAAAAGGTCTGAGATTGGTTCTTTTTAAGAGGACTCTCATAGAGAACCTTCAAAGAATATCTCAAGTGTTCAATTCAAATATACTGAACCATTCTTTGGACCGTGTGTTTTTTCAGATTCAAACTTTTTAGTGATTTAAAACAAACCAGTTTAAACATAATATAAATGCACAGAATCAACTTTTAAACCCTCAAACAACACTGTGGTCAAAGCCTGGGTTATATACATCAAATATAAATACACACACACACACACAAATTATTGAGAAAATTAAAATACAATAATCAACAAATAAAGAGAGAGAAAAGTAGAAAAGAAAAATTCCAGGATACAATTTAGACCATAATCGCATTTCTCTCTACATGACTCCAGGGGTGGTAGTCAGCATCTTTACTCACTGAGCTACCCAGGCCCCCATTTGTCACCTACTTTAATAACCACCCCATCACCCAATATACAAAGTCTAGGGCAGAAAGAAATTTGAGTGTCTAAAGCCTTGCATATAAAATTCTGGACTCTTACCCAGAATTCTTGAATCTTTGCACAGAACCACAGAGCATGGGTATGTCTCCATCCTCCAACTGACATCACCAGCAGGTAAGTGTGTCTTTTAAACCAAGCCTAAACAATCTAAATTGAGTCCAGTAGAAACGATGCAAAATCTTAAACCGAATAAGGCATACCCGTGAATGATATAGTTTTAAAAATTTTAAGAATTCTCTCCCACTCCCCATCCTCCAATCCCAAATTAAAATCTCTTTTCCATAACTTTTGAAGAGCTGTTAAGGCCCCATCACCAAGAATCTGAATCAACAAGGAATAAAACACTGATGCTTCATGCCCCTGTCTAAAGGCTGTGAGCACCATACAGAGGGTGTCAGCAGCTTTAGGGGGTTGTGTACTACCACCAAAATAGTACAAAGTAGATGGCGCAACTGTAAATACCTATAAAATTGAGACCTAGAAATCCCAAATTGTTGTGTAATATTTTAAAATAATCTCAAAGCTCTGTTTTTATAAAGGCCACCAAGTGTAGCAACAGCCCTCTCAAGCCATTCTTTCAGGTAAAAGGGGCACTTGTTAATACATAATTTGGGGTTCAGCCATATGCTTGATGAAACATTTAGGTATCAAAATTTAGCACACAGGAAACCTTTGTCTATACTGATTGTAAATGTGAAATAATGGGATTAATTTTCACTTCACTAGGCAATTTGATAGCAAGACTTACCATGGTGACATTGGGGCGAGGACTGCTTGTTCAATGTTGTACCAGGAAGGGGCTCTCTCAGGTGGAAGAGACCAGTGGGCCAGGTGTCTGAGACTAAAAGCATAGTAATAAAGCAAAATTTGGGGAGACCTTAACATCCTTTGTCAATTGGTCTACTTACTGAAATGCAACCGAGGTCGTTTACCATCCCAAATAAAATCTTTGATATTCTATCAAATTGTTTAAAATAAGAAAGAGGAACCTCTAGAGGGAGAAATTGTTGTAGATAATTCAATTTTGGGATACTATTCATTTATTCTAACATTGACCTTCCCTTCCATAGACAAATATAGTAAAGCCCACCTATCCACATCACACTAGATCCTTTTCATTAATAGATCAAAATGAACTATCTAAACCTCTCAAATTAGCTGGGAAAAAATATGCCTCGATTGGGCCATTGAAAAGTGCCAGGTTGGAAAGCTGTGGGAGGTCAATGTGCTGTCAGAGCAAGAGCTTCTGATTTAGACTAATTCACCCTGTGTCCTGAAAATTTGGAGAAGGAATTAATAAATTATGAAGGCTAGGCAAAGATCTACTATTGTAGGAGACAAATAATAATATATAACCTACGTAAAGTAGAAGTTTATGCACCAAACCTCCTGCAACAATACCCGAAAAATCATCCTGTTTTCTTATTGCAGCTGCTAATGGGTCCAGGGCAAATCAGAACACCAATAGGGAGAGAGGACAACCTTTCCGGGTTCTCCTGCCAAGAGAAAAAAATATCTAAAGTTTGGACTGCTGCTAACATTTGTTTATACATTAACATAATCCACCCAATAAAAGTGTTCCCAAACCCATACATTTCCAAAATCTTAAAAAGATAGTCCCATTCCACCCTATCAAACGCCTTCTCGCATCAAGTGAGATCATAGTCTGATCATTCGCTACCGACCACATTACATTGATAAAACATCTAATATTATCAGAAGAACTTCAACCATGAATAAACCCCACTTGATCTATTCAATATATGTAATTACTCAGTTTAATAGATTAGCCTGAATTTTAGACAATATTTTTACATCTAAATGGATCAGGGAAAATGGACGATAACTTTTACATTCATTTGATCAGACTGATCAGGGCTTGCGTCATGGTTGTTGGTAGTTCACCATTCTTTATTGACTCTGTGTAAACTTCTAACAAATGTGGAGCCAGTTCTGTGACATAAGATCTAAAGAATTGTGCGGCAAAACATCTGGCCCCCGTACCTGTTGGCAAGGCTTTAATCCAAAGTAATATCTTAGTCAAAAAGTATTTTTGATCACTCATCAATTTAGGAAGTTCTGATGGCTCTATGAAGTTGCTAATATCCTTTTCGGTAGACGAAGACGTGGAGCTATAAAGATCAAAATAGAATTCTTTAAAGGCCTTATTAATATTTGTGGCAGAAGTAAATATATTGCCTCCAGAAGACTTCACTGAAGGAATGGAGGAAAAAAAAGCTCTGTGTTAATCCGTCAATAAATTTATCTGCTTTGTCCCCCGACTTAAAATATGTCTGTCTTATCCTGAATAACTAAAACTCTGCCTTCTGTGACAAAATAGTTTTGTACCTATACTTTAGCTGAGTCAACTCTGAGACCATTGGATGACATTCTCTGCTTCAGCTCTGTTTCAGAGCTTTTAATATTCTTTTCCAGTTCTATGAATTCCTGTGCTTTGATCTTTTTAATGAACGAGGCATATTGTATGATCTGCCCCTAAGAACTGCCTTAAATGCTATTTTAATGCCATGCCACGCCTACAGAGGACACTGAGGACCAATTGGTTTCTACATAAACATTGACTTCTGCCTTTAACATTTGTTTAAATGCTGAGTCCTGTAGAAGGGATGTATTAAAGCACCATCTATATGATTTTCTTTTCTCTGTATGCGGCAACATCTCTAAACACACTATAGCATGATATGATACTAAAATCTTCCCAATTTAGCAGTCAGTGGCAGATGGAATAAGTGACTTAGAAAAAAATAAATAATCTATTCTAGAGTAAATCTTATGAGCTGAAGAAACATATGTGTAGTTCCTCCCAGATGGATTCAAAAGTCTCCAAATGTCTGTAAGACCAAGATTTTTACACATCCTCTGTAGTGTCAATGTTTCTCTAAAGGGCCTATATACCTTTGCATGACTATGATCAAGGACTCTTCCTAAATTATCTTTATTCTGCTTGATACATTTAAATTGTAAATGCTTACTTATCAATGTGATGACTTCCCTGCTCTTACTCCATAAACTTACTCTTACTCCTCACTACATAAACCACTGCAAAACACATGAACACACCATGCCCTACCAAGGTTTTCAGCTTCCTGTGGAGAAAGGTGTGTTTCTTGAATCTTTTACGATTAAGAAAAGATACAACCTTCCTTCTTTTTATAGGGTGCCCCAGCCCATTATCATTCCACGTGGAGAGAAACATTTAACCTAAATTAAAATGTGACATATTTACATGTAAAAATAAATTGTGTACCCAAGGCAAAATGATATAGACCACTTTCCAACATTGATGTAACCATCAAATCTTTAACAACCCATAGAACAGGAAAAAAAAAATACGTCCATGCACGCTCACAAGATTTTCCGCAAAAATTTTGCTTCTGGATTGCTCAAGTCTGGTGAGGTTTTTTCTTGTTTTTTTTTTTGTTTTTGTTTTTTCATGTAAAACAGGCCGTTAAATTGCACAGAAATGTATTCCATAAAATAAACCCCAGGAAATAATAATAATATCGAAACCAAAAAATTAACTCAACAATAATTCAATAAAGGAAAAAGAGAAAAAAGAAAAAAATAGAAGAGTGAGAGTCAGTGGGCAGCCAACAGAATAACAAACCCTCTCAGGCTGCATCAGTAAAATGCACAATGTGTGTCTGTATTGTTGACTGAGTGCAGGCAAAATTACCCACACACACCATTGATTTCATGAATGCCATAGCTTGTCGCGTGCATGTAAAAGTCTTGCAACCGTCCTTGGCGTCAATTCTCAGCCTAGCAGGAAAAAGTAGTGCGAATTTACCTTCTGTTGGTGAAGCAATATTTTACACTCTGAATCCGTCCCTCTTTATTTTTGTCGCCTTTATTTGGTCCTCCCAGCACAACTTGCCTTTATTCCTCGCTGCTCGCAGAACAAAGTCTCTGTCAGCCGACTGCAAGAATCTTGCCAGAATAGATCACCCGCCCCGGGAAGCTGACCATGAACTCTGTGGGCACGCTCAATATCGAGACGGTGGTCTGCTTTGTGATCAGATTTGGAATAAGCCCATCCAAAAACTTCATATCTTGACCTTCCTTTGTCTCTGGAATTCCAACAAAACAAACATTATTAAACATGCTCCGATTTTAGCCAGTTTTTACCGGGTTAGCCGGTAGCTCTCTTTTGGCCGACTCCAGAAACTGGTGCAAAAATGTATAAATACTTCGAAACTCGCCGCTATCGACTGGACCTCCACCATCCAGATCCTGTGAGGTGTCCAACGTGTAAGAAAGCAAGTTCTTTTTAATGTCCCCACTTGCCAAGAATTAAAAAAAATTACTGCCCTCCCAGCACAGTTTAGAAAAAAAACCTATTACAGTTCTCACCAGTTAATATTGCTTGAAAGGGGAGGCCTGGGTAGCTCGGCGAGTATTGACGCTGACTACCACCCCTGGAGTCGTGAGTTTGAATCCAGGGAGTGCTGAGTGACTCCAGGCAAGCCTCCTAAGCAATCAAATTGGCCTGGTTGATAGGGAGGGTAGAGTCACATAGGGTAACCACCTCGTGGTCGTGATTAGTGGTTCTCGCTCTCAGTGGGGCACGTGGTAAGTTGTGCGTGGATTGTAGAGAATAACATGAGCCTCCACATGGCTTTTTGCTCCACATTTGTTCTCAGTGAGTCAGCTCACTCCAGACATCCATCATGTCCCTGAATAGTGATTCCTTTGGGGCAGAAACAGTATCATTCTCTCTCCAAACAAGGGGCTCCTTCCATGCCAGCCAGAGATTCTAGCAGCACCGGCTGGATATAACGTCACCATGCAAGTAACTGTGCCACCAATGACCGAAGCACAGTGTCTCTTTTATCCGTCTGGTCTTGAATTCTTGAAAGATTTGAATTGATTGTTGGTGTTCTATATCTCTTGTGTTTCCTCTGCCTTCAAATGCTCTTGGTTCTTGGATCAGTCTTCTGTGAGGCATGGGAGATTGTTCCGTGTAGGACATGCCTTCATACAAATCAGCATTGTTCATAGTATGGAGTCAGGACAGGATACGTTCACCATGATGTATTGATTCTTAATTGGATAGATATGCAGTATTAGACAGAAGACAGAAAATGTTGGGGAAAAGCGGGAGAAACTGGATAAAAAAAAAGGAAAACAAAATTGGATTTCTGTAGTTCATAGCACTTTGTGTATGATTGATAGTTTCATTGCATATTATTGATTTGACAGGTGTTTTAGGTTAGTTTAGAATATAGAAGGCTAAAATAGGTGCTTATGAAAAAAAATTTGTTGCTAGATTTGCCAAAGTTTGTAAGGTTCATGGCATCATGTCTTTATAAAAGAGTTTTGGAAACACACAAATGTCCTGGCTTTTGAATTCATAGAGCACATCTGTTTATATTACTCTTTGTTTTCAGAATTATATTCCTAAACATTTGGTTCTAACTGCATCTGGGTGGACCAACGTAACACCATTTCCAGTAGCTACCCGAGACAAGCATTTGGACTATTCACAATTGTAATAGCGAGTCATGAGTGCTCTTCTTGTTTGTGCACATACACATGACCGCTATATATATATATATATATATATACTCACCTAAAGGATTATTAGGAACACCATACTAATACTGTGTTTGACCCCCTTTCGCCTTCAGAACTGCCTTAATTCTACGTGGCATTGATTCAACAAGGTGCTGAAAGCATTCTTTAGAAATGTTGGCCCATATTGATAGGATAGCATCTTGCAGTTGATGGAGATTTGTGGGATGCACATCCAGGGCACGAAGCTCCCGTTCCACCACATCCCAAAGATGCTCTATTGGGTTGAGATCTGGTGACTGTGGGGGCCATTTTAGTACAGTGAACTCATTGTCATGTTCAAGAAACCAATTTGAAATGATTCGAGCTTTGTGACTCTTTAATGTGCATTATCCTGCTGGAAGTAGCCATCAGAGGATGGGTACATGGTAGCCATAAAGGGATGGACATAGTCAGAAACAATGCTCAGGTAGGCCGTGGCATTTAAACGATGCCCAATTGGCACTAAGGGGCCTAAAGTGTGCCAAGAAAACATCCCTCACACCATTACACCACCACCACCACCAGCCTGCACAGTGGTAACAAGGCATGATGGATCCATGTTCTCATTCTGTTTACGCCAAATTCTGACTCTACCATCTGAATGTCTCAACAGAAATCGAGACTCATCAGACCAGGCAACATTTTTCCAGTCTTCAACTGTCCAATTTTGGTGAGCTCTTGCAAATTGTAGCCTCTTTTTCCTATTTGTAGTGGAGATGAGTGGTACCCGGTGGGGTCTTCTGCTGTTGTAGCCCATCCGCCTCAAGGTTGTGCGTGTTGTGGCTTCACAAATGCTTTGCTGCATACCTCGGTTGTAACGAGTGGTTATTTCAGTCAAAGTTGCTCTTCTATCAGCTTGAATCAGTCGGCCCATTCTCCTCTGACCTCTAGCATCAACAAGGCATTTTCGCCCACAGGACTGCCGCATACTGGATGTTTTTCCCTTTTCACACCATTCTTTGTAAACCCTAGAAATGGTTGTGCGTGAAAATCCCAGTAACTGAGCAGATTGTGAAATACTCAGACCGGCCCGTCTGACACCAACAACCATGCCACGCTCAAAATTGCTTAAATCACCTTTTAGATGTGGGGCGGGGCATTTACATTTTGAAGAGACATGGCAACTAGCCTATAAACAAACTTTAATATAAATTATTGTAAATAATTAATTCACAAAATTTACTGTATCCATTTCATGCATTTAATCAGCTAAAATATCTGAGGGACCCCCCCAAGGCTATTTTTTACTTCTTATGGGGGGTCCCGGATCCCCCCCTCAATTCGAGCACTGCTCTTCCCGCACCTGGTCCTCATCTTTTCCAGGTAAGCGAGGTAAAGGTCCTCCGGTCTGTCCGTCCCCGGTTGGCTCTGCTCCATGCAGCCAGTCCTCGTCCTCTGCAGCGCGAGTTAACGGTCTCCCGCCTGTTTGCTTGTCCTCTGCACTGTTCATCGGTGCTCCGCTTAATGAGCTCGACTCGCCTTCATTTGCAGGTTTAAAAAATCCTGTCAGCTTTGGAATCTTTTTTAACAATTCCTTCTCACTGTTTCCTTTCTGTCGCAATATTTTTCGCTTATGAGCACCACTCTCAAACTTTTTCTTTCCCGACATTTTGATTTAGCTATCCGCTATCTTCTGTGAGTGACTATAAGCATAAATTTGAATAGACTACTAGAGTAGACGACAACACATGCTACAACTGTTTCTCTACAATCTGGTAGGCTGTCATATCATGCTTCCCACGTGGGTCACTTGTAAATTGGATCAATCAGCAGTCAAAAACATGAATATCAAGTGATTGACAGAAAATTCGACAAACTACAAAACAATGTGATTTTTTTATTGGCTTATGACAGGCCCCTTGTCTTCATAGGCCCTGGGGCTTCACCCCCAGTAAGCCTGTGATACCTTATACAAATACTGTAACAGGTAGTAAAAGGGCAGTTCACACCAAAAATGTAATTTCTGTTATTATTTACCCTCATGTCTGTATGAATTTGCCTCTTTCGTAGAACACAAAAGGAGATGTTAGGCAGTATGTCTCCATTGACTGTACCTGCATCTTACAAGAAAAGTGATTGGTGACTGAAACGAACATTCTCCCTAACATCTCCTTTTAATTTCTACTGAAGAATGAAATTCATACAGTCTTGCAACAATACAAAGGTAGTGAACTATCAATTCTCAACAGTTACATTAAACATGTCAATTTTAACAAAAGAAATCTTGAGAGAACCTTGCTTATATAAAGTTTATATTAAAAATAGATTGATAATAATATTTTCATTTGATTTATTTTGTATATTATTAATATTATAGTATTAATATTACTATCATTATTGTTTATGTATTTTACATATTAATTAAAACTGGAGATGAGATGTAGCTGTTTAAGTGTGTTTTTTTTTTCATCCTACAGATGAGCAGTTCTGGTTGCACATAAGACCATTATAAAAAAAATGTTGTGCCATTTCAGCCTTCCTTGGTCCTGTATTTTTACGATGGAAAATTGCAAAATTTGATGGCTCCAGTGTCGCGCACTTGTTAAAGTTATTATTACTACTACATAAAAAAATTGCATAATTATATTAGACCTGCAATTGTTTTATTGTAACTATATTAATATTACGCAGTTTATTAACACTGTACGCGGCATTGCTATGAGATCTGGTTAAACCTTTGAGATGATCTCACCTCTTCTGTCCACAAAAACCTAGTGCGATTGGGTTGTTTAAGATCTATGTAAGAACTTGTAGTAAACATGTAGTAAATTTGAAGCACTATATAATATGGTCAGTGCACATTACCAAACTGAAACCAACTAAACACGTCTGTTATTCTATGCATGAGATAAAGTTTGTGGAGCAAGCTTAGAAACGCCTCACGTGTGCTCTGCTCACTCAGAACAGATCTTGTGCAGACTTTTTGATTAAATCACATCACAGCCATTTGCGGTTTAATATTCACACAAGGTCATATATATTGATTTCAATTTTATTTCGATGGATCATTCAGCCCTTCACAATCCAATAGAAAGACATGTTGTTTTTGCATTATTTAATGCGTTAATTCAGTGTGATTAATTTTAGTAAAAATAACGCGAAAAAAAATGAGAGAATTAAATGCAATGCCCCCTGGACTGTAATAAGGAAGATTCCTGAGAAATGCAAGCTTTTAGTACCACCTGTTTACTCCAGAGGGAAGTAAGTCAAACTTCAGTAGTATGAGCAACGCGCAGTTTATACAGTAAACAAAACAACCCTTCAGCAGACCCCACAACACAAACATGCGTTACGTTCTTGCATTCAAAACACTTGATGGAGCACAAATTCGAACTAAGGGATCTCAAGATGTGTTCTAAGTATTAAACTATATTTAACTTGACACAGTGACCTAAAAATGTTATGCTTATGACGGAACGCACCCAAGACTGTACACAAGCATGTCTGAAATAGGTGTACGGGTCCTCAAACAAGCCCTCACAATAAATCTCAAACTGATTGATTAATTCGCTTGCAAAATGGATTGCTGTGAACTGTATGCCATTGATTGACAATGAAGCACTGGAACATTTAGCGTCACTACAAGATGCAAAATAATTTCAGTGCTTGTGCCCCGGAAACCCCACCTAGCGTCGCCCATGGTTTTAACACCTTTCTGGAAAATCATCCTTCTAATTGCTTAGCCTAGGGGATTTAAGGGAAAGGAGAAAGTATATGAACATAAAAAATATACACACAGTAATTAGTCGACCTCGCTAAGGGATGGGTCAGGATGGTGACTAGTCGTCCAATAATGACTTGTAGACCATTCTGACCCATTATACTAGGCCACCCCCAATGGCTAATTTGTGGTTTTGTGGGGAAAATGCCTCTTTACAGTTTTGATATGTGGATTACCTAAACTTGTTGAACACTGGATCCTTCCAAAATGTATGTCACCTGGCCTTCTCATCCTGATCAGACCTTGACAGAGATCCAGATCTCTCTGACGGCTATGGAGAGTCATTGGAGGAAGTACTCGACATTTCTCCTTTTGGCTCTATCCAATGGGGATATGCTTCCCTCAACATCCGACTACCGCCCAACTCAGGAAAGTGATTTGAGTTCTCCTGAGGCTCCCTAGTTCCCTCCAGTCTGGAGCTAAGATTATAAATCATGATGGAATTTCATAGATTAGTCCTTTGGAATGTGTGGGTGAAGTAGTAAGTTGAGTTGGCAATGTGCAGGTATTGGGCTCAAAAAGAGCTTACTCTTCAGAAGTGTTTTATGGAAGCCAGCGATGTCAGCACTGATGTTAGCTCCCTCTGTTCCCAGCTCACTTTCTGAGAGAGTGCAGGGAACATGTCACACCAACGTGAAATATTACCATTTCATCACCTCCCAATTCCTATAGCTCACAGTTCTGGTGCTGTTTCCTGAAGGCAGTACTTGCGAAGGCAGGACTCATCATTGCTTCTGTTTCTGTGTTACACAGGAAACCTTCATTGCTAAAATCAAAATTATTAGCAAACATTAAGGGAATTCACCAAAAAGAGAAGTCACCGAACACTTTTTTGCATACGTATGTGCTGTTTCAAATGGTTTTCTATGTAAACATATGCTAAATGGACGTCTTTGACCGTTGCGCCACATGACAGTTTTTCAGCGTCTCACTCAATAATGCAAAGTTTTAACCACTTCACACATATGTTTAAACTGGTGTTTATTAATATTCAATCTGTCCTCTAGAGTGTATGCTGCAAAGTGTAACGTGACATGTTTTTAATACAGTGCACATTAAATAACCATGTTGGCCTCTGTCAAACTTTACTGTCTGATTTGAGAACGTGAACTGGCTAAATATTTAGATTTTGTAATTTTTTGCAATTTACTTTAAAATGGAATGCATTTTGTTAATGTTCTTTGCAATTAATTATTTATATAGATTTTTTTCACCTTCTTTTGAACTACAGAGACAACATTGATTTACTGATGTCTGGTAGCTTTCGCTACCAGGGGAGGGAGACCTGGCTGGAGTCACTCAGCATGCCCTGATTCGAACTTGCGACTCCAGGGGTGGTAGTCATCGTCAATACTCAATGAGCTTCCCAGGCCCCTCTGAAATAATGTCTTTAAAGTTTTAATATAATTTGAATATTGTTAATATTTAAGAGAAAAAGGCATATTTCCTTTGCCCTATTGACTGCCCTGAATGGGTGCTAAATTGCCAACCCCAAGTGTAGTGGATATACAGGGTTAACCATAGCTTATTCACTGTTGACCTGCGATGTAATGTTGTACATTTATTAGAAATGGCACTCTACCACCAAGAAACTTGATCTTGCCCTTGCACATAAGCGTATATTAGAATTGACATTTTCTTTTGTCTCACAAGAGCACTGCATCACATTAGACTTGGTTGTATATTATCAGCATTTGTGTTTGCCAGCCTCCACAGAAAGACATTCTGTGATTTAAGGCATTGAGATGCTTTGCATGGTGCCAGGGTTTTTGTAGAAATATATCTATTTCTGTCAAACTTGGTTGCACAATCTTGCCACAAAGACATGTAAATATTCCCGGGCTGTTTATGCAAAGGCTGCCTATTCTTTTCGTGTACCTCTTTATATTTCCACAACTTTTGAATACTTTGAGGTTTCCATGAATTGTGTAATTATTGTAATTAAATATGTTATAATATAATTTAATGATATATTCAGTAATTAAAATATACCAAAATTACCATGCCTGAAACATGGTTTATGTATTTTTTATGTTGAATTTCTGGCAACAACAGCTGCCAGTTCTTACTGTAAATTTAACGGGATCCTTTTACAATGTTGGGGACCCCAAGGCTGCACATTTTGGCTGTTTCCCTTATTTAACACACTGAATTCAGGTCATCAGCTGATTAGTTGAAACAGATGTGTTTAATTAGGGAGACAAATGTGGAGTGCTTGGGGGTACTTCATGATCAAGATCGGACAGAACTTTTTGCATTTTGTAGTAAGGGAAACACTGGAATTTGCACCCCATTATGATTTATTGTAGGAAAGGCTAGTCCCAGACCTGTTAAAATGGCCAAATTATCTCCAAGGGAGACATCTGCGTGCATGTGTCTTGCTGGAAATTGGGAATGCCTGTGAGCTCATTACAGGATTTAAGTTAAAGAGATGTGCTTGGGCATGACCAGGCCTCGGGCTGTAACTTACAGGCAAAGACCCCCCCATGTCCTCCTCTTCCATCCTTTCCCCCCACTAATGACCAGTTTCACTGACCTCCCTTTCAGCAGGGATCCATGCCTCCCATTCACCCATATGCATGCTGGTATAATGACCAGCCCCTAGGCAGGGTCTGCCGGAATCAAACACCCACAAGTGCTCCTTTGTTCTCCTAACAGTCCCTATTTAACAGAGTGACACATGGAGGAAGACAAACGTCTATGGCCTGTAATTAGACCTTAATGTGTTCAAAGACACCCCCAAGCTTGATTCTCTTCCATTCTGAAAAGCCAGTTAACGTTTCAACTTTTCAATTTTGCCCCTATAAAAATAGACTAAGAATAATGGAAACAAAAACGTAATTGATTTCATCACTTTGCAAACTTTGGCCATGAATTGCTTGCTATTGGCAGCATCTAGGGATTTTATGGGTTCAAATAACTGTTTAACATGCAGGGTGTCAAGTGCTACGAGCATTAAATGCTTAGATCAGCGATGGTGATTCAGCAAGGTTGTATAGTCTGTTGACTTACTGTTTCTAAAAGCGTGTCCACTCCCTTTTTCAACTCTGGTGATTTGATTTCTGTGGTCAGGAAGGTAAGAATAGAATTTACTTGCTGTTCTTAAATGTGTGTATTGTGTAACTGAACATGAATCAAATATAAACACAAAGAAAATCAACTTCTTTAAGGGGAATTTCAGCACACATTCTTTTCCAGGCCAATTCTTATGATCTCCACTTGATTGGATCTTCTTAATTATTGCCCTGATGGTGGAAATTGGTATTTTCAATGGTTTGGCTATTTTCTTTTAGCCACTTCCCATTCTGTGAAGCTCAACAACCTCTTGCCACACATCAAAACTATATTCTTTAGTCTAACCCACTGTGATTGATGATTAAGGGAATGTGGCCTGTGTGTTACCTCATATTTATACCCTGTGAAACAGGAAGCTATGGCAGAACAATTTCATGTTAGTAACCCAGTTGCACTAAAAAAAAATATAAAATATGAATGGGAATATACTTCAGATATATTTTACTCATAAGAATTTCTAGGGGTGCCAATAATTATGGCCAACGTGTTTTGGAGAGTTTTTTTTATTTAATAATGAGATGTTTCCCTTCTTTCAGTTGTTTTACTTTAATTAAAGGTTAGATTTCTGTGACATTTTTAAATGAAAGATCAAAAGGATAAACAATGCAGATTTTTCTTCTTTGCTCATATTTACCAAGGGTGCCAATATTTTTGTATTTTTTTATTTACTGTATGTTCTGAGCCCCCCCCCCCCCCTTCCACCCAATCAGTTCTTGTAACTCAACTTGAAGAGCATGGTGCTAGCAATGCCAAGGCCGTGGGTTTGATGCACCCAATGTATTGGCCAAACATCTGTTTGTATTTTATACAAAGAAGCATAAAAATTCAGAACTACCAACCAAACGGATTTGCAAATTCTTTATCCATGCATCCCTACTAGTGAACACACATATGGAAAAATGTATACTTTGAATGCACTGAAAGCTGCTTTGTGGAAAATTGACTGCCAAACACAAACCTTTAAAAAAATATAGGATAACGGCCTAAAATAAAATACAATACAAGAGGCTCCATACCAATTTAATCTACACATACAGGTGTTATGACTTAAAAGGGGCTTCAATATGGATTAGTGTTACAGTCAGTCTGCTTTGACTCTTTCCGAAGGTCTGTAATGAAATGTGGGGCTCTTTTGTTGCTTCTTGTGGGGGCCCAGGGACAGCCATCGCCTTGGGAATGGCCAAAACTCGGATTGCCATGGAAACCTGTGGATGTGGAGCATGGAAAAGCACCTCCCTGAGTTACTAACAAAGCATGGCAGCCTCCCTCTTCATGTGTTAGCGCTAATCCTTTTGCTGCTCCCAGTCTCCTTGCTGTCTTCTTATTTCTGTCGCTCTTTAAACACCGGTGGTATCAGAGGAGATCCAAAAAGCTTCAGCTTCCCCTTTCTGGGCATCCTGAAAATGTCAGCCACCTCTGTGGCATTGCACTCTAAAGAGATATCTGCTGACAGTGTCCAGTCAGACATCATTGAACAACTGAGCACAGTATAGATGCGTTTAAAGGTGTAGATCACCTCAAAATGAAAATTAAGAACTTATGGGTGTTAAACAAGGAAAAAAATTGGGTTGGATTTAATTTTATCCATAATTACATACCAAAAAGGAACCAGGTGGTTGGAAATAATGGTTGAAAAGTTAAAGTGATTGTTGCCTTTAAATAAAAAGAAAAGTTGTTTCATTCGTAGTCGACATTAATCCGGATAAATGTGTAATAGTGTCTCAATATATATTTACACTTCCATAAATAATATTTCTGGGATTATTTCATATCTAAATAATTTAATAATAATAATACAAATAAAGAGTGTATCATGTCAATTTTCAGCACAACGGTGATGCCATTTGCTAAAAGTGATTTTGTTGTTTCAGTGATTGACTTGGTTTACATTTGACATTGCCACAAAGATGCAACTTAAAGGAAGTGAACTACAACAAGTACAGAGCATGTATGACACGTAACACTCATGCAGTGTCAACACACAACGGTATGATATGGCTGAAATGCTTTAAGCTGTACATATGACTCAATAAGTGCCTGAAAAAACATATGTGTAGCTTATGTGTAGTTTGTGTTATGTGTAGCTCAATATGTGTTTGACAGCTGTTGCATCTCATACCTTTTCAGCATGGAAGTTGCCAATCCAGTTCTATCTTTATTTGTATCATCTCTTTGATTTATAAAAAAGAAAAGATCAAATGATAGCAGAATTATTTTCTAATTAATTATTTAAAATGTTTACACTTATTAGGCATTTTATAGATCCATTTGTGATGGGTATGTGTGCCGGGTTGCTAAAGAACAGAGGTATGCAATGTAACACCCACGCATTTAAGGGTTAAGATAAGAAACTTTGATTTCATATTGAATATAACTAGATTAACCAGTAAGACCTATGTGGTTAACCAGCTTTACCAGAAAGACCATGCTGGTCCTGTTTTTTTTTTTTTTAGCAAAATGCAATAAAAACATTTCTTTCTTTTCATCATAAATCCACCGGGCACCATCTCTGTGTTTTCCAGAAGCACGCCCTTGTTTGCCAACTATCTGACACAAACGCACTTCCTTTTGGACTGAAGTGAATAATAGATTTGTAGAAAAAGCTGCAATTTTTGCCTTTTTGAAGGCAATTTAAACTTCAATTTTTCATCCATGTCCCAAAGCTTTTAGTCTGGATTGTGAAAGAATATGTTTTATATCCTCATTTCTACCAGAAAATAGTGGTCATTTCTAGTTTGCTTTGGATTGCCAGGGTTTGTTTTTCATGTTTAGCCCTGACTCTGGTTGTTGACCAATCATTAATCATTGCGGTGCCCATACAGTGAGAAGAGGAAGCTGCCAGGCTAATTGAGAGTGGACCGGGAAGCCAGTCTTGCATGAGTGCTTCATCTGACAGTCTAGCTGCATGGCCTGCTCTGCTTTTTTGTTATTTAGGCCTTGGCTTCCACAGAGAGGGAAGTTTAACCTTGTTTACTGGTGTAGTGGACATTTTGAGATCAGGTAATTGGTAGGTGAAAGCAACAATTTGTGGTAGAGACAAGTAAAGCTTGTGCAAATTGTAAGTGGTTTACTTTAGAGAAGGCTTCATTTAAATTTGCATACTTGTACTAAATACTAAAAGTGCGTACTGAGTACTCAATTGTTTTGTTCGTTTGTTTTCTGTTTTGTTTATTGATTTAAAAAAATTAATAATTCTACAGCTTTTCTCTGATAGACTCTACCCTTGCGCTCGTTTGCACTATAACAAAAAAATAAGAATTTGTTTGCTTGTTTTGTTGTTTCTCCAGCTTCTATCTGCTTCACCCTACACTCGTACTAGGGCTGCATGATATAGAGGAAAAATCTGATATGCAATACGATATTCCTATTATGATATCATCGGAGTGCACAGAACATCATAACACCCACCGCCCAAATAAAAAATTCTAAAATGACCATCTATCCCAGTGATCACAAAAATATTCATCTTTTGTTCCAAATTGCATTTTGACTGTGTATAATATGCAGTTTTACCATTAGCTACCAGTTGCAGATATTAAAATTAGGGCTGTCAATTTAACGCGTTAATTCAGTGCGATTAATTTGACAAAAAATAACGTGTTAAAAAATTTTACGCAGTTAATCGCATGCCACCAAACCATAATAAGGAAGATTCCTGAGAAATGCAAGCTTGTAGTACCTCCTGTTTACTCCAGAGGGCAGTAAGTGAAATTTCAGCTGTATGAGCAATGCGCAGTTTATACAGTGAAGAAAACACTTCAGTAGGCAGAACAACACAAACATTTGTTACGTTCTTGCATTCAAAACACTTGGAGCGCAAATCCGAACTAAGGGATCTCAAAATGTGTGTGGCAGGGCGGAGGGCGGGGCCGGCTCGTGATTCTACACACCCGGTCCCTAATCAGGCTAATCAAGCCTCCGAGAGGGATAAAGGCCGACTGCGGAGGATGGTGCGGGAGAGAGAGATCATTTACAGACATGTCCGTCATGTGTGTAGAATCACGACCCAGCCCCGCCCTCCACCCCTCCACAATGTGTTTAAAGATTGAGTAAACTATATTTAACTTGACACAGTGAACTAAACTTTTTATGTTTATGACACAACGCACCCGAGACGCTACACAAGAGTAAATTGTGTAAATTGATTGAGTCCTTAAACAAGCCCTCATAATAAATCTCCAACTGATTGACAAATTCACTTGTGTAATGGATTGCTGTGAACTGTGTGCCAATGATTGACTTATGATCAATAATATGGTAGTAAACAATACATTGTATTCTAAAGCCGCTTTTTATATTGTCTTCTCAATGATTAACTCTTCTGCTACAGGAATGTAATGCATTGTAATTATCTGAATATTTGTTATTATTTTTATAAAATATATATATATATATATATATCTTTTTTTATATTTAAAGATAGCTATATATAATTATAGATTGATATAAATATGTATAATCATTATATATTGAATTATTGTTATATGATGGGCTTTCTCAGCAAATATTTGTGATTAATGCGATTACGATTAATCAGGATTATTTAATTAATTTCACCATATTACGGAAACCTAAAATACTCTGTGTTGTGAAATATTACATTTTCACACTGATATTCATGTGCGTAATTATTTCATAATTAGTTCATTCAATGTGGGACTTTTATTATGAAAGTTATTGTCCAGAAGTGCTTGCTGTAGACATTCAGGTTAATTTAACGTTCCTGTTCTCAGTCGACACTGCCGCTGCGCTGAGCGGAATGATGGGTCGTTCGTGAACGAGTCGGCTCTAAGAGCCAAGTCAAGTCAAGTGTTTTTTTATTGTCGTTCAACCATATACAGTTAGTACAGTACACAGTGAAACGAGACAACGTTCCTCCAGGACCATGGTGCTACATAAAACAACATAGGACAAACACAGAATCACATGAGACTACACAGACTAAATAACATACCTATATAAAGTGCACATGCAAACATGTACAAAAAGTATGGGACAGTACAATAAAATAAAAATGAACAGGACAATAGGCACAGTGAGAGACAGTGCAGCGCCGACCAGTATACAGTAGTGCAAAAAGATGACAGTTTCTGTCATCCAAATGTCAACATAACATACTATGAGATAGTGTGTGTGTGTGTGTGTCAAACCAGTCTCTGAGTATTGAGGAGTCTGATGGCTTGGGGGAAGAAGCTGTTACACAGTCTGGCCGTGAGGGCGACGCCGAGGACTGGAGGCCTGGTCTCTGCAGCAAGCAGAGTTCGCGTAGCAACTCCTGCAGCTTAGTTGTTGCATGAATGTTATATTTTAACAGTGTCTGGTGATGGTAGACATGAACACCAGTTGCTCTGATGTCCATTTGCCGTAGAAGTCGGGCTAAGTGACAAAAATAGCACCATTTTGGATCCGGAGTGGCCGCTGTGTGCTACCGCACCACCATCTTGGATCTTACTAGCCTGAATAGTAACGAAACTAAAAATGTATTAAACTAATTGAAAGAACGAAAAAATAAATAAAATAATATAGGCCTAAATGCTCAAGCGCACACATTTGTTCTGACTGTCTGCTCAGACTAACAGCCTCACTTGTTGTTCCTGTCAATCAGACGTGCAGTGACAACCAATGAACCAAAGATGCGAGATAGGGCGGAGCTAACTTATTATGCTGTTCAGATTGTATTTGTTTTGAATGGTTAGATTTATATGCACTTAGTTTATATACAATAAAAAGTTATACTTCAAATGCAAATGTTTAATATAACATATTTTTTTTAAAGATCCATTTGGGAGCCAAAAGAGCCGCCTCTTTTTGATGAGCTGAGCCGAACGATCCGGCTCACTGGAAAGAGCCGGAATGCCCATCACAATTGGGGGAGTTAGTATTTAAAAAAAAATACAAAATCTACAGCTTATATCTGCTTCGCCCTAGCCTTGCGCTCTTTCTCTCTAACAAAAAATAAGAATGGTTTTGTTTCTCCATCTTCCCTCTGCTTCGCCCTCCCCTGCACAAAATAAGATTGTTTTTTTTGTTTTGTTAGTTTTAGTTTTTTGTTTCCACCTTCCCTTTGCTTCGCCCTATTCCTGCATTCTCTCATTGTCTCGTAATGTAATTGGCTGTTCTTTATTGCTGCAAGCTGCCTATGATCTGGGGCTTTTTGTTGTAGACTATTGCAGGCTTAAAGCAAAGTCTTGTTTGTTGTGTGCTAAGGTTAAGTAACTTTGCTTTCCACTGTCAGTTTTATAATAGAAATCGAGAGATGGAATTGGAATCTGTGTGTGCTTATGTGTTGTTACATCATGTGAACTAGTGAAGACAACCTTTAAGATAGGGTTAACATGCTCGTGCACTCACATAAACTTCTTACTTGAGAAACTTCGGCCTCTTTTTCAGCTGCCCTGACTCTCCAAGCTTCCCATTTGCTGCCTCTCAGGTTTAACCACGATCGTGTCTCCAATTATCTCCTGTTCTCTCCGTAGCAGACCCACTCCATCACGTTACAGCCTGCTGTCATTGTCATGTTCTCAGCCACTGTTCCTGACATTACAATTGGCATGACGCGGGGAGTCGAACCAGACCTGGCTCTCTCTCTCTTTGTCCAGTGCCCCTCAGATGGTTTCCTGGATGTAATATAAAATTATTGTGATTTACTGTTGTTGGCAAACAGCATGGGAATTATGTTGCACTGGATCATTCGTGTGCGGCTTAACACTAATGGATTAGAGGCTCGGCATGCTGACTTACGGTGCCTTGCAAAAGTATTCAGACCCCTGACCAGTTATCTCATATTACTGAATTACAAATGGTGAAATGACATTTAATTCTGTTTGATATTTTATATAAAAAAACTGGAACTCAAAATCAACTATTGTTAGGTGAAACTGATTCTATGTCGGGAAATATATTTATTTATATATATATATATATATATATATATATATAAAACTGAAATATCTTGCTTGCATAAGTATTCAACCCCTGTGCTGTGGAAGCTGCCAGGTTACACCTATGAAAGAAATTGCCCTAACAAGGACACAATTATTTTACCATTGGAATCCACCTGTGAATCATTAAAATTGTAATCACATTTTCTGGATAAAAAAAAACATTGTTGAAGGATCATTGGTCAGGCTTTAAATCTGAAAGACCAATGAGCATTCCACAGAAGTTAGAGATAAAGTAATACAAATGCATAGATAAGGAAAATAAAATAATATCCAAATGTTTTGGATATCCCAGTGATCAATAATCAGGAAGTGGAAGCTGCACCACACCACCCAGGCACTGCCAAGAAAAGGCCGTCCCTCAAAACTCACCGCTCTAACAAAAAAAGAGACTTGTGGGAGTAGCCACAGAGAGGCTAACAATCACTTTGAAGGAGCTACAGAGTTCAGTGGCTGGGAATGCAGTAATAGTACACCAGTCAACCATATCAAGAGCACTGCATAATGCTGGCCTGTATGTGAATGTGGCAAGAAAGAAACCGTTACTCAAAAAGTACCATCTGAAAGCTGCGACGTGGGAAAAGGATTTGTGGTCAGATGAGACCAAGGTTGTTGGCCAAAACTCAAAGAGCAATGTGTGGCGCAAACCTAACACTTCCTATACCTCAAGACACATCATCCCTACAGTGAAGTATGGTGGTGGCAGCATCATGCTGTGGGGATGCTTCTCATCAGCAGGGACTGGGCATCTTGTTAGAATTGAAGGAAGAATGGATGGAGCAAAATATAGGAAATTCTGCAAGAGAACCTGGTTCAGTCTGCTAAAAAACTGAAGCTTGGGAGGAAATTCACCTTTCAGCATGACAATCATCCCAAAACACAAGTGGCTCAGAACAAAAAGATAAATGTCCTACAGTGGCTCAGTCAAAGTCCTGAACTTAATCCCTAATTAGAATCTGTGGCACTATTTGAAAATTGCAGTCCACAAGTGTCACCCAACCAACCTGACGAATGGGCCAAAATCACTTTGTTACTGTGGGCAAAGCTACATATGTACCTCAAAAGACTTAAAGCAGTTATTGCAGCAAAAGTTGGCTCGACCAAATGTTGTGTGGGGGTTGAATACTTATGCAAACAAGATATTTCAGTTTTTTTATTTTTTATACAAATATTTCCCAACAAAAAAAACAATGTCACCTTATAATAATTGATTTTGAGTTTCAGTGTTTTAAAATAAAATATCAATCAGAATTAAATGTCAGTGTACCATTTGTAATTGGTAATATGAGAGAATTGGTCAGGAGTCTGAATACTTTTGCAAGGCACTGTATATGCATCCATTTCCTGCTCCACTCGAATTTGTTAGGTCATGTTTGAAGCTGGTGTCGTTTTATTGGTGGTTTTCAGATCAAACCGGAGGCCTTTGTTAAAGGTGTTTTATAAAATATATAGTTATGTCTCTAAATTCTGATTGGACAAGCCACATTGAAACCACACATTCATATGAATGCACCAAGTTGCTATTTTTATGTTGCTGCTTAACAGTTATGTTTACAGTTGCTTATTAATAATTTATAATAAATGTCATTTTAATATGATAATTAATAATACGTTATAATATTTACTGATTCTACTGGAACAATAGTGTCTTATCTTTATATATATATATATATATATATATATATATATATATTTTACCATTTTATAAAAGCAATAAGCCACACTGTCCATTATTGTGATATTACCACATGTAATATGGTTTTAGGCACTTCACTTTGTGTCATGCTGAAAAACACCCCGCATGGTAACATCACTGTAACGCACAACCTTTCATGGCTTTTGATTTAATATCCTGTCACCCGGTGGCAGTTTCTGTCGTGAGAGTGTTTAAAATTGACTTGAGGTCTATGTTGAGTGTGACCACCAGCTGTTAGTCTCTTTAAAACATACTTGAGGTCAGTTTTAGGTGTTTTGGTAAACGTGTTCTAGTTCTGCAATCGTGGCGATGAAAAAGAAAGCTCTTCGCTGCATCTCCTTTGATGGTGAGGAATGTTTCGCTGCTGTTATGAGCAAGCAAGCGGAACGTGCATCATGTATCATATTCACTGTTACGGTGATATAGGAGATGTAACGAGTCTCTTTATTGTGCAGATCCGTCAACCCATATACACAAAAACTCAATGTTTTTTTTTACTGAAACGGGGTAAAACGTTTAGTTCTACTGAAACTCTAAACCACCACCTGTGGTCGGCTAAAAACAGTGTTCAGCCATAATAAATAATAAAACCCTTTTACATTTAATATGTGTGATAATACCAATTTCCATAGCTCGTAAATCAAAGTGTTGCTTTGCAAGCTATATTCTTGGGGCCATTTGGATTTAACCCCTAACTGAGTACAGTAAGCAGCCAATATACAGTACAGAAGAGTCATAGAAACACCCCATTGTTGAGTTCTGTTTTGAATCCAGTGTCAGACATCATTACATACATCATGATATCTACACTGCCTTTCCAAAAAGAAAAAAAAAAGTTGCCATTTGAATTTAAATAAACGGATACTTAAGAGCCTATGATTGGATGGATCATTATTGCAGTGATTAATATGTTTCAGCTGGCAACAATTATTTTAACCCTAACAGATGCAGTGTGTAGCTTCTCATTTCTTAACCATGTCGGGTTGTGTTCTCATGTTTCTCATGGTTGTGGAGAAGAAGATACTGTATTTATTAAGGGGCAAATGATTGGCCTGCATCAAGCAAAGACAACCAAAGGAGATTGCTGAAATCACTGTAATTTGGTTAAGAATTGCCCAACACACTATTAAAGCCTTGAAGGAACCCTTGACGGTGGTGAATCGTCAGCTTCACGGAAGAAATTTGGTCAGAAAAAAATCTTGAATGATTGTGATTGGAGATCACTAAAACACTTCAAGTCATATAGTGAAAAATCAAATGTAGAACTCACAGCTATGTTTAATAGTCAAAGTAATAGCATTTCCACTCGCACAATGCAACGGGATCTTACAAGATTGTGACTAAGCTGTGTGGCCACAAGAAAGCCACTTGTTAGTGAGCCTAATCGAAAGAAGAAGAAAAAATGACTTAATTTTGCTAGGGAGCATAAAGATTGGACTGAGGAGCAATGGAAAAAGGTCATGTGGTCTGATGTGTCCAGATGTAAGTGTGTCAGGGTAAGAAGGGAAACGCATGAAGTGGTGCACCCATCATGCATAGTGCCCACTGTACAAGCCTCTGGAAGCAGGTTTATGATCTGGGGTTGCTTCACTTGGTCAGGTTTTGGCTAAAATTAAGTCACCTGACTACTTGAATGTACTAAATGACCAGGTTATCCCATCACTGGATTGCTTCTTACATGACTGCACAGGCATATTCCAGGATGACAATGCTAAGATTCATCGGGCTCAAATTGTGTAAGAGCGGTTCAGGTTCTTGAGGAATAATTTTCACACATTAATTGTCCACCACAAGGTCCTGTCCTTAACCCTTTTGAAAGTTTTTGGGATGTGCTGGAAAAGACTCTACGGAGCGGTTCGACTTTCCCGTCATCGATACAAGATCTTGGTCAAAAATTAATACAAATCTGGATGGAAATAAATGTTGAAACGTTGCATAAGGTTGTCGAAACAATGTCATGGCGAATGTGCACCGTTATCAAAGCTTAAGACAGTCCAACTAAATATTGGAGTATGCAACTTTTTTTTGGCCAGGCAGTGTATGATGCCTAAAGTGTCAAAGTTCACTTTGACAGCGATTAAACCATTCCTACTCGACTATATAAACTAATATTAATCAAATGGCAGCTAATTTGCTTAAATCTAAGCTCTGCTTAATTTTGTCACAATGCCAACTGTTGCTGCTGCTCATGTCACATGAAATCACTGACTCTCACTGAAAATAAATTTCATTAATTTTGTTTCTCCCAAATCCTATATTTAAGAACACTCTTGAATCATTTCAATTAGATTTAAAGTAAAGTGTGGTGTCTTCTGTTAATTTTCCCAAATTCCGTGTTTTCTGTTTGAATTTTTTTCTGAATTCTGTTTTAAAGTTTAATTACATTTTATCATATAAAACTTTCTTATCAAATGAAAACAAAACAATTACTTTTCTACATACAATTGCATTATTTAATCAAATTAAGTGCTTGCGGACCCTCACATCACATTCCAAAACACAACATTGGAGGGTTTTTATTTATTTATTGTTTTTATCAAATACAGTGCTGCAAAATAAAACCACAGTAATTTTGAATGCATTCTTGCTTGTGAGATATTGCATATACACTCACCTAAAGGATTATTAGGAACACCATACTAATACTGTGTTTGACCCCCTTTCGCCTTCAGAACTGCCTTAATTCTACGTGGCATTGATTCAACAAGGTGCTGAAAGCATTCTTTAGAAATGTTGGCCCATATTGATAGGATAGCATCTTGCAGTTGATGGAGATTTGTGGGATGCACATCCAGGGCACGAAGCTCCCGTTCCACCACATCCCAAAGATGCTCTATTGGGTTGAGATCTGGTGACTGTGGGGGCCATTTTAGTACAGTGAACTCATTGTCATGGTCAAGAAACCAATTTGAAATGATTCGAGCTTTGTGACATGGTGCATTATCCTGCTGGAAGTAGCCATCAGAGGATGGGTACATGGTGGCCATAAAGGGATGGACATGGTCAGAAACAATGCTCAGGTAGGCCGTGGCATTTAAACGATGCCCAATTGGCACTAAGGGGCCTAAAGTGTGCCAAGAAAACATCCCCCACACCATTACACCACCACCACCAGCCTGCACAGTGGTAACAAGGCATGATGGATCCATGTTCTCATTCTGTTTACGCCAAATTCTGACTCTACCATCTGAATGTCTCAACAGAAATCAAGACTCATCAGACCAGGCAACATTTTTACAGTCTTCAACTGTCCAATTTTGGTGAGCTCTTGCAAATTGTAGCCTCTTTTTCCTATTTGTAGTGGAGATGAGTGGTACCCGGTGGGGTCTTCTGCTGTTGTAGCCCATCCGCCTCAAGGTTGTGCGTGTTGTGGCTTCACAAATGCTTTGCTGCATACTTCGGTTGTAACGAGTGGTTATTTCAGTCAAAGTTGCTCTTCTATCAGCTTGAATCAGTCGGCCCATTCTCCTCTGACCTCTAGCATCAACAAGGCATTTTCGCCCACAGGACTGCCGCATACTGGATGTTTTTCCCTTTTCACACCATTCTTTGTAAACCCTAGAAATGGTTGTGCGTGAAAATCCCAGTAACTGAGCAGATTGTGAAATACTCAGACCGGCCCGTCTGGCACCAACAACCATGCCACGCTCAAAATTGCTTAAATCAACTTTCTTTCCCATTCTGACATTCAGTTTGGAGTTCAGGAGATTGTCTTGACCAGGACCACACCCCTAAATGCATTGAAGCAACTGCCATGTGATTGGCTGATTAGATAATTGCATTAATGAGAAATTGAACAGGTGTTCCTAATAATCCTTTAGGTGAGTGTATATATAATGTAATTGATTTATTATTATTATTATTATTATTATTATTATTATTGTTATTTTTTTACTATTATTTATTCATACTACATTGTATATTACAGTTTACTATATAGCAGTCAAATATTTATTAAGCAATTTCGTCAGACAGACAGGCAGGCAGGCTTCACACTCATTTTGAAGTGTACACCACAGGCATACTGTGTATTTGTTTATTTACATCTCAGCCTTTTTTGGTTTAATCATTATAATTGTGCATATCCACATTTTTATCGGATTTTAATTCATTCCGTTTTTATGACAGGATATGCAATTCCGTCCATGTTTTCCGTATCATGGAAATGATAGGGCCCTATACAGAGGTAGGAAGACATCACGGCATGTCTGAATCCAGTGTTTGCATCACATCTTGACTGCTGAGATGCCTTCATCTGGTCAGTTTTTGAATGCAGCATAGTTACTGTCTTCACTTCCTTTTGAATACCCAAAATCCAATGTGTTTAGTTGAAACCACTTCTAGCAAATAATAAGCATAGTAGTTACTAAATATGTGCTTGGTTGTCTGAAGCACCCCTGAATTTGTATTAGACCATTAGACATGACTTAATGGTGACTTGAAAGCCTGACCAAAATGATCACCCTTACATGGTGCCCTCATGAAAAGAGCCTATATCTTTCCTCTTACTTTCCACTGACATTCTCATTAACATTGCATGCTCTGGCACATTAGCGTTTGTGATAATGTCATGTTGCTTCAGTTGTGCTGAACCTCAGTGAGGTCCAGAAGAGAGTGAGAGAGAGTGTCTGTAATTGAGTCTTGTTTTTTTCTTGATCAGTGAAAGTGAGAAGGAGAGATGCCAGAAATAGCCAGAACAACAAGGCCAGTGTTTCTGCCTGATTTGATTACATTCCTGGCAGTGTGTTTTTCTGTTCCGCTCTCGAGGGAGCCGCTGGAAGGTTACTGGAGATCAGTGACTCTACTACAACTCCTTCCTCACCCCTCCATCATCTCCTGCTCTCTCCCGCTGACTGACATTCCCTATGACAACGGCCTGATGAGAAGTCCGTCCCATTCGGTTATAGAAAAGTTTTCTGTGAGGATAATGCTGTCTTCCCCATATTACACGATGCAATGGGGGACTTCACCACTTAGACAAGAGGTTTGGCAGCCTTCCTTTACCACTGAATGATCAGTTTGGATGGACTTTAATTCTGGAAAGCATGGAAAAAGGCTGTGTGCTTAATCTAAGTGCTAAAAAGTTGAGAATACTCATTTAATTTGAGTAAATGTGTTGCCTTCAAGTGAGGTAATGAACTCTTTCAAAAATATGGGTTGCACATTATTTTACAGTACTGTTCTACATTACTATATAATTACTTAATTGATTTCTAGGTACTAACACTAACCCTAACCTTAACCCATATTAAGTACATGTACTTACCTAATATTACTCAGTACTTTTTACTTTTTTTACTCTTAAGTACACCCTTAAGTATACTGAAGTGCAACCAAATTATCTAATCAAGTTTGCCTAATGTGGCTTAAATTTCATTTGATTCTAAATTACAGGTCTTTAAATGTCCCCATAAAGGCCCGGATATACTTTGTTTTTGTGTACAACTCAGTTGACCTCGCTGCCTTTCAAAGTATACTCTTCTGACCAGGAATGAAAATGAATGTGTTCGACGCATGCAAACTATGACTGCTTTGTGGTACTCTTTTAGTACAGTCAACGGCAGGCAATGCGCACTGACGTCCGCATGTCTGAAAAATTTGAACTGTGAAAAGACAGTGACAAATCCAAGAAAATTTCTTAGGAAATAAATATAATAAAAAAATACAAAGAAATATTACTTTAAGTCTTCATGCATACTTGTTAGCGTATGCACCCTAAATATGCATTTTGGACTGTCAAAAAATGGAGTACATTCACTTGCCTTGTTTAGAGGAGGCCTGAAATTAAATCCTAAAAGTCTTAAATTCTGTTTTGATGAAGAAAGAAACTCTACATCTTGGTAAATTATCATCAAATTTTCATTTTTGGGTGAACTATTCCTTTAAACACTACACACATGTAGCCATGACAACCCAAGTTGGTGGGTGTATGTCTGAGTATATGCAGCTGTTAGGGTGGAGTTGAGAGGTTCCTTTTCTCACTCAAACTCATTCTCTCTCTGACTCTGTCATGTAATAAGGTAAGAAGGGATTGAGAATGTATTTTGTATTCTCAGTCTTGATGAATCCTCTCATGGACTCGTTTTTCTTCTTCTCCCGCAGTTTTCCTGGGCAATAGGCTCGTTTTTTTATATGTGAGTATGTTTGTGTGTTCCATTTTTTTGTTTCTGTGTATATATATGAGTCTTTAAGGCTGGTGTAAGATAGCATAGATCTGGGCTGGTTATGGAAAAGGTTGTAGGTTCAAATCCCACAAGAAGCATTTCACCATTGCCTTTCAGCAAGGTACTGCACTAAAAGGGATAATTCTTTCTGCAATTTCTGTATTTGGACATCTAGTTTTTCTTGCCCAGCTCGACTGTTGACTGCTACTTATCTCAATCCCCATGCTTGTTAGTAAAACCAAATCTTTTAAGATATTAATGTGATCACAAGAAATAAACCTAAATCAGACTTAATCACTCCGCAACATCTGAGGGCAGAACATCCCCGGAAAGACATTGAATTTAGCGCAGTGTTACTGTGTGTTTGGAAGTACTGGAGGCCATGCTGAATGGTAAATTGTCTGCGCTTATATAGTGCTTTTTTAACCTTAGCGGTATTCACCCATTAGCATTCACACACCAATGACGGCAGAGCTGTCATGCAAGGCACTAGCCTCACAATGGGAGAAACTTGGGGTTCAGTCTTGCCCAAGGACACTTCAGCATGTGGAGTCATGGGCTGGAAACCACCAACCTGCTCTAACACCAGAGCCACAGCCTCCACTGATCATGACAGACATTGAAAACACATGATACTATTCACAAATTGATTTGTTTGAGCAATCCAATGAGCTTCAAAGAGGCCAAATTGCCATATGGTTGTAGGGTAATTTCGTTGGGGATTGGAAAACGAGAGAAAGATTATCTATATTGTGGGGTATTTTTAGCGTCTGAAGAGCTGCTTTTTAACTTTTCACAGAGAGGATGCTGCATATTTTCTGTCAGCTAGCATACCGCTTATCTGTCTCTTATCTCTAGTACTCAACCATAGTGCAGTAATGTAAATACAAATCTCATGTACATAAGTAAATTCACATATTTAATTCAATAACTGTACATACCACTACCTTGCACAAACATTACCATTTGAACAAGTACATAAGCCATTCTGTTGTATGTCCTATTCTTTGTATGTCTATTTATACTCTTGTTTTATATTCTGTACCTCACTTTAATGTTCTGTGTGCACTTGTTTTTCATATTACCAGAACTATTCCTTGTGTACTTGAGAATTCTTGGCAATAAAGCTCATTCTGATTCTGATTATATAGCTGTAAAAACAAACCTATAAACTCAAAGAGGTTCTTTATAAAAGCAATGCCATTAACACTCTCTCCCTCACTAATTTTTTCTCTTTCTCTCACTTCTTTCTTTCTTACTTATACAGTTCTAACTATGCACTTTTGACAGTACCACTGAAATTGCACCCTTGTATTGTGTTCATTTTGTGCTAACATATCTTGTGTTCCCGGTCAAAAATTGACACCAAGATTTTTTGTAAATCTCTCATATTGCATATAAACTCAGCAAAAAAAAAGAAACAACCTCCCACTTTCAACTGCTTTTATTTTCAGTAAACGTAACATGGAATGGAGTGAGGTGGCATAGTGGGCTAAAGCACATAACTGTTTATCAGAAGGTTGCTGGTTCGATCCCTACAGCCACCACCATTGTGTCCTTGAGCAAAGCACTTAACTCCAGGTTGATCCGGGGGGATTGCACTGTAAGTCGCTTTGGATAAAAGCGTCTGCCAAATTCATAAATGTAAATGTAATGTGTAAATATTTGTATGAACTTAAAAAGATTCAGCAACTAAAACATAAACTGAACAAGTTTCACAGACATGTGACTAACAGAAATTGAATAATGTGTTCCTGAACAAAGGGGGAGTCAAATTCCAAAGTAACATTCATAATCTGGTGTGACCACCAACTGCATTAAGTACTCATTCATGCGACGATAAACGCAAATCCAAAAATCACCCCTGGTGAGACAAAACCACTCGTCAGTGAAGAGCATTTTTTGCCAGTCCTGTATTGTCTAGCGAAGGTGGGTTTATGCCCATAGGCGACGTTGTTGCCATGTGATGTCTGGTAAGGACCTGTCTTACAACAGGCCTATAAGCCCTCAGACCAGCCTCTCTCTGCCTATTGCGGACAGTCTGAGCACTGATGGAGGGATTGTGCATTAGTGGTGTAACTCGGGCAGTTTGTTGTTGCCATTCTGTACCTGTCCCGCAGATGTGATATTCGGATGCACCGATCCTGTGCAGGTGTTGTTACACGTGGTCTGCCACTGCGAGGATGATCAGTTGTCCTTCCTGTCTCTCTGTAGCGCTTTCTCATAGTACGGGCATTGCAATTTATTGCCCTGGCCACATCTGCAGTCCTCATGCCTCCATGCAGCATGCCTAAGGCATGTTCACACAGATGAGCAGGGACCCTGGGCATCTTTCTTTTGGTGTTTTGGAGTCAGTAGAAAGGTTTCTTTAGTGTCCTAAGTTTTTATAACTGTGACCTTAATTACCTACCGTCTGTAAGCTGTTAGTGTCTTAACGACCGTTCCACAGGCGCATGTTCATTAATTGTTTATGGTTCATTGAGCATTGAAAACATTGTTTAAACCCTTTACAATAAAGATCTGTCAAGTTATTTGGATTTGTACAAAAGTATCTTTAAAATACAGTGTCCTGAAAAAGGGACGTTTCTTTATTTGCTGAGTTTATATCACAAGATATTTCATTTGATCACTTTATCAACTTCTTTTTTAGTATTTATGAAAGGTTTTGTACCTTTTTTTTTAACATAATTCAAATAAATATATATATACGTTGAACTGAGCTTAAACTCAGTTGGGGGTCACTCCCTGCCGAAAATTGTATTACTGTAAGTATCCAACAACTCAACAAGGCATCAGCTTCACTGTGTTATTGAAGTATTCATCTCTTTGAATTAACCATCAAAACTTTACATGCACAAAATGACAATTATGACTGCCATGGATGCATTGAATGTGCAATGATGTGAAGAATATTAGCATTTGTCTGATGCGAGCCTATGTTGCAAGTGAAGACTGTGAGCTGCTCTCTGAAGGTGATTTATTTGGACAAAAGCTGGTTTGAGAAATTAATTAAACCATAATAATTACAATCAGGAGCCTGCAAAGATGCCAATTATACGTCATCAATAAGGGTTCACTTCCACAATTTGGTATGATTGCATTCATATTAGCAGCAAACCGCACCAGTTTACATGAACCGTACCCCAAACCACCTTTTCAAGTGGACTCCGGTGCAGTTCGTGGGTGCGCACCCGAGTTTGGAAAACAGCGTTCACACCACCCAAATGAACTGAACTTTGACATCATTCAAACTCTGGTGCGCACCAAAAGTGCTAGTGTGAAAGCACCCATAGTGTATGAAATTCCCACAGACACACATAAATATAATATGTCTTTTCTAATTACTTCTTATTCAGTGCTTGCATTGTCATGTGTATCAGCGAACACCACACGTGAGTAGGGAGGACTCACCCTCTCAAGCTTTGACAGCGCGCTCTTCGCTATTCATCTAGACAGATCTTCATCTTGTATATTCTCGTGAGTGTATATTATTGAATTTTCTGATTGCTAGTGCTGCAGATAGACTGCGCTTCATGGTACTATCCGGTGGCTAGAATCTGACCATGCTAAGGTAACGATTGCCCCATAACCTATATTATTTATTGATTCATCTGCCTGCCAATACATGGTTAATTCCAGTGATAACTAATTGCGGGCCATACGGTGCTATCCGATGGCCAGTTATTTCGTTCTCGTGTTCTTCTGGCTTGCTTGCTGTTCACAACTTACTATTTTCAGTTCTATCCAAAGATATAATTGATTGTCCAAGTTTTATTGATTATATCTTGGCTGTCTGATTCCCTACGGTCCTAACCGAGGGTGTACAGTGATTGGCTGACTCATGGCTCACAGCTCCATTGTCACCAGCTTCCCGCCGAGTTGTAAGCTGTGTCCGAACAGGCTTCTCCCTGATGACGGACACAATGGCTGCCCATTGTGTTTAGGAATCCAGCATTTAAGAGAAGCTTTGACTGATCCGTGTTTGCACTGTAGTATGCTACCTATGTCAGAGAGACAACTCACCGAGTTAGATCCTCGCTTGCCTGTTAGCCTCGCACAGCATGATTCAGGCCCATGGCGCGCTCAGAAAAGGGCCTTTCTGTGTGGGACTTTCTTAGTACATCACCAATCGAACCATTGGATGAAGCTGATATTAAATGGGTGTCTTTTAAGACAGAATTTCTGTTAGCTGTTGCTTCTGCTAAACGAGTAAGTGAGATCCATGCACACTGTGAGTGAGTTGTGTTTGCGCTGGTTGCCAGAGGATTCAGGGGTCATTCTTCATCCTAATCCAACTTTTCTTACAAAAGTACTGTTACCACAATCTGCCCTCATCTCCATCGAATATGGTTATGAGAGATCATCTTCTATGCCCAATACGTGCTTTAAAGTCTTACGTTAATTACACCACGTCATTCAGTCAGACAGATCAATTATTTGTCTGTGCGTAAGGGTGTGCCTTTGTCTAAGCAGAGACCATTGTGCTTGATTGTAGAAGTGATAAAACTGGCATATGATAAGGTTCAAATACCCTTACCAGGAGGTGTTACTTTCCATTCTACTAGGATGGTCTCTTGATCTTGGGCTGCCTTTCGAGGTGTTTCCTTGGCAGATATCTGTGCTGCTGCTGCTACCTGGACTTCTCCATGTGCATTTGCATGGTTCTACAAGGTTAATGTGGCTGCTTCTCATGGTGTGAGTTCTGAAGTTCTTCTGGAGCAACCTTGATGACTTCAGTTGGGTGGCATTCCTTGCAACTGTGGTATGTGTCATCCATTAGTGCTTAACACTGCATCTGGCGGTCATTAGGAATGAAACAGAAAGCTAATTCCGGATGACCGCAAGAGTGCCTTGTCATTCGGAATGTGCGAGAAAGCATTCCGAGACCGAGCTACTGCGGATTATATTCTTGCTCGGTCTACGTCACAATTTGACTTTATTGCTATATTTTCTCGACCTACTTAGCTGCTGCTGCAATTATCCATTAGTGCTTAACACTGCCTCTGGCGGTCATCTGGAATTCACAGAACCACAGTTACATAAGTAACTAGCATTTCAGTTCCTTGGTGTTTATGCTCATTTTCAGATGGTTTATTGAGGCTAAAGCTCTAGCCAAAGAGTGAGCGTTTTTCTCTTTTTCTTGTAAATATTATTGCTTGATATCCTTCAACTATTTGTGACATAATCTTTGGTTAATAAAATTAGAAAATTCAGTTTTGTTCAGAGTTTAAATTTGGTGTGTTATTTTTGTGGCGGCGACTTATAAAGTTACATGCGACAAGAAATGCTGTCAGACACAAAGATGTGCGTTTGAAGATACACACTTGATTATATTTTGAGGAACAGATGAAAGAAAAGCTGTTGATGCATGTATTTGAGTCGCTGTGTATTCAGAGGCGCTCTGTCGCCCATAAGCGCAGCTCTTCACATGGAACACGCACATGTAGAGTGCTCACTGTTTCTGCTGTTTCAGTCATCTGAAAATAGCTTGCTGCTGCAAGAACAGTGTCATCCATGAACGATGCAAATGATTTCAGACCATCTCAGGAGGTGCTCTAAATTTACTTCGCTTGATTTTCACAGAGCAGTTTGCTTTTACAAACATTGTGAATGCAATATTGCTTAATTCCAAACATTTGTGGCTAAATACATAACCATACAAAGCAAATGACATGCAGTGACATTTATGAATTGTCATGTGTGTCATCATAATTCACTACAGCTTCAGAAGTGGTGTTTCATATACCTTTATGAATAACGAAAGGAGCTTGTAAAAAAAATTACAAATCTAAATGGCTGGTGAAATTGAGCATTCACAGCCACTGTGGCTGGTGGGCAAAAATTATTTTTATCTTTATACCTCAATGTTAGCTATCTTAACAGCATATTTAAATTTTCCTTTGGTCCACCTCTGAACTACCAGCGTCACTAAAGAAATTACGTTTTACCCAACTTATGAGATTGCAGTCTGAATTGAATGTGGTGACATAAAAAAATAACACCAAAACAGCACGCCTTTCTATTCTTAAAAAATTAACACAATTAATCGCATGCCCCCAGACCGTAATAAGGAAGATTCTTGAGATATGCAAGCTTGTAGTACCACCTGTTTACTCCAGAGGGCAGTAAGCGAAACTTCAGCTGTATGAGCAACGCACAGTTTATACATTGAACAAAACAACCCTTCAGCAGACCCCACAACACAAACATGCGTTACGTTCTTGCGTTCAAAAGACTTGGAGCGCAAATTCGAACTAAGTGATCTCAAGATGTGTTTTAATTATTAAACTATATTTAACTTGACACAGTGACCTAAAAAAATATATGTTTATGACGCAACGCACCCCAGATTCTGCACATGTATGTCTAAAGCAAGTGTACATTGTCATAATAAATCTCTAACTGATTGACACATTCACTTGCAAAATGGATTGCTGGGAACTGTATGGAGCCAGAGAAATGACAAAACAATTTGAATTTGAATTGTGTATATTTGAATTATAGACTTTTGAATTTGAATTATAAGTGTGGTTTTTTTTAGTTTTTTTTATTTATTTATTTTTTATAAACATTGTATTTTAAATAAGTTTGAATTATAATTTTTTAACCAAATTGAATTGTTTTATTTTATGGCAAAATGTAATAAATATGTATTTTCAAATAGCAAAAATTGGTTCTGAATTCTCAAAATGTAAATATTCAGTTTTAAAAAATACAGCTTCAAGTTTTCTAGATGAAGAAGAAATTCAGATCTACAGGAAGTGGGTCAGAGGTCAAGCTTCCGCAGGGAAGAGTAGAGGGTCTCGGAAAAGTTGAACGGAGCATTTTGGCCAATTACAGGTCGAGGTGCAATAATTCTCTGGCACGAGCGTGATTCAAAAGTTTGCCATTCTGACCATGAGGTGGTTCTTCAACTTTTTATGATTTATATTTTTGTGGTTAGCACGTTAGCACATTCTCAGCACATGAGACATTTGTCTAAGCGGTATCTGTATTTGTTTTAGTATAAAGTATATTTAGTATGAAAGTATGCGTAAGAGTAAGCATCACATATAACTCAATAATTAATGTAATTCTGCTTCATTCTGTGATCGGAATCCACATCAGATCCAAGTCGGATGTTATTTCAAACACTTGTTGGTGTTTGTAAGTGCGTTTTGAGTTCAAGACATGAACATCATGAATGATCATTCAGATGTGTGTGATTTAGCAGGCGTGATTACATTATACCAGTGGTCGGGAACCTGTGGCTCTTTGTTAAAAATCAGGTGGCTCGCCGGGTCTCTCACCATTCACCAACAAATGAGCGTTTAAAACTTTATAGAGACTTTTCCAACAGAAAGTGTGGGTGCGATTGCAAAGCTTGAAGTCAATTACACTGTTTTGATTTCCTTTCTCCCAATGCATTGAAAGCTCTTCTCCAACACACAAACGTTCATAGAGTTCTGAGACTCGTTTCCCAATAACTATTGATCTTAGCTGTTAAGAGGATTTTCTACGAGCGATTTTATGAACGTTCGTTATTTTTTATGTGCAACCAGGATGTGATATATGACCCACAAAATGCAAAGAGACTCAATCCAGTTCACGAGCTCCTCTCCAAATGCATTTCATGCATGAGTAATTTTGCTCATCTACTTGCAAAATACAGAAATGCTGTTTGAAGAAACATACTTTATATATTTTTAAGAACAGACAAAAGAAAAGCTGTCAATCATCGTGTCTGATTCACTGTTTAGAGGCTTGGAACGGGACCTTGTCTCGTGAAACAAGCGCATGTAAAGAGTTATCACAAATTTTTCTCTGTTTCGTTCAACTGAAAACTGTTTGGGCGAATAATGTAATGTCTATGAGAATGCTACAAATGATCTCCGATCATCTCGTGAGGTACTGTAAGTTTAGTTCACTCTTACACATTGTGAATGCCACTCTGCAGGTTCAGTAATATATACAGTTATCTTTGTATTAAATAAACAAAGACGAAAGTGATTACGTTCACCTTGATCCTAAAATTGAGTTCTGATGGCAATTGGAGCCGTTGGAGACGGTTTTGGGTTTGATTTGGGTTGGTGGTTATATTTTTTCGATTCGTATAAAATGCAATTTGAATTTAGAAATGTCCTCACACGTGCGAGCATCGATAACGTGCGCGGATTAATGCTGTTGAAATGCCTTCATAATGATGAATAAAATTATGAAACCGTAAAAAGACTTATACATTTTTACATTGTTGTTATTAACAATAATCAACATTACCCAAAATCGAACCTTTTTATACTGCTTGTTTAAACTTATTTTGCAGCTTTGAAGATTTATGACAAGAACACATGAAATGTTCCATTTAAAATGATTTTGACAGTCAAACTAAACATCAATAGGGATGTGTGTGTGAGAATGACAGTCATACTGTGTTTGTTGGAGTTCGGTGTGTAAATTAGCCATTAAACGCCTAACAATAAGCCTACAATTTGTATGAAATTAATCGTATAATATAATCACGCCTGCTAAATCACACACATCTGAATGATCCTTCATGATGTTCATGTCTTGAGCTCAAAACGCACTTACAAACACCAACAAGTGTTTGAAATAACATCCGACTTGGATCTGATGTGGATTCTGATCACAGAATGAAGCAGAATTACATTAATTATTGAGTTATATGTGATGCTTACTCTTACGCATACTTTCATACAAAATATACTTTATACTAAAACAAATACCAGAGACCGCTTAGACAAATGTCTCATGTGCTGAGAATGTGCTAACGTGCTAACCATAAAAATATAAATCATAAAAGTTTAAGAACCGCTTCATGGTCAGAATGGCAAACTTTTGAATCACGCTCGCGCCAGAGAATTATTGCACCTTGACCTGTTGGCCAAAATGCTCCGTTCGACTTCTCCGAGACCCTCTACTCTTTCCTGCGGAACACGGAAGCTTGACCTCTGACCCACTTTCTGAAGATCTGAATTTCTGCGGTTTGAATTTTAGATATTGAATTTGGTGTTCTGAATTTCTTCATCTTGAAAACTTAAAGCTGTATTTTTTAAAACTGAATATTTACAGTGTAAGAATTCAGAACCAAATATTTGCTATTTGAAAATACATATTTATAAAATTGTGCGATTTTAAAATAAAACAATTCAATTTGGTTAAATATGAAATGTCCAGGATTGGAGTTTAAAAAATTCTAATTCAAACTTATTTAAAATAAGTTTGGCAAAATCACACTTATAATTCAAATTCAAAAGTTTATAATTCAAATTTACACAATTCAAATTGTTTTGTCATTTCTCTGGCTCCATAGAACTGTATGCCAATGATTGGCTTATGTTCAATAATATAAACAATACATTGTATTCTAAAGGGAACCGAACCGCCAACCCTGCAATTAGCAGCCAACCTGCTCTACCACCTGAGCCACAGCAGCCCCACAAGAGGGGGAGCTCAACACACAATGTGTTCTTCTACAGAACGCAAATTATGTTTTTTAGAAGAATATCTCAGCTCTGTAGGTCCATACAATGCAAGTGAATGGGTGCCAACATTTTGAAGCTTCAAAAATCACATAAATCAGCATAAAAGTAATCCATAAAATTCCAGTGGCTAAATCAATAGCTTCTGGATATGGATTAAAACACTGGAGTCATATGGATGACTTTTATGATCTACAGAGCTGAGAAATTCTTCTAAAGAAGAAGTGTTCCAAAGAAGAAAGAAAGTCATTAACATCTAGGATGGCATGAGGGTGAGTAAATGATGAGAGAATAAAAATTTTGGGGTGAACTGTCCCTTCAAAATAGTTAAACTGAATGTTGTTAACTAAGTTACTCGTTTTAAGTAGTTAACTACAATGAAGCTATTTGAAAAAGTTCATATCTTTAAATGTCCAACAATCAGATTTGTATTATTTAATTAATTCTTTAATTCTCAGTTCTATATTTAATTATGTATTCAATTAGGGTGACATCAAACCATTAAGTTGACAACATTACACTGAACACATTTTCAAAACATAAACATAAGTCAAAACATATTAATAAACAGCAGCAATTAACAAAATATTTCACTTAAAAAAAAAAAAAAAAGACAATAACTTCTGTCAAAGACCCTTTAAGGCTGTTCAGGGGCTCAAGTGAATTAGTGAATCATTTATTTGAACTAGGTAATTTAAGTGAAAACTCTGAACAAACTGAATGTCTAAAATTAATTGTAGATCCCAACACTCAGTATAAGTGAATTTTTATTTTAACCAGAAATTGTATATTTTAACTGTCCTAAAGGACGGATTCACTTAAATGGTTTGCATTTGAATGGTTTGCTGGAAAAAACAGCTTTGACTGGAACAAATTTATTTGCCAGTTCAGGCTGGTTTGTGATGGTTCAGTGCTTGCCTTGCAGGGGGTCCAGCATTGCTATGGTCAGCCAAGTATGCTTTTTCTGGTGAGGCTGGCTGACCAAAGAACTCTTGCTGGTTAAGCTCAAAAAATATATTTTTTTTAACTGGCCAAAATAACCAGTTTACTTAAATGGTTTGGATTTGAATGGTTTTCTGAAAAGACCAGCTTAGACTGGAATTAATTTTCTTGCTAGCTCAGGCTGGTTTGTTCTGGATTGGTAATGGCTTAGTAGGGGGACCAGCATGGTTTTTCTGATGAGGCTGGTTGACCAAAGAACTCCTGTTGGTTAAGCTAGTCAAGAAGCTTGTTGGGAAAACCATAACACCAGCATCCCATGCTGGAGACCACAATCCAAAGCACAACATTTACTGTTGTTTTGGCCACATTCTTTTAACCTCCTCCTTAGAACCCTCCTGAAATATGGTTGATCCAATTACCATTCAATTGTGTACATTTTTTCAGAAGACTGAAATGGTACCAGTGCACTCTACTGTAACTAACAAAGCCAATTTCTCAAACCGATTGTACCGTTGTCTTTGTCTATAGGTCAGTGTGTCATTCTGATTTGCATTCAAACTAGAGCAGGGATTTTCCAAACTCTCTGATAATGGACGCAGCTGTGTCCTTTCCATACGAATTCCAGACTTAAACACCCCATAAAATAATTTTAGGAGTGCAGTTTTTTAGGGGCTGACAGAGACAGGTTTCAGTGTTATTTGTCAGGTAGCAGCGACATTTTATGCATATTATTCCAAAAAATATTGCATAAAGCACCTTTAACACTAGATTTTTGCATGTTGAAATGACGATTTCCATATTATAGTTTTTGCATAGTGCATCACAAGCAGAATTACCTCATTGTTTTCTGGTGGCTATAAGGCAGAGAATTCTATGCATACGGTACATCACGTCTCAAATTTCTGCACTAATAGCTACGTGCTTAAATTTTATGTAGTGCATACAAGACGTGCACCCTAAAGACAGATAAGACCATGGTGATGCCTCTCTGTTCCTATAGTTATCCACAATATAGGAATTGTAAAGAAGCAATAGCAATTAATCTGGTTTATAGGCTAAATCACACTCAGCTCTTTACAGCTCTTGTATTTATGAAGGCTGATTAATGTGCACATGGAGGAGCAAGCCATTTTTATAGCTGCCTGATTTACGTCTTCTCAATTACTCTCAGTTTGATGAGTCAGAGATCGTTAATATGGAGCACATCATTTGCATTTTGGAGTTGTTTGGGGGGGGGGGGGGGTGTTGGCAATGGAACATCTGTGAAGAAAGTGTAAGTGGTGCTTGACTGTGCAGAAGTCACAATGACAGGGTATTAATGGTTGTTGTCTGGGTTGCTAAGTGGTAATAAGGGTGTTCTAGGTGGTTGGTTGGCCATTGTTAGTCAGTTACTAGGATGTTCTGAGAGGTTGCCATTCTGGCCAAAAGAGCTTACTACCCCCAAGTCTCTTTATTATGGTCTCTATATTGCTTGGGTATAATAAAATTGTGTTGCCGTTTTATTGTCCACCAGGCGAAAATCATGTCCAGTCAATTAGAAATTTAGCACAGCTCTTTTCAACAAGTTTGAGTGCATGTCCATCGCACAAACAATGTGGGACGAGTTACCTATTTTAGTTTAGTATTATATAATATATTATATAATTTTTTTTTAGATTGTATATTTCTATAGATTTTAAATGTATAATAGAAAAACATACCTTAGCTTTGTCAAAGCTAGAGTATTTACTGTGCATGTAAGACAACAGTGAGAGCAGATGAAGTGATAACTGATGAAAGATGGAAAGCAGGAAATTACAGGGAGTCCAATAATGAGCTGCTTTGGTCCAGCTTCTGCTGATGGGCACGGCGATGTGAATGTTATAGTTATTAATGTCAGGAACTGAAATGAACGATAACTGAGGTTCGTGGAGATTTAGTTTCAGGTCTCTCAAGCTTTTCATTTAATAGTGAGAGTGGGTGGCTTAAACAAATTGTGACTTCTGGCGAGGCTGTGGCTCAGGTGGTAGAGCGGGTTGGCTGCTTATCGCAGGGTTGGCGGTTCGATTCCCAGCCCACATGACTCCACATGCCGAAGTGTCCTTGGGCAAGACAATGAACCCCAAGATGCTCCCAATTGCAGGCTAGCACCTTGCATGGCTCAAGTCATGAATGTGAATGTGTGTGTGTGAATGAGACACAGTGTAAAGCGCTTTGGTAACCTCTAAGTTTAAAAAGGCGCTATATAAGTGCAGACCGTTTACCATTTACCAAAATGAGAACAAGTACCAATTGGACATAAGACTGGATATTTTTTCTATCTCTTTCTCTCTTTCCATCTTTTCTAGAATTAATTTAGTTGAACTATAGTATCATTACATTTATGATGTAGCTTACTAACTCTGTAACTTTTAAAAAATGATTGTCTTGCAATCTAAGCAAGTATTTAAATTTAAGTGTATACCAGTTGTTGTTATTTTTTTTTTTTACATAACTTTGATATTATTGCACCATTTCCTGTAATTTTATTAAGAAACTACTACTAAACTACTATAACAAACCATCACAGAACTAATAAAATCCACTGCTAAAAATAAAAATGGTTTTCCACCTAAATGTTTATCACTTCAAGGTGGATGATGTAATTTAGTATGATGTGTTAGTTAAAGAAATCATACTAAAGAATTACAGGATTGAAAAAAAAATTAACAAATAAACAAACAATATTTAACAAATAAAACTATTTCCAATAAAACCTATTTTGTTTGAAAGATTTCAATTAGAGAAAGAAGAAAAGAAATACCTGAAAAAGTTTTACGACATTGCAACTGGTTTTCCATCTTTAAAAACTGTGAGTTTAACATTTTATGCAGTACATATATGATGAAAATGTACTCCAAAGTATGTATGACTTGAAGGGTATTTACAAATGTGCCATGATCAATTTCACAATCCTATAGAAATGTACAGTGAAATATTCTCCTGCGATCTGTGGAAAGTCATTGGTTAAAAGCAGCAGTACATCTGCATACCAGAGCAGCTGGGTAGAACATGATCATTGTGATAGAGTTATTGTGTTTGTGTGTGTGTTTAAGTCGGGAGCACACTGTAGATCACCCTCATGTCTTTCTACACCACAATCTCCCTCAAAATATCCTGTTTGTCTTCCCAGGCTAACGTTCATTTTGCCCACCCTAAATGGAAGGAGTGCTTTCAATTGACCAAAAAGTTATATAGAAAAATATGACCCAAGGTCTTCCCTTCATCATTTATTGAACCTTCATCAACAAGCAACAATATTACCATTGATATCGGCCTTCCTTTGTTGCGGTGCCAATGTTTATAATAAAAGTAAGCCTCACAAAGATAGGCCTTGTTTAACACAAGCGTCCAGGTCTGTCTCTCATTGCAAGCAGCTGGATAGATATGTTTACAAATCACAGCTGGACGTTCTTGGGCCCATCTTCCAAAGCTGTTTGGAATTTTTCCCCTGGTTCCGAGTGCAAACACTTCCAGATTTTGCTCTATGTGGCCTGACTTTTATTCCAACCAGGGCATGAGAAAATGTTTCTCACAGATACATTTGCACAGAGTGTGGTTATTAGCTTCAGAGTATACAGAAGTTTGTGAGTTACTATGTTTAGATGTTCAGACAGGGAGGGTTATTTGAGCATTTGATAGTACTGCCATTAAATGCCTTCAGGCGAATTCATAAGAATCAAAGTGTTCACATATGTATCAATAATTGTCAGTCTTCTCTGTATACAGAAAGCTCATAGCAACACATATTGAATGGGTTAGGATTAGCAGAAAACAGATTTGCATAAGCTGACACCACCAAACCTTTTTTGATGAACCCTTAGACAAGGTTGACAGTTCACTGACAGTTTGAGGCATATAGCACTAAGAAATGTCAAGAGTAGTCTGGTTATTGACTGGCTACTACACACTTTCTGACACTCAGACCAGACAGGCTACTACAGTGAGCTTTTCCGAGAGAAGAATTAGTTGCTGAATTTGCCAGTTTGCAATGTTCATGGCATTTAACCTTGGTAAGATATTCCAAGTTTTGTTTGCAACACTTAGTAATTGAGATATACTTGAGCATACCTGTATATTCTCTAAGGTAAGTAGAGGAGAGAAAGAAAGGAAGGAGGAGTTTTATTGGGAAATGTGGCAAATACTTCAGTAACAGTGAAACTGGCATCTCTCCTCCCGAGTTGTTACCAAGTTGCTGGTCTGAACAGTTGGAGCCAGTATATGGGGCGCAGCTACCTATTTTACTACCTATGTATGCAATAACAATGTTGGTACCTCCTTAACATTTCACCGTAGTACTCACATTGATGGCATAATTGTACCGCTGTTTGGATCCAAAAGTACGATTTGAAAACAGATCAGCGGGGCAGTGAAAAGGGGAATGGAATAGAACTCTGGTTCAGACCAAGCTATGGAATCAAGGCTAACAAAACTAAGAAGCCTAGGAGACTGTCTGAACCCATAGTCCATATCTTGCAGTTTGTTGTCCTTCTGTAAAGGCTCTGTCACGTTAACTTTGGACAGCAACATTTCTGTAGGTGAAATACAGACATCTAAATGGAATTCTGCATGGTCAGGAATTTTGCCTTATGGACTTCCGGTGGAAAATAATTCCCTGGTTCTGCTGGAGTTTCAAGTTTGTTGAACTTTTAATTCACAGCATTGACCAATAAGAAGTTGCTTTATTTGGAAGTGACCTCTGTGTGGGCAGTGCTTCGAAAATAACTACACTGAATATTTACAATGGACAATGAAATCATTTTAGCTGTGAGTTCTGCATAACTTTTCTCTCCTGGAGTATTGCAGCGAAGTGCAGAATAAAAAAAAGCTTGCTTGTCAAGAATTTTTCACACTAGCCTAACATTCAACCATGCCTCCTTTGCCTGAATTTGACTGAGCCGTAATGCCTGTTCAGGTAGGAAACTGAGTTAGCTCTCCTTCTGATCATTGGCACACACTCGATAATGAATTCAGACTCGGTGGCCTCTTGGGCTCTGCTCTTTGCTTTTGTTATTAGCGCAAATCACTGCACTGCAATCCCTTCCAGATGGCCCTATCTGTTCCCTCTGCCCAGTTGAATTGCCCTTTATGACTGCCTCCCAAAGCAAGTTTTCATGTATCTTTTTGTCCCCTTCCGGTAACTTCTTGCTGTTTTTTTTTTTTTTTTTTTTTCCTGCACAAAGTATCAGCATAATTTAATATGCCCGCTGTTGTGGGGAGGCCTTGGCTCGGTTTAGATTATGTTAGATTTCCAAGTCTGTTTCTGAGGTAGGAGTGACTAAGTAGTTTATAGTGTTGAACGGTCTACTGGGGTTACAGAGACAAGATACAGTAAATTGTTCTCAAAATGAGGAAATTAAGTCAAGTCTATAGAACTCCAAATGCATGATGGGGAAGGAACTAACATTCAAGTAAAATAAACGGTTGCCTCACCTAACATTCAAGTAAAATAAACGGTTGCCTCACCCCTTTGACGATTCTTCTGGCATCCCTCCACCACCCCAACTCCACCTTTTGTCTATATAATTAATCAAACCCATGGGGTGGTGGTTAAGGAAACTTTAAGTTTGAGTTTTCTGTACGCCTTTAATGTGGACAGCAAGTAAGACTGTTTACCCTTTATCAGTCTCAAAGGTTTCATGTACTTTAACTTGTAAATGATGATATCATAATTAAGTGCATGTAAATGCATTGGCACAGCTCTGACCCATTGCTTTTTGACCCACCCAGAGAATTCCGCGGAAAGGTCCACAGATTTCCACAGAATTTTAACACCTGTTAGTCACAAAGTTCTACAAATTTGGCAACCATCAGCCAGTTTGTTTCTAATTAGTGGTGCTTGCTAAAGTAAGCTTTTTTTTAAACCCCCAAACCCTAACACCCTGTCCACACCAGACATGGACGATGTTGCGTCACACTGCAGTGGCTTCAGGTTGTCAACACAAGCAAAAGTTCTAAAAAGATGATGCACAGAAAATCAGCTGTGATCTGTAGCACCAAGCACACGTAGCATGTAAGAAATAGAACGAAGAATAGGCACGAAGAGTTCTCATTGCGAATGGTGCCATGCCATACAGATTCATGCTCCTTTGCATGATTACAGTTTTTTTGTGGTGCTGCAAAATCCATATAGGAATGGACTGACTGGACAAGTGACCAAACGTTAGTCGCATGACACTAAAGGCATTCAAACAGAACGGTTCTCTGTCCTAAGGATAGTTAGTTAACCGTGCTTAAAAATCCAGTTCAGGATTGGTTTGTAATCCAAATAACCAAAATGTACTTATGTAGAAATCCTACTTGGACCATTAATCACTGTGCTCAGAACCATTCAGACCAATGTTGGAAAAGTGCTTATTGATTACAATGGGAGCGATGAAAAGTAAAACTGGCCAATAATCCCATATAATTACATTGAAAGAGGGACTTGAGCTTTATCTACATAATCATCGAGACTTGATGCTTACTACTTATTCACTTGGACCAGTAAATAACACCCAGAACCCCCTAACAACTGCAAAGCAATTCTCTTGCAGCCCCTCATAATATCTTAGCAACCACACAGCAGTGTGCTAATAACCTCACAGAACATTTTAGCAATCAAATAGCAACACCCTGGCAACCACTCAGAACATGAGTTTTTTAGCACAGTGTCTAAATAACACTTATAACAAGATGTCCATCTAGCACATGGTTACATAGAAAAATAGACAGATACAGTTCTCTGTTTACTTAATATGTATTTTTAAATCCATTACACAGAATTACACAGATTTTTCATCACATTCAATGGAGAACATGAGAAATGTGTGCACATTCCATGCTGGCCTAGGTCAGTCCTTATATTACAATGGTAATTCCCTTCTTTCCTAGTGTCTTCCAGGCTTGACACAATTATTAGTGCATGTGGAGAATCACATGCTGTTTCAGGGTTGAGCAGTATGAGAGGTGGAATGCTTTGAGCCTGTTTGGAGATTCAGTAAGATGTGAGAGGTATTTTGCAGTGTCTGTCACGCACGGCCTAAGGGTAAGGCAGAGGGGAAAGAGAGTGCAGGACTTCTGGCAGGTTATATGAGGTAGATTAAGGGGCCTGGTTGTACCTCTCTGTGCTTTCGCTCTGTCATTCTCTGTCTCTCCATCTCTCAAACTCTCTTCAGATGGCCTTTGGGTTCTGGTCGACGCGACATATTTCCCGCCGCGTGCTCTCTGTCCGCTAGTGCTCATCTGTATGTGACGCAAGTGTTTGTTTGTGTGTGAGTGTGCGCGCATGCGCACTCATTGGGACAATTGTAAACGCGCAAACACAGACAGAAAAGACATGCCATCGTGGAAATAAGATAAATATGTGTGCTATGTGGGGTACTGTCCTACTGCTTCTCTCAAGCGCTGTTTTAAATGAACTAATATATATATATATATATATATATATATATATATATATATATATATATATATATATACAGGTGCTGGTCATATAATTAGAATATCATCAAAAAGTTGATTTATTTCAGTAATTCCATTCAAAAAGTGAAACTTGTATAATGTATACATTCATTCCACACAGACTGATATATTTCAAGTGTTCATTCCTTTTAATTTTGATGATTATAACTGACAACTAATGAAAACCCCAAAATCAGTATCTCAGAAAATTAGAATATTGTGAAAAGGTTCAATATTGAAGACACCTGGTGCCACACTTTAATCAGCTAATTAACTCAAAACACCTGCAAAGGTGGTCTCTCAGTCTAGTTCTGTAGGCTACACAATCATGGGGAAGACTGCTGTCTTGACAGCTGTCCAAAAGACGACCATTGACATCTTGCACAAGGAGGGCAAGACACAAAAGGTCATTGCTAAAGAGGCTGGCTGTTCACAGAGCTCTGTGTCCAAGCACATTAATAGAGAGGCGAAGGGAAGAAAAAGATGTGGTAGAAAAAAGTGTACAAGCAATAGGGATAACCACACCCTGGAGAGGATTGTGAAACAAACCCCATTCAAAAATGTGGGGGAGATTCACAAAGAGTGGACTGCAGCTGGAGTCAGTGCTTCAAGAACCACCACGCACAGTAATTCAGGCAAAAGGAGCCCCAACTAAGTATTGAGTGCTGTACATGCTCATACTTTTCATGTTCATACTTTTCAGTTGGCCAACATTTCTAAAAATCCTTTTTTTTGTATTGGTCTTAAGTAATATTCAAATTTTTGGAGATACTGAATTTGGGATTTTCATTAGTTGTCAGTTTTAATCATCACAATTAAATGAAATAAACATTTGAAATATATCAGTCTGTGTGTAATGAATGAATATAATATACAAGTTTAACTTTTTGAATGGAATTACTGAAATAAATCAACTTTTTGATGATATTCCAATTAATATATATATATATATATATATATATATATATATATATATATATATATATATATATATATATATATATATATATATATATATATATATATATATCTCCTGACATTATGTTTTTACAATTTGACTTGTAAACCATGTGTTATGTTGTAGTTCCTGAAAAAGTTTCCCTAATCTGTTTTTTTTACTCGCATCTGGTGGTTGGCAATTGTTAAATTTGGGCCCTGGTATTAAATATGTGTGAGAGTGAGTGTGTGTTTGGTCACAGTGGGACATCTCATCTGGTCCACAATAGCGCTAGGACGACACAGAGCTAGTCCCCCTACGTGTGTGTGTGTGTGTGTGTGTGTGTGTGTGTGTTTGCTTGCTGATTGAGTGGACTGACAATGTGGAGAATCATTCACAACTTCACCACATTCATGATTTTTTAAATATTGTTGTAAATACCTGAATTTATGGAGTGGATTTGGTTATAGAATGATACTGACTCCCAAAAAACCTTGTGTATATACAGAAAGGAATTAACTGCACTCACGAGTCAAAATAAGAGTGACAACAGTAACTGCAATGTGTAAGGCTCTATGAAATCTGTTTTATGTTTATTTTTTTCTGAATTCCACGTATTAATTTTATCATCAAATATATTCATAGTACTTAAATCAAATAAAAACAGAACAATTACTTTTTACATACCTTTGCATAATCTTTTTTTTCAAATGCAGTGCTTGCAGATCCTCAAGGCGCATTTCAAAGCACAACATTGGAGTTATTTTTTGTTAAATACAGTGCTGCACAGCAGAGCATTACAGTATTAATGAAAACATTTATGAACACATAATCTTAGTACAACTGCACTCTTGTGAGAAATGTTTAAATATAAATTAAATTATTATTGATTTAGTATTATTATTATTATTGAATATTACATTTTACTATACAGTAGTAATGTTTTTCTTTTGCAATTTCTTCAGTTTCACTCGTCTGCTTTAAATTGAGCTTTCATTTTGGCAGAAAACCGAATGTAGCGCTTTGTATGTTTTTGATGACATCTCACTTCTGGATAAGCAGTTCACTACATGGCTTAATGCGCTTAGAGGCTTAAAGGCTGTGATTTAATAAATATATAGTCTGCATGTGCCGCATGCTTCATAGTGAATAAGAGAACGTGCATGATGTATATGATGATGTGTTATCGCTGTTTAAGTGGCTGGCTTCACACGTCACTTTTAAGTGCACAGAACATGCAGACTCAGTGTTTCCCCTACCATCATATAAGGGGGGCGCCCCGCCCTCCTAACGGCTCGCCCGACCCCCCCTTGAAGGTCAAGTAAATTTGATTTTATTTTATTTATAGCGCCAGATTACAATTTGTTATTTTATTAAACAAACAAAATAGCCCTTAAGTAATATGTTATTTATCTTATTTCCACGATGGCATGTCAGTTTCTGTCTGTGTTTGCGCGTTTACAATTATCCCAATGAGTGCGCAAGCGCGCGCCGCGCGCGCGCGCACACACACACAAACAAACACTTGCGTCACATACAGATGAGCACTAGCGGACAGAGAGCACGCGGCGGGAAATATGTCGCGTCAACCAGATGAAAACCAGACAAAAATATTTGCGTTTTTTAAACAAACATCCGCAATAGGCTGCAAGGAGACCATCTTGCAGCATGCATGCGGATCTCAATAAATGGGCCAGACGTTTCTGACTTCCCATATCAAGAGGCTCTGGAAATGTTCTTCCAGAAGCCCAGAAAGATACACTGCAGTGACAAAAGCTGCACACTTTGTGGAAAAATTACATAAAAATAAATGTTCCAGTGTTTAGTTTAATGTACAGTTCAAATAATTGTTCAGTTAATATATTCACTGCTGCCATTAAAAGAAACAAATGAACACCATGACTCCTTTAAGTGTTTGTGTCTGTGTCAATTTTCCCCAACCAACCAAACCCCCCCCCCCAACTGAGACTGAAAACACTGAGACTGTATTTTTATTTAATTACATCTCAGCTTTTGTGTTTTAATGATCATACTGGGGCATGTCATGATTTTACTTTTATTAATTGTGCATTCATACATTACATTTCTTCAGAATAAATTTCATGACATTCCGCGTTTTAAAGTTAATTATGTTTTTCCGACTGGTTTCCGAGGTTCCTTCCGTGTTTTACAAAACGCAGAAATTATACATATGAAATGATATATATGATTTGAGTCTGATCTTTGTTACGAGTCTGATCTCTAATCTGATCTCTGTTTTGAGTATATTCTCCATTAATTTCGATAGGGTGAATTCTAGGGAGTCTGATTCTGGGTCACTGATATGTGTTTGATCATTGTTACGAGTCTGATCTGATCTCTATTCTGAGTCTAATCTCCATAAAATTATTTCTATCAGAAAGACTTGCAGACTTTAGTAATGTTTAAGATGACATTTATTTGATGAAAAACAGGAACGTAATGTCTCTCTTTGGCGAAAGAGATTGTACTCGGAACTGTCAGATCCTTGTGGAGATTGGAGGCAGGGCCGAGGAGCCTACCCCCATTCAGGACGGGACTCAAATGGTGGTGGTGGGGTGGTCGAGTTTGCCGTGATGGCACACTGAAACAGTAATGAGTTAGAAGCAGACTTATAAAGCGATGGCTGACATATGATTGGCTAGGAGTTACCTAGCGAATGGTGCTATGATGTACAGCTGCGAGTCTTCTCACTAGAACTATGCTGCGCTTACATCTCTTGTGCTTCTACTATTGGGTCGCTGATTTGAGTCTGATCTCTTCTCTGAATCTGGTCTTTTATACATATGATCTCTGATGTTTCTCTCTTGTATCAAGTTTACGTTTCATAGATTATATTTTTGGTTGAGTAAGCCAAGGCTAAACATCCAGATAGCAGTAGAATCTACTCTGTTCAGCATTTAAAGGCAGTGCTGTTCTACTAATCAAATAACTATATTACAATCATCTTACATGGAAGTAAGGAGCTGATGTTGTAAGCCCCCACAAAGCTCTGATCTCACTCTCTTATCTACAGTGGTGGCATATTTCACTAATCGGTGCTGGAGTTGAACTTGATTGGAATTCACATTTGATGTGTGCACATTTTTTTCTGCTCCCCTTAATCCAGTGTGAATACTGATCTTTTATTTATTTATATTTTTGGGGGGGGGGGTCTCTTACAATGTAGTGTTGTCAGTAGTTGCCATGAAAGCATTTCAGAGGAACTAGATTTGAAATCTGACATATGAATTGTTTAATCTTTTCAGGTGTGCTAGCAGGCACTCCCATTTGAGCAGCTGTCAATATGGTGGCCCTGTCGCTGAAGATCTGCTTGCGGCAGTGCAATGTGGTCAAGACGATGCAGTTTGAGCCCTCCACTCCAGTTTACGATGCATGCCGGATTATCAGAGAGAGAGTTCCAGAGGCCCAGAATGGACAAGGTACGATTTCCAAAACCAGGTTCCACCAGGTTTCCTGCCTATTTTCACATGTCTTACCATTTATGTACTCTTCCATGAAAAGTATTTATGAAGTATTTCCGAGTAAAACAGTATAGTCTTTTGCGACTTTTTGTTTTCATTTTAACCATCACAAAATGTAGGCGTTTCATACCAGAGTTTACATTCAATGAAGGACTACTGCCCTCCTAAAACAGCTGTTGGTTGAAACTGAAGCAGCCTTGGTGATGTCAGGCAAAAAGGAAACATGTTTCTGAAGTTTACATTTTCATGAAAGATTACAAAGACTAACATTGCTTTTCTCTGGAATAGTGTGCACTTACAAATTGTTCACAATAATAACAAGAATGTTAAAAAATATATAGGGTCAATTTTGAATTCACGTTGACTTTTTCCGCATTTTCTGTGCAAAACCTGGGGAAAAAAATCTATGCAATTCGGTGGAATGGATTTAAATATGGTAAAATCGTGGAAAACTGAGGTGAGAATACTACAACTATTATCAAATTTGTCAAGATATTTAATTACACACACGTAATGTCTGGAATTCTGCCTAAATCAGCGGATCTTGACAGAAATTTAGTTTAAGGTCATGTCACAATACATTTTCATTTGAAAAGGCATTAGTTCACTCATTTACACCTTTCATCCTCACTAGAATGACGAAACACTCTTTATTACCGCATACTTTGGAAAATGATGGCATTAGAAAACTGAAAACATTTTCAAATGAAAACTGAATACTGTGGATGTGGCCTATACCAGCAGCTTCACATCAACATTGCAGAGTAGATGTGTCTATCCGACATGTTGAAACTTGGTGTTAAAGTGTTATGCTGTGCGCAAACTCTGTTGATCATCAATTATATTCTCTAGTGAGTTTGATAGATCAGAGCACTCTCTCTCACTGTCTCCACACAAGTCATCAAGCCATCAGAAAGTCAAATATAAGATGCTCTCTGTTTGCAGAAGCCTGCAAAATGGGCTTTTCTGCAATATCAATCCAATGTGAGTCGTCGCTTGGGGATGAATTTGAAGCTCTGCCACTCTGTGTACATTCATTATACGCCCAACTACACTTATATGACGACTCTTGGCCGATGCAGTGGATATGATTGCTACCCTCAATGGCCACAATGAATTGGATTGATCTTATAAATGTCAATTGTTTCCAAAGGCGTGCTTCTTCAGTATGAAAGACAAATTGCTTTGTGGTTTAATGAAGAGTCTGAAATGTATTATGTCCATATTTGTCAGTGGAATTTATTTATTTATAATCAGAGCTCATTGATTGCGTATCTACTTCCATGGGGAGTGGTTTTCTCAATCGTGTAAAATTAAATATTGCAGCATCAGATTACGGGCTGTTCCTGTCTGACGATGACCCCAGGAAAGGGATCTGGTTGGAATCAGGACGCACCCTTGATTACTACATGCTGCGGAATGGGGTAAATCAAATTATTAAAATATTTGAATACTCTTTAGACTTTTGACAGAAGTATATTGAGATATAAAAAGGGATGCCTATATTTTTTACATGTTTGTGTTCCCATTGTCATTCTAAGATTCATTTTAGTGCTTATTTGCTTGTCATCTCACTTGTACAGGATGTCCTGGAGTACAAGAAAAAACAAAGACCTCAGAAGATCAAAATGCTGGATGGGACCATCAAAACCATCATGGTGGATGACTCCAAAACAGTGGGGGAGCTGTTGGTCACCATCTGCAGTAGGATAGGTGGGTCCTCTGTTTATTCTTCCCCGATCAAGCATTTTTTGTATTTCCATGGACCATTGAACCATATTGTACATAAAAATGGAAAGGGCAGGCTGAAATCGCCAGTTGCAATTTGATTGGCTTCTACACAATTTCCTGGGTTCATACATTTTCATCAATCCACTTGGAAAAAATGTTTTTGCAAGGTAACAGGCTGCAACCATGAGCACCTCAGAGGAAGAGTTAATTGCCAATTTTTGCAGTGTTTAGTTCTTGTCATTGAATCTTGTAAAATATATTCTAGAATTTTGTTTTAGAGACTTAGTAGCAAGTAAACAAGGCATTCTCTAGCACACTTATATTATATTTCTCAAAATGTATCTATTTTAAATTTGTAATAAAACATGAAAATAACAAAACATGAAAATATAGATTCATTCAGTATTAGCATTTCTATCACAATTTTTCAACCCCCCTGAAATATATACTGTATCCCCCGCAACTATATAGTCAACTTTGTTTGCACGGTTACAGTTTGTCCAATCTCAGAATTACTGCCTCTAATTTCAATGTAAATAAGCTAACTATTGTTGGTTGGTTACTTTGCATGTTGGTAAGATGACCACTTCCTGTTTAAGTGGGCGGTTCTTAGCCAGAATAGGCTGTAATATGAACCAGACTTAATGCTGATATTCAAATGCCCTTGGTTTGTACAACTACTGTAGGGATGCTCATTCCCCTCTTATATTCTTAAGTTATTAATTTCTTCTTGGTCTTCTTTTACAATCTGTGGTTAAATCTGGAGGCAGAAAGAGTGGTTATGTTCTCAGAGTTTTCTGAGTGGTGAATGATAAATTCAGTCCAAAACCCCCAAATACTTTGTGTAAACATGAAAGAATGATTGACAGATTGACAGACGAAGAGAGCTGATTATCTTCTGCTCCCCAGGAATCACAAACTATGAGGAATACTCGCTGATCCAAGAGCAGGTGGAGGAGAAGAGGGAGGATGGGATGGGAACACTGAAGAAAGACAGAACCCTCCTAAGGGATGAGAGGAAGATGGAGAAACTGAAAGCAAAACTTCACACAGATGATGAACGTGAGGCTCTTAATCAAACTGCACTGAGAAAAAACGTTAGCAAACAAACAAATCGCCCCAGTAGAATTACACAAATACACTTCTGAGAGATTTTAACAAAAAAACTAAATGTTTGTTGTTTGAGCATACAGGCTTACAGAGGATTACAAAATCATTTCAAAGTCCAAATCTCTTTATTTGACAAATTGTTTATTATTATTTATTAATTTCTTAATCTGTGAAAGATTAGGGAACGTCTCTGTGGATACATAATGGAAGCACAACATTAACTTTTTGCTGTTCTGCCAATATTAACCTGCAGCACTATATTTTTCTGGCTTTGTAATAACCATATTCATATGTAATGGCATTTGTATTGTACTTCAGGGTACCACGGTATTACATTTCCACACTTTGTATTACATACACGGCAACAGCATCTCAATAGGGCAAAACAACTGTGTTGGTGTCTACTGCCTACATAGGCAGCTGCCTTCTGAAATGGGACCTTATTTGAAACACTCATTTGAAATGGACTGATTTAAAACACACTTCATAGACACCATAACACAAATAATCAACATGCAACACAAATAGCACTTGTCATATGAAATGCACGGTTTGGTGTTCGCTAATGTGGCTAAGCTAACGAAGAGAAACCCAGCATGCAGAAAAAATACATCACACAAAAGAAAATTGGGTAAAACGCAGTACATTTATAGTTAACGTTTCCTAAAATTTTTCAAAAATACTGCATTAATTATACTGTCATAAGAAAATGGGATTCAGTAGCTAATGCTAACCTTACTGAATGTTTTGCTCCTAGTGAACTGGCTGGACCACAGTTGGACGTTTCGGGAGCAGGGTGTAGAGGAGAGTGAGATACTTCTTTTACGGAGGAAATTCTTCTATTCCGACCAGAACGTGGACTCACGAGACCCTGTCCAGCTCAATCTCCTTTACGTTCAGGTTAGTGATGGTACTTTTGACCTAACTACAAGCTAAGGGTGTGCAAAACTACCAATTTTCATAATCGACTAGTCGGCAGGTTGTTTGAATGACTAGTCAGTGTTAAGGATAATAATGTAAGCTATAATTAGGCTCTGTTATGTACACGTGACCCCAAGCAGATGATTTTCATAGGGATATACAGACTCTTTAACATGGTAACTAACAGAATTCAACAAAAATCTAAGCTAAAGATCTATAATAACTTATCCCTTACAAAAAATCAGGAGTTCTGGCGAACTTGCCACTTTTTCCCACTCATTATTTTCGCATGCAAATGAGATTTGCAGGAAACTCTTCATTGTCGCCAAAGGTTTGCAACAGGTTCACCACTACCGATGAAGAGCTGCAAACTTCTGGCAAACGTGTGCGACAAATCGCTAGCTAATTTGCTTGTGCAAGTCACGAGTGGGCTAGTTTGCAGCAAATTTGTTATGATGGAGTGAAGAGAGACCCCGATGATCTTCTCAGCTGTCCTCACTATCCTCTGCAGGGCTTTGTGGTCCGAAAAGGTGCAAGTCCCAAACCAGGCAGTGATGCAGCTGTTCAGGATGCACATCTTGCATCATGAGGATCTTGCACATCCTGAACACAGAATGACACGCTTTAATGTAACCAGAGCACTCTGAAGACTCCTCACTGCTCATTCAAAAGTGCAGTAATGCAAGATAATGATGCGGATGCACAACATATATTTCACGACATCCGGAAGTTTAAACCTTTTTGACTGCAGCTAATAATGTTAAGCAGTGTCATACAGAATCAGTAAAATACTTTATATATACTGTATCCCAGCAGCGGTGCATAAATGGACTAAACTTAAAGTATTAAAGGGACAAAACTTCTTGCAGAAGGTTTTACTGTGCTGACTCTCATTCACTTTTAAGCACAACAAGCTATAATCACGAAATATTTGCTCTCCAAGATTATTTGAGAATTGCATTTCCCATTGAAACCACAATCACTAAAAATAATATTGTTAGTAGTAGACCCCCACAGATCGTCTAGTCAGTTGTTGGATGAAAAGTCAGTTAGTAAGCCATGTGGCACATCCCTACTACATGCAAACAATAACAATACAGACAATCAGAACATATTTGATGTGTAATATACAACTGTGTGGAGCAGAATTTTGGACCAATGTGCTTTCATTGTTGGCAGGGGTATCCAGCAATGCACAACGGCAATAGAAACCAAGTGTCCATCAAAATGTTTTGTCGTGTGAAACTGTTGATGATCATGGTTGGTTTGGACAAAACTCTGATTAACATGAAAGAGATTTGATCTATTGATTAATTAGATTTATCGCCTTGCCTTTGCTATGGTGTTATTCTTCTTCTCTTTTACTAACAATTCTGTCTGTCCTCTGACTGTCTTTTTGGCTGAATTAACTGTATTTCACCAGTTTGCCAAAACCATTCTGCCACCACCTGCTTGAACAGTTATTTAGGTTTTGAGAGCTACTATTCCAAAGACATTAAAACGTTTGCCTTTTTAGTTTTATGAAAGCAGTGAAATATTACTCTGCACTTTAGAAAGGTTGCCCAGAAGGCAATCCGGTTGTCTTCACAGATGCTGATTTTGTTGATTGTCTTTTCCTCCACCGTAGGCTGTAAGGTTTTACAGTAGCTGGTACCTGATTGGAAAAGTTGTCTTTGCTCATTCACCTCATCCTAACGAGGCACAATGCGAGATGTTTTGAGCATTGCGTAGTTTTTTATATAATTATGTGGAGCAAGAGACTGATGAGATTTCACTGTTGGCAGGACCATTGGCACAGTGCAATGAAAATATAAACCAAGCGTGTTCTACAGTAAGAAGTTCGATTTTACAGTACCTGACTATGGATTGGCAAAATTTGCTTTTTTCCTTGAACCTCGTCCTAACTATGTGCAGCGCAACAAATTTCAAGCATTGCCTATTTTTTTACACAAAATGTCAAAATCAATGCCAATCAGACCATATTTGTTGTTTATTATGTAGCTTTATGTAGAGAGAATTTGGACCATACAAATGTCATTGTAGGTGGTGCTACAAAGCACAATGCAATAAAAATATAAACCATGCAATTTTCTGCCTGATGATCATTGTGCACAGGGCAGCCCATATATGCGTGTATAAGAGCCGGTATGGTTTTCTGCTCCCTTGAAATGCTCAGGGTTGTAAGACGAAACGTTCAGGGCGACCCTCCCTGCTCCAATACAACGTTTTCCAAGTGTGTCTGTGTGTGTGAGTACCTTTGCAGTAAATAATTTATTTTGCAAGGTTGTTTACAGTTATGGCTGGTAAGGACAAAAACTCTGATTAACATAGAAGTGATGTTATTTATTGCTTAACACTTCAGTTAAGACACTGTTTACATGTGATATTGTCACACATTTGTGTAAATGCATTGCATTCTTTCACTCTATGACTTTAGTCATAATGGCTAGTGTCACAAAATGGCCAATGGGTCTTTTGTGCATGCATGCATGTAAATGAGTGTGTGAGCGATCCAGTGCGCATACAAGTGTCCACTCGAGGAGAAGAGCGCACTAGTGCAAGGTTCCCCTGAGGCTGTAAGCTGTGTGAGGAGCAGGCGGACCACAGTTTGGCTCACTGCAGATGCATTATTTTAACTCAGTTTCTGACAAACATACACTCTTGCACTTATTTGCTTATGTAAGAAGATATATAAGCACATATTTGATTACGAGACTGCTTTGTCTGGATTCGTCTGTGGGAGTTAGTGTGCGTCTGGAATGGAGAATATAAAATAAGAAAAAAGGACTTTATCATTTGCCTCATTTCCACATGTACATTCAAAGTACCCTAGTGTTACCATGGTAATGTCCTAAAACATGGTAATGCCATGATGCATATATACTGTATATAAGTATATAAATGGTATTACAGTACCATGGTACAATGTTCAAAAAATTGTCCATGTATGAAAAACATGGTCTTACCATTGTACATGGGATTAATATGGTATGAAAGATAGTAATGTCATGGTAAATATGAAAAAAAGTGGTATTACAATGGAACAGTGTCCAAAAAGCATGCTATTATCATGGTACTATGCCTGAAAAACATGGTGTTATCATCATAGATGTCCAAACACATGCTATTACCATGATACATGTCCTAAAAATACATATTCTATAAACATTAGTATTACTTTAGTACCATGTCCAAAAACATGGTAATACCAGGATAGCATCTTCAAGAAACATGGTAATGCCATGGTACATGTCTAAAAACATGGTATTAACATGGAACCATGTCTGAAAAACAGTGTTACCATAGTAAATGTCTAAAAAAAAAAACATGGTATTACAATGATACATGTCCTTAAAATCCTTGTTCTATAAACCTTGGTGTTACTATGGTACCATTGTCTACAGTATTGGTATTGCAATGGTACAGTACCCCAAAAACATGGTAATACCATGTTATGTGTTTTATAAATGTAAAATTTTATGTATAACGCATAAAGATTTTAGGGTGTCCATTCTGGCTCTAGTTGCACATGAGTCAGCACAACACACACACACACACACACACACACACACACACACACACACACACAGTAACACTTCTCCCTCCCTTTCCTCTCTCTCCCTCTGTCTCTCTTCCTCTCTAGTAAACACACAAGCCCCCCATGAAATTCTCTGAAATGGTGCCACACACCCACATTCTTTGAGAAACAGAAGAGCGGAGCTCACACACATGCAGACACACACAGGCTTGCACACATGCATGGGAGCAGGATTCTTTGGCAAGCTGAAGGGGATTTCTCCACATGACACTGAGAAAGAGAGAGAGCGAGAGACATTGGGGGCGTGATGGAGTGATATCTGGGTTTGTCACGATGTGTTTTTATTAACCCAGACTGACTGTTTCTGCTACTGATACCACATTGATGTCATCTGGGAGCATTGCTAGGTGATTGGTGGATTTCCTGAGGGTAGGGTTCTCACACACAAACTTGTTTTATTATGGTGTAAAATTTCCATAACCTCATCACACTCTTTCACTCTTTTCCAAGAGTGCACTGAAAATTATACACAAACAAGTGTGTGTACATTTTTGACTGTTTGGTTTGAATTATCTCATTCTGATAGTAATACATTTGAAAATCACTTGGTAACGCTTTCAGAGGCTCGTGATGACACTAAAACAATCAGCGCAAAACAATCTTAAGAGAGGGTGTCTCTGGACAGTGTTTAAATGGTTAACTCTAAACCCTGGATTAGACCATCCACCCCTCTCTGCTTTTAAACTGTAGTCAGGTTTCAAGAGACCACTAAGCAATGCCCTAGCGGCCACCCAAAACACCCAAACAATGACCTAGGAAACCACTCAGAACATCGGATCAATGTTTTTATACTTTGGCGTGTAATACATCCTGCACCGTTTAATATCTTTAGCAGCACCATAGCAACCACCTAGAACACCAAAGCAAACAACTACCAATGCCTTAGTGACCATCCAGAAGCTAGCAACACCATAGTGGTTACCAGAGTACCCCAGCAACCACTTAGCAATGCCCAAGCTACCATCTTAAAAACCTTAGCAACCACCTGCCAATCACCCAAAAGACCATAACAATGCCCTAGAAACCACTCGGAACACCTTTTTTGCGAAACTCGACTGCATAGTTTAGGCTCCTTAGCAACACCATATCAACCATCCTGATTCCCAAACACCCCAGCAACCACCTAGCTTTGCCCTTGCTACCACCCAGAAAAAACCTAGCAACACCCCATTGGACACACAGACCACCCCAGCCACCAGCTAACAATGCCTTAGCGATCACCCACAACACCTTAGATACCACCTAACAGCACCCTAGCAATTACCCTGAACATCCTAGCAACTGCCTGGAAATGCCCTAGCAACAACCTAGAACACCCCCAGATACCACCTAGCAACATCCTAGCAACCAACTAGAATACACTAACAACACCCTATAAACCACTTTGAACACCATATCAGCGATTTCCATCCAATACTCTGGCATGTACAGACAACGTGAAAATGTAATTGTTGGCACTCTTGTCACGTACTGTAACTTAAGCTCTTGTTTCCTGTCTCTTTTTTCAGGCCAGGGACGACATCCTGAATGGCTCCCACCCGGTGTCCTTTGATAAGGCCTGCGAGTTCGCTGGTATTCAGGCACAGATCCAATTCGGTCCCCACGTAGAGCACAAACACAAGCCAGGATTTTTAGAGTAAGACCACATGCCTTTTATTTATGGTATCATATGCAGCCCATTTTACACTGTCACACTAAACACATACCCACATGCACCTCTTTGTTGTTATCTGATTACAGTTTCATCAGACTGTATCTGTTCATTTGTGAGAATTTATGGGAAACCTTAACGGTTGATGTGGGTATACCCAGATATGTAGATGTAATTCCAGCCAGGATGAGCTCATGTGTTTTGTTCTGTTGTGAGGGGAATTTGTTTTAGTATCTTGAGTATAAACATGTGAAATGTGTTTGCAGCCTAAAGGAGTTCCTACCGAAAGAATACATCAAACAGAGGGGGGCGGAAAAGAGAACTTTTCAGGTATGTGACCCTCTGTTCATTTTACTAGATTATTTCAGAACAAAATACCATTATCTCAGCTGTCAGCATGTATTCAGCGTGATAAAAGGACTGTAAGGGTCTGGATGTATTGGTTGGGACCAGCTAGCCCACATGGATTAAACATTCACTTGAGGAGTGAAAAACATCATGAGAGTTATTCTGTATTGCACTCCATTGCAACTTAAAGGAATGTTCAGGGTTCAGTACAAGTTCAGCTCAATCGACAGCATTTGTGGCATAATATTGATTACCACAAAAATGAATTATGACTTGCCTCTTTTTTTTTTTCTTTTTTTTTTTTATTAAAAAACAAAAATCGAGGTGACAAAGGGGCACTTACAATGCAAGTGAATGGGGCCAATTTTTGAACTTTAAAACACGTACTTTTTCAAAAGTATCGACACAAGACATAAACAATGTCCATGTTAACATGAGTTTAGTGTGATTAAAGTCACTTACTAACCTTTTCTGGGGTGAGTCAATTTTTCAACTTTGTTGCTTTGTTGATGTAATCCCCACAACACTAAAACCCTAAAATGACTGTATTAATGACCATTTAAACAATTTAACTGCATAAATAATACATGAGTAATATAAGCTTTACATGTTTGCCTTAAACCCTCCAAAAATTGGCCACATTCACCTCTATTGTAAATGCCTCACTGTAATCTGGATTTTTGCTTTTTTAAAGAAAAGGAGGGACGAAATTTGTTTTTGTGGTAATCAGCATTATGCCATAAATGCTGTCCATTGAGCTTAACTTGTATTGAATCAGATTATTTAGCAGAGACGGGCCACTTCTATTTAAATGAATGGGAGAAATTGGAACACTCAAACAAGGAGCTCTGACCACCCATCAATGGATGTAGAATGAAGTCCCACCTTACAGTTAAAAGAGCCAATCACCTTTTAGATGCAGATATTACCTGTCAGTCAACTCAAGAACACGTAGGCACATTAGCTATACAAGCTGGGAAAATTGTGTTTTTTAGTGTAATATGAGGTAAAGAATCACAATTTATGATACCAGTATTGTCGGATTGTATTGCTGATTTGAAATATGTTCTTTGATTGTAATCTTGACCAAACATTTTTGAGATTTTGGTCTTTCTCCATTCAAGTAGATAGGAGCTGCGCTAGCTGACTGGAAATAGCCTCCAGAGTGTGTTCCAAAGATGGACGATAGTGGACTGACTTGCTAGAAAGACTTTGATTGAACCCAGAATATTCCTTTAATCCTGATAACGAAGTAATTCCAAAATTAATTATCACCCGTTTAAAACTTTTATGAACTTGCAACTAGCTTTCTGAAGAGCAATGAAGGTCTGATACTGTAGCATGTTTTTAGAGTGGGTGTGACCTAGTGTTTATAAAATCTCAGCTGGTAACTGAAAGGTTCGAGGGACAGGAAAGGGCAAGCCATGAACTTTGATTGCAGGAAACGTTATGTGAACCCTTACATTTGCCTAGATATTTTGCATAAATTGTTAGGAATGATATTTGTGCCACTAGGACTTTTAGAATTTGAGTACTTGAATACAAACATGTTTACTTGAAATGTAATTTTTCAGTTTTCCACTTGAATTACATCAGACTTGAAATTCAGATGTACTTTTTTTAAACTGCACATTCAAGTCCTCAAATTTACATTTAAGTCCTAGCCAAATATCATTCCATAAAATGTATCAAAATATCTGATCAAGTCACAAAAAGAGATAAAGTGTATGCTTAATACACATAATAATTTTCATGTATTGAATATATTGTGTAAACATTCACAACACATTTGCATGAAAACGTATCATTGTCTGTAGAGGTGGATAGAGCCAAAAACTTTACTCAAGTAAAAGTACATTTACTTAAAGAAGTAAAAGTAATAATGCTATAAATGATTCGAGTATGAGTAAGAAAATATAATGTAATAAGAATACTCAAGTATTGAGTAACTAGTTACTTTCACATATAACATAATGGTTGTTTACTCTTATATCCCAGTACATGATACACATTTAACATGCATTACAGAATGATTAATAATAATATAATGATACTAATAATGCTATTAATATTATTGTTAATAGTGGAAATTGTCATCATTCACCACCATATTGTTCCAAACCATTATGACTTCTTTCTTCCATGCATCAAATTAAAGGGATTGTTCACCAAAAAATGTAAACGCTCATGCCATACCTGATTTGTATGACTTTCTTCTGCAGAACACAAATGAAGTATTTTAAAAGAATATTTCAGCTCTGTTGGTTCATAAATGCAAGTAAATGGTGACCAGAACTTTGAAGCTCCAAAAAGCATATAGAGGCAGCATAAAAGTAATTCATACTACTTTCGGAATTTCAGAAGCAGTATGATAGGTGTTGGTGAGAAACATAAATGTATATAACTTTATAATATATAAAGTCCTTTTTTTACTATTAATTCTCCTCCCTGCCCAGTAGGTGGCGATATGCACAAATAATTGAATCACCAAAAACACAAGAAGAAGCATATAATTATTGATCTGTTTCTCGCCCACACTTATATCCCTTCTGAAGAAATAGATTGAACCAGTGTCATTTGAAGCTCAGAAAGCACATAAAGGCAGCATTAAAGGAATTCAAAGTTTTGGTACCATTCACTTGCATTCTAGTATAAACTAACAGAGCTGAGATATTCTTCTGAAAATCGTGGTATTCAGCAGAAGAGGAAAAAACACCTGGGATGGCATGAGGGGGAGTAAATGATGTGAGAATTTTCAATTTTGAAACATTATTTCTGTATGTTATACAGAATGCTAACCTTAATCATTAGTTACATTCACTGCATGTTTTTCCCCCCTCCATATTTTGAAAGGGAATAGTGACTGAGACTGTCAGTCCTTAACATTCTGTCAAACATCTTATGCTTTCTACGGAATACAGAAAGTTTCACGGGGTTTGAAGAACATGAGGGCAGGGAAATTATGATATAATGCTAATTAAATGCTGAACTATCACTTTAAGGAAGCTTCTCAGATTTGGATGAATCTGTCAGGAAACAGTTTTCTAGTAATTATTATGGAGAAAAACATCACTGTTCCAAGTTGTATATAATGTTTAATAATACACTGAAGCAAGATCATGCTATAGTCATGACTTCTGTTGTAATTTTACAGCTTTTTACATCCTGCGTCAGTTACGGTCCAGTATTGTCAGTGTCAAAAGAATTTGGATAATTTAATAAAACAAAGCTACCCGCATCTGTCCAACACCGTGCATTGCACGTGCAGAAATTGTCACAATTGCGATAGGCAGGGCAAAACATTTGCACTTCACGCAGTTTACAAGGATTTATACAGTATGCACTGATATAAAAATGTAAACTTAGAAACTGAGGTCATAAGAGCCCACAGTTACAGATTCACGCTGAAAATATGTGAATGAGTATCACCATGACAAAGACAAGCCAACATTGTAACAATCTTTAAAACTTACCTCACCATGTTTTCTTTAGTTGGAGCTACAATTTTAATCTTGAAATATATTCTGGTCTTGGTGTAAAAAAAGGGAACGCTACCCATTGTAACAAAGTAAAAGTAAAACATTTTCAGCAGAAATTTACTTGAGTAAGAGTGAAAAGCACCCTCCATAAAACATACGAAAATATGAAATGTAATGGAGTAAATGTAGCGTGTTACTACCCACCTCTGATTGTCTGTTGTTTAAGTAGACTCTGTTTGTCTATTATGACTTGGTTGATAATAATCCAGGTAAATCCACCACATACTCTTTCCTGCAACCGTATCATCCATTGAGAAGATCACTCAATCACAGGTTTTCCCCGCAGTATTGTTCCATTAATAACTTTTCTAAGTGTTCTTATGATAAGTTTAACAAGGCCATATGGATAACGTGTATCCTAAATGACAGGAAAATTGCAAAAGTTGACATCTAATCCTTCCAACAGGACCACAAAAGCTGCGGTGAGATGACGGAAATTGAGGCAAAGGTGAAATACGTGAAGCTTGCCAGGTCCTTACGCACATACGGGGTGTCGTTTTTCCTGGTCAAGGTAAGCTGTACTGTAAGATACAGTGCTTTTGTGTCATGAAGAGACATCAATTCAGTTCTTTATGTTACAGGAGCTTTGTGTCTGTGAGATAACAGATAATAGTACACTAAAGCTGTGAAAAGTGTGTTCAATAATTCATTTTTAACACACAGAGAACACAAGTGAGGACAGATTAAAATGAATGTACAAATCACTGGATTTGATCACAGATTGAACACCCCTCTGGATAACAGGGTATCATCTTGCTGACAATTACAGAGAGAAAATTCTCTGTCTCATAAGTATTTTACTGTCAGTGTAGTTTTGTTCAGTCCACATTGGTGGAAGAATTTAGACATTGAAGAGCCCTTAACAGAACCAGATGTCAAAAATCATTCAGTTCCAATATTTATAATAAGAACCACTTCTCAGTTTCCAACCGTATTGTCTACGTGTGTGTGGGTGTGTTTGAGTATGTGTGGAGGCAAAGGCAATAAAATCTGTCTCTCAGAATCATGTTGAACCTGTCGGTGTGCTCCTCGTCCTTCCCTTCTGATCTGTGAGATTAAAAGTCAAGCGTCGCCTTTCTGTTCCCCTGCTGGTCTGACATGGACTTGAAAGTGTAGTGCTTTTTAGGTTTAAGAGACAGATTTTTAAGCATAACTAAAAACCTGACCTACAGTGTGAGCAAAATTAATAACTGCTTTTATTACACAAGGCCTATTAACTGATGGCCACTGAAAGAGCCACATTGCATAACATACTGAAATTTTGCTTTATGCTAAGCTAAAATGCTACTTCTAGCCATTTTACATGAACATGTGGCAAGATCGCATATATTTGTTTTAAGAAAATTCACGTTGGATCATAATTTCTAATTAGGGCAAAAATCTTATTCTTGATGATAATTTTTGTATCGTTTTCCTGTAAAAATATCTAAAAAACCTTAAAACAAGATCAGTTTGATTAATCTTGTTTTAGCAACAACACTGCATCAGATATTTTGGTTTTTCAGAGAATGTATTTTTAACATTTTAACAGTTTTTATAGTCAAAACAAGTGAAAAAATCTACCATTGCTGAAGAAGTAATCCAAAGTATTTACAATACGTTACTGACCTTGAGTAATCTATCGGAATACATCACAAATTACATTGTACAGAATGTGTTCTGTAATCTGTAGTGGAATGCATTTCAAAAGTAACCCTCCCAACCCTGGGTGTAGGTGTAGGGTTTATTTGGCACTCCAAAATAGCACATTGAACACCATTTGGGAATGACGTAACCAAAGGGTTACCTTTTAGACACATTACTGTTGTCTGTACAGTTGTGAGTTGCCTATACAGCTGGAGTTTCGCATACTGCCCCCTGCTGAAAACAAGTTTGAATTTCTCCAATGGTAGGAATATTACTGAACCCCTTAGAGGACAGGATTCTTTTTTCCTGAAATAGTTTGCGTTCCCTCAGAATAAGTATTGAGTACCCTTGCAATAAGTTTTGCGTTCTCTCACAATAAGTTTTGCGTTCTCTCACAATAGTTTGCTTTCCCGCACAATACGTTTTGCGTTCCCTCGCAAATAATTTACATTGTTTTACTACAGTAACCGTATTTTAGTGAAACCATAGTAATAATACAGTAAAAGAAAACAATGGTAATAAACATAATCATTTTGTTGTTACTATGGTTTTACCACTAATACTATACAGTAGTTTAACCATGGTTTTTAGAATAAAAACAAAGTGAACACAAGATTGACCGTAGTTATTCTGATTAAATAATTTATATTAATACTGAAACTAATTAAACCCACAGTTTCTACCAAAAAAATAAATGGTTACTACTGTAGATTAACCCTGATTGATCTTGTTGTTACGATGGTTTTACTACAAATACCATTTTTTGACCATGGTATTTGTAGTAAAACCATAGTAACTACAAAATTATGATTTTTATTTCCATTGTTTTCGTTTTTCTGTATTATTACCAGTGGTGGAAATAGTACTTCAAGAAAAATGTATGTGGAGAAAAAATTCAGAGTACTAGTAGAAGTACTGAGAAATAATAAGAGTAAATAAGTAGTTTGCAGAAAATGTACTCAAGTAATTGTTACAAGTTACTTTATGAAAATTGTATTTTATATATATATATATATATATATATATATATATATATATATATATATATATATATATATATATATATATATGCTTCCATTTTTAGAACACAGACATTTTTGGTCTTGAAAGAAATTGATGTTTCCTTTCATCAAGGATGCATTACATTTATCAAAAATAATGGCTAAATTATTAAATGCAAATAATTATTACAGTTTTAAATATTTTTTTTAAGTGGTATTTATTCAATTTTTTCTCACCCATGATGGCAAACATATACTGTGTCACTACTTCCTTACAAAATTATTCTAAAGTGCTAATTTGGTACTCAAGAAAATGTTCTTGTTATTAGAACAATTGAAAAAGTTTGTACTACCATGCGGAAGTCACAATACAGTGGCTTTTGTCCAATGCCAATACAGAGGTATTGAGTTCTTATAAGTTACTTTACACTTGAAAGTGAAATTTTGTTTTTAAAACTACATTTCTCCTGAAATTCTATTTTCTTCTAAAGTCTATTGTTTTAGAGAGATGAAGGCTATTCTATGCATTACTATTTTGAAAAAATAACCTCTAACCAAGATAGAGAGGGAAGTGGATGGATAGAGGCACAACAATAAGACATGTAACAGACTTCTCACAGGTCCTAAACTAGCAGCTTCTTAATGCCAAAGACCTGCATTGCTGCAAGATAAATCTTGTCAAACAGACTTTTTAAGAATACAACATTTATTTAAATAGAAGTAGCCATGTGTAACAATCGAAATGTCTCTAAATTATCTCCAAACTACATAATGTGCATTGTGACTAAAACACAATCCTATTTCAGGTTTATTCTCATTCACTCTATCTCATGACCCTATTTACTAATATACTTTCCTGGACTTATTGTGCACGATACATCAGTGCGTGTTATTCCCACAGAAACAAAAAATTGTCTCCATTTCTATCAAAATGACTCAATGTAGAGACCCCTTTTCATAATCCAATCAATTCCTGATGGTTAAAATTAAGTACCATCCTACAATTTTTCATGGTGAGTATCCTGTCTCACCCTGAGATACGTCACACTATGGAACTAAAAGGATTTGTGTGTAATGTTTCATGAAGAATAATTTGATAATGCATTATAAATACAGTCTTAATAGAATGTTGTTGTTTTTTTCTGGTAGAGAACTGTTCTAAAGCATTTTTACTTTGTTTAGCGGAGTAAGATTTATAAGCTGCTCGCTCAAGGATCAGTTTCAGGTCATTAGTAGTATGCTGCTAAGTGCAGAGTTTTAAATTTACAGCACTTATAAATAGATTGAACTGCTTTGACTGAGAAAAAGCACCATCCCTAACTGATGGGGACAATTACAATGAACATCTTTTAAAAAATCTATTTTTACTCGCAGTAAATAAATATTGCCCTTGAAAAGGGACTCCATTTGAACAATATGAGCAGGTTTTGCAGTGAGGTAAGCCATTATTTAAAAAATGCTCTTATCACAACTTGTGTTTGACCCTCAGGTGAAAACAATAGCTGAGGGATGTACAGGGAAAAAGGTCATTTTAAAATGTTCAGCGTTTTATTATTGCATATTTGTGTGGCGGTCCGAACCTCCTGGCTGGATGCCATCTGCACTGTGTGCCAGCTGCACTGCCTGATTTACTCTGATAGCGTTGCACATGCAACCCTGATCAACCAGACAGAAATAAAGACAGATTCATTGAGTAAATCACAATTTGCATATGATTTGTTCCCACACCACTTTAGTATTCCTCAGTCTGTCTTTTATAAAGAGTGTAGCACAAACAATAAATGGCAAAATTGCCAAAAAAAATAAAAAATAAATAAATAATAATAATTATTATTATAATGGTGTAAGTACCAAAATGTGTATAAGGTCTTTAGAGACATGAGGTATGTAAGACTGTTGTTTTTTTTCTGCACTTCCATAAATTATATTTTTTATGATTATTTAATATCTATTTAAGTTTACTATAACAGGATATATATTTCTCATTTACTACAAGAGAAATGAGTACTATATTCATACAAACTAATACTATATCACACTGAAGCTTTGTACAATGAATTATCAGTATCCCATATGCATGTACACATACATATTATACATGTTATTTCTTACTCAAGGTGGTGCTGATGTTTCAGTGATTGACTTGATTTAAATTTGACATTGCTAGCTGATGTAGAAACAACTTTGTAGTAAACTATAGCAAGTGTAACACATGAACAGTATGATATGACTATTACCATTTGGCTATACTACTGAAATAATGTAAGTTGTGCATCTATTTAGACTCAATAAGTGCCTGAGAAAATGCATATGTGTAGCATATGTGCGATTTATGTGTAGCTAATGTGTAGATTATGTGTTATGGGTTTCAAATGTAATCTCATGACATTTCAGTGTGAAAGTCATGAATCCTGTTCTAGATTTGTCCTGATTTGTTGCATTATATCTTAAAATAAACCATCGCAAAATATTTAAGTTTATCATTTCCTAATTGTCTTGAAAATATTTAGAAAACCACCATGCAAACCACTCAATTGCGTGGGGCCCCGGACATCAGGGGTTGCTCCCGCCCCGGTAAAAAAGCTCCACAAAAAATGCTTGAGGGGTGACATGTTGTTCTGGGTACATGCACAAATACGCTGTTGTCAGCGCTCTTGGAGCGGTTCACGTTAGAAGCCGGTGGGGTCAGGACAGTTTTTTTTAAGTTTAACAGGTTGTAAAGATGGAACTGTTACAATGTTTAACATAGTAACAGATTGTTCTGCAACAAGCAAAAAAAGTAAAGGTTTGGTCACAATATATTTAGTGTTTTATTCATATGCATGCTAATGCGGGAAAGAGAAAGCTTACGCAAGCATATGTGAAGAACTTTCAGCTTTCGCTGTGTACCAACGTTCAAGTTTCATCCACTTAGACCTGCAAATTCATATAGTGAAAATACATTTGATCAATAGAGGATTTGTCTGAATATAAAACATGCAAGAATGTCTCAATTTTAGCAGAATTGCAGCTTATACAGTTTGCACAATTTTACTCACCCTCAAGTCAACCAAGATGTGTATGACTTTTTCTTCTGCAGAATACAAAGATTTTTTTTAAAGAATTTCTCAGCTCTGTAGGTCCATACAATGCAAGAGAATGGTGACCAAAACTGTGAAGCTCCAAAAGCACATTAAAGTAATTAAAGTAATTCATAAGACTCTAGTTGTTTAATCTATGCCTTGTAAAGTGATGTTAGGTGCAGGTAAAAAAAAATAAAAAATAAATAAAAACATCAATATTTAAGTACTTTTTTTACGATAAATCTTCACTTTCACTTTCACATGCTTTTGTTTTTTTGGCGATTCGCATTCTTCGTGCATATCGCCACCTACTGGCCGGGGCTGGTTAAAGGTGGAGATTTATAGTAAAAAAGGACTTACATATTGATTTGTTTCTCACCAGGACCTATCATATCGCTTCAGAAGATATGGATTAAACCACTGGAGTTTTATGGATTACTTTTATGCTGTTTTGGTCACCATTCACTTGCATTGAATAGACCAACAGAGATGAAATTTTCTTTGTGTTCAGCAGAATAAAGAAAGTCATGCACATGTGGGATGGCCATTTTTTGAGTGAACTATCCCTTAAAAGGGAAATATGAAAAGTAATGAAGAATAAAAGAATACAAACAATATGAAAAAGAGAAGCTGGAGTAGATATTTTAATATTTTGAGTTTGTTATTCACTGTCATTTCTAAATTATTGTTGTTCAAAACAACACACGATATGTTACAGTATATCCTGTTGCGCATTTTCTTGTTTAGTCCAAAATAATTTCACATTCTTAAAGTATTGCTTAATGTTTGAATTGCGTCTGTCCTTTCATTCTGCAATGAATATTGTAGAGAGAAATAAAAATCAAAAAAGACATGTCTGCAGGGTGACACTTTTTTTTTTTCAACATGATTAATGACCAAAACAAATTAATCAAACATATAAATACAGAAATGAAGTCAGCAATCAGATTCTCATTGTATATTTCAGCACTCACCACACAATAAACAAATGGCCATGTGTTATTTTTAAACAGGAAAAGATGAAAAGCAAGAATAAGCTGGTTCCACGTCTGCTGGGCATTACCAAAGAGTCAGTGATGCGGGTGGATGAGAAGACCAAAGAAGTGGTGCAGGAGTGGCCACTCACCACTGTAAAGAGATGGGCGGCCTCCCCCAAGAGCTTCACGTTGGTATGCTCCATTATTCATTTAAAATGAATCACAGGATGTTTACTTGTTCCTTTGGCTCTACATTAACTGTATCTAACTTTGGTTTACATTTTTAAGTGTGATTGATGTCTTCCAGTAATAAAATCTTCTTAATGAAAGTTTCAGATATAATGTTTTTAATTCAAATCTATAGGAGCTTTAATGCAAAGGAATTATGACGATAAAATATTTTTTTATTTTAGTAACCAGCATGATTCCAACTTAATCAGCTCTTTGAAGGTTTGAAAATAGCACAACAGGTGGCAGAGACCAAATAAATTAAAGTTTGCTTCCTGGAATGTGTCATGTCCATTTATCATTATGATATTAAATGAAAAATCTAAAAAAATGCACATTACCAGTCTTGGTGCGAGAAATTCACTTTTTATTAAGGGGAAAAATGTTTTCCTAAAATGAACTTAATATAAAACACAGTGTGTCATAAATTATGTCAAATATTTAATTGAATCTATTCAAATACATTCTCAATCTGAGCATATTATGGATGTTAACTATAAAATCAAATCAACGTCAAATACAAAAGTGGCAATAAATTATGCATAAAATATCAACACAATTAGCACACTGCTAGAATACATTTAAAGGTGCGCTAAGTAATTTTTTTCCTCATTAAAAAAGCTCTTCTACTCAAGAAATGAATTGTCATTTTTAAACATATGTAGGAAATCATGAAGACTCCAGTCATATTAGAAGCCTTATGAAAAGCTGTTTATTCTACATGCAGAGGGTCCGCTCATGGGGGCGGCCATGTTAGAATCACACGGCCAGCCGAATACTACTCACTTAATCTCAGTAACCATCCTGTTATTTGACACTTTCACTATTTAATTAAAATAATCAGGACTGACTGTAATTGTGAATTTTTACATTGGCATCAGTAACTAAAAACGATTGCGTTTGAATGTTACTGCATCCAGGCCACTAGGTGTCAGTGTAAGTCCAAGACAACATGAACAAAAACTTACTTAGTGCACCTTTAATTTGCCAATCACTATGATAGATGTTAGACAGCTCTCTTCTGTCTACCATCACAGCTGATAGTCATGTAATTGTCTCCGACTAGTTACTATGGTGTCTGCTAAGGCACTGAACCTACAACTAGCTATAGAATACAATGAATGAAAAGAATGAATAACTATAATATTATATAATGAAACGTATCAAATGTTTGACTACAAATCAGAGGAACTTTCTAGAGCTTTTGTTGCCCTGGACTGTGGTTAACATCTGCTTTATAAGTTTATATTGTGCTGTCATTTTAAAACAGTGTAATTACAGCTGTAACAACATGAGTTTTCCTTGATATGATGTCCTTGTCTTTGTTTAAAGTAGTGTTTTAACCTCGTTATGTGATGCACAGTTCTGCTCGATCATTAAGAGCCAATTATAGCATCACATGTACTGCGCTTGTGCTGCAAGGACACCTCTCAGACTTCCTGTCAGCTAAAATACAATACTAGCATTCACCCTGTACAAGAAGACAGCCTTGAGATGTGTGCTTCTGAAACCAAATGTGTGTGTGTGTGTGTGTGTGTGTGTGTGTGTGTGTGTAGGACTTCGGTGAGTACCAGGAGAGCTATTACTCCGTCCAGACCACAGAAGGGGAGCAGATCTCACAGCTCATTGCTGGATATATTGACATTATCCTTAAGAAGGCAAGTCACTGTCAGACACCTGAGCGCATGTATTAAAGGGATAGTTCACTCAAAAATGTTGATACTCGCCCTCGTGATGTTTGAAAACTAAATTTTTTCTTTTTCTGTGGACACAAAGAATGATATCTTGGTGAATCGCATGCATTTATGCGATTTTGTTTTTATTTTATTTTTCAGAAAGACAACATAACACTATTTTTGTAGCATTTTTATTTTTTGCAGTGTGAAATATTTACATGACAATTAAGCGCAATTCTCCCAATTCCTATTACTGTAATATAATAATAATAAAAATAAAAAAACATAAAATGTCAATGGTCATGGTGGTTTTGTTGTGCTGATTTATGCTGATTTTAAGACAGAAATGAATTGCATTACAGAACTGGGAATTACAAAAGTCTGTCAAGAATGTGTTTGGGCCATATTTCAACACAATATAATGATAATAATAAAGATATTTATGTATTATACTGTATATAATTTAGATATTATATGATATTTTGTATAAAGCCAATGAAGCCCTATTTTTGTGTCATTTTGTTGTAGTGTGACAGTATTAACATGACAATTAAGCACATTTCCCCAAATTCTCATTACTGTAATATAACAAATATATATAATGTGTCATTGTGCTGATTTTAATGACAAAAATATTTTGTTGTACAATAGTTTTGACAGTAATGGAATTAAAGTCTGTCAAGACATTGTTTGGGTCATACCAATTGCCCAATTTTATCCTTTGTGGAATTCTTTCTCTTCTAAATTTTTCTCTTTATTTTTTATACTTTATTTTCTCAAATATTATAATTTTTTGTATATATTTGTTAAGGGTCAGGATGGGGTTGGTTATTGGGAGGGGGAAGGGAATAATGGCGGTTAAACGTTGATACTGTGTGTGTGTGTGTGTGTGTGTGTATATATATATATATATATATATATATATACAGTATCTCACAAAAGTGAGTACACCCCTCACATTTTTGTAAATATTTGATTATATCTTTTCATGTGACAACACTGAAGAAATGACACTTTTCTACAATGTAAAGTAGTGAATGTACAGCTTGTATAACAGTGTAAATTTGCTGTCCCCTCAAAATAACTCCACACACAGCCATTAATGTCTAAACCGTTGGCAACTAAAGTGAGTACACCCCTAAGTGAAAATGTCCAAACTGGGCCCAAAGTGTCAATATTTTCAAAGTGGCCACCATTATTTTCCAGCACTGCTTTAACCCTCTTGGGCATGGAGTTCACCAGAGCTTCACAGGTTGCCACTGGAGTCCTCTTCCACTCCTCCATGACGACATCACAGAGCTGGTGGATGTTAGAGACCTTGTGCTCCTCCACCTTCCGTTTGAGGATGCCCCCCAGATGCTCAATAGGGTTTAAGTCTGGAGACATGCTTGGCCAGTCCATCACCTTCACCATCAGCTACTTTAGCAAGGCAGTGGTCAATTGGAGGTGTGTTTGGGGTTGATATCATGCTGGAATACTGCCCTGTGGCTAAGTCTCCGAAGGGAGGGGATCATGCTCTGCTTCAGTATGTCACAGTACATGTTGGCATTCATGGTTCCCTCAACGAACTGTAGCTCCCCAGTGCCGGCAGCACTCATGCAGCCCCAGATCATGACACTCCCACCACCATGCTTGACTGTAGGCAAGACACACTTGTCTTTGTACTCCTCACCTGGTTGTCGCCACACACGCTTGACACCATCTGAACCAAATAAGTTTATCTTGGTCTCATCAGACCACAGGACATGGTTCCAGTAATCCATGTCCTTAGTCTGCTTGTCTTCAGCAAACTGTTTGCAGGCTTTCTTGTGCATCATCTTTAGAAGAGGCTTTCTTCTGGGACGACAGCTATGCAGACCAATTTGATGCAGTGTGCGGCGTATGGTCTGAGCACTGACAGGCTGTCCCCCCACCCCTTCAACATCTGCAGCAATGCTGGCAGCACTCATATGTCTATTTCCTAAAGACAACCTCTGGATATGACGCTGAGCACGTGCACTCAACTTCTTTGGTCGACCATGGCGAGGCCTGTTCTGAGTGGAACCTGTCCTGTTAAACCGCTGTATGGTCTTGGCCACCATGCTGCAGCTCAGTGTCAGGGTCTTGGAAATCTTCTTATAGCATAGGCCATCTTTATGTAGAGCAACAATTCTTTTTTTCAGATCCTCAGAGAGTTCTTTGCCATGAGGTGCCATGTTGAACTTCTCGAGACAAGTATGAGGGAGTGTGAGAGCAATTACACCAAATTTAACACACCTGCTCCCCATTCACACCTGAGACCTTGTAACACTAACATGGGGAAAATGGCTAATTGGGCCCAATTTGGACATTTCCACTTAGGGGTGTACTCACTTTTGTTGCCAGCGGTTTAGACATTAATGGCTGTGCGTTGAGTTATTTTGAGGGGACAGCAAATTTACACTGTTATACAAGCTGTACACTCACTACTTTACATTGTAGCAAAGTGTCATTTCTTCAGTGTTGTCACATGAAAAGATATAATCAAATATTTACAAAAATATGAGGGGTGTACTCACTTTTGTGAGATACTGTGTGTGTGTGTGTGTGTGTGTGTATGTGTGTATATATATATATATATATATATATATATATATATATATATATATATATATACACAGTGTACCATTATTTCTATCAATTAAGCATTTACCCCAATTCTTATTACTGCAATGTGGAAAAAAAAAATCAAAAAATATTGTAAAGTGTCAAGGTAGAATTTGTTGCACTGCATTTCATTTTTTATTAATTTATTATTAGTCATTTTGCTGCAAAAGAGTAAGAAATTGTTGTATTACAGTAATGGGAATCTGCTGAATACCATCACTGAGAATAATGAGAATTACAATGGAAAAAAACACTATTAATGCAGTCCATGGCAATAATATGTCATAATATATTCACGCTATATACCATGTCTTCTTAAACTAAATGACAGCTTTGTGTTAAGAATAGTTCAAAATTAAGCTGATATTTGCCCTTCCATACATTCAAACTTTGTGATACTGACTTACAATGTTTTGGGTGAACTTTCCCAGAAATAATCAAGTCTGTAGTGAAGATATTCCAATGCTTGTTTGATACTCTTTTAGGTGAATGTATTTTTGCCTTGTGTCCTTTACAGAAACAGAGTAAAGATCGGTTCGGATTAGACGGTGATGAGGAGTCCACTATGCTGGAAGAATCTGTATCCCCGAAAAAGTGAGTGCAGTTTCCCGTTTTGTGTACCCATGATGCTCTGTTTTAAAAGGGCACCTATCTCCTCAGTACTCACAATGATCATACATCCAGAAAACCTTTTTGTTGTTGTATCATAGCGCTGTTTCATTTGTATTCAACCGATAGCAAGGAAAAAGCAAGGTGCCTAATGACTTTGGAGGAGAAGCTCAGTGTGCAAACTGTCGTTTTTAATCACAGATGGAAAGAGTCTTTTCTTACTGTCTTTTACCCTCGTTAGGGAAGGAGATGAGGGCAAAAGAGCCCAATTATTATTTCCACAAAAGTGCTTACTCATCAGCAAGACATCTAATAAGATATCCTGTTCCTTGAAGAATGAGAAAGAGAGAGCAAGTGAGATAATGTGAGGGAGAATCCAGTTCATATTTCATCCCAAAATCATTAATAATACATTTATATTTAGTCACTTTTATTCTGAGCAACTCAGTGCATTCAAGGTATTCGTTTTCACTGTAACACAGACTTGGATGGTTTATTGCTTTTATGAAATGGCGACAACAGCAATATGATAAAAGACACCTGTGCTATTTAATGATAAATTGTTACATTTATCATTAGTTATAATCTGCAGAAACTATTCTTCTCCCAAGTATTATCATATATTATCCAAACTATTGAAGTTTGCAGTTGCCAAGCAACATGGCAACTTGGTGTATTAACATAGATTGTGCTGTCGCAAGTGTGCATTTGTAGTTATTTTACAAACTGTTTATAATAAAATCTTAAGTCATTTCTATTGTGAAAGTGTGTGTGTGTGTGTGTGTGTGTGTGTGTGTGTGTGTGTGTGTGTGTGTGTGTGTGTGTGTGTATATGTATATATATACACACAGTTGAAGTCAGAAGTTTACATACACATTAGCCAAATACATTTAAACTCAGTTTTTCACTATTCTTGGAAGAAAACATTCCCTGTCTTAGGTCAGTTAGAGTCACTACTTTATTTTAAGAATGTGAAATGTCAGAATAATAGTAGAGAGAATTATTTATTTCAGCTTTTATTTCTTTCATCACATTCCCAGTGGGTCAGAAGTTTACATACACATTGTTAGTATTTGGTTTTAAATTGTTTAACTTGGGTCAAATATTTTGGGTAGCCTTCCACAAGCTTCTCACAATAAGTTGCTGGAATTTTGGCCCATTCCTCCATACAGAACTGGTGTAACTGAGTCAGGTTTGAAGGCCTCCTTGCTCACACGTGCTTTTTCAGTTCTGCCCACAAAATTTCAGAAATCAGATTGAGGTCAGGGCTTTGTGATGGTCACTCCAATACCTTGACTTTGTTGTCCTTAGGCCATTTTGCTGCAACATATGCTTGGGCCCAGTGTCCATTTGGAAGACACATTTGTGATCGAGCTTTAACTTCCTGGCTGATGTATTTAATATATCCACATAATTTTCCTTCCTCATGATGACATCTATTTTGTGAAGTGCACCAGTCCCTCCTGCAGCAAAGCATCCCCACAACATGATGCCACCCCATGCTTCACGGTTGGGATGGTGTTCTTTGGCTTGCAAGCCTCACCCTTTTTCCTCAAAACATAGCAATGGTCATTATGGCTAGACGGTTCCATCAGATATTTGTTTCATGAGACCAGAGGACATTTCTCCAAAAAGTAAGATCTTTGTCACCATATGCACTTGCAAACTGTAGTCTAGCTTTTTTATGGCTTCTTCCTTGCTGAGCAGCCTTTCAGGTTATGCCGATATAGGACTCGTTTTACTGTGGATATAGATACTTGTCTACCTGTTCCCCTCCAGCATCTACACAAGGTCCTTTGCTGTTGTTCTGGGATTGATTTGCACTTTTCACACCAAACTACGTTCATCTCTAGGAGACAGATTGTGCCTCCTTCCTGAGCAGTATGATGGCTGCGTGGTCATCTGGCCAAATATGGTGTTTATACTTGCGTGCTATTTTTTGTACAGATGAACGTTGTACCTTCAGGCATTTGGAAAATGCTCCCAAGGATGAACCAGACTTGTGGAGGTCCACAATTTTTTTCTGAGGTCTTTGCTGATTTCTTTTGTTTTCCCAATGATGTCAAACAAAGAGGCATTGAGTTTGAAGTGAGGCCTTAAAATACATCCACAGGTATGCCTCCAATTGACTAGAAGCTAATTGCCTTAAGGCTTGACACCATTTGCTGGAATTTTTCAAGATGCTTAAAGGCAGAGTTAACATAGTGTATGTAAGCTTCTGACCCTCACTGGAATTATGATATAGTCAATTAAAAGTTAAACAATTGTTGGAAAACAATACTCATGTCAAAGATGATGTTCTAAATGACTTGCCAAAACTATAGTTTACTTGTGGAGTGAGTTTTAATGTCTTAAACCTAGGAGTATGTAAACGTCTGACTACAACCATATATATATATATATATATATATATATATATATATATATATATATATATATATATATATATATATATATAACATTTTGCATGTATAGAGCCACATTTCTGCCAAAAGTAAACAAACAAATAGAACATTTTTGCAAACACAATAAAATACTTAAAAGTAATTTGCAAATACAAAGTGCTTTATAAATGTGTTTCATATGCAGAAAGTTTCTGTATTTCAGCATCTTTGTATAAGACAGCTCCCATCAGGGCCGTCCTTAAGGCGACGCAACCTGTGTGGTCGCACCAGGTCCCGAACTTCTTACTTCTTATTTCTTACTAGAAAATTAGTAGTTTTTACCATTTAATAAGTAGTAACGACATAACTGATTGAACTGTGGCAGCACTGCACCATCTACTGTTTTAAAAAAGGATGTGGCTCAGCCCATTTATGAGAAAGTCATTGATGCATTTGTCAGATAATCAGGACTGTGGTTGAAATAATTATGCCAAAGTCTCATGGCTCAAAGTGGTATGTACAGTGGATATAAAAAGTCTACACACCCCTGTTAAAATGCCATGTTTTTGTGATATAAAAGAATGAGATAAAGATAAATCATGTCAGAACTTTTTCCACTTTTAATGTGACCTATAATGTGAACAATTCAACTGAAAAACAAACTGAAATCTTTGTGAGGGGAAAAATGAAAATTAAAAAACTTACAATTACCAGGTTGCATAGGTGTGCACACCCTCTTATAACTGGGGATGTGGCTGTGTTCAGAATTAACCAATCACATTCAAACTCATGTTAAATAGAAGTCTTTACACACCTACCATCATTTAAAGTGACTGATTAATCACAAGTAAAGTTCAGCTGTTCAAATGGGATTTTCCTGACATTGTCTTAGTTGCATCTCAGAGCAAAAGTCATGGTCCGCAGAGAGCATTCAAAGCATCAGAGGGATCTCATTGTCAGGAGTAGGGTACAAAAGAATTTCAAAAGCATTAGATATACCATGGAACACAGTGAAGACAGTCATCATCAAGTGGAGAAAATATGGCACAACAGAGACATTACCAAGAACTGGACGTCCCTCCAAAATTGATGAAAAGACGAGAAGAAAACTGGTCAGGGAGGCTTCCAAGAGGCCTACAGCAACATTAAAGGAACTGCAGGAATTTATGGCAAGTACTGGCTGTGTGCTACATGTGACAACAATCTCCCGTATTTTTCATATGAATGGGCTATGGGGTAGGGTGGCAAAACGGAAGCCTTCTCTTACAAAGAAAAACATCCAAGCCTGGCTGAAGTTTGCAAAAACAAATATCAAGTCTCCCAAAAGCACGTGGGAAAATGTGGTATGGTCTGATGAAACCAAGGTTGAATGTTTTGGCCATAAATCTAAAAGGTATGTTTGGAGCAAAAACAACACTGCACATCACCCAAAGAACACCATACCCACAGTGAAGCATGGTGGTAGCAGCATCATGCTTTGGGGCTGTTTTTCTTCAGCTGGAACTGGGGCCTTAGTCAGGGTGGAGGGAATTATGAACAGTTCCAAATACCAGGCAATTTTGGCACAAAACCTTCAGGCGTCCATTAGAAAGCTGAAGATGAAGAGGAAGTTCACCTTTCAGCACGACAACAACCCAAAGCACACATCCAAATCCACAAAAGCATGGCTTCATCAGAAGAAGATTAACATTTTGGAATGGCCCAGCCAGAGCCCAGACCTGAATCCAATTGAACATCTGGGGTGATCTGAAGAGGGCTGTGCACAGTAGATGTCCTCGCAATCTGACAGATTTGGAGTGCTTTTGCAAAGAAGAGTGGGCAAATATTGTCACATCAAGATGTGCCATGCTAATAGACTCCTACCCAAAAAGACTGAGTGCTGTAATAAAATAAAAAGGTGCTTCAACAAAGTATTCGTTTAAGAGTGTGCACACTTATGCAACCAGGTTATTGTGAGGTTTTTTTTTTCCCCCTTCAAAGATTTCAGTTTGTTTTTCAATTGAATTGTTCACGTTATAGGTCACATTAAAGGTGGAAAAAGTTCTGACATGATTTATCTTTGTATCATTCTTTTACATGACAAGAACCTAGCATTTTAACAGGGGTGTGTGGACTTTTTATATCCACTGTATTTGTTTTAGGGAAAAAAGAAGTAATTAGTGATTTGTAGTGAATTACTTTTTGTTACTTAACTAACACTGGTTTCAAGCTATAGTGGTTTTTGACTTGTGAATGAAACATTATAGTCAGTTCTTTTTAATACATTTGTTGAAAGAGTTCACAGATAATTTTCAATGATTCAGTAATAATTGTAAACAAATTAATTTGGATATATTAATAAATTTTTTTAGTTCTTATCTAGTAATCACAAATGACTGGAAAGGTCTTGGAAAAGTCATGAAAATCGATTGGTGAAAAGGTGTAAGAACCCTGTTTATGTGTAAATACTGTATACATAATGGTAATATTTGTTTGTACTGAAATTAATTTAGCTAAAAAAAAGTGTCCAAACAGTATAATTTAAAACACTGTATTAATGAGAATGGGATTTTAAATTTTTTTTGCATTTCAGTTAGAATTTGGGTGGAGTAATGTCATGAAAATAATGTCTCAAATTTGTTTTATCTTATTGCCACTGGCACATGCTCTTCATCATTAGATTCACACGCTAATGTTCCTCTGCTCTTCCAGCAGTGTGCTTTTTATCCAGGCATGGGCTCTGGTTCTGTCAGAATCACATATACAGATGGCCTCACGTCCTCTCAAGCGCTGCCTGGAAAGTGGTTGTTATTGGCGATCGCATCCCACTTCTCTCTGCTCAGAGTCCTCCAGAGACAGAAACTCTGGGCACCAGTGTCTGCGTCTGTCCACATGCCAATTTACTCATGTTACTACTAGCACTATAATCCAAAAATTGAGGCCTTTTACAATGAGCTGTAATTAAGCAATAGTGCCTGAAGCATCTGTTTCGATAGTTTGAAAAGGAAGGCATCACTCAGCTGATTTTAATGGCTGTCAGTAATTAGCACAACAACAACAACCATAATTCACAGATATAAGGGGGATATGGAGCCTGACAGCAGCGGGGTCATGCAAGGACAAACAGAGCAGTCATGATTCAATTTAATAGTTCTGATATTGAACTGTGAGATTTGTTAGTCCAGTGATTTAAGTTTTAATTGAATGTGTACTGTTGGTCAATTTGCTGAAGGAGCAAAGTTGCTAAAATATTAAGACTTTTTTTTATGGAATGTAATTGAGTTAAGTTTAAGTTTGAATTATGTTTTTTTATCCCATTGGCAAATAGCTTTATGCAATTTTGCTTATCAAGTAAAAATAGCTTGTTTTAAGGTTGTTTGGATATTTAAACTGAAAAACAAGACAAAAATACAGATTAAGAAATGTATCATGCAACTAAATGAAAGATACATAAATGTTTTTATTTATTTGTTTATTTATTTACATATTCTAAATTGCATTCCAAATTTGTAAGGGTTAGTGTTTCTTCATTCATTGAAAAACAGTCAGGGAATTTTTTAATCAAACTTTTAAAATTCCAGGCTTGAAAAAGTCATGGAAATGTATACAATCCTAGAAGTCATGGACATTTCTGTAGTATTTTTTTTTTTCTTGTTTTATAGATATTGATCTTGCGTGGCATGTAACTTGCTCGCAAGCCATAGTGATGTCTGATTTGTGAGCGAATTTGTCTTTTGATTAAGGTCAAAACTGTTTTCAAATTAGTCTGAATGATTTCTTAGTGAATCTGATTTAAATAAAAATGATCCAGTAATTCCAAATGCTTTGAAAGATCCTGGAAAATGTATAGGTCAAAATAAATAAATAAATTAATAATAAATATATAAATAAGTGGGAACCCTAAAGGGGGCACATGACCCCTCAGTTAGAATGGGTATAACGCTTCTGCCTGAAAGCATCTAATCATGAATTGTGTTGTTCTCAGATCCACCATCCTCCAGCAGCAGTTTAATCGGGTGGGTCGAGTGGAGCACGGCTCCGTGGCACTGCCTGGCATCATGCGATCGGGGTCCATTGGGGGGCCAGACACATTTAACATGGGTACCATGCCCTCAGCACAGCAGCAGATAACCACGGGACAGATGCACAGAGGACATATGCCCCCTCTGGTGAGAATGTGCAACTGCACAGATGTTTCTATCACCGATCACATTATCTGCAGAGAGGTTTTGCTTTCAGTGCTCCATCTGTTACTTAAAGTTTCATTGTGATGTGTTTGTGCAGAATGTAAATTAGATTGTCACATTTGATAATTGGGATAATTGGGGGCTTGGAGCTGATGGTTATGGTGACTAGATATATTGGAATATAGGAATATTCCAGATTTAAACAAGTTAAGCTTAATCAACAGCATCTGTTACATGCTGTGATTACCACAGGAAATAATATTGACAGTGGACAGTTTACAGTGATGCGCTTACTATGGAAAAGTTCTTTTTAATCTTCCTTTAAAAGTGTGTTATTTGAGCTGTAATCTGTCTAAATCATAGCTGTGTGAAAGTTAACTGGTTTTCCAGCATTGCATAGTCATTACATTAAATTTAAACAGACAATCTTAGTAAGCAAATTTATCGCACTAGTCTCAACATGAACTCAGTTGACAACAATTTGAGGCATATTGTTGGTAACCACAGAAAATAATGTCAATTCGGTCATTACAAAATTGCTTACAGGGATTACAGGGTTTATCAGCATGAAGTCGTCGTGACAACAAAGTTGGATTTATAAGGTTAGCAAGTGATTTTACTGCACTGAAATCATGTTAACGCGTAAAATGTTTACGTCTTGTGGCAATACTTTTGAAACAGTGTGTATTTTAATGTTATTAGACTTGCCCAATTCATTTCTATTGAGCTTGATATATATTGAGCATGGAACATTCCTTTAAGTCTTGTGCCTATCCTTCAAAACAGTTTGCAATGCCTTGCCCCATAGATTTCTTTTGTAAGTACATTACTGTAAAAGCCAACTTTTCTTCTTTTGTTTTTTCTTTTACAAACTTAAGAGACGAGACCAAAATATTGTCTGTGGTAATTAAACCTCCTACAGATGTTGTCGATTGAGCTAAACTTGTATTGAACCCAGAAAATTCTGTTAAATAACATGCCATTATATAGACTTAAGTGGTTTTAAGATAACATACTGTAAGACTCGTGTGATGTTGTCAGCCGTGTGTTGTTCGAAGCTTGTAAGAAATTGTCCGTGAGCTATTATGCCTTTGAATTAGACGCTTAGCCTCAGGTTGCTCCAGGGGGATTATACCTGTAATAACTGCAATGTCACCTTTGATAACAGCATCTGCTAAATGACTACTTAATTCCTGTGCCTTTAGAGTCTGGCCCAGCAAGCATTGATGGGCACTATCAACACCAGTATGCAGGCCGTACAGCAGGCACAAGTTGACCTGGGAGAGGTGGATAATCTACCACCACTGGGACAAGACATGGTAAGAACCAAGACCAAAAAATCTGATGTAAAGTTACAGTAGAATGGCTTTTTTTCCTGAAGATGTTCACACACAGATGTTCCTGTGTGTGATGTATTATGCAGTAGAAGGTTGTTAGTTCAAATCCCATGAGCAACACTGAGTCAGGTAGAGGTCTTAAAAAGCTTTATAATATGGTTATTTAGACTGCTGGGCAAAAGATTGGAATAATGTACAGATTTTGCTGTTTCGGAAGGAAATTGGTACTTTAATTCACCAAAGTGGCATTTAACTGATCACAAAGTATAGTCAGGAGATTACTGATGTCTCACTATTTGTAGTGAGTAATCATGCTAAATTGCTAATTTGGTACTAGAAAATCACTTTGTACTAGAAAGCCATTATATCAAACAAAGTTGAAAGCTATTTGGTTTGTTATATGAAGCTTAACATTGTCTTTGTGTTTGTTTTTGACTTGCCACAGTATGCAATAGACTGGCATGTCTTAAGGTCATTATTAGATAAAAAAAAACAGCAAAAACGTAATGTCAGTAAATCATTGTTTTGAGGAATGAAAGCTATGCAATGCTTGAAATTTCATACAAAGGTGTAAAATACAGTCTTCAAAGACAAAGGACATCTGGCTCTAACAAGGACAGAAAGAGATGTGGAAGGCAGATGTACAACTAAACAAGAGGATAAGTACATCAGAGTCTCTAGTTTGAGAAATAGACGCCTCACATGTCCTCCGCTGACAGCTTCATTGAATTCTACCCGCTCAACACCAGTTTCATGTACAACAGTAAAGAGAAGACTCAGGGGTGCTGGACTTATGGGAAGAATTGCAAAGAAAAAGACACTTTTGAAACAGAAAAACAAAAAGAAAAGGTTAGAGTGGGCAGAGAAACACAGACATTGGACAACAGATAATTGGAAAAGAGTGTTATGGATCTGAACCCCATTGAGTTTTTGTGGGATCAGCTAGACCAGGGGTACTCAATTGGCAGACTCTGGTCTGGATCCAGACCGAAGGACAATTAAATCCAGACCAAGCTCTGAAGCTTTGTGCTAGTTAGTTATCTGACACCTGGTTAAGTGATTATGTAAGCATACGTGTATTCGCCCATGGAGTGGGAATAAAACACGTTCAGCTCTACTCACTTTATTCCTGCATTGCCTCTCTCCCTGCTAGAGACATGAGGCACCACATAAAGCCTAATTTACTGTACGTATGAGTTGCAGATGCTTTTATTTTAACAACAGTAGTGGAGACACCGCTACATGTACTGGCATCTTTCGCTTAAACACACTGCAGAAAACAAAAATTAAGTGAAACTATCTTCATCTGTCTGATATGCAATTCAGCCGGTTCAGCAAACCAAGTTTGTCTCGTGACAAGTTAATGTGCCGCCTTAAGACTATAAAAAAAAAATTAATCTGTTTTAATTAATCAGCATGTTACAAGCCTTTCATTTTAAACTGATTTTTGTTCTAATTTTGTGAAAATTAAACAGAGATGTCTTCATAGCAAGGAAAGCCTATTTATCCTTAAATTCATCAAACAGATATGTAATGCTTCACTGTTATGTAAATTGTTTGTGTGTTGTTAGATTCTCACACTAAGGAAAATATAAAAATGGTCCTTTCAGGCTTTTACATTTGAGATATTTTCTCTCAGGGGACTTCCCTGAACCCACAGTTTTTTATCTGTCTCAAGGCCTCCTATGTCCCATACATAGGTGTAGATGAGTGTAAAATATTTAAACAAAACTGGACTGCTGTCATTCAACATCAAAACATACTGTTGATCTTATCTTTTAATATTCACATCCAAGTGCCATCGACTGAAGTCTTGATTAAATAATTTAACCTTTTGATAGAAAAGATCTCTCAGACCCCACTAGCTGTATCTGGGCCCCCAATCTCCTCATCAGGATCTTTTTTTTATAAAGTACTATTGCTGTCAACATGGCAATTTATAAAAACTATTTAAAAAAAGATATACATAATTTCCGAGCCATATAACTACTGACACTATATAAGCTACATACTATTCGCACCTTTGCTGGAAAGGAAATGTAGAGACTGGACCTCTTGGAGCTTTAATTAAATACCCCTGAGCTAGACTGTAAGGTGTGTGAGAAGTGCCCGACAAGACAGACACATCTATGGCAAGTGCTACAGGAAGTGTGTATCTGGACAAACTGACAGCTGGAATGTCAAGGATCTGTAAAGCTGTCATTGCTGCACATAGAGGGTTTTTTTGGATGAGAACTTTTTGAAGTAGTTTATGAAGTTCTGACATTTTTTAATTTTTTTTTAAATTGTAATAGTAAATTTTTATGTTATTATTGTCCTGACTATACATTTTGATCAGTTGAATGCCACTTTGGTGAATACAAGTACCAATTTATTTCTAAAAGAGCAAAATCAGTACATTATTCCAAACTTTTGGCCACCAGTGTATATAAAGTTGTTTATTACAGCATTATAGTAATGGATTGTAACATTGTTGTATATTTATTGATATTTTATTGACTATAAGTGTAGAGATGGTCAATGCTAATTTACCTGAGCTTGGATAATATTGATTTTCCTTAGCAGACAGGAAAGCCAAAGAAAAAAAGGTTTATGTTCTTTTTGAAGAAAACATTACTCCTTTCTAGTTTCTACTTTCTTCTCTTTTCTTTGAAAAGGCATCCAGAGTGTGGGTTCAGAACAAGGTTGATGAATCCAAACATGAGATCCACTCCCAAGTGGATGCCATCACAGCCGGTACCGCATCCGTGGTGAACCTCACTGCTGGTATGTACCACCGAGAAGAAGAACTGTGAATTGTTTTCTTAGATGGCAGGTATCAACTTATTCTCTGATTTTTATCCTAAAAATATTTAGAGGAATCAAAAATAGAAGTGAACAATGAGACAAAAATACAAATGAGACAATTGTTGACATTGATCTCTGGTAAATTCATGTTAAAGGAATTTCTTGAAGAAAGAAGAAGAAAGCCTTTATTATTGTCACACATTATAAATTTTTTCATATACATATATAATGTGTGTGTGTGTGTGTATATATATATATATATATATATATATATATATATATATATATATATATATATATAGTGAAATTTCTATAGCGTCAGAGTGCAGCGTCAGCCATGATACGGCACCCCTGGAGCAGATAGGGTCAACGGCCCAACAGTGGCATCTTGGCGGTGTTGGGGCTTGAACCCCCAACCTTCTGGTCAGTAACCCAGAGCCTTAAGAGGAGACACAAATTACTAGGGTCTATTTTTCAGGATAAAAGTAGGAGGTGCAATAGTCACAATTTGTTGTCCAGTATTTTCAGTGCTGTCTATGACAATCAAATTATGTATTAAAACTATTGCATTCAAGACCTAAATGCATTCATTAATACAGTACAGTATGTCTTAAAACATAAAAATGGCATACCAAAAGTGTTGCAATACCCACTTTAATTGGGTCTATACAAGAGACCTATGGTTGAAAAATGTTTTTTTCTGACTACTAAAAAAATAAGACTCTCTATTTGCCCTAATAAATATTTACTTTAATGATTTTGAAGCTTGATGTCCTGAAGCTGAACTGCTTGGCAAGTTTTTTGTATTCCTTCCCTCGCTCTGCAGAGATTCCATGCAGACCAGGTTTTCTCCGGATTTAATCTTCCCAATGCCATCTGTTTGATGGCGCAGAAATTTGCCTGTTAACCATCAGCCGAATCCAAATTTTACTGTTTTTTGCAGTCTGTGCTTTACATCTGTTCTCATGCCCTGAAGAGCTTGTTAGGATAGTCTGATGTGTCTCGATATACAATTTATGTTAGAGAGAGATGTGTGTGTGTGTGTGTGTGTTTGGGGTAGGAGGGGGGGTTACATGGATCTAATGAAGGTCTGGTATTACGAGTTGTATGAAATCACTAAAAATTTTCTTTTTTTTTTTGCATATGCTGCATATTTGAGCTGTGAGAAAGTCATGAATCAAAATAGACCCAATTTACTTGCTTTAATAAATGTGCCTGGTTTTATTGTGAACAAACAGTGCACAAAAAAATTTAAAAACACATTGTCTTTTCTTACAACAAGAAACATATAAGAACTTTCCCTGGCATTGACCCCCGTCCCCCAAAAATCTATTTTTTCCCCTTATTTTATTTTCTGCCAGGTGAAAAACCTTCATTATGTACTGCTAAATATTCTCTCTGAAATACAACACATCACTGAATTTAAATACATTGTAATGTGTTCAAATTAAAGGGACAGTTCACCCAAAATCGAAAATTCTCTCATCATTTACTCACCCTCATGCCATCCCAGATGTGTATGAATTTATTTCTTCTGCTGAACTCAAATTAAGATATTTAGAGGAATACCTCAGCTCTTAAGGTCCATAGAATTCAAGTGAATGGTGGAAAGAACTTTGAAGGTCCAAAAATCACATAAAGGCACCATAAAAATAATCCATACGACTCAAGTGGTTTAATCCTTGCCTTCTCAAACCACCTACTGGTCGAAGCTGATCAAAGGTGGAGATTTATAGTAAAAAAAAAGGACTTAAAATGTATCTTATTCATACACGCCTATCATATTGCTTCTGAAGACATGGATTTAACCACTGTAGTTGTTTGGGTTTATGGATTCAAAGTTCTCGCCACCCTTCACTTGCATTGTATGGACCTACAGAGCTGAGATATTCTTCTAAAATCTTTGTTTGTGTTCTGCAGGGAAAAAAAGTCTTACACATTTTGGATGGCATGAGCCTGAGTAAATGATGAGAGAATTTTCATTTCTGTGTGAACTATTCATTTAAAATTAAGAAGGAAGTTAAAATCTCCTAGTTTTTCCTCGCCTGAAATAAAAAAATATTTTACCAACCGAAAATGGTTTGCCTGTAGTAGTTGGATCAAGCTTGCCTACCTAGTCCAACTGTTCTCCCTGTCTGACCAGCTGACAATTTCTCATAATGCCTATTAAACCAGTAAACCAGACCAGCCTGATCAGGCAGGAGAGCTAAGAAAAAAAAAAACAATCTAAGTCTGGTGTATGCATTTTTTCATCTTGGTCAATTCATCTGCATCTCTCTTTCCAATTCCACCTCTCTCCAGGTGACCCGACTGACACGGATTACACCGCTGTGGGCTGTGCCATCACCACCATCTCCTCCAACCTGACGGAGATGTCCAAGGGTGTGAAGCTGCTGGCTGCTCTGATGGAGGACGAGGTGGGCAGTGGCCAGAATCTCATGGGGGCTGCCCGGACCCTCACAGGGGCCATATCTGACCTGCTGAGAGCCGTGGAACCAGCTTCTGGAGAGGTGAAAAATGCAAACACACAAACGCCATGGGCCCCTTCACATCTAATCCGTCAATCACACACAGGCAGATTAATAATGAACTCGTTAAGATGTGTTTTTACATTCTGGTTTACAGAGTGCAGTCACAGTCTGTTTACTTGTTTGGCTTGTACTAGACAGGGTAATTGTAGTGGAGTGTAGAGTTGATAGACAGGATGTGTTTAACTGTGCATGTTCTGAGTTCTGAGATGTGCTGGTTGTTGAATAAGGGTCTTTGTTTACTTTGTGTTGATTTCACCATACAGCCCAGACAGACTGTGTTGACGGCAGCGGGCAGCATCGGCCAGGCCAGCGGAAACCTTCTGAAACAGATGGGAGAAGGAGAAACAGACGAGAGATTCCAGGTGCGTACTGAAAGTGATCATCATGTCTGTCTAGATTTGATTTCTGTTAATCAGTAATCAACTGTTTCTGGAAGCTACTTTAAATTATATAGAGTTTGCACTTTGTAGCAAGGTACAGTTTCAAAGTATTTTAGGAAAAGTTAATTTGTAAATAACTAATTATTTTGCTATTTAAGGGGACAGTTTCTTTTTAGCTTTTTAGCTTTTTATTGCCACCTGTTTTATTCTGTTACACTCTATCCTTGCATTTATTTCATTTATTAGCCTGTGCCAGGTTGCCTCACAATGTGTTGCTTTTTTGACGAATATGTTCCAGGACATTATGATGAACCTGGCCAAAGCAGCTGCTAATGCCGCAGCCATGCTGGTGCTCAAGGCCAAGAACGTGGCACAGGTGGCCGAGGACACAGCGCTCCAGAACCGGGTCATTACTGCCGCCACACAGTGCGCGCTTTCCACCTCACAGCTGGTGGCCTGCACAAAGGTACGCTTTCAAGCTCAAGTACATATTACTGATCATTTAAATGTACTACTGACAACTTTTAGAAGAATGTAATGGAAATACATCTGTCTAGAGATGCTGATACCAATATAATGGCACATTTATTCACTGAACAATGTTTTGCGATTGATTGTTTGTGTGTTTTAAATATTTGTTTTAGTGGTCAACCGATTTAGGTTTTTGACTGGTCAATATAATACCAATATATACAGTATGTGATACCATAGTTTAATGATAATACATTAGACATTCATAAAATTGCTTAATTAAATAAACTAACTTTTTCTTTCATAGTATTCACTTAAAGATTTACTCATATTTACTTTTTACAAAACAGCTCTTTATGTTTGGTCGTCCCATTATTAAAATTGTGGAAGTTTGCAAGATTAGTTGCATTAAAATCCTAAAAAGGTAACGGCACTTAAGAAACATTCTGTAGGTTGCTTTACATGTCTGTCAGACAACCACTTCACATTTAGGTAGCCGGTTCTTGGTTAGAATTAGGAATATTGTGACACTAATTTGCCAAATGGGATCAGTTATTGACCAATACTGTATATTAAAATGGCAGACATTATTACATTGACGCTTATCAGCCAAATGACAAATGTTATCGTCCAATAAATTAAAATTCCAGACTTTATTCAGTCAAAAGTCTGGCTTGTGACTAATCAGCCAAATGGCAAAGTTATCAGCTGATATATTAGAACTCCAGACTTAATACTATCAAAAGTCTGGCAAACGACACTAATAATCCAAATGGCAAAATGTGTTGATCATTGTATTAAATCTCTAGACTTTATATTGCTAAAATTCTAGCTTGGAACACTAATTGGCGAAATGGCAAATGTTATCATCAGATATATTAATATTCCAGACTTTATATTGTAAAATTTCTGGCTTGCAAAAATATTGGCCAAATAGCAAAAATCCTTGGCCATTATATTAAAACTCCAGAATTTATTTAATGATGAGCCAAAACATTATTACCACTCACAGGTGACACGAATAACAGTCACGCAAGCGTTGGAACTGGACCTTGGAGTAGTGAAAGAAGGTCTCCTGGTCCGATGAGTCTCATTTTCTTTTACATCACGTGGACGGCCGTGTATACAGTATGTGCGCCGTTTACCTGAGGTAGTGATGGCACCAGGATGCATTGTGGAAGACGGCAAGCCAGTGGAGGGAGTGTGATCCTCTGTGCAATGTTCTGCTGGGAAACCCTGGGTCCAGACATTCATGTGAACATCAATTTGACATAATGAAGAGTTCAAGGTGTTGCCCTGGCCTCCAAATTCCCCAGATCTCACCGATTGAGCATCTTTGAAATTTACCAATAAGTTTGATCCACGGCGGCTCCACCTTGCAGTTTACAGGATTTGAAGGATCTGCTGCTAATGTCTTGGTGCCAGATACCACAGGACACCTGCAGGGGTCTTGTAGAGTCCATGCCTCGGCAGGTTGGCGCTGTTTTGGCAGCACGAGGTGGACCAACAGCATTTTAGGCAGGTGGTCTTAATGTTTTGGCTCATCAGTTTATTGTCAAAAGTCTGGCTTGCAGAACTAATCAGCCAAATGACAACATTTATTGGCCGATATATCAAGACTCTTGAATTTATACTGTTAAAAATCTGGCTTGCAAGACAATATGGCCGAACAGGGAAAGATATTGAACTGGCAAACTTTTTACCATCAAAATTCTGGCTTGTGACACTAATCGGGCAAATTGGGAAAATTCAAGCTATATATTAAAATGTCAGCTCAAGAATAATAGGGCAAAAGTTAAAGTTATTGGGCAATTGTGATTACTTAAAAATACCAAATATTGGACAAGTAAAAACTAGTAAAAAACATAAGCTTAATTTAAATAAGTTTACATTGTATCATGATGTTTATTTTTATAATACAGCTGTTAATTTTTCTTAGTTTTCTATAAATGCCTTTGCCTATTGTGTTCAATCAGTGCAATTTATTTTAATAAGATCTTTCACCTGAAGCCAGAAATAATCTGTTGCTATTCTGAATACACAGTATTTTCAATCTATTTCGGTCTGTGTGTGTGTGTGATTGTTGTAGGTGGTGAGTCCCACCATCTCTTCCCCAGTCTGTCAGGAGCAACTGGTGGAGGCGGGGCGTTTGGTGGAGCGCTCTGTGGAAGGGTGTGTGAAGGCGTGTCACGCTGCCTCAGAGGAGGACGAGCTCCTCCGTCAGGTGAACATGGCGGCTGGCACAGTCAGCCAGGCCCTTAGCGACCTACTCCAGCATGTGCGGCACTACGCCAGCTGCGGAGAGCCAATTGGACGCTACGACCAGGCCACTGACACCATCATGACAGTGACGGAGAGTATTTTCACCTCGATGGGGGATGCAGGTTAGACTGCAGATACAATTTAACCTGTACTGAGACTATACACATATTATATTGCTCAAAATTAAAGGGAGAACTAGATGTTTACTTTTTGCGAAGAAAATGAATTTGGTTCTTGCCTGTGCAAAACTCGACACTCGCCAGGTGTTGCTATGGTTTTCCCTGCTGAAAAAAGAAAGATATTAGCTGGTCTCCGAGCTTGCCTGAGCTGGATATGGTTGTCTGTTTAGATGGTTTTAGAAGGGTTTGCTAGTCAAAAGAGTCCACCACCAAATTTCTGATATTCTAGTCCCTATATATTGTCTCGTGTCCCTCTTTCAATGCAAGTTTTCCCACCAATTTTATTTTATTAGCAAGCACCACAAGGTATTTCAGGTCTACTAGATGAGAATTAAGATGGGATTTATCATAGGATGTAGAACTGTTCCAGATTACTGATCATTTATTTCATAAATGGAATTGTAATTCAAATAAGCATTAAAAAACAGTAAAACACAAAAGAGCTTCTTTTAGCTCTTATCTTAAATATCTTTAAGTAGCATCGTCCAAACAAAGCATGCATAACCCATACAGTATCTGTGCTATAACACAATTGGGTTTTCTTTTCCATTGGAACACATTCCGAACAAATTTCCTGTGAGTTCCTACCCTCATTTTCTCACCCACCCGCAGCCCTACTTATAGCAACCCACAGTCCAAACTGTTGCGACTGAAGTGGTCTGAAAAAATAATTCAATAACTATAAATCAATAATTCAAATATCTAACTATTGAACGTTGCTCAGCCTTTGTATCTCAACTCCACCGCTGTTGGTTTTCTGGTAGAATTTTCCTTCCAGTTTATTTTGTCTCATTGAGGTCTTCAAAAGTTATTTTGTCTGTAGTATCAACCACATTTTTAGCTGTTTTCAAAACTGAAGGTGTTTGTTATGCTCTGGCCATGAGTATTAAGAATCTTCAAAAGATTCTACGCTTGCAAGGTTGTCGAAAACATGTCATACAAATCTGCTACAGGGTATCAAATCTGGACTCAATCAAGCACCCTGGCTTTGAACTTTTTAAAAGAAAACACATGGCATTAAGGTACTAAGGGTTTGGTTTTCAACTGCTCAATAAAACACGGACTACTACTTGAGCCAACAAATCAGCATCAAAGATTTAGAGATGTTCACTTATTAAGCTTTGAAATAAAAATTGACCCTGTTTACTGATTTTGTTGTCTGTACATGTTGTTCCAAAGAAAAAAGAATTATATCTTTGTAATTGGTTAACGTTAGCATGATAATGCTAGTTTTACAGAAATTTCATACTTCAGGGCTCCAGACTGCGACCAAAAATAATTGATTGCGACAATAATTTAACATCTAGTCGCCATTGGGACATTCGGGTTGTGTGCGTTCATATGCGGTTTCGTCAGATATCATCTTGTTAGTTATTGAATACATCTTTAGAGCATGTGCCGCTTTTTACCCGTTCTGTTGTGACGAGCTCGCTGCACCACACGCAACAACAAACCCAGCATGAGAGAGTCCTGAACAAATTACTCTTTTGAACCGGGTCTTTTTCATGAATCACCCAAAAAAAAAAAGAGGGTTTGAACTCAGGAGCTCAGGTTAGCAGTTTGAATCAGAGTCACTTTCTCAGCGAATTATCCGTCAGTGTGTTCACAACTGAGAGCGCAGACATTTCAAAATAAGAGTCCCATGTGTATTTCAGGCTTATATATATATAAGATCAAGCTTTTGACACTTGGGGGCACTTGAGGGACTAAACAACTATTACAAAAGGTGCAAACATTCATAGATGCTCAAGAAGACAACACACTACAATATGCATACTTTATATAATTAAATGTAATGTAGATTCTGAAGGGCAGTATTAAATAAAAAAAATCTCTTATATTTGTATAAAATATGAAAGGGGTGTGAACATTTATGAGACAAAAGGAAGGCAAGCTTATCTTTTCAACAGTATATTCTGTTTATTAAACCTCATATTAATGGGTTATCAGCTGTCTTCATTTTCTTAGGCTTTCTATCTTGTTTCTGAACAGCAATCTAAATCAAGCAATTCTGTGATTTGGCAATTAAAAACAGCCTTTTGGTTCCTTAATGTTTCAGTTTAGGAGCCAATGGCTCCGAAGTAATTTTTGTTTATAATAATGAAGCCCAGCACTTTACCTTTAACAAATGTTCTATTTTCACTCTGAATGCATCCTTCATTCACATAGGTGAAACATCCCATACACACACCCTTGATAAAATCGTCAACACTTGTATTTCTGGATCAACGTTGGTGTTTAGGAAATACAGATCCTATTTATGGAAAAGGTGTAGGCACAATTTTAAAAGGCCCCTGGATCGATGATGTACTGCAGGTCACGCGGGTACACGACTATTTGAGTGCTTGGGTTCCTGAAGGGATATGAAGAGAATGCAGAGTGATTGATTTTCAAAGAGAACAGCTACAATTGTGCCAGATTCACACAGATCAAAGAAACATGGAATGGTTATGGGTTTTTTTTCCCCCCGATTGGACAGTCAAGGACAGTGGAGCCAAGAATATGCCGTTAGATGTTTCTGGAGAAATATAAAGTCTGCCCACACAACATGATATTATGGTATTTGGATAATGTTAAAGTGCAGAAAATGTATGTGATGGTTGGTTGTGTGTGAGTTTACAGGTGAAATGGTACGACAGGCGCGGGTTCTGGCCCAGGCCACCTCTGACTTGGTGAATGCAATGCGCTCTGATGCCGAGGCTGAAATCGATGTGGATAATTCCAAGAAACTGCTCGCTGCTGCCAAGCTATTGGCCGATGCCACTGCCAGAATGGTGGAGGCTGCAAAGGTATGAAAACTAACAAGAGAACGGAGATAATAAGTACCAGATTTTTGAATATGCACCATTGTAATGCCTTTTTGAAAAGCTGCTAGAATTGCTGCGATGTATTGAATTTTGAATTTTTTTTTAACATACTATAAACCATGAGGGGCGCCTCTCTAACGGGCATATGCAGAGCAGCGTGTTGGGCTACACCCAATACCTTTGCGTGGTTCTACTACCTCCACATAGAACCGGTTTCGACCCAAGTGTTACAGGTTAACAAAAGGTAGGCCGGGCAGCCGGTCGAGTGTATCGCTTGCATTTGCACCTTTCCTCTTTCAAGGTGAAAACTCTGCAGAGGAGTAGCCTCTTCAGGTAAGTGCCTCCTCCCACCCTTAACGGACCAGGGAGATGCCTTCTCTAACTCGCTGGAAGGTCACAAAGTGGTCGAGCACTCACTGCGAGGCACGCAGCAGCTTGCCCGTGTCCACTCCTCCAGACATCGTGGCACAGTTCAGTGCCTGCAGCGTTTCGTATAGGAACTCCTAGTGTCACTACATCAACACAATGTCGAGTGAGTGATAGAAAGGGAATATCTTGGTTACTGATGTAACCTCTGTTCCCTGATGGAGGGAATGAAATGTTGTGCCCCTCTTGCCACAGCACTGAACCGACCACTGACATGGCCTGGACTCTCTCTCGGCACAAATCTGAATGAGTGGTGCACGCCATCTACTTTTATACCCGTATGTCTGGGGCGGAGAACAGCATACAAATTCCACTCGCCAATTTTCATTGGCCTTTTCTGAATAAAGCAAAGGTGATTGGGGCTTTCAAGAGCGAACCCCTAGTGTCACTACATCAACACAATGTCTCGTTCCCTCCATCAGGGAACAGAGGTTACATCAGTAACCAAGATGTTTTTTTTATCCAGTAAAAATTTGCTTCACCTCCTCTCACTTTTCCATCTCTGTGATATCTGAAAGAGCCTTGAGCCATGATTTTAATAGACCAAAAAAAAAAATTCTCAGTCCCAACTCAGCAATGCAGAGAATTATAAATACTCAGGATGTATTTAATGTGCACAAATATGTGGCTTGTGGCTTGTTAGGCACATTTGAGCCATGATACATTAATCGCAACATCCCTGCAATTATCAAATGTAAAGATGAGGAATGTGTCGCAGACGGTTTCCTTGGTTACAGAGATGGAGCAGACAACACTTTTTCTTGGCATTGAACATTTTGTAATACACCGTAAATGTGCAGATGGCATAGCCGAGAGTTCTGCTAGCTGTGACATAGTTATCTGCAACATCTCTGTACTCTGAGAATTTTCATTCACTTCCAGTTTAGCCATCAAGTAAGGAGGTAAAATGGAACTACGGCACTTCATACTTTATTGTTTGAAACGTGCTTAAACATACAATATCCTTGACTCATTATTTAATTGGTCAATAAGAATTAAGATTGAATTATTAAATCAATCAAAATTAATATTTTATTCATTATTATTTAAATATGCAAAGCAACCAAATTTATTTCCGAGATGATAAATGGATGCCCCTTGCTGATTTAAACATGCAATATAGTGAGGTCATGTGACAACAATATAGCAAATGAAATAATAAGATATATTGTGCTGTAAATAGTTAGCTAGTATTCCATGCTGATGACAAGCTAATGTTAAATGTTCACAGTAAATATTGGGACTGCTATAAAATCAATAAAACCTTTTAAAACAGTAACTGTGACTGACTTGTATCTGTGCAGGGGGCTGCTGCATACCCTGAAAATGAAGACCAGCAGCAGAGACTGCGCGAGGCTGCTGAAGGGTTACGGGTCGCCACCAACGCTGCTGCTCAAAATGCCATCAAAAAGAAACTCATTCACCGACTGGAGGTGAGGAGATGCATAGTGTATTATCATCCCACCTTCACTTCAGGTTCCCTCTCTGTGATTATTCCTGCCTTCTGACACACAGTAAATTATAGACTCTGTGGTGCAGAGGAAGCTAATCAAATGTAAGTATGGATTATGAGTACTTGATGCTCTTTTTTTTTTAAAGGATTCTTTATTCATCTTGGTGTTATGTAGATCTCAACCCTCTGCTGTCAGTCACTTTAGGCTGTGGAAGATAAGTTTGTTGTGTTTGGCCTAACTGTTGCAGAGTCATTCTTATGTATTCCAAAGATCTGTGTTCCACTGACTGTAAAGTTAATTTCGAAGGAACTACTCTCAAGTTACATATATTATAGAGAGACAAGTCAATTGTAAACATATGAATGGGAGAAATCACAACGTAGAATATGGCGTCTGTGGAAATGGAAGTGCCGCATTATAGTTAAAAGAGCCAATCACCATTTTGTCCGACATTGTCTGTAACATATGCAGAAGCTGGGCCAGCATGAAATTTAGCAGGGTTTTTTCCTTTTTTGAAGAAGCAGCAGAATTGATTAAACCATTGTTATTTGACAGATTTTATTGCTAATTTGAAATCATATGGGACTGTTCATGTATGACTAGAAAATAGTTGACCTAAGGCATTACGAATATGGCCGCCAGGTGACCTTACTTGTCTTAAAGATACTTTGCTCAAGTTAAGTATTTTAAGTATGGCAGTAAGGTTCATGGTTCTTATGAACGCTATCTGGAAGTAAGCTGCTGTTGATTATGTACATGTTATGTTCGCCAATAGTTTGGTAGCATCATCAAGTTGTGATTTTCAGATTTCAAGCTTTGTTGTCTAGTGAAAATAGCTGGGTTTCCATCCTCATATTTGTATGTGCATTTTGGGATATAACAAAAAAACAGCTGTAAGGAAACTCCAACTTGCAAATAAAATCTCCAAAATGCACATAAAAAAGTATATGCTCTATTGATGTGGATATGAACTTGTGCATGAACTATAATGGAAAAACATTTGCCAAATAAACGCCTATTGAATTTATTAGGAAAGCAATATGTGCATCAAAAAAGTAATGTGACAGAATAATTTGTTTATAACTGGACTTACCAGCGGACCGGTCATCACATCTGAAATGTGCTCTGGTAATGCTTAAAGAATGGTGTTTAGAAAATGCATAGCCTGCAAAGAGCAAATAAGTTGAATAAGAACTTGAACTATGCCGAAGAGCAGGTTTATTGACATTTAAAAAAAGAAAATATTTTAGATCTGCATGGAAAAGACATAAGGAAGGAGGAATCCACACACATAGTGCTCCTAGAACTGTGTGATACGCTGTTGCTCCCGGACATGAGACAAAGTTCTTCAAGTGTTTTGTTTGTGTGCTATAATAAGTGTCACAGTGGCTACAATTTCTCTGGATGTGATGATTTGTTCTTTAGAATATATGGGATGGAAACGTGGCTTTATTTGCACATTGTGCTATATAATGGTTTTTCACATAAATTAAATTGTGGGCCATTTTCCATAGCAAGCATTTTTCTAGTTAGAGCTTGGGTTGCTTACAGTAGAGGTCATTTGGCTTGGTTTCTCAACACAAATTCCCTGATGTGACTGTCCAGTGGAATCCATCCTGTACCTTGTTTTTTATTTTCTCATCAACAAAGATGGCTTTGTTCGTTCAGTGCTTTTTTTCCTTTCAACCATCCATCTTATTTCCTCAAACAGTGAATATTCTTTATATACTCAGTGTTCTTGCTTTCATTTTTCTTTTTCCTTACCATATTTTGCTGATACTTCAAAAGTGGTTCATGTGGATTGCAAATTGTGTTTTTCTAGTTGGATTTCCTGTGAAAGTTTGGCAAAAACCTTTAATGTTAGAAGTAAGGACAAAGGACAATGGTAAATGCTCTGTACTCTGCCACTTTTAAAGATATTGACTCCAGACAATTGTGTCATTGTATGGTTAATCTTTCACATCTATGCCATTTCAACCTTACAATACCAGTTAGAGAAGTCTGTGGGTCAGAGATTCTGTTTTGTTCCATTTTGTACCCCAATCTGTATCTTTTGTTGTTAATTATTGCAGGTGTTCATGGTATATGTTTTATTTATCTGAAACAGAATGCAGCTAAGCAGGCAGCAGCGGCTGCGACACAGACCATCGCAGCTGCCCAGAATGCAGCTGCGTCCAACAAGAACACCATGTCACATCAGCAACTAGTGTTCAGCTGCAAGGTATTATTGTTTGGTACACTAATGGATAATGGGATACAAATTTAAGTCTTACTGTTTTCCTTGACTCTTTTTGTATGTGGTTTTTCTCCAGGCTGTGGCAGATCATATCCCACAGCTAGTGCAGGGAATAAGGGGCAGTCAGGCCCATCCAGAAGACCTTGGTGCCCAGCTAGCCCTTATCATCGCCAGCCAGAGTTTTCTACAGGTAGTCTGTTTAATGAGAATGAGTTGTCCTATCTAAAGTTTCTAGATCACATCTAATTATCACAACCTGGAGTTTTGTCAACTGGATTTCTTTAGGCATGTCATATTTTTTATGTTTTGTCAGTAGAACAATAAACATCTGTCCCTTGCAGCCTCATTTTAATCACAAACAATTAATACATCTACCTTGACTAAGGTCTATTGTCCACTCACACTGTTGGTGTTTGTTTTCCATTTGACTTCATACAGCCGGGTAGTAAAATGGTGGCGTCGGCCAAATCAGCCGTTCCGACAGTAACTGACCAGGCTGCTGCGATGCAACTCAGTCAAAGTGCCAAGAATCTGGCCACCTGCTTGGCAGAGCTGCGCACAGCTGCACAAAAGGTAGTCAAAGTTCATTGTTTATTGTTTAGACCTTTAATGACTTGAAGATCATTGGAATTACCATTAAGGCAGGTCTAGTTCATCTTTTCTCTCCATTTTTAAATTGGACACACACACACAAAAAATGGAATGTAGCTCAAATACTAGTAGCACACACTGAATATGTTTCAGCATCAAAGCCCTCATCTGATAATAGATAGCATAATATTGCATATTAAGCACAAGTTTGGCACTTACAAAAGCTTTTTTTGTAATGGGACTTGTTGTGTGTTTACTATTTTGTAGGCTCATGAGGCATGTGGTCCTCTCGAGATTGACTCTGCACTAAGTGCTGTTCAGACCCTAAAGTGTGAACTACAGGATGCAAAAGTGGCTACACTGGATGGACAACTCAAGCCCCTACCAGGAGAATCAGTAGGTCAAAATTCCAAATTGTGTTTCACATATCAAGATGCGAAGATAATAGGACTCATTAGCGATAATTCTACTTCGTAAGTGTTCTCTATAACACCATGTTCTCTGTTACTCTGGACCCCTGGGGGTCTCATGTTTAAAACTCTTGTGTCTGTAGTTGGAGAAGTGTGCGCAGGATCTAGGCAGTACTTCCAAGGCTGTGGGCTCCTCCATGGCCCAGCTGCTGACCTGTGCTGCTCAGGGCAATGAACATTATACTGGTGAGATGACCTCTAAGCCTTTGATATATGAACCAAAAAAAGGAGATTCAACATTAAATAGTAAACACACAGATATTTAAAATTATGTGTCCAACGTGATTTATACAAATAGTATACGTTTCTGTATTAAGATATGATTTTAGGGTTGGGGCCTTGATTGGTAGGTAGGAATGTTATTCTAGGACAAAGGTTTTGATTGAGGAACTTGAATGATAAGACATAAAAAAATTGGTCCACAAATACATAATGTACATTTGCACTGATGCTTTTATCCGAAGAATCTTACAGTGCATTCAAGGTATAAATTTAATCAGGATGTGTTTTCCCTGAGATTCAAACCCTTGACATTGGCAGTGGTATTGCAATGCTCTACTGCCTAATTTGACTTACTTACTAAATGAAAATTAATTTACCCCAAAATATGGTGTTTTTTTTTTTTTTTTACTCACTGCGCTGCATTCATGATATACATTTTATTACAATGTTTGTTCCAAGGGAATCAAACCCATGACCTTGCCGTTGCTAGTGCAATGCTCTACCAGTTGAGATAAAAAAAAGAGTCCAACAACCTTTTGCAGAAATGTGTGGCATTTCCGCCCCTCCCTCTCGTCATTGTCGCCCTGCCTCTGAGGGCACTCCCTCAGCCAGGCTCACAACGGGAGTGGGCAGGAGAGAGAAGAGGCACATTTTTATCTCCTTGTATGCACATACTGGCATCCTCGCAGATCCAGGAGCAGAGCGGGGAAAGTCCGACTGAGTTAGGCGAATTAGATGCGATGCTGGGGGATTGGAGCATGTGTAGCGACCAAAAGGCGTGAATGCCGGGCCGCCTTCTCCTCACACTCACCGCGGCTCCAGGGAAGAGAGGCCACCAATGAAGCTGCCATGTTACGGACCATGGAGGGGAGCGCATGCGGCCGCCAGACCCCACCCATGTCCTGGATCCATCTCTGGACACTCCCCATTCTATACAACGTTTCTTTTCACCGCGAGGACAACAGATTCCCCTTTAACTGTATTCCTCCTGGACACTATTTTCCCCTTTTTTATGAACATTTTTATGTTTTTGTTATTTTCAATATATGCCTTTCCGAGGCTTGACTTCACACCCACTTGATCTGCCCTTGCTCACCCCACCACAGTGGTGGAGAATGCGGGCATAAGTGTGGGCAGAGATGGCACAGTTGAAAAAACACAGTGACATCACTCTTCCCCTCGTTCGCCAGTTAGATTTGAAATCCTGGAGTGGGATGGAGAAAACACAAAGGAAGAGTGCAGAGCCACTATTTTCACCTTTTTATGAAAATCTATTACTATTTTCCATATATACCTTGACGCCACACCCACAGTGACAGTCTCTTGCTCACCCCGCCACAAATCTCTAAAATCACTTCTTTAAGAATGTGCCCACATAAAGCCAGTACCTCAGGAACTGCCTGCGTTTTCCTAACAAACCATTTGTTCTGAATTAAAGGTGTGAAAACTGAGAGGAGAGCATTGCTATAACTTACATGCACAACCCATCAATTTTTCTTTCTTTCTGGCTGAATCTGTGCTCTCAGGAGAGCCCCTGAGCCCAACCCCTAATCCACATTGGATCTTTCAGTTTCTCAAGCCAAGAGTATAACTAATGCCCATCCCTCATTAATCTTATTTTCACTAGATTTAACATACCATCAGCAATTGGGCTCTACTTGGCTGGATAATGCAATTTGATACAATTTGCCCACATTCACTTTTACTGTTTTTTCAAGTTTCGTTCTATAAGGAAAGGCCAGATTATTTATGGTGCCTCATTTACTTTCCACACTCATTTGTCTGAACATCAGGGGCATTGTGGGTCAGTCATGAACCAAAACGAGGCTGAAGCTTTATTTGGAACCAGGTGTTTGGTCTTTGCTTTGCATTATGCTTAATTGTAAAGATTTATTGAAATGTGTCCCTCATTTTGCGATACTCTTTTGAGGATTTAAGGTGATCAAAATAATCAAGGTTTATGTCTAGTTTCAGTGAAAGTATTGTTAATTTGTAATATAATTGTATGGTAATGGTACAAGATTGTACAGTAGCAGTCAACCAATATGTGTTTTTCAATTGTCGATACCAATGCAGATATCTAGAGACTAGGGTGGCCGATGACTAATAATGTCAATGTATGGTACAATATAAGCAGAGCAAAGGAGATGTATACAATTAATTGTATTAAATTAAATAAACAATTATTTGACCTAATGTTTTCTTTGAAAATCAGCAAAAGTCAGATATGTTTAAATCGTACAAGCAGTCTGATTATTTACATTTTAACGATGATGCTGATAATCTCTGAATGCCAAAAATCAACCGTTTTGATCAACCGTTATATCAAACTGTTCAGACTGATTAATCTACTAATATTTGGTATTTGATAGGGCTGCACAATATATCGTTTCAGCATCGACATCGCGATGTGCGCATCCGCAATAGTCACATCGCAGAATGTGCGATGTAGTAAGATAAACATATAGTCTACTAGTGTTGTCAAAAATACCAGTACTCCGGTACCAAGTACCGGGTCTACCCGGTTCCCAATCAGAGTCGGGAACTTTCGAACGCTCACAACAAGCAAAAGATGGCGACAAGCAAAGTAGCTGCTGCTACGGAGTCTCAACTGTATCTTGTCGAAAAGAAAAGTGGAAAAAGTCAGTTTTGGAAATTCTTTGGATTTGAGGCTGGTGAAAAGGGAAACATCATAGATCAGCAAAAACCTATTTATAAATGCTGCTTTCACAATTTTCTTGTGAAAGGAGGAAACACATCAAACTTAATAAAGCACATGAAAGACAGACACCCGGATTTATTCAAGCAACTAAAGCAGGTGAGTTTAAAAGCATATTATCATTTGCATTAGGGCTGGAACGATAAATCGACATTATATGTCTTTTGATCTCATTTAACGTAACATGAAATCACATTAAACTGTAATGATGACGTGCGAGAGCAGCACTGCAGTTCAAGCCTGACGGAGGAGAGGAAGAATTACACAGATCAGTCCAGATGCACTCTAAACTTTCACAGTTTCATCTTATGTAGATCCCAAAGTATTAGGGAATTATTACAAAAATAATAAATTTAGAAGCACTCTCGTGGAATAAGCGGAGCTCTTTAAAGGAAACATGCGTTACATCTAAATTGCAGTTATATTAAATGCGTTACAGCTTTATTAATGTTCAAATAATACAGAAGCAGATCATGTTAATAACTATAAACTTAGAAACTGGCATTTCTCTGTGTTATCGGTGCCTCTTCTATGAGTTGCGCTAATGTCCGAATCTAAGGGGGAGAGATTGAAACTGCACCCGGCTGAGAGAGACTCTGCCTCGGGGACGCTCATCCCTCGAGTGCGCATGCTTAATGCAGCTAGATTAGAACGGGATTGCTCGTGACTTATTTAATCATAATATATGTCACTGTGCATTTCTTATAGTGAAGAAAATTGGCAATATTCAGCTTTATTAATACGAGAGCATGTTGTTCAGTAACCTGTTTTTGTGTTTTGCTTTGGTACCGAAAATGGTATTGAGTGCTGTGAATAGAACTTTGCACTGTGTACAGAGTCTATTATACGTTCATTGCTGCACGTATTGCTAACCATGGTGAATTAAACAGTGTATAATAAAATAAACTACCCAAAATAAGTCAAAAAGTAAAGTCATTTTCCGTATCTTTTTTTAATTAAAATTTTCCATGAATTTTGATGCAGTTTCATGATGCAGTTCCCTACAAAATCACCCCAATCATTCTAGAATAATTAATTCTTCTCAAATAGAGCTATTCAAGTCATCTGGCGAAGTCATCCTGTATTTTTTCATATCGCAATATACACTCACCTAAAGGATTATTAGGAACACCTGTTCAATTTCTCATTAATGCAATTATCTAATCAACCAATCACATGGCAGTTGCTTCAATGCATTTAGGGGTGTGGTCCTGGTCAAGACAATCTCCTGAACTCCAAACTGAATGTCAGAATGGGAAAGAAAGGTGATTTAGGCAATTTTGAGCGTGGCATGGTTGTTGGTGCCAGACGGGCCGGTCTGAGTATTTCACAATCTGCTCAGTTACTGGGATTTTCACGCACAACCATTTCTAGGGTTTACAAAGAATGGTGTGAAAAGGGAAAAACATCCAGTATGCGGCAGTCCTGTGGGCGAAAATGCCTTGTTGATGCTAGAGGTCAGAGGAGAATGGGCCGACTGATTCAAGCTGATAGAAGAGCAACTTTGACTGAAATAACCACTCGTTACAACCGAGGTATGCAGCAAAGCATTTGTGAAGCCACAACACGCACAACCTTGAGGCGGATGGGCTGCAACAGCAGAAGACCCCACTGGGTACCACTCATCTCCACTACAAATAGGAAAAAGAGGCTACAATTTGCAAGAGCTCACCAAAATTGGACAGTTGAAGACTGGAAAAATGTTGCCTGGTCTGATGAGTCTCGATTTCTGTTGAGACATTCAGATGGTAGAGTCAGAATTTGGCGTAAACAGAATGAGAACATGGATCCATCATGCCTTGTTACCACTGTGCAGGCTGGTGGTGGTGGTGTAATGGTGTGGGGGATGTTTTCTTGGCACACTTTAGTCCCCTTAGTGCCAATTGGGCATCGTTTAAATGCCATGGCCTACCTGAGCATTGTTTCTGACCATGTTCATCCCTTTATGGCCACCATGTACCCATCCTCTGATGGCTACTTCCAGCAGGATAATGCACCATGTCACAAAGCTCGAATCATTTCAAATTGGTTTCTTGAACATGACAATGAGTTCACTGTACTAAAATGGCCCCCACAGTCACCAGATCTCAACCCAATAGAGCATCTTTGGGATGTGGTGGAACGGGAGCTTCGTGCCCTGGATGTGCATCCCACAAATCTCCATCAACTGCAAGATGCTATCCTATCAATATGGGCCAACATTTCTAAAGAATGCTTTCAGCACCTTGTTGAATCAATGCCATGTAGAATTAAGGCAGTTCTGAAGGCGAAAGGGGGTCAAACACAGTATTAGTATGATGTTCCTAATAATCCTTTAGGTGAGTGTATATATCGCAGAAAAACAAAATATCGCAATGTCGGTTTTTTCCAATATCGTGCAGCCCTAGTATTTGATAAAACAATATATTGGCCAGACCAGTTAATCTGTCAATATTGGGCATCTGATAGACGGATGCATCAGCAAGAATGATTAATTAGACAATATTTGACTTTTGATAGACAGCATATTAATCGGACTAGTTAATTAGACACTATTTAGCATATGTGAGAACGATATATCTGCCTGACTGATTAATAGGCCCACATTTGGCATTTGACAGAGAGACATATTGGCCAGACCAACAGTCTGCCTGATTCTAATGATATTTGGCATTTGATAGACAGATATATTAGCTAGACGGATTACCTATCCAATATTTGAATTTTGAGAGAACGATATATCAGTCAGACTGATTAATCTTCAGATATTCAGCATTTAATAGACAATACATTATTCTGACTCATTAATCACAGTGTTTTCCACAAGATTTTCTGAGACTGTAGTGGGTGCACCTTGGCCCCTCTAGGGGGTTCTGGGGGCATGCTCCCCTGTAAGAAAATTTTCAAGTTAAATGCATCAATCAGGTGCACTTTGAGAGCCCCCCCCCCCCCCCCCCCCCCCTTTCCGGGTGCTGCCCTTCAGGCATTCCCCGTCTTCCTTGTGACCTGGTTGGCAGACAAGGGGAGAGGGAAAGAGTGAAGCGGAGCATCAGTAAGAGAGAGAGAGAGCAGAGAGAGGGAAAAAATGCTCGCCAGTTCGCCTGGTCCATGATCACCACTCCACCTTCTGGCGGACGACAGCCGCTCTTCCCTGGGCGGACAGCAGAGTCCTTTGACCCTGGTGGATGGAATGCCCCTCCGCGTTCTGGCAGTGGCTCCACCACGTCCAGGCAGCTGGCAGCGACTCCTCCATCCCCCGGTGGACGGTCGCATCTGCTCCTTTGGGCAGATGGCAGTGGTGAGGACTCCACAACACCGCATCCCTCCTCCTTCCTGGGTTTCGGCACCAATGTAACAGGGTTGAAATGGGAAAGGAGGTGGCGGGAACCAGCTGAACAGTGAAAGTAATATTTAATGTAAAATTAAAACAAAGACAAAAATGCACACATGGCAGCTGCCTGGTGCTTCTATGGAATGAGATCTACTTTTTCGTCATGTTATTGCAGCAAGATCTACCATGTAAAATAAAGGCTACCCATTATCACAATACCAAAATTTCAATAGTCAGTAGTGAAATTTGACAATTCTCAATACCAGCTTCAAAATCACAACAAATAATTACACTTGTCATGGATGGTGAGTCACTTGTTTTACCTGCATGTTTGTTTGAGTTTTTCCCTTGTGTGTGGCAAGCTGTCGCTGATCAGTCATATCACTGTTGCCATGGCTATTCTGGAACTTCGGCTGGGCGGCTGTTTTGCAACAGCTGTTGTTCATTCTCCCTGCTCTATTTTAACCATGCTGTGTGTCTGTTTTGTTGCCAGATTATTGTGTTGTGTGTCTCTACCTCACGTCCTCTAGCCTCGGTCTGTCTGTCACTGCACTGAGTGTGTGTTTCCCTCCAGTGCCAGTCTGCCAGTTGATCTGTCTTTGCCAGTTCAGTGGATTACTCTTCGCTTAGCTCTGCTCGTCCTTCCTCTCTACGCCAGGGTTTCAGCCTTCCCTCTCATCTCTCACCTCCGGTCAAGTGCATAGCATCCAGCCTTCCCTCTCATCTCTCACCACTTGTCAAGTGCACATCATCCTCACGTTCCGTTCACCTGCTAAGCTCTGCTTCATTGCCTCTCTTCAACTTTGCATCAGTCGATGCCGGTTGATCCGATACCCTCTGCATCTTGGTTCCTTCCTTGATTCCGGTAACAGGATAATCTGGCCACACATGCATCCAGTGGAGGACACTGGTCTTCATGCTGCACTCTCATAACAAGGAGTGCTGCTGGGGCGCCAACAGGAACAGATAAATTCCACCAGTCAGGCCTTGGAGATGGTGGCCTCTCAGCTGGTCAAGTTAACATCCATAGTACAACAGCTTCATCTGACTCCCGACACCAATTCCACTCCTCCTACCTTGTCCATCCGTGTAGACAAAATGCTTGCACTTCGCCGATGCTGCCGCCGATTTCCATCCTCCCAGACTACAGTGCGCCCAGTCATTTTCATACTATCCCCTGGGTCATCGGAGCATGATCTCTGTTTGTACTTTGCTCTCCCTGGCCATATTTATGCTACGTGTACAGTAAAAGCTGCAGCTTACCAGTAGAGGAGGGTTACTGGTGAGCACTACTCCATTGATTAAATTCACAGAACTTCCAACTCTCCTCCCAACTCGACTGCAGCGAGGTACATCAAGTCAAGGATTTTCAGCTCTTTTCGACTCCAGGGTCTGAAGGGATGTAGAACTAGCCCCAAATTGGAACTTTCCCATCGTGCCCCTGGAGGAGCCTATCACCAATCCTACCATCAGCGGGATCCCCCTCTCTCTGGTCACCCACGTCACATGGCCCCTCACCCTCGTGTCTGGAAACCATTCTGAAAGCATCACCTTCTTCCTCCTCAAGTCACCATCCTCCCTGATCAGGCTTGGACACCCCTGGCTTGTAATCCATAACCCACATATTGATTGGTCCACTAACTCTGTGCTGGCCTCGAGTCCCTTTTGTTTGTCTAACTGTCTTCTGCTGTCTCCCCTGTTGAGCTGGTGGACTTGTCTGGAGTACCGGTGGCCTACCATGACCTGAGTGTGTTGTTCAGCCGATCCCGTGCCGCTTCCCTCCCTCCTTACTGCCCGTATAACTGTGTGATTGACCTACTTCCAGGTTTTTCTCCGCCTTGAGGCTGCCTATGTTCACTTTCTGCTCCAGAGCGGAAGGTCATGGAAGTGTATATCAATGCGTCTCTAGCAGCTGTTATCATCCATCCTTCCTCTTCACTGGCTGGGACGGGGTTCTTCTTTATGGAGAAGGATGGTTTGCTTAGACCTTGCATTGATTTATTGGGGGCTGAATGACATCACAGTAAAGAATTGTTTTCCTTTGCCATTGATGTCTTCAGCTTTTGAACTCTTGCAGGGGACGATCATCTTTACAAAGTTGGACCTATGCAGTGCTTATCACCTTTCTGGATGAGGGAGAGGGATGATTGTAAGACAGACTTTAACACCACTATGGGGCATTTTGAGTACCTGGTTATGCCTTTCGGCTTGGCCAATGCCCTGGCTGTCTTCCAGGGGCTTGTTAATGATGTGCTTCTAGACATGGGCTATCGGTTTGTTTATGTCTATCTGGATGACATTCTGATCTTCTCCCAGAGCTTTCAGGACCATATCCAGCATGTCAGCAGCATGCTTCAGTGACTGCTAGAGAACCGGCTCTTGGTTAAAGCTGAGAAGTGTGTTTTCCATGCACAGTCTGTTCCTGGGGTTCAACGTTTCATCTGAGGGAGTCCGAATGGATCCCAACAAGGTCAGGGCCATCTCAGATTGGCCAACTCCAGATTTACGAAGAGCTGTTCAGATGTTTCTGGGGTTTGTCCATTTTTTTTATTGTCGGGTTATCTGGAATTTCAGTCAGCTAGCTGCACCTCTGACAGATCTTACCTCCACCAAAGTTCCTTTTTAAGTGGTCGTCTGTGACTCAGGCCACCTTTCTAAAACTCAAAAAACTCTCTTTCTTATCTCTCCTGATCCCTCACGACAGTTCGTGGTGGAGGTAGATGCATCAGAGGTGGGCATATGGGCAGTCCTGTCACAGCGTTCTTCCTCAGACGAAAGGATGCACCCATGTGCTTGTTTTTCTCATCGCTTTACACCCCTGTTACGGAATTACAATGAGGACAATCATGAACTGTTGCCTGTCAGGCTGGCGTGGGGTAAGTGGCGACATTGGTTAGAGGGTTCGGGAGTGCCATTCGTGGTGTGTCATAAGAACCTTGACTATATTTGCGCTTCCAAAGGTCTAAATTCCAGGCAAGTACGCTGGGCACAGTTTTGATTTCGTACTTATCCAACGGGTTTCAAAAATGTCAAGCCCGATGCTTTATCTCATTGCTTTGAAGTTAAGACCTCCACCATAGTCCGGATACCATTCTTTCCACTGGTGGTGGGCATGGTATCCTGGGAGGTGGATTCCAAAGTCTTTTCCAACACATGCAGTACTGTCGTTCCCGTGGAGTGCCCAGCGGGTTTGTTCCATGATCGTTCTGCACACACGTTCTGCGATTGTGTCATTCGTCCAATGTAGCCAGTCACCCGGGGGGTGACCGCACTCAGGCCCTGATTAGACAGCAATTCTGGTGGCCAACGCTACCGTCTGACGTCCATCAGTTTGTTGCTGCCTGCTCATTTTTTGCTGTTAATAAGACTTCCCAATGCCCTCCAGCAAGGCTCCTCCGACTGCTGTCAGTACCTTTGAGACCCTGGTCTCACATTGCCATGGATTTTTTTAGCGGTTTACCCCCCTCCCATGGCAACATGGTCTTTTTGACCGTATTTACCATAGAAGGTCTGGTTGTCCACTAAGGACATCCAACTCCCATCACATAAACTGGGACCCAAATTCATCTGGTCCTTTTCCATCACCAAGGTGCTTAGTCCGGTAAAATAAAAAGTTTTTTTCATTCCGAGTTACATACCGCTGCTCCCATCCTACCTCCCCCATACTTTGTAGAAGGTGCTCTGGCTTACACCGTTGGGTGCCTTTTTTATGTTTGGTGAAGAGGCAGAGGGTTCCAATATTTATTGAACTGGGAGGGCTATTGTCTTGAGGAGAGGTATTGGGTTCCGGTGTGTGATATTCTGGACAGCGCCATCATCGATGACTTCCATTGCTGTCGTGGTGGGTCCACTGTGGGCACCAAGAGTCGCCCGTGGGTGTGGGGGTGGGTGTGGGGGTACTTTCACAGTTGGTGAGTCACCAGTTTGTCCTGTGTGTTTGTTTTAATTTTTCCCTCGTGTGTGGCCAGCTGTCGCTGATCAGTCGTATCACCATTGTTATGACTACTCTGGCACTTCGGCTGGGCGGCTGATTAGTGACAGCTGTTGTTCATTCTCCCGGTCTATTTTAACCCTCTTGTGTGTCTGTTTCATTGCCATATTATTGTGTTGTGTATCTGTACCTCATGTCCTCTAGCCTCGGTCTGTTTGTCTCCGTACTGTGTGTGTGTGTGTGTGTGTGTGTGTGTGTGTGTGTTTCCCTCCAGTGCCAGTTTGCGAGTTAGTCTGTCTTCGCCAGTTCTGTGGATTACTCGTCGCTTCATTCTGCTCATCCTTACTCTCTATGCCAGGGGTTCCAGCCTTCCCTCTCATCTCTCACCTCCGGTCAAGTGCACAACATCCAGCCTTCCCTCTCTTCTCTCGCCACCGATTAAGTGCACAGTATCCTCACGTTCCGTTCATCTGCCAAGCTCCGCTTCATTGTCTCTCTTCTACCCCGCTGAGGTTGATGCCAGTTGATCCCATAAAATCTGCCTGTCTTGATTATTGCCTTGTATAAATTAATTGACTCAGCATTTTGGGTCCTTTCGTGATTCTGGTGACAAACACGAACTAATATGTTAATTATTGAAGATTGGTTTTAAGATCTTAAGTAATTATTCAAGACTAGGAAACAGTCATTAATAAAATAACAATAAAAACAGTAAAATAATAGAACAAAAATACAAATTAAGAAAATTCAGTGCTTTTTTTTAACAGCTTTAAAAGTTTTTAACAGCAGTTTCAGGTATTCAAGTAAACATTCAGAATGAAATGCAACATAAAACTACTACTGGTCTTCACTGTATGATTATAATACATTAATAATTTTTTTAAGCTACTAAAGTTATTCAGTCAAGAGTGAGTGTTTTCTCATTTTCTTGTACTGGTTGTTTGATTATTATTATGACACATTAGACAGCAGCAGGCCTTGTAGCTTACATTTATACTTACAATTCCGACATTTTAAAACAAATCCACTTTTTTCTCTGCTGTTTATGTTCACTTTAGACTCCCATAACTCATTTTGCCGGAATTTTTATCCATTCAGGCAAGCATCAAACAGGGCACAGCTATTACTAGATCACTTACAAATTATAAAAGTATGTGCTCTGGATTACTTTCAACAGCAGAATAAGAATATGAACTTTCTAATAAGGGACACAGGCCTAGGCTATCACAAATATAGCCAGTTATTTTTTTGTTATTGATGTTTTAATCAGTCTGATTGTATAGTTGGGCAAGCAAAATTCTCTTTCACTTGCCCCTTCAAAAATCCACTTGTCCCGAACAAGTGGACAGGTGTTAATGTTGTTAAAAGTGGTTATCTGTGTTAAACTTGCTCCTCAGATTCTGAAAATAGTTACGTTGTATGTGTGAGCATGTGCTCGTGGAGCAGGTAGGAGGCTGACTGACTGTTTTGAATTGATGCTTTGCTGAAGCAATGGCGCAAAACACAATGTTAGAGTTGTTATTATGAGAAGCGTAACAGTCACTGTCTAGGTAATTAATAGGAAACACTGATCGTATGATATTTATCATATGTTAAACTGATATATTGGCCAGCCAGATTAATCAGCCAATATTTGGCATTTGATAGACCAACATATCAGCTAGACTGAGTATTCGGACAATATTTGACATTTGGTAGACAATATATTAATCAGACCAATTAATCCGACACTATTTAGCATACATTAGATCAATATATCTGCCAGACCGATTAATTTGATAGACCGGCATACTGGCCAGGCCGATTAATCGACTAGTATTTTGCTTTTGATAGACCGACAAATTGGCCTGATGGATTAGTCGGCCAATATTTTACATGTAATTCACAATACATTAACCAGACCAATAAATCAGACACTATTTAGCATATGTTAAACTGATACATCTGTCAGACCGATTATTGGCTGATATTTGGCATTTGATAGACCGGCATATTGGCCAGACTAATTATTCACCCAGTATTTTACATTTAATTGACCGATATATCGGCCAGACCAATTCATCTGCCAAAATGTGCCATTCTGAGATAAGAATTTGATACAGAGGTCTAAGTTTCACATGTGACATTGACTCTGCATGTATAATTTACGTGTGTGTTTATTTGTGCATGTTGTGGCAGGTGTAGCCGCGAGGGAAACATCGCAGTCCCTGAGGACGCTGGCCCAGGCTGCGAGGGGAGTAGCAGCGAGTACCGTGGAGCCTCAGGCCGCAGCTGCCATGCTGGATTCTGCCTGTCATGTGATGGAGGGCTCTGCCATGCTAATTCACGAAGCTCACCAAGCCCTAATGTGCCCAGGAGATGCAGAGAGCCAGCAGAGATTAGCGCAGGTGAGGCATTGTAGATTAAACACACATAATACAAATATAACCTTTAAACAGTGCACAAATAAAGACAGATATCATCCCATCTGTGAGAACATTTATCGTGACAAGTAAACAAATTGAAATGGCAGATTGTTTACACAATTTTCCAAAGCAAAATATATACTGTAGATTTGTAAATATCAGATGTTTTTATTTTTCTCTCAACTTGCATAGTTTTGTTCATGATTTTGAGGATGAGGGAATCTGCCTAATGACAAGCTTCTACCATGTGACAAATGCATTTCTGCCAAAATATTAGAGAGTTTGATTGAATGCATTGCCTTTGAGGTAAAAATAAATAAATAAATAAAAGCAAATAGTTTTCTCCTAACTTTTAAAATGTGATAAATCCGTTTATTTTGCCATCCAAACTATTATATCCATAATTATATGTTAAGCTATATTTCATTATTTGATAAAACTTTAATATTTGCATTTAGCACAGTTTTTTCCCATTTTTGGGTCACTTCCCACCTTTTGAGAGCCATTCTGCTCTACAAAGGCAAAACGCAGTAACTACACCAACACTGAAACTACAAAATGGCTTCAAACAAAGATAATAGTGTGGATTTTGTAGGTACTAAAATTTCCGCACTCTGTATCAGAGCAAAATGTATAGCTATTGCATATTTATTCTAATTTAGAGAGTATAGTATTATTATTTTTTTGTCTATCAAGTACTATGTAGAAACTGGATTAATCTCACATAAGCCCCCCTTTTGGCAGTTATCTCCCATAGAATAAACTATTCTCAATTGTCACTGTTTCCTGGTGACCCGAATTCTGAAAGGTGCCAGCACGCCTCCTTATTTGCGCAGGTTTCTTTGGGAGACAAGCATATTGCTTGGCATGTCTGTTACAGTGGCATAAATAAGGGACACTGTTCTGCTGATGGCCTGTTTTGAATTTTAGATTCCCTCTGCATTACCCTGGGCCATAGTAGAGTTATTAGTGGGTTTGTCTGTGTGTGTGTGTGTGTGTGTGTGTTTCAGGTGGCAAAGGCTGTCTCTCACTCCCTGAATAACTGTGTGAACTGCCTACCTGGACAGAAGGATGTGGATATGGCTCTCCGGAGCATCGGCGAGGCCAGTAAGAAACTGCTTGTGGAAAATGTGAGTTTTTGTTCTTTGGTTACTAACCATTTATCATTGCTGATTGTACCTTAGCTATTATTATTTGGCTCTCTGGAATTCTTGATTCTAATTGGTCAGCCACGGAGTTCTGTGGTCAAATATGACCACTTAATTGTGCAATTGACTGTTTTCCAGTGCAGATGATTTTCTACATAGCTGTGCTATTCTCAGGTGTCTCGGATCACTCTGCTGACTCTTTATTCACACATAAAATAACGTAAACTTAAATCAATATTTAAAGTCCATTAATTGATTTATTTGGTAAGTAGCAGTGTAATAAATGGAAGAATGTACAGTCATTTGAACATTTGTTAATTTGGAGGTAATGATTGGCTCGAGTTTACTTTCCTCTGAAAGCACCACCGTCTTGAAAGTGAAGTTTTTTTATTGTACTCAATCATTTAGCTCATGTATTTATGAGCTTTTGTTGTCAGTATGTCTTTTCGGTTGTCTAAGTCACTACTTAAATAAATGTGGAAAATATGTTACAGTATTTGTGACTTGAGAGCTCACACTTTTACACATGAATCCGCTATAAACTTAGCCATAACTGTAATATTTCACACTCTCCTGGTTCTTCAGCTTCCTCCATGCTCCAAATCCTTCCAAGAGGCCCAGACAGACCTGAACCACACAGCAGCCGAGCTGAACCACTCTGCTGGTGATGTGGTGCATTCGTCGCGGGGCACCAGCAGCCAGCTGGCTGTGGCCTCTGGCAAGTTCAGCCATGACTTTGATGAGTTCCTAGATGCCGGTATCGAGATGGCTGGTCACACTCAGGTACTGTTTTCACACTGTTTTAATTGTTGTTGAATGTTAGTCTATGCACTCATGCTTCAGATGCACATCTTTGGCTGTCGCACCATGAGCAAATAACTTAAAAAATACATATTAAGACATACATATTTAGCAGTTCCCTTTATCGCTCAACTGCGGTAGGTTTGGTGTGTTAGTTGTGCCATTTAGCCCCTGGTTGTGTAACTGCAAAAATGTTTTATGAGAGAAAAAGCATGTTTCTCTATTGACTGCTACTCAAAAGTTACATGAAAATCATAAAAATGAAAATCACATTTTCAAAATAAACTGTAAAAATGCTCTTGTTGTCTTTGATTCCATCCTTTTGTGCAGCTTTTCGCCCTCAAAATCAATTGAAGCTCAGCATGTCAAGTAACACCTGGTTACACTGTGTAATTCTCAAATTCACATGTATGTATTCAAATGTGCTTAATCGTCCGAATCTAAAACCTGCTCAAGAAAAAAACAACAAAAAAACTAAATGGTTGCCATTTTTCAAGTGCCTTTTAAATACGTTTTAAAGTTTTGATTCATTTTTTAATTAGCGCCTCTCATTTAATTCACTCAGGCACATAATTGTCCCAGAGAGCATGAATGGCACTCCATCCAAATGACATTTACGACGATGTTCTGGTTCTGCATGTTTTCATTAAAGAGCACCTATTATGGTTTTTAAACAGTCTGTTGTGATTGGTCTACCACTTAGTGTAGCGTTTGATGGTGGGTCAAACCTGTTCGTGAGCAGCCAATGAAGACCAGATTTTTGTTACAAAATTACCTAAGTTAGAACAGGAAGTCTGGAATTACTAACGACTCGTTTCAGGTGTTCAAAATTGGTTCTTTCTTTTGGGAGTCAATAACTCCATTTGTAGTGCACTTTGATTATTGAAAATTGGCTGGATTTTTTACATTCACAAGCAGCTCTTTAAATTGTAGAGGCAGGTGAGAAGAGGGGATGATGGAGCCTAACATGCCCCGTAAAGGAGGATAGTGAAAGACATGAATGTCTAGCCAAAACCAGACTTTGGACAATTGGCATAATGTCTGGTTCACCCAGACTTCCAGAAATGACATAGCAGCCAGTTAATCAGAATCGAGCTGGCAATTTTGCCAGATTTCACAATTTTTGTTTTGTTATTTGTATTAGATGACGCAATTGGTCGACATATTGTGGAAACAATGAACCCTTTTACAAATAGTTTAACCATAAAATATAACCTCTTTTCAAGGTTTTTAAAAAGAATGTCATTGCACATTGTTCTGCAGAAATAAAAAAATTGAAGAACAAATAGTTTGCATGCCCAATAGCTTCACTGCAAGCTAAGCTGCTTTGTTCTGTTTCCACAGTCCAAAGATGACCAGATCCAGGTGATTGGCAACCTGAAAAACATCTCCATGGCATCCAGCAAGCTGCTCTTGGCAGCCAAGTCCCTCTCCGTGGATCCAGGGGCTGCAAATGCCAAAAACCTCCTTGCAGCTGCGGCCCGGTAGGAATAAGATTCAATCAGCATTCTGGGGAGAGTTTAGAAATCATTAACCCAGCATTCAGAGTAGTGGATATCAGCAAAAATCTATTCAGCTTAAAGTTTTCATACAGAGCTGAATTATCTGTGAAAGTGTGCGAGATGTTGGCGTGTGTGCATGTGCTGCTTGTATCCCCTCAGGTAGAGCAGTAAAGCAGCTGGTCCTGAGGGTTTTGGGATAGATTGATTTCTGTTCCCTTAATGAGGAAACAAACACACATGCACACACACACTTGGTTCCAGGCTCAGTTTTGTGAAAGAAAACATGTCTTGATTCTGGTGTGTTTGTGAGGAGTTTAATGAGTTTGTTTAAAATGGAGATTTTCACCCCCAAGCCCTTGTCGGTGCATTTTTTGCCATTCTGACTTTTTATGTGTGTGGGTGTGCGGTGGAGTTGGGTGGTTTACAAGGACTTTTTTTAGGTTACAAACTGGTAATTACAAGGTTATTATGCTATAAATGTGGTTTATGAGGACATTTCTAGTGTCCCCATAATTTAAATTGCTTAAAAAAAACATAATAAACTATGTTTTATTGAAAATGTAAAAATGCAGAATGATTTTTGTTAAGGTTAGGATTAGGGGTAGGGGATATAATCTATAGTTCATACACTAAAAAAATCTATATGTCTATGGACAGTCCTCACAAGGATAGCCACACCAACATGTGTGTGTGTGTGTGTGTGTGTGTGTGTGTGTGTGTGTGTGTGTGTGTTGTGCGTGCGAGTGTGTGTGATTTTCTGCTGTTTTGTTTTTCAGAGCGGTGACAGAGAGCATTAATCAGCTCATCACACTGTGTACCCAGCAGGCACCAGGACAAAAAGAGTGTGACAACGCTCTACGAGAACTAGAGGTACTCACGCACACAGTTCTGTAAAATACACTGTATTTTAGCACAAAAACCTTATTCACTAACTCACAATTTAATTTAACCAGAAATACCACAACACTCTGAGGATTTAAGTCATCAGACAGTATTTTGAGTATTTTACATTTACATTTACACATTTGGCAGACGCTTTTATCCAAAGCGATTTACAGTGCACTTATTACAGGCACAATCCCCCCGGAGCAACCTGGAGTTAAGTGCCTTGCTCAAGGACACAATGGTGGTGGCTGTGAATTTAATTTGAAAAATGTATCTTAATATTTTTTTTATGCACATTTTGGCATTTTGAAATTGTATTTGCATCTTGGTGTTTCCATCAAGCCTTTTTGATGCAATATCCAAAAATGTGTTTAACAATATGTGGATGGAAACCGAGCTTGTGTCAGTCTTTTCTGTGCAAACACAGCTCTTTTCTGTTGTAGATTGTGCTTTATTCACCGAGATCAGTCTGCAAACAGAATTTAATTTAAGAGAGATGTTTGTGTACATTTTTCTATTAATAATGGCTGAAGTAATACATTAAATGATGAACAAATGATGGAGAAGACTGTTAACTGACTATATATCCTGACGCATGTAGTCAAGTGCACTTTTGGCATTTTAAAGAGGGATTTCAGGTGCCTGCTTCCCAGTGATGGAGTGATGCTGTACAGTCCCATTTCAAAAATAGTCTTTGGTGGTGGCTTACATACATGATCATCTATTTGCACAAAGTTTGCTTCATATTAATAAAATGTATTACATGATATGCTGATTAATTAAGCGTATTAATCGCAATTAACCAGAAATCTAAATATTTGCTGAGAAAGCCCCTCAAATAACACAATTAAATGTATAATGCATAAATAATTATACTTAGATTTAAATACTTTTAAACAATGTATATTTAAAAAATAATCATATAGACAATTAAACTGCATTACAATATTGTGGTAGAAGAGTAAAGCATTGATAAGACAATACATGTACAAACAAGGGAATTTAGAAGGTAGTATATTGTTTATTTCCATATAATTGAATAAAAGTCTATTATTAGCAAACAGTCCACAGCATTTCATTTTGCAATTTAATTTGTCAGTCTGTCTGGATAGATTTATTTTAAGGTCTTATCTAAGGATGCGCCAGTGTTCATATGCATCAGATGGACGCTTTTGGAGTGTCACTCTTTGATTGTGTCGTGTCATAAATATGTGTTTTTACGTCGCTGTGTCAAGTTAAACTTGGTTTGAATCTTAGAAAAACACTTCTCAAGATTCCTGCATTCGGAATTGCGCTCAATCCAGCTGTGTTTGAACACATGAACACATCCTTCCTCATATTGAGCTGTCCCTAGTGTCAAACAAACCTGACTGTGGCTTGTTGTCTGTACAGCAGTGCATTTTCTATACATCTGGAGTTTCGCTTACTGCCCTCTGCTGAAAAGTGGTGGTGCTTCAAGCTTGAATTGCTTCGACTGAAGGAATGTTCCATATTACATTTTTTTTAACAAATTATTTTTATGTATACTTAATCGCAAACTGATTCTTGAGATAAAGATGTTTTAAATATGTTTTAAATTTATTTTTTTATTTTTTAATACAAAATTAATTTGAAATGGAGATATTTGTAGAGAAAGGTGTCAGCTAACAAACCATGTAAGGGAACAGGTTTTTATAAAAAAAACTTTTTTTCTGTAAATTGACATTTATTCACTTCATAACTTACATCTTACTGTAATTGTGTCAGCTCTATCAGACACACTAAAAAGTGTGCTAAAAAAGTGAAATAAGTAAAGTGAAAAATACATTCTGTCATTTTGTTTCTGTTTTCACACTATTCTAATAATTCTGATGCAAATGACAAAATTTCATATTTTTCCATAATTTCCATTTAGTTTTTTTCTCAGTTGAAGCTGTCTCTATAACCTAAACTAAATACCAAAATTATTCGTCAAATCTAACAGAAATTACCACAATGGGATGACAGTGTTGGCATGTTGAAGCTGTGACTGCTGAGACTTGTTTAGTTAAAATAAATACAAATATATATAATACTTACCTGACCACGTGTCCTACTGTTGCAACCACCATGAGCAGGAAGTGGGAAAGAGTAATAGCTGACCATGATATTGTCTGATTTATTCAGAGATACAACTTTGATAGGCAGTTTTTTTTCCATGTAAAATACGCTAAAAAAATTCTTTGTGAATTGTTTGATACCTGTCATTTGATATTTTGATTAAGATATACAGTGAGGAAAATAAGTATTTGAACACCCTGCTATTTTGCAAGTTCTCCCACTTAGAAATCATGGAGGGGTCTGAAATTGTCATTGTAGGTGCATGTCCACTGTGAGAGACAATCTAAAAAAAAAAAATCCAGAAATCACAATGTATGATTTTTTTAAACTATTTATTTGTATGATACAGCTGCAAATAAGTATTTGAACACCTGTCTATCAGCTAGAATTCTGACCCTCAAAGACCTGTTAGTCTGCCTTTAAAATGTCCACCTCCACTCCATTTATTATCCTAAATTAGATGCACCTGTTTGAGGTCATTAGCTGCATAAAGACACCTGTCCACCCCATACAATCAGTAAGAATCCAACTACTAACATGGCCAAGACCAAAGAGCTGTCCAAAGACACTAGAGACAAAATTGTACACCTCCACAAGGCTGGAAAGGGCTACGGGGAAATTGCCAAGCAGCTTGGTGAAAAAAGGTCCACTGTTGGAGCAATCATTAGAAAATGGAAGAAGCTCAACATGACTGTCAATCTCCCTCGGACTGGGGCTCCATGCAAGATCTCACCTCGTGGGGTCTCAATGATCCTAAGAAAGGTGAGAAATCAGCCCAGAACTACACGGGAGGAGCAGGTCAATGACCTGAAATGAGCTGGGACCACCGTTTCCAAGGTTACTGTTGGTAATACACTAAGACGTCATGGTTTGAAATCATGCATGGCACGGAAGGTTCCCCTGCTTAAACCAGCACATGTCAAGGCCCGTCTTAAGTTTGCCAATGACCATTTGGATGATCCAGAGGAGTCATGGGAGAAAGTCATGTGGTCAGATGAGACCAAAATATAACTTTCTGGTCATAATTCCACTAACCGTGTTTGGAGGAAGAAGAATGATGAGTACCATCCCAAGAACACCATCCCAACTGTGAAGCATGGGGGTGGTAGCATCATGCTTTGGGGGTGTTTTTCTGCACATGGGACAGGGCGACTGCACTGTATTAAGGAGAGGATGACCGGGGCCATGTATTGCGAGATTTTGGGGAACAACCTCCTTCCCTCAGTTAGAGCATTGAAGATGGGTCGAGGCTGGGTATTCCAACATGACAATGACCCGAAGCACACAGCCAGGATAACCAAGGAGTGGCTCTGTAAGAAGCATATCAAGGTTCTGGCGTGGCCCAGCCAGTCTCCAGACCTAAACCCAATAGAGAATCTTTGGAGGGAGCTCAAACTCCGTGTTTCTCAGCGACAGCCCAGAAACCTGACTGATCTAGAGAAGATCTGTGTGGAGGAGTGGGCCAAAATCCCTCCTGCAGTGTGTGCAAACCTGGTGAAAAACTACAGGAAACGTTTGACCTCTGTAATTGCAAACAAAGGCTACTGTACCAAATATTAACATCGATTTTCTCAGGTGTTCAAATACTTATTTGCAGCTGTATCATACAAATAAATAGTTAAAAAATCATACATTGTGATTTCTGGATTTTTTTTTTTAGATTATGTCTCTCACAGTGGACATGCACCTACGATGACAATTTCAGACCCCTCCATGGATCTAAGTGGGAGAACTTGCAAAATAGCAGGGTGTTCAAATACTTATTTTCCTCACTGTATATATATATATATATATATATATGTATATATACAGTACTGTGCAAAAGTCTTAGGCACAATAGATGTTTCACAAAAGCATTTGTCTTAAGATGGTTAATGATGGATCATTGCTATTCTCCTTTCCGGGATGGCTACAAATCCCTCCCCCCGCCCACCATTTGGCAAATCTGACCACTCTTCCATTCTGCTTCTGCCCGCTTACAGGCAGAAACTGAAACGGGAAGCACCCGCCCTCAGAATGATCCAGTGCTGGTCGGACCAATCAGACTCTGCGCTACAGGACTGTTTTGATCACGCGGACTGGGAGATGTTCCGGTCTGCCTCCGATGACGACATCGAGGTTTACGCTGATAGCGTAACGTGTTTCATCAGAAAGTGCGTAGAGGACGTTGTTCCGACAAAAAATATACGGATCTACCCCAACCAGAAACCCTGGGTTAACGGCGATGTTCGCGCGGCACTTACTGCGCGGACCACTGCTTTTAATTCCGGGAATGTGGAGGAGCGTAAACAAGCCAGTTATGCCCTCCGTAACTCCATCCGTGCAGCCAAACGCCAGTACAGGCACAAAATTGAAGAACAGTTTAACACCACTGACTCGAGAAGTATGTGGCAGGGAATTAACACCATCACGGACTATAAACGGAATAAAAACTCTGCCATGAACACCGCTGCCTCTCTCCCGGACGAGCTTAATACATTTTATGCTCGTTTCGAGGACAACAACACCGCCCTCGCGGAGAGAGCACTCGCGGCCGATACTACAGATGATGGTTCACTCTCCGTCTCTGTTGCGGATGTAACCCGATCCTTTCGACGGGTGAACATCCGTAAAGCCGCGGGTCCAGACGGCATTCCGGGCCGCGTCATCAGAGCATGTGCGAACCAACTGGCTGGTGTTTTTACGGACATTTTCAACTTGTCCCTATCCCTGTCTGTAGTCCCCACATGCTTCAAAACATCAACCATTGTGCCTGTACCGAAGCAATCAAAAATCACTTGCTTAAATGACTGGCGTCCTGTTGCCCTCACCCCCATCATCAGCAAATGCTTTGAGAGGTTGATCAGAGATCACATCTGCTCTGTTCTGCCCACCTCTTTGGACCCATTGCAGTTTGCCTATCGTAACAACCGCTCCACTGATGATGCCATTGCATCTACAATACACACTGCTCTTTCCCACCTGGAAAAAAGGAACACATATGTGAGAATGCTGTTTGTAGACTACAGCTCAGCATTCAACACCATAGTGCCCTCCAAGCTTGATGAGAGGCTCTGGGCTTAAACAGCTCGCTGTGCAGCTGGATCCTGGATTTCCTGTCAGGCAGACATCAGGTGGTTAGAATGGGCAGCAACATCTCCTCATCACTGACCCTCAACACTGGAGCCCCGCAGGGCTGTGTTCTCAGCCCACTCCTGTATTCCCTGTACACACATGACTGTGTGGCAACACATAGCTCCAATGCCATCATTAAGTTTGCTGACGATACGACGGTTGTAGGTCTGATCACTGACAATGATGAAACGGCCTACAGAGAGGAGGTGCACACTCTGACACGCTGGTGTCAGGAGCACAACCTCTTCCTCAACGTCAGTAAAACCAAGGAGCTTGTGGTGGACTTCAGGAAGAAAGACAGAGAACACAGCCCCATCACCATTAATGGAGCACCGGTGGAGAGAGTCAGCAGCTTCAAGTTCCTCGGTGTCCACATTACTGAGGAACTCACATGGTCCGTCCACACTGAGGCCGTTGTGAAGAAGGCTCACCAGCGCCTCTTCTTCCTGAGACGGCTGAGGAAGTTCGGAATGAACCACCACATCCTCACACGGTTCTACACCAGTACTGTAGAGAGCATCCTGACTGGCTGCATCACCGCCTGGTACGGCAATAGCACCGCCCACAACCGCAAAGACCTGCAAAGGGTGGTGCGAACGGCCAGAAACATCATCGGAGGTGAGCTTCCCTCCCTCCAGGATATATATAACAGACGGTGTGTGAATAAAGCTTGGAGGATCATCAGAGACTCCAGTCACCCGAGTCATGGGCTGCTCTCACTGCTTCCATCAGGCAGGCGGTATCGCAGCATCAGGACCCGCACCACCCGACTACATGACAGCTTCTTCCCACAAGCAATAAGACTTTTGAACACATGATCTCTCACGATCAGCACTGCACTTTATTAATCATCACTCTGTCAATATATTCTCCCAATTCAATTAGTGTTTATATATATTTATACCCGTATCTAGTGTATGTGTATTCTACATTGTGTGTATTGTGTACATTTGTTATGTAAATTGTTGTGTAAGTATGTGTACATTTAATATGTAAATTGTTTTGTGTAAATATGTTGTTTATTGTAAAGTGGTTTGTCTCGTCACTGTCATTACTGCAATGTTACTAGGAACTGCACACAAGAATTTCACCTACTGTTGCACTTGTGTACACAGTAGTGTGACAATAAAGTGATTTGATTTGATATATCTTCAGCTTTAGTGTGTCAATAGGAAATATAAATGTTAGACTTCCAAACATTACTTTTTCAAATGAAAATATTAGAACAGAAGAACATGTGTAAATATTTGTATGAACATAAAAAGATTCAGCAACTAAGACATAAACTGAACAAGTTTCACAGACATGTGACTAACAGAAATGGAATAATGTGTTCCTCAACAAAGTAGGGGTCAAAATCTAAAGTAACCGTCATTATCTGGTGTGGCCACCAGCTGCATTAAGTACTGCAGTGCATCTCCTCCTCATGGACTGCACCAGATTTGACAGTTCTTGCTGTGAGATGTTACCTCACTCTTCCACCAAGGCATTTGCAAGTTCCTGGACATTTCTGGGGGGAATGGCCCTAGCCCTCACCCTCCGATCCAACAGATCCCAGACATGCTCAATGGGATTGAGATCTGGACTATTCGTTGGCCATGGCAGAACACTGACATACCTGTCTTACAGGAAATCATGCACAGAACGAGCAGTATGGCTGGTGGTATTGTCATGTCAGGATGAGCCTACAGGAAGGCTACCACATGAGGGAGGAGGATGTCTTCCCTGTAATGCACAGTGTAGGGATTGCCTGCAATGACACCAAGCTCAGTCCGATGATGATGTGACACACCGCCCCGGACGATGATGGACCCTCCACCTCCAAATCGATCACATGTATTGTCTTAGTAGAATTCAAATGGGGCGCATAACTTTTGTGGTCTGCAACGTAACATAAGAGGGAAGTCAGGTCTACGATCCTGTTGACTTGTGTGCACCTGAGTGATTTAGTGAAAAGTGATCAATCATCACGTGCAAATCACTGTTTTCGATGAGATCACTGAATGCATGATGTATATCATGAAATTTGCTTAGGCAGACCTAAATGTCCCTTGGGCAGGTGCCAAAAAACATTTCAATTCAGGAAAAACTCTTGACGCTGCACCCTCTAGAACCATTCGGCAAGATCAGAAATTGCTCTGTGCCGATTGAGTCCAGTGATAATTTTATGGGCATATTGGTACCTTTACCTGATTTGCATAATTCCGTTAGTGAATCAGGCACTAAAACAATGCAGATAGCATGTGAATATAAACTGCAATATCAGTGGGTGCAAATTATACTTAGTTAATACCCCTCTCAGCCTCTGAAAAGATGTGAAATATTTGATATCTTAGTTGTTAATTTACTCTTTACTTTTACGAGGCACTTTGATAGTCTAAAACTATCTTACTTCTCTCTCTCTCTCTCTCTCTCTCTCTCTCTCTCTCTCCCTCTCCCTCTCTCCCACATATACACAGGCCGTGCGAGGAATGCTAGATAATCCAAATGAGCCAGTTAGCGATCTCTCCTATTTTGACTGCATTGAGAGCGTTATGGAGAATTCCAAGGTAAAGAATCCATTGCAACATTCCAAAATGTAAAAAAAAATGAGAAGCTGTTCATTCCAAAAGGGGATCTAATACATTTCGGTCTGAGCAGGTTCTCGGGGAGTCTATGGCTGGAATCTCACAGCATTGTAAGACGGGAAATGTGCCAGCATTCGGCGATTGTGTAGGTGTTGCGTCCAAAGCACTGTGTGGGTTGACCGAGGCAGCGGGGCAGGTGAGCTCTTTGGCTGGTACTGTCTGATACTCCCACAATGTACCTGGAGCATTGCTTTAGAAACACTTTTTTCTGTAAAGACAACATGAAACTGTATTCAAAACACATTTCAAACTGAGAAAAATACTTTCTCCTTTCTGAGTGTAATGCACAAAGGTGCATTAAGTAGGCCATTTGGAAGTTTATTTCCCCAAGTTTAATCCTGTGGCGCTTTCAAAATTGTTTGTTTGTGCGGCCCAATGGCGTGAATTTGGAGTGTTCAGGAAACCAGTTCGAAAGAAATTGTTATTTTTGCTATTCTGTTTGGTAGCATTAGTGACACAGGCATTTCTGCAGCTTTAACATTTGTAACCAAAGGCATTAACTTAGAATGTAATGGGATCCATTTTGATTGTTTTCCATGATGTGTTTAAGATTAGTTTGCTAAATAAATATAATTTCTTAATTTCTCTCTCTCTTATTTAGATTATTTTTTTTACATTTTTCCAAAGTAATTTACTAATGAGCTCACTCCTTTCAGGCCTCCTATTTGGTGGGTGTCTCCGATCCCAACAGCCAGTCTGGTCATCAGGGATTGGTGGATCCCATCCAGTTTGCCAGAGCCAATCAGGCGATTCAGATGGCCTGTCAGAACCTTGTGGACCCAGCCAGCAGTCCTTCCCAGGTGGCTATTTTAAATGTTTCTTTCTGATTAATCCTCTAGGACCTCTGTAAGCATTTGGGTGATTCTCATGAAATTTTCAAGAATATGTCATGGTCGTATTTTACCCAACATCAAAGAAAATCTGAAATGATTCTTAACACAAAATAAACAAAGCCTGCATTTAGGGTCATTAATATTTTTTGCATTGTGACATTAACCTCCCAATTCTCAATACTGGAAGGATGTTTTACTAGTACTTGTCCATTGTTTTCAAGGATGAGTCTAATTTTTACTATATTACTATAACCACTGTATCACAATTTACAAAAAAATATATGAAAATTAATGGCAGTACCAAGTGAATACTACTATGATGTATAAATACTTGACACTGTATAATGTAAAAAAATGTCACACTGAGGTAATGAGATTATCATAATGACCATCTCTTTTCACCCTGCGGTAATGCGAAATGGAGGGCAAAATGTGCATACTGTCTTGAAACAGTGTCACATTGTAAAAAAATCCTAAAAAAATAGACATTCATTATTCTTTCATTTTTTGCCTTTCTGGCAATTTCCTCTATTGGTTTTTGGACTGCAAAGTTTATATTGTTGTTTATTTGTTTGTGTAGGTTTTGTCAGCAGCTACAATCGTTGCGAAGCACACCTCAGCCCTTTGCAACGCCTGTCGTCTGGCGTCTTCTAAAACAGCCAACCCTGTAGCCCGAAGACATTTCGTGCAATCAGCTAAAGAGGTCGCCAATACCACTGCTAACCTTGTCAAAACAATAAAGGTATGACCTATAATTAATTGTCAAAAGGTAATTTGGTACTGGAGTAATTCAGAATTGATTGAATTTTCAGCATTTGTATGAAGACTTGAGCTTGCCTGCTATTTGCAACCATATAGACAGCAACAAAGCTTTATTTGTGTGAGGGTTGCAGTATTTTACCCTAAGTGATCTTCCTCTATTGTTCATCTCAGGCCTTAGACGGTGATTTCTCAAATGAGAACCGTGAAAGGTGCCGTGTGGCCACAACCCCACTGATTGAAGCTGTGGATAATCTCTCAACCTTCGCCTCCAACCCAGAGTTTGCTAGCATTCCTGCACAGATAAGCAATGAGGTGATGAAACACTGAAAACCGGAATATTCAATGTATTATTTATTCTCTCAGTGGATGTGTGGGACAGAGTTTGCTAACATTGTGGGAACCAATTGTCTCCACAAGAATAGTAAAACCTGAAATCTGGAACTTAGTAGGGAGTAGCCAAAGGTCACTATGAGGAAAACTGCTTAATAAACATACTAAATAATGCCTTAAAAAGGGTTAATGGATAGAAAATACCAATATCAGTTGTGCCTACGGTTTTTTTTATTTTTTATTATTATTATTTTTAATGTACTTAATTTTGTCCATATATATCATTCTTGTACAGTTCGTATTTAATATCAAATAATAATTAAAAAAAAAACTTTAGGTTAGTATAAAACAATAGAAGTCAATGTAAGTCCCCATCATGTTGCTGCACTTTTTGTGGGCCAAATTTAAGAGAATGTCCTCACAAATAAAGTAAAACATTTAATATTTGTTTGTGTTTTAATGGTTAAATTGCACTTTGAGGCAGTATTGGTCTCTAGATCTCAAGTACGAGTTCTCACTGCTCAAGTCCGAGTCCAAGTCACCAATAATGTGTCAGAATCGAGTCCAAGTTGCGTCGCCAATAACGTCATACAAGTCTGAGTTATGAGTCCTTGTTGTCTATGTCATAAAATAAGCAAATAAAGTGTATTGGCACACACACATTCAGCCTTTCAAAGTGTATTGTACAAGAAACCATACACAATAACTGTAGGTTTTTTTTTTTTAGTAATGTTACTTTATAATGTTGCTTTTAGAAACTTTAAGCACAATTTTCTTCATTTGTTTCTTAGTTTAGTACTAATTCTTTGTCTTGAATAATTACTTGAGAACTTAATAGAATTCTATCTATCCATCCATCCATCCATCCATCCAATCATCCATCCATCCATCCATCCAATCCAATCATACATTCATCCATCCATCCATCCAATCCAATCATACATTCATCCATCCATCCAATCATACATCCATCCATCCATCCATCCAATCCAATCATACATTCATCCATCCATCCAATCATACATTCATCCATCCATCCATCCAATCCAATCATACATTCATCCATCCATCCAATCATACATTCATCCATCCATCCAATCATCCATCCATCCATCCAATCATCCATCCATCCATCCAATCATCCTTCCACCCATATATTCATCCATCCATCCAATCATCCATCCATCCATCCATCCAATCTATCACATTGTATATAGGCATATAAAATAATCAAGGAAATAAAAATGTCAGAATTTATTTATTTTTTTCTCAGTTCTCAGGTATTGTTCTCTAGTGTTATGTTATCAAAATTCATTGTAATTCAGGCATTGGAGCAATTCACAGGATTTTTCATGTATGAATGGATGGATATCCTTTTAACAATGGGATTACTTAACTGTTTAAGCCTACATTTGTGATAAACTTGCATCACACGAGCCAGTCTCCATCTCGTCATAAACGCATGAACACACGTCAATGTAATCTTATGTTTCAGTTATAATTATAACTCGTAATAATGATTTACAATTTTGTTCAACATATTTTCTAATTTTCTACGTATGTGCCGCCACATAGATTCTGAAAAATCCTTTATGCTAGACACACTTGCGAAGGTACGTTTTCTAGGTGAAAGTTGAGTCAAAAAATCTTCGCAACGTGTTTTTGTTAATGGTTTCTGTCATTTGATTTGCTCATGTCTCTTACATTGTCAGTGAGCTTCAGAGTATAATTGTTACAGTATGATTTTAACCAAGTATTATGCACCACCAACCAAATGGCGAGTTGATTTCACAAACTCCGGTATTCTCCTTCGCTATACCACATCTACAGAGGCAGAATATATGTATTAATAAACAGAGGCAGAGTTATTTTGCATTATAATAGAATTGCAGGTACACGTGACATGTTTTGAATGACACATGCACACTCTGAACGAGAGCAGGGAGATTTCAGAGTGCACATCCAGATTTGATTGAAAGCAATATAAATCAGAATCAGAGATTTGTGCTCATGCAACCGAGACACGGCATGACATACATGTGATCTAAAGCCAAATCGTAACGTTAACGGTTGTAACAAGTCAGAATGCACTCAATCCTCGAGTCCAAGTCAGAGCCATTGGTGTTCGTCCGAGACGAGTCACAAGTTATCAATATCGTGACTGGAGTCGGACTCAAATCCGAGTCTTGGACTTGAGTACTACAACACTGCTTTGAGGTTTCCCCCACTGCCTGCATGAATATCTAGGTGACTCCTCTGTCTTTGAAAAATTGCCTGTGATGTTGTGCCAAAACTAAATGGTTTCTGCCAGTTCACGGACTGTCTGACAGTGAACTTCCTATTATCTGCTGTTTTACAGGAAGCCCAAAAGGTCAATGAATGTAAAGCAGATTTTTAAATGATTTTCAAACACTTCAAGTTCTTTGAATATATTGTCATTATATATTGTGGAGTGTGAGTTAGTTCTAACAACAATTAAAAATCATAATTTACTCACCTTTATGTTGTTCAAAAGGGAAAAAAATTATGTTAGTTAAGCAGTTTATAAGTCTTAGTCAACATTTACTTTCATCACATAATTTTTTTTTTCTTACAATGAAAGTGAGTGGTGGCTAATGCTGTCATTCCTCCTAACATTTCCTTTTGTGTTACACAGAAGAAGAAAAAAAATCAGATTTGGAATAACATGAAGGTGAATTAATGATAGCAGGTGATGTCAATAATTTCTTGTTTGTTTTGTTTTGTTTTGGGGTGAATTACCATTGTATTGGTGCACTTAGTAATTTTTAAAAAAAAGTTTTACTCCTGAAGAAATAAATTGCGATTTTGAAACAAATCATGAGCACTCACGTGAGATAAAGACTCTAATCACATCAGTAACCTTATAAAAGCTGTTTTATTCTACATTGGGCAGGGGCGCCCTCATGGGGGCTGCCATTTTAGAATCACGTGACCAGCTGAATACTACTCAGTAGCTGTTTTGTTATTGGACACTTTCACTCTTGGATTAAATTATTAATGGTTGATTGTGAATAGTGAATAGCTAATACACGTGTGCATTCTCGAGTTGATTGACAGGTGATCTCAAATCTAAAAGGTCATTGGCTCTTTCGCCTTTAAGGCAGGACTTCTTTTCTACATCCGTTGACCATTGGGCGTTTAGAGCTCCTTGGCTGGGCATTCCAATTTCTCCCATTCATTTTGATAGAAGTGATCCATCTCTCATAAATAAATAGTCTCTGGTAAAGTTTGTCAAGATTTGTAAGAGCTCAGCATGTCTTGATGCTGACTATCACACCTGGAGTCGTGAGTTCGAATCCAGGACATGCTGAGTGACTCAGCCAGGTCTCCTAAGCAACCAAATTGGCCCAGTTGCTTGGGAGGGTAAAGTCACATGGGGTAACGTCCTCATGGTAGCTATAATGTGTGGTTCTCGCTCTCGGTGAGGCGAGTGGTGAGTTGTGCGTGGATGCCGTAGAGAATGGCGTGGGCCTCCACACGTCTCCGCGGAATCAAGCCACGTGATAAGATGTGCGGATTGACGGTCTCAGACGTGGAGGCAACTGAGCTTTGTCCTCTGCCACCCCGATTGAGTCACTACGCCACCACAAGGACTTAGAGCGCTTTGGGAATTGGGCATTCCAAATTGGGGAGAAAAGGGGGGGTTAAACTTTTAACCTTTGTCAGAAAGTTTAAGATGGATGGATGGATATTTGGTGAATGTAGCTTAAAAGCTCAAGGGTGAGTTAGTGTTTAAATTGTTGGTCTCAGTTTAAGGAAAATGGTTTTGGGGAAAACAAAGTTTGAAGAGTAACAGTATATTGGCTTTGTCAAGCAAACATAATAATTGTATTTGTTGATTAATAACTTTTTAGGGTTGGATGATATTTTTATGATATTTTCAACATTTTGGTTTTTATATTTGGTTAAAAAAAAAAAAAAAAGGAAAGGTCTTGACTTTAAAAACAGACTAATCAATGTCCAAATTAAAGTGTAAGCCACACATCTAAAGCATTAGCAAGAGTAACTAAGGAATGCTGGGCTTACCTGAGGGTCAGTTCCACACACTAAAGACACATAAAGACACCGTGATTTTCAAATTGTTTGCCCACCATGCGACACTGATTTGCAAAAGCGTGATTGAAGCGTTTGTCAAATTTAATTTTATAATTTAAAGCGATGTATAGTCCTCGATACGTCAGAGCCAGATGCTACATACTGAACTCTATTCAATTTCTTTCTGAATTTCTTTCCAATCTCAGGGTTCTGCTGCCCAAGAGCCAATCCTGCGCTCAGCTCGTTCCATGCTGGACAGCTCCACCCACCTGTTAGAGACCGCCCGCTCACTCATCATTAACCCCAAAGACCCGCCCACCTGGTCCATCCTGGCAGGCCACTCCCGCACTGTGTCAGACTCCATCAAGAGCCTGATTACATCCATCAGGTTTGTATCTTGTGAATAAAGACTGATAGTTGGAACATTTATGCTTTTTGTCTAACAAAACTCCTTTTGTAAAGGTTCAGCTGAGAGCCCTCTCAGAGAGTTATAGCTCGAGCCATTGAACTCTAAATCCTGTGAAATGTCACCAACCAAGGGAAAGTTCAACAGATAGTCTTAAAGAAACCTTTGCCATTCTTAAACGCCTGTTGCTTTAACTTAAAGTTTGAATATTCACAAACATTGTTTCTGACTTTTTTTGGCAGATTTTCATCATTTCTTGAAAAACATTACAATACATCAATTATTTGTTCAGAAAAAGAGGAAACGATCCAATGGCTCTCTTGTCTGTAAATAATAACAGCTGGATAACAGATTGTGTGGGATTTCATTGGGTTGTATATTGTAGTAGGAAATCAACCCTTAGTGAGTTTTGATTTTCAGTGAGAGCGCCCAGTTTGATGGACTAAGCACAGATCAGATATGTATGCTTATGTTAAGGGTGCAGACAGATAAACTGATCTGGGATCGGTGGATGTGAAGAGCTGATAGTGTCCTCTCAGCTATCACAGGAACAGCGGCTGGGATCCGTGCATACCTGGCTGCCCTCCGTGTTTACTTTCCTCCCAGAACATTCAATCAGATCTGATGATCTGGGAACTTTGGCAGCCCTTAAACTATAGATAAAAATAAGAAATTACATATACTGAAAACTGAATCTAGCAGTCATAGAATGAAAGCCAATGTAGCTAATTAAACTTAAGTAAATATTGAAATAATAAAATGTAAAAAATCTGTCTTGTGTTTTGATCCTGATTGTGTGGAGAAATGTATTCAATTGAGACCCATCTAAAAAGTATATAGCAACCTCTCATGTTCTGTTGACATAGGGACAAGGCTCCTGGACAGCGGGAATGTGACCATTCCATTGACAGCATCAACAAGAGCATCAGAGACATTGAGCAGGTGTCTCTCGCAGCTGTAGGTCAGAGTCTGCCCAGCAGAGACGACATCTCCCTGGAGGTAACAAAACACATACGTCACTTTGTTTATTCCTGCTGTTAGCATGGTATGTTAACTTTTGAATAAACTGTTAATGAATGCATTACACTAGTATGGTGTTATTTGGTATTATATCAGCTCTAGACCTCGGCTTTAGAGGATCCATGTTAGTAGTTTTGTAGCATTTTCTGTTCTCTCTAAAAAGTGAATAATGTTTTTTATAATTATTATTGATTTTACCAAATTAATATTATTTAAATATACTTTTTTTATAATTATACTTAAAATAGTTCTACTATTTAATTTAGCTTAACGTGACCATTTCTCCTGTCTAGGCTGCTTTTGCTACCTATATGTAAATGAGCTCTGTTATGATTGGCTAACCTTTGTGAATGTAAAATTAGATGCTGAAAAAACAGTGAAATGCACTGGATGGTCAATGATGTCCTCCTAATGCATATTTAAAAAGAAAAACAATTGGAAAAACGGTTCAGATAGACGCATTAAAGCGTTGTTTGTGAATGGATCTGTCTAATGCTAGTGCTCCTTTTAGGCTTTACAGGAGCAGTTGACCTCTGCCGTGCAGGAAATCGGTCACCTCATTGACCCCATCTCTACTGCAGCCCGAGGGGAAGCTGCTCAGCTTGGACACAAGGTAGAAACAGGGATGAAGCACAAACAATCTGACCTCTGCATTGTACTTAAAGGTGGAATCCATGATTTCCTAGCATACTTAGGAACTTATTTAAGCATTAAGATAGGAGAGGCCATGTTGTGAATATAGTCATGGCTGAAGGGAATTGTTAGGCGTGACGGAAAGTGGAGTACTTGGTTTGAAGATAATAAAACATTTTATTCATTCATTTTATGTTTGTTTTGAAGTAAAATCATTAAATCTTCTGTTAGAAGATACTGTATGACTCCATTTACTCATGGTATTAAGATGTGTTTCTGGTGCTCAACACAGGTGTGAACTAGCTCTAAAACGTTTTTGATCGGTTCACAAAAGCCACTTACGGAGGTAGTCAAAAAGGTATGTGACCACACCGCATTTGAGGTGTAAACGCTAGTCATTCCAGTATGCGTCCCGGGCAGCAGCGAAGTGCCACACCTCACCTGTCAATCAACCACTGTGCTAAACAAGAGTTTAAACTTTGCTGATAACATGCTGCTTTAAAAGGAAATAACTATGTCTGATATCAACATCCCAAGATGCAGATAAGAAGCACACACATCTGAAGCTCAGCTAACACAGGTACTGCTCTGAAACAATGGATAAGTCTGCTCGATGTTGCGTGAGTGCTTAGATTAAATTTCAAGTGCATCTGGGAGAAACAGCACGCCAGTTTTTTTCTAAATTTCCTTGTCTTTCTCAGTTTTACATGGTTTATTATTTGCTGGTGTGTTATCAAAGTAAAATGTATTAGTGTAGATGTGGCCATAGTCCCTGACAGTAAACAGTAACAGAACAAAGATATGCAACACAAATAATGACCAGCAATGAGTTCTGTGCAGTGATACAAACTGGAGGTAGAACAATATATCGTTTTTTATATAATATATATAAAAATATTATATAAAATATTTTATATATAATATAAATTGGTCATTTGAAACCTTTATTTTTTTCACACATTATACATTTGCACATATACAATGAAAATTTTTTTTTTTTCACATTTCCCAGGTAAGCTACTTTTAGCATTGTAACGGAGCCAAGAATGTACCCAGTGAATTTTGTGCCTGTTTGTAGTTAATAGTCCCAGTTATGCTCCAAGTCTGAATTTTTCTGGTTATTATTGGAATTTTACACAAACTGCATCTGGGATTTTATTAATTATGGACTCTTGTAGACTCTGTGCCTGCCATAATAAGAAAAGACCAATATTTGTTTTGTTATTTACATTCTATAAATCAATTTTAAAAACTATGTGCCATTTAATCAGTTATTAAACAGGTAAAATCTACTATCGGTCAACCTTTAACAAATAGTAGCTTGGTGAAAAGGTCATAGAAGTGCTTTATCGCAAATAAAGCATGGCTATTGACCAATTCAAATCAAATCAAATCACTTTATTGTCACACTACTGTGTACACGAATGCAACAGTAGGTGAAAGTCTTGTGTGCAGTTCTGAGCAACATTGCAGTCGTGACAGTGACGAGACATTTACAAATTTACAATAAACAACATATTTACACAACACAATTTACATATTAAATGTACACATACTTACACAACACAATACTAATGTACAATGTACAGTAAACAATACACACAATATAAAATACACATACAATAAAAATAAAAAATAAAGAGTATATAAAAATATATATACAGTAGTTGAATTTTGGAGAATATAATTATGACAGTCCAGTGTGTGATAATAGATGAATAAAGTGCAGTGCTGCTGTATATTGATCATGAGAGATCAAGTGTTCAAAAGTCTTGACCATGTGAGTTCCTCAGTAATGTGGACACCGAGGAACTTGAAGCTGCTGACTCTCTCCACCGGTGCTCCATTAATGGTGATGGGGCTGTGTTCTCTGTCTTTCTTCCTGAAGTCCACTACAAGCTCCTTGGTCTTACTGACGTTGAGGGAGAGGTTGTGCTCCTGACACCAGCTGTCAGAGTGTGCACCTCCTCTCTGTAGGCTGTAGCATCCAGGATCAGAACTATTCATTATAGAGCATGATTTGCATAATTAGGACTCCTAGATTAACATTCTTTGTTCCTGTCAACCAATCATTGCCCTCTGATATTAGGGTCAGGGCTGCAAGGGATTGTCAATACCCTTTTTAATAGTTATTCTGACAACAACAAGGATATTGAATGTCCCTTTTAACTGGCATCGTACTTCTGTACCTCCTAATTGTGTAAATTATGTTAAAATAGTGTCACTTAAGATTGGAATATGGCAGTAAATCTAAATGAAAACATTGTCATTTGTATCTGTTATAGTATTGGTAAATACACCTTTTAAATTAGTCATAAAATCCTTTAAAAAAAAAAAATGGGGGGAAAAATAAGTGCTCTGTTTCGAAATGGCATATTTTTTGGGCCAGTGTTAAACTGATGTCTCCTGCCTAAAGTGTGTCTTTTCTGTCAAACTGATGTTCGCTTCAACAGATTCCGAATGGATCTGTTGGCACTATATGATCATATGCTGGGCGATGTTAGATATTGATAATTCAAGTTGTACTTTTCAGGTGACTCAGCTAGCTAGCTACTTTGAGCCAGTGATCGTGGCATCAGTGGGACTGGCGTCTAAACATGCTGACCACCAGCAACAGATGAATATACTGGATCAGACCAAAACCCTGTTTGAGTCAGCCCTACAGATGCTCTATGCTGCCAAAGAGGGCGGAGGAAACCCCAAGGTAAGACATAACAATAAAAAATGGGTCCAATGTGTATGGGGAAAAAGGTAATGGGACTTTACAATCTGAGACCACTTACAGATTTGCAACCTGTAGTGTCTTACTGCATATTCTATTCAAAGGATGTCTTTTGGATGTGTTTGTTGGTAAAGTGGTATTTATGGGTCTATAAAGGCCACCTTATTCTCATTGTGATGTGCCAGTGATAGATATTCACTGTTCTCTCCTCTTGAAGGCAACACACACTCATGATGCCATAGCCGAGGCAGCCCAGCTGATGAAGGAGGCTGTTGATGACATTATGGTGACTCTAAATGAGGCAGCCAGTGAGGGGGGGATGGTGGGCGGCATGGTGGAGTCCATCGCTGAGGCCATGGGACGGGTCAGTGACTATGCAGAAATACATCCAAATCTAGTGTTCGACCGACAAATGTTTTTCCATATCCAATGTTGATAGTTAGAGAGCAGGGTGGCTGATGACTGATAAAATTCCAAGAAATGGGGTCCAAAAGGTGAAGAAATGCATATTATCAAACCATGATAACTAATGGCATCTGGCCATTGAATTTGTACTAGTATGGAAGTATATTAATGACAAATGTATTTGATACAAAAAGGTAGGAATGTCCTGATACTGGTATACCAGTATTGGGTCCGATACTGCGCTCATGTACTGATACTCGTATCAGTAATAAGCTCAGATACCAAAAACTGATTCCATCTGACGTATGAATGTTATTACATAAACATAGTCAAAACAATTGAAAAAAATCTACCAGTGCTAAAGAAGTAATCCAAAGTATTTAGAATACGTTACTGACCTTGAGTAATCTAACGGAATATGTTACAAATTACATTTTACTGCATGTATTCTGTAATCTGTAGTGTAATACATTTGAAAAGTAACCCTCCCAACCCTGTTGTTTGCATGTAATTGAAATGTGAGTGCTTGTGAATGTTTGGAGACAATGTTGTGCTCATACCTATTAAGGCTTCTACAAGTCTCATACAGGGAAAACAACATCATGAGCATCACACGTTTGTAGCAAATGACGGTTAACAGAGTGCAAATTCACATTGTTGTGCGAGGCACATACAGAGTACATATTTATTTAATTAAATTGCAGCCTTTTGCAGTTTGATCATCACTTTGAGTCACGTACCGATCGACTTTTCCAGAATGGGAATCAGCCTTCATAACGTCAGAGCTCCTTGGTCAAAAGAACACAAACACTTCAAAATAAAAGCTCTGTCAGAATTAAAGGTAAATTTATAGAAAAAATAAAGTATGATACAAATATACCACCACTGTACATTTTTGGAATATTCACTGGAATACTACCACTACTGCTACTACTAGGCAAGGAGGAGGTGAGAACCGGCTTGACGATATAAATAGTTTAATAATAAACTTACAAAATGCACAAACACACACATGACAGACATGTCCGTAAACGATCTCTCTCTCCTGCACCATCCTCTGCGATCGGCCTTTATCCCTCTTGGAGGCTTGATTAGCCTAATACGGGACCGGGTGTGTAGGATCACGACCTGGCCCCGCCTCACACCCTGCCACAATGGTATTGGGACATCCCTACAAAAAGTATGTTAAATTCCACAAATTGATTAAAATACAACCGATTTTACCACCCAATGGCGAAGCTTAGTATCATTCTGTCATGGTGCTCATGTGGACAATTCAGGCGTAAACCTGGCTTGCAACATTTCGTGATCCTGTTTCCCTTTCTCCACCCTATCATTTCTTGTCATCTCCCCCACTTAAAAAGTGTCAAATAGATCAAAACCCTTTCTGTTCAAAAGCTCTAGCTGACATTCACACATGTAAACTCATCACAGACACTGCAGCTGTCTCTTTATCTCATTATTAACCTGAATTAGCACAACATCTGCATGTATCAGCGGTGAATGTGTTCATTGTACTGTCATGACTCATGTAGAAGACAATGGCATCCAATCTCTGTTCTCATTTATTTTCTCGGAATGATCACAGTATTGCGCACATGCCCTGCACAAACACCGTCATTTGTATTAGGACTCGTTCCAGCATTGCATCATTGTTATCTGGGTCTGTTCGCTCCACAGATGGATGAAGGTACTCTGCCGGAGCCTGACGGCACTTTTGTGGATTACCAGACCACCATGGTGAAGTTTTCAAAAGCAATCGCTATTACCGCACAGGAAATGGTGAGCAAACTTCCATGATCACATTCCCCATTGGCTTACTCAAAAGACTCTCTGACACTTGTTGGCTTAATTTGTGCCATTTTAAATGTTTACTTATTGCATCATGGTTTATTGTCAGGCCGACATGGAAGTACACTTTTTTCAAATTTTCTGCATTGAAAATACATGGAAATTCTGTGGAAAATATGCAGAATTCTGCATAATGGATGTAAATATGCTGAGGTAATAACCTCATATAATAATATTGTTTGAAAGTATTGTTAAATTATCCAAAACAATAAATAGTTGTACTTGTATGGGTGTTTCTTCAACTTTGGCACTGTGAACTTCTACAAAGTAAAGTGTTTTTCCACCACGTCTCAAATTTTGTATTGTGATTAATAGTATTCTCTGGTGGAAATTACACTGATGAAAATTCATTTCTTTTGTTTTTTTAAATACATTTTTTGTCTTGCTACATTTTATGTGTCCTAAATACAATCAAATTATATTTTCACACTTTTTGCATAATTTGGCAAGTCACATCCAGGGGGGAAATATTGCCTAGATAATTGCCAATTATTGCCAAAATATTTTTGGGTGAACTATTCCTTTAATGAAAGAAAAAAAGTAAATTTCTGACACTGCTGTGCATTGATTTCATAGTTATCGTGCTTGTTTACACTGCTGTGTATTCTGATATGTGACTGCAGATGACTAAGTCTGTGACATGTCCGGAGGAACTGGGTGGGCTGGCGTCTCAGGTGACGGTGGATTACAGCCAACTGGCACAGCAAGGCCATCTGGCAGCCGCCACCGCTGAACCAGAGGAGGTGAGGATCAATCCAGACAAGTGCTGATGCCCCATGACCATTCATCTGGGATATACTTGCTCACACACACACACTAACAGAAGCACAGATGGCCCAAGCCATCTCTCAAACTCAAATTTTCCACGCAAAAATGATAATTCTGTCGATATTTTCATTGATGCTTTTCGTAGACGATACAGTACATTTTATCAGTATATGTGTTCCTTGGGAACCAGCATTGGGTAAGTTACTTTCTAAAACACAAAAAATACAAAAATAAAATTATTTTAGAAATATCTGTAACTGAAGTAATGTACTTAAAAGTAACTTAATTGAAAGTCAGTAACTGTAATCTGATTACCAAAATTTTAAATGTAATGTGCTTCTACTTTTTGTACCAAAAATACACTAGATTACAGTAATTAATTACCTTATAATTAGATTACAGCCAACACTGCTGGGAATATATTATCTAGGCATTGCCAGCACCATTCTCAACCTGTTAAAACACCTTTTATGTTATTCCAAACCTGCATGACTGTCTCTCTTTCCTAGAACACAAAAGGAGAAGTTTAGCGGAATGTCCGCAGTGCTCTTTTCCATACAATGACAAACGCTGTTGAGCTCCAAAAATAATGAAAAAGCACCATAAAAGTGGTCCACTTCAATAAATTTAAACCGTATATGGTATTCGGTTATTTCTAATATTTACTAATAGAAAAGTGATACATTGAATTTTTTTTATCCTGAGATTCATTGGCCTTTCAAAAGTAATAGTTCACCTAAAAATGGAAATTATCTCATCATTGACTCGCCTACATGCCATCCCAGATGTGTATGACTTTCTTCAGCAGAACACAAACGAAGATTTTTAGAAGAATATCTCAGCTCTGTTGGTCCAGTCAATGCAAGTGAATAGTGATCAGTACTCAGAAGGTCCAAAAAGGACATAAAGGCAGCATAAAAGTAATCCACACAACTTCAGTGGTTAAATCCGTTTATAGGTGTGGGCAAAAAACAGATCAATATATAAGTCCCTTTTTTTTTTTTTTTTTTTTTTTTTTACTATAAATCTCCATCTTGTACCAGCCCCAACCAGTATGTTCCTGAATGTGAAAGTCACTTCCACACCAGAATGTAGAAGTGTAGATTTTCAGTTAAAAAAAAAGGACTTAAATGTTGACTGTTTCTCACCCACACCTATCATTTCGCTTCAGAAGACATGGATTAAACCACTGGAGTCTTATGGAATACCTTTATGCTGACTTTATGTCCCTTTTGGACCTTCTAAGTTCTGGTCACCATTCACTTGAATTGTATGGACCAACAGAGCTGAAATATTCTTTTAAAAATCTTCATTTGTGTTCTGCAGAAGAAAGAAAGTCATACACATCTGGGATGGCATGAGGGTGAGGAAATGATGAGAGAATTTTCATTTTTGGGTGAACTCTCAACTATGCTTTTCATTTCATTGAATACATACAGGTTTTAGGAAATGCAATTTAAAGAAAGTCATACAATAGGTTTTTAATGAGGGTGAGTAAGCAGACTGAAATGTTCAATTTGGGTGCACTAATCCTTAAATTCACATTATTTGGGTCTGTTACTTGTAAGTGGAATATTATTTCATGTTAGAGCACAATGACAGCAACATAGATAACAGGTTCAAATCCCATGCTGAATAAATGAACCCCTTGGATGCACTGCAATTCCAACTGAATAAAGGCATCTGCCACATGATTGAATGTAAATAAATGTAACCTCATTGACACAGTCTTATTTTAGCATAAAACTAATGAAAACACATGTGCTTCAGATGCACAGACACACTGTTATCCTTTAGGCCATGATCAAAGGGGTAAACACCAGCCAACACATTTCACACCTTTACTTGAGCACATTTTTTCTTCCCCATGTTCAGAAAAAAAAAGTAAATGCACTAGCCACCAGCTCTCTCTTTGCTAGCGTTTTAACATAAGCGGCCGCTGCTGTTACCATAGCAACCCTGCACCCCCACAAGCCTTAAAAGCCCATTGTGATATTCATAATGAAGAGCCGCCCACCCATGGATCTGTGTCAGGTAATGAACATACAGTGCTGTCAGGCCCCCTCAAAAGCAGTCAGAATCACTTCTTAATTATTGCATAGAGCTTTGCTGAACGGAAGCAGAGCCTTTTCAGTCGCTGAGATCTCGATTTGGAACCAGATTCACGCATAGAAGCTGATTGACTTGGATGGCAACTCTTTCGTAGACTTTGATAGTTCACCCAACAATGAAACATTTTGTCATTCACTCACCCTCATGCTGTTTCAAACCCATATAGCATTCTTCCGTTGCCTTTTTTTTTTTAGGTGGGATCCCAGATCAAGTGCCGGGTACAGGAGTTGGGTCACGGCTGTATCTACCTGGTGCAGAAGGCTGGAGCCCTTCAGATGAGCCCGACGGACAGTTTCACCAAGAGAGAACTGATCGAATACGCCCGTGCCGTCACTGAAAAGGTAAGCCTGTTTGCCGCTGTTTGGTAGTTGGTTCTTTACTGCTGTACAGCTTTCCTCATTACAGTGCTTGCAAGGCAGTACTGTATTGATAAAAAGGGTTTGTTCTACAGGAAATCATTAAACCGAAGTAATTCACTTCTGTGGTTAATTTGGTGCAAACCACTTGACGTACAGACTCCATTCCAACTTGTTGTCGATGGCTTCAGCCTTTTTGCTATCTGTTTTTGTTTTTTATACTCTGATAAAAAAAGCTTTGCTTTGTCTGCGCATGATTTACTGCGAATGTTCGCTCCAGGTGTGAATGGCGCATTAGGAATCCATTGTTTTGATTCAAAATGTTGATGAGCATTTGCGTTTGGTGTGCAAAGGCCTTTACTCTCTACTTCTGATGTCAAAACTTAAACGGACATGCACACACAGTGAATAAGCCGGTAAGAACGGCAGTAAATGTGTTTACATGTGACGGGAATCAGGGTAATGGGCAAAAATCTACCTGTGTCAAATGTCAGTTGGTTTTTGCGTAAACTGTTTCTGAAAAACATTTAAGGTGTTTACATGACCTTATACGTTGGTGGCTTATTAAGCCAAATAGAAGTAAGATTGTGCATGTGACGCACTCAATGAGAGTTGACTGCCCATTCTCAGTGACTGTAAATATTCTTGAATTATTCCCATTTCTTTATGTTGAATATTGTAGATGCCATTCATCATGGTGTTATATTGTCTTTGATTACATCTCAATAGCTAGAGTTTGTTCAGTCACCGCTGTGGGCGTGCTGTTGCCCCTCACTGCTTTAAATGAGCTCTGTTTGAATGTGTGCGAGTCCCCCACTAGCCGGATTCAATTCAAATCTCTGCTCTTGCCGGGAATCATTTCTCTATTAAATGAGAATATGGATGGTCACCTTTGAATGCCTTCCTCATGGCTTTCCAACTACTGGTGAAGACAACTCACTCACTCTCACACTCTCTCTCTCTCTCTCTCTCAGTATAATAGTTTTGCTCTAATGGACTTTTCCATCTTTCTCTGTGCTGTCAGCTGCCTGTCACAGCCTATTTCTCAGCCTCTAACTCTCTCTGGTGTTTGTGCTAGACGTAGATATGTTTTGCTCAGCTGTAAGATAAGTTTGTGTTGCTTCTATGGTAGTCTCAGGCTACGTCCACATCCATTAGTACATTTTAGTTGAAAACTGATTAATTATGACACAGAACAAAACTGATTTGATTTAAATACGTTTATGCCTCTCATTCACACTAAAATGGCGTGTCCTCTACCAAAAATGCTCTCCATAACTGCATACTTTGGAAAACGTTGACATTGAAAACTGAATTTGTGTGGGTTTAGCCTGGGTGGTACTTTACGAAGCATGAATTCTTAAAAATAAAATTCTTCTTAACTACTATTTTCTAACTAAAGAAAAAAGTTACGAATATTTTGTGTTTCTGAAAATACTTCTTTAGAATTTTTTTTTTTTTTTTTTTTTTTTTTTTTTTTTTAAATCCTCAACATTAATAGCTAGTTACTTTCTTAAGAATTTCTTATAATTTATCGTAAGATCTTTCTTAATTTTCTATGAATTCAGCACCAGGTTGATGTAACGAGCACATTTAAAGGAATAGTTCACCCAAAAATTTTAATTCTCATCATTTACTCGCCCTCTTGCGTACACACCCTGATGTGTATGACATTCTTCTGCTGAACAGAAAAGATTTTGAGAAGAATATCTCAGCTATATAGGTCCATACAATGCAAGTGAATAGAGACCAGAACTTTGAAGCTCCAAAAGCATATAAAGGCAGCATAAAAGTTATCCGTAAGACTCCAGTGGTTTAATCCATATCTTCTGAAGCAATATGATAGGTGTGGGTGAGAAACAGATCAATATTTAAGTTCGTTTTCACTATAAATCTCCACTTTCATTTCCACATTCTTCTTTTGTTTTTGGTGATTAGCATTTTTATGCATATCACCACTTACTGGGCAGGGAGGAGAATTTATAGTAAACAAGGACTTAAATGTTGATCTTTTTCTCAACCACACCTATCATATTGCTTATCAAGACATGGATTTAACCAATGGAGTCTTATGGATGATTTTTATGCTGCCTTTATGTGCTTTTGGAGCTTCAGAGTTCTGGCCACAATTTATTTGCTTTGTGTGGACCAACAGAGCTGAAATATTCTTCTAAAAATCTTTGTTTCTGGTTTCACAGAATAAAGGAAGTCAAACACATCTGGGATGGCATGAGGGTGAGGAAATGATGAGAGAATGAACATTTTTGAGTGAACAATTACTTTAAGGTTGCCAAAGCTTGCCATGTATTCCTTTTATTGAATTTTTTCCATTCAACCGGTTGCAGAGACTTCAACATAATTATTTAAATGAATCTTTAGGATGTTGCAATTCTGTTGCTATGGTGTTCTTCGTGGTTGCGAGGTGGTTTCTTAATGTCGAAGTCAAAAGAGTCCATTATAGTCCAAAAATTCCCTAGATTTTTTGTTTTTTGTTTAAATCCCTAACCCTAAGTATGAGTAATACTAATAGTGAACATACCAATAATAATTAATAGTAAAACTTTTTATTTGTAAATTTTCAAAATAATAATTACATATTTATATATTAATTACATAATTAGCTATTAAATGCATTAATTAGTTAATTAGTTTGTTTGCTTGGTGCTTTACATTCTAAACATTATTCAGTTCATTATTAGCACTCAAGTTAAAGTCCTATGCCGTGGAAAGCTGTGCAGACGTTGCCTATGAAATGTACTGTATGATGAAGTGTGATTCTCTCTCCTGCAGGTGTCTATGGTGTTGTCTGCCCTGCAAGCAGGTAATAAGGGCACTCAGGCCTGCATCACAGCGGCCAGTTCAGTCTCCGGCATCATTGCTGACCTCGACACCACCATCATGTTTGCTTCTGCCGGCACACTCAATGCAGAGAATGAGGAGTCCTTCGCTGACCATAGGTGAGACCCGGCAGAACTTTTCAGGATTTCTGTAAGAGCATGGTCAAAGGTCCGAGGAAATAATTTTTATGACTATTATGAACATTTCCCCCAAAAATTTTCATTATATGATGCAAAAAAAAAAAACTCTAGTGGTGGCGTAGTGACTCGTCTCAGTCCAGGTGGCGGAGAACGAATCTCCGTTGCCTCCGCATCTGAGACGGTCAATCCGTGCATCTTATCAATTGGCTTGTTGAGCTTGTTACCATGGAGACATACCACGTGTGGAGGCTTCACGCTATTCTCTGCGCCATCCACACACCCCACCGAGAGCTTAGGAGACCTGACTGGAGTCACTCATCATGCCCTGGATTCAAACTCGCGACTCCAGTGGTGGTAGTCGGCGACAATACTCACTGAGCTACCCAGGCTCGACAAACACATATATTTATTTATTTGGAGTAAAACAAAAATCTGTGGTAATCAACACTTTAAACATGCTAAAGTTATGTTTTGTATCTCAGAGGAAGGAGAGGAGAAAGACTAAAAAGAGAATAACCCAAGACTAGTCTTTGTACAGGTCATAGAATATGGCACAGAACATTGAGTGTGTTATCTGAAGCGTGTTTATTTCTTCACTTTTCAGGGAGAACATATTGAAAACAGCCAAAGCTCTGGTGGAAGACACCAAGCTGCTTGTGTCTGGTGCTGCATCGAGCCAGGAAAAACTCGCACAGGCCGCCCAGTCCTCTGCCAAGACCATCACACAGCTTACTGACGTGGTAAAACTGGGCGCCGCAAGCATGGGCTCAGAAGATCCAGAGACACAGGTGTGTGATTCACTGTTTGTGCTCTGTCGTTTTTACATAATCTGTCAGATCTTTTTTCATGTGCATTTTTTTTTTTCACTGTGATTTTTGCTTCTCTTTCCATTTGCTCCTATATATGTCCTATATACATCTATGTCCTATTTTACACCTTGACTCCGTTTACTGAGAATGTCATTAGCTCTTCTCTCAAGTGTGTTGGTGACTCTGATGAGCAAGAACACTCTCTCTAGCGCATATGTCTAAGAGCCAATGGTGTGTATTAGGGGTCGGCAGAATGGCCAAAATCTTGTGTGTTTACAAAAGTTATATTGTGTGACAGTATATGCCCATTTTGACATTTTAATTTAGTGTGATTATAACAGAATAACATTTTCCACCATTTTCCATCATTTAGCATGCCCCTGTGTACACAGACGAGGTAGTACTGTTTGGAGAGTGTTGCAGAAAGTAGGGAAAGAACAATGCCAGGGTTCTTCCTCCATTTGATTTTTTTCCATGCAAAATTTTGCGCTGCCGAGGCAAATTTATTGATATTAATCTTGCGTTCATTTGCACAGTGCGACTGAAGCCTAATTTTCACCTGAGTGTGAACCACTCACACCAATTATCTGCTCTGCTGGAACCTACTGCATCTCTGGAGTGCGCACGTCAAACTGGCTTCCCTCGATATTGCAACGCAGACCACAGAACTGATGCAGCTCATTTGAATTCTAGTGAGAATGTTCTAGTTTAAAGCACAATGGAAGAACTCAATCCTCTCAAACAATAGACAGCCCTGACATGCTAAACAGCACTGAGGAGGAAAAGAGATACATTACAAATTACACATCACCCCCCCCCCCCCCCCCCCCCCCTTACTGAAATTGATTATGATTTTACAGAAATAACAGTAACTGTATTTTAACAAAATCTTTTAGTTTCATATTAATGATCTATTACGTAGAATCTATTAAAACGTTTATATAACAAATGTGGCAGCTGTAGTTAAAGTTTCTAAATATTACATTTAGGCTACATTTTCATAACAAATACAATTTTTTTTTTTTTTTTTTAGAAAGACTAGTCTTGAGTCACCACATTGTGTCCAATGAAAAATTTGGGTCTTAAAGAAAAAACTGTGAAGAACGATGCCGTATTTTCAGCAAAATAGGGGACGTCAACCCAATGTTAAAGACACCCTGTTTTCTCTGTCTTTCTCAGGTGGTTCTGATAAATGCTGTCAGAGATGTTGCCAAGGCTTTGGCTGAGCTGATTAGTGCCACTAAATGTGCCGCAGGCAAAGCAGCGGACGACCCCTCCATGTACCAGCTGAAGAGTGCCGCCAAGGTACTGTGTGTGTGTGTGTGTGTGTGTGTTAGAGTGACTCAGTGGCCACAATGCAGGGGACAAAACCAAGCTGTGATAATACACTGTAAAGATGGCTCAAGTGCATTATTTCCTGTCCACCCACCCCAACTTCCCCACTACTGTCATTATTACAATCTAGCAAAGCATGTATTATTAACTTTGTAAACCTTAAGCAAAAATTTAAACAGAACTCACTGATTTCCAGTTATGCTGTGGATCAGTGCGCACAGTTTTATCATATGAAGTGATAAAACTTTCCTCAGGCCTGTATGAGCAGAAATTGTATGGGTTCCAAGCTGGAACCTTACTTCACTATCTTTTCCTGCATGCCTTAATCATTTATTAATTCACATGATTGCAATGTAATATTATATGTTTTGTTTATCATATTTAAATAATGAGATTTTATTCAGTTTGTGATGCTCTTGTGACCTTCACACAGATTTCTCTTTTTTACATTCCTTCAACATATGGTGAATATTGGACCTCTGGGATTTCCCTAGACATTCATTGCACTTGTTTTTGCAGTGTATGTTTAAAGAAGTGGTGGTGTCCCTCAGGGCTCAGTATTAGGTCCTTTTTGTTTTTCTTATATTTCTAGCTTTGCTTATGGTCCATAAAAAAAGATCAGGTTTAATCACAGGACAATTTGCTGATGATTTGTTCTGTATTGATTTTGATTTGAAAGGAGTTTTTGTTTTTCCTCCTTTATAAAAGGATTTTTTTTCATGACCCATGTGACTTTCTTTCTTCAATTTAACTGAAAAGAAGACATTTTGAGTAATATACTGGTCGCTATTTTCCATGCAATAACAATAAATGGTTATAAATAGGTAAAAAAAAAAAAAAAAAACACCAAAAATGATCATTAATGTTGTTCAATTCATTAAAAAGTTCCAACTCAAAGGAATCATTTGTTCACAAAGCTGACATCACTCTCATTAACTCACTTTGGGTACGAGAAAAGCGCATTTCAAATAAAATTAGCACTGAGTGTCTTTGACCTCTTTCTTTTTTTCTGCTGATGCAGGTGATGGTGACAAACGTGACCTCTCTCTTGAAAACAGTGAAAGCGGTAGAAGATGAAGCCACTCGCGGAACGAGGGCTCTGGAAGCCACAATTGAGTGCATCAAACAGGAACTTACTGTACGGAACGTTGTTTAGCTCTATTGCAAAGCCTAGTGAGCTGCCTCATTGCTTATAGCTGCCTTTTAAGGTAACATCCTAACTGAAACAGAACCTCACACATCAACGATTTGGAATGCTCTGCATAGCAGCCACTATGTATAAATACTCAACATGCAACTGATTTCAATAAAGTTTGCTAACAACACGATACACTTATCAGCAAAAAAATTTTAATACATCACACAAATTTTGGGTCAAATAAGAAATGTTTAATCACACTGAACAAGTTTTATCTATACTTTTCAGTATTGAATGAGATAAGTTAATAAGTTTATTATCAGAAGCATGCCTATGATGCCTTAAAATGCCACCTCCAAAAGGGAGCTCACTTGGTTTTACAACAGAGCAATTGTTTATCTCACTTGTGACATGCAATCTCGCACACATTGGAATTGTTCCAAGAGACACTTTCAACTCTTAAACTCTCAAAACTAGTTGGAAATGTCAGTTGTGTTATGTTGATTTTGATCTCAATTAAGATAAGCTAATTCAATCTCCGCTTATAACAATGTACCTGTGAATTAGTACCAATTAGGTCTGGCCTAATTACTTTAAGCCTATACAGAGACAAAACCTGTCCATCTGTGATATGCACTGGTAATACAAAGTGGGAGGTTTGTCTGAGAATGTGCCTGTTCTCCAACTGATCCTCGTTCTTCTCCCATGGGCATCCCAACAGTACTCCACTTATCAGGGGCTATGTGACAGACTGAGACAGTGAAACAGGAAGGCAAAAGATTTCTTGCTGTTTGTTTTATCTTCTGATTTATTCCTCATGTTATCAGACTACCCTCGTGGAGCTCTGAGCATTCAGCAAGCGTGACTGTGTTACTTGATTAGTGCACTGACAACACTACACTTGTGTTGGCTTATCTTGTATATGGGGTTGGTGTTGTTGTTAAAGAAAGAATGTTCCTTTTAATCTCGGTTTGCTCCAAGGAGACTTTCACTGAAACTTAAAGAAATAGTTCACCCAGAAATTAAAATTACCTCATCATTTACTCACCCTCATGCCATCCCAGATGTGTATAACTTTCTTTCTTCTGCAGAACACAAATGAAGATTTTTAGAAGTATATCTCAGCTTTCTTAGTCCATTTAATGCAAGTGAATGGTGATCAGACCTTTGAAACGCAAAAAAAAAGGCAGCATATAAGTAATCCATATGACTCCAGTGGTTAAATCCATATTCTTCTAAAGTTGATATGAAAACAGATCAATATTTAAGTCCGTGTTTGCTATAAAATCTCCTCACTGCCCGGTACATGGCGATATGCCTGAAGAATATGAATTGCTAAAAACAAATGAAGAATGTGATGGTGAAAATGCAGATTTATAGTTAAAAAGTTTAACTTAAACATTGATCTGTTTCTCACCCACACCTATCATATCACTTTTGAAGATATGGGTTTAACCACTGGATTCGTATGGATTACATTTATGCTGCCTTTATGTGCTTTTTGGAACTTCAAAGTTTTGTTCAACATTCACTTACATTGTATGGACCAACAGAGCTGAGATATTCTTCTAAAAAAATCTTCATTTGTGTTCTGCTGAAGAAAGAGAGTCATACACACCTGGGATGACATGAGGGTGAGGAAATGATGAGAATTAAATTGAAACTACAAATATGCATGAAAGTTACAAACAAATTCCTCCAAAGCCAGTCATGGGATGAAAAATAAAGACTTTAATGATTAAAAAAGAGATAGATGTATAGATGCGTAAAATGTCTACCTAACTATCTTCCTTCCAGGTTTTCCAGTCCAAGGACTTTGCAGAGAAAACCACCACCCCTGAAGAGTTCATCCGCATGACCAAGGGCATCACAGTAGCAACGGCCAAAGCGGTGGCAGCAGGCAACTCTGCCCAGCAGGAAGATGTGATATCCACTGCCAACCTGAGCCGAAAAGCCATCTCTGACATGCTGTCCACCTGCAAGGTGCTTATCCAGCATCACACACACAAAAACATTAATACAAACACAGTCTCAACACATGCTGACCACATCCAAGGTGTTTATACACATCACACACACACAATATCGCTACATGCTGATCAACAGTACCATCTGGAGCTAACCCACTTTTGGCTCCTAAACTGCACCATCTAGTGGCATGTCTGACGGTTGCTACTAGCAACAGTGTAAGCAACTGTCATTTGTTAACTTTTAGCCAACATCCTTGAGATAAAATAAGTACAATTTTAAAATGTAAGGAAAATTCACGGAATCCCTTTTTTATCCCGTTTTATTTTTTAGGATCGATTTTCAGGCGTAGAGACTGCTTTACATGTGTCATCACCGTAGCTCATTTGTGATTTATGAAGTAAATGTACACTACCGTTCAAAAGTTTGGGGTCACATTGAAATGTCCTTATTTTTGAAGGAAAAGCACTGTACTTTTCAATGAAGACAACTTTAAACTAGTCTTAACTTTGAAGAAATACACTCTATACATTGCTAATGTGGTAAATGACTATTCTAACTGCAAATGTCTGGTTTTTGGTGCAATATGTACATAGGTGTATAGAGGCCCATTTCCAGCAACTATCACTCCAGTGTTCTAATGGTACAATGTGTTTGCTCATTGGCTCAGAAGGCTAATTGATGATTAGAAAACCCTTGTGCAATCATGTTCACACATCTGAAAACAGTTTAGGTCGTTACAGAAGCTACAAAACTGACCTTCCTTTAAGCAGATTGAGTTTCTGGAGCATCACATTTGTGGGGTCAATTAAACGCTCAAAATGGCCAGAAAAAGAGAACTTTCATCTGAAACTCGACAGTCTATTCTTGTCCTTAGAAATGAAGGCTATTCCATGCAAGACATTGCTAAGAAATTGAAGATTTCCTACAACGGTGTGTACTACTCCCTTCAGAGGACAGCACAAACAGGCTCTAACCAGAGTAGAAAAAGAAGTGGGAGGCCGCGTTGCAAAACTGAGCAAGAAGATAAGTACATTAGAGTCTCTAGTTTGAGAAACAGACGCCTCACAGGTCCCCAACTGGCATCTTCATTAAATAGTACCCGCAAAACACCAGTGTCAACATGTACAGCGAAGAGGCGGCTGCGGGATTCTGGGCTTCAGGGCAGAGTGGCAAAGAAAAAGCCATATCTGAGACTGGCCAATAAAAGAAAAAGATTAAGATGGGCAAAAGAACACAGACATTGGACAGAGGAAGACTGGAAAAAAGTGTTGTGGACAGATGAATCCAAGTTTGAGGTGTTTGGATCACAAAGAAGAACGTTTGTGAGACGCAGAACAAATGAAAAGATGCTGGAAGAATGCCTGACGCCATCTGTTAAGCATGGTGGAGGTAATATAATGGTCTGGGGTTGCTTTGGTGCTGGTAAGGTGGGAGATTTGTACAGGGTAAAAGGGATTCTGAATAAGGAAGGCTATCACTCCATTTTGCAACGCCATGCCATACCCAGTGGACAGCGCTTGATTGGAGCCAATTTCATCCTACAACAGGACAGTGACCCTAAACACACCTCCAAATTGTGCAAGAACTATTTAAAGCAGAAGCAGGCAGCTGGTATTCTATCGGTAATGGAGTGGCCAGCGCAGTCACCAGATCTGAACCCCATTGAGCTGTTGTGGGAGCAGCTTGACCGTATGGTACGCAAGAAGTGCCCATCCAACCAATCCAACTTGTGGGAGCTGCTTCTGGAAGCGTGGGGTGCAATTTCTCCAGATTACCTCAACAAATTAGCTAGAATGCCAAAGGTCTGCAATGCTGTAATTGCTGCAAATGGAGGATTCTTTGACGAAAGCAAAGTTTGATGTAAAAAAAATCTTATTTCAAATACAAATCATTATTTCTAACCTTGTCAATGTCTTGACTCTATTTTCTATTCATTTCACAACGTATGGTGGTGAATAAGTGTGACTTTTCAGGAAAACACAAAATTGTTTGGGTGACCCCAAACTTTTGAACGGTAGTGTATGTTAAAAGTATGTATTAGTAGTTCAATAAAATGGGTTAAATTACGATATTGCACAGAAGATTGCATAATATTATAATAACTATCATATTTTATTAGACTAATAAAATTGCACATTGTAAGACAATAATACTTGTTTCCTGTTTTATAATTAGCTATAATGGGAATTAACGTTAGATGTGGCACAGGTGTAATGTAGGTCACATGTTGCAAATGTATATTTCACAGCAAGCCGCATACCACCCAGAAGTAGGCGAGGACATGAGGAATAAAGCTCTGCTCTACGGCATCGAGTGCACCACCGGATACATCGACCTGCTCGAACACGTCCTGCTCGTGAGTGTGTGCGAAATTGAATGGCTTGTGTTTATGCTTGTGTTTGTGCGAGTGTTGTAACTTTGTGTGTTTACTCTAAATGCAGGTGCTACAGAAACCCACGGCTGAACAGAAACAACAGTTGGCTGTACTGTCCAAGAAAGTGTCCGGATCGGTCACAGAGCTAATTCAGACTGCTGAAGCCATGAAAGGTGAACACACACACACACATACAGTACATGCACACAATCAACAACAGAACTGATACAGTTAACCTTGGGGGGGGGGTATCTCCCACTTTAATTTATCTCATCAATTTAGCAATCTATGTACCAGTGCCTCATTAGCTTGCTTTATTCAGTACGGCTTGCTTTGTCCCACATCCAGTTTGATAAACCTTGTTTTTAGTAACAGAAAAAAGCTGAACCTGTCTGGCAACAGATTATCTTTGCAATTAACTTGATATGGTAAATGTGTTAAATGGATTACTGAACTCTTAAGGCCCTGGCATACTTCATATGAAATCGAAGAACGAAGAAGTATGACATTTACCGTAGATCAGAATCTGGAGATATGCCTTTTATCATATTAACACTCTTTTATACACCCATCTTTGCATTAATAAAAGTGTCATTAAAAATTAAAATAATAAAGTGTAATCTGTGCATAGTATGGCCGCATGGTTGCTTTTCATAATCAATTAGCCAAAATGACTCTCAATTGTCTCTGAGCGAATAAGAACTTATGTGCGAGTATGCCGGGGCCATTTTTTGGTAGCTATTCATAATCAAATTAGTAAAAATTGCATTTCTTTCCTTTTTATATAAATACGATTTTTTTAAGGTCTTTCAAATGCAATTCTAATCAGGGAAAACAATAAAGAAACTCTCATTCCAGCAGCATTTGGGTTTGAGGGGTACTGGCAAAATTGTGGTCTATTGAACTCAATATGTGCAGGTTTAATAGAGTCAGTGGCCTGATGGCACACTTTTGCTCCCTTCTATAACAAGTACTTTTGTTTTTTCTTCTCTGCCGCAGATGGAGGTGAGTATCATACACCTGTTGTTGTTCTCTTATGTCAGGCCACACACACATAAACGTGTGCATTTGACCCGTATGGAGACACACATATACAGAGGAAGTGATGGAGTGAAGATAGAATTGAATTCCCTCAGGTTTAACATAATCCTCAAACACATATTCTCCATCTGTTTTCACAAGCTGTTTAAAGAGAAAAAAACAGATGTCTTTTCATGCCAATTAAAAGTTGGTAAAGGAAAATGCAAAGAAAAGCACATTTACTCTATAAATGGCCATTAATACCAAATTTGTATGATTATCCAAGAAATGAATGAATGATTATAAGTTTAATAAACTCCCAATCAGCACTAAGAATGCAAATATAAAAAACTGAGTACAATTATGGTTGTCATGTTACATTTTTTCCATACAGTTGGTCATTAGTCCGAATCCCTATCTCCTTGCACGATTTTTTTTGATTTCAACTGTCAACAATATTAATGGAGTACATTGGTAAATGTGATCACTTTTTCCATGTGTCTGCATTATGCATATGGTAAGTGTATTGTGAATGTGGGTCATATTGACTGGGTTTGTCCCCCATCTCAGGTTCAGAGTGGGTGGACCCAGAAGACCCTACGGTAATAGCGGAGACGGAGCTCCTTGGTGCCGCTGCGTCCATCGAGGCTGCAGCCAAGAAACTAGAGCAGCTAAAGCCCAGAGCCAAGCCAAAGGTATTCATCCATCTTCCTTCAATCTCTACAACACCACACTGTATCAAGATTACCCGAACACTGCCATAATCAGCCGGCCAACAGATCTGTCAAATCAATGTCACTAAAGGCAGCAGGAATGTTCCATTTCAATTTTTGGGTAGGGGGGAGGTGGTAATTTATCTCATGGATTAAATGAATCATGGCTGACTGTGAATAGTGAATTTCTGCAATGCCATTGGTAACTGAAAACTATTGAATTTGAATGATTCTGCATCCACTTCCCTAGGTGCAAGTATACAGTAAGTCCAAGATGTCATACATAAATATCACATTGTGCAACTTTAACAATTTGATATTTTTAAGTCTACAGTGTGCTGAAGGGCTGTGGGTCATTCCTGTTATACAGTAACTTTTGAACTCTTTCAGAAATATGCTGTGGTCAAGGTTAAGTGCTTATAACTTTATTTAAGTGCCTTAAACTTCAAGTAATATTTCACCCAAAAATGAAAATTACCTCATCATTTACTCACCCTCATACCATCCCAGATGTGTATGACTTTCTTTCTTCTGCAGAACACAAATTAAGATTTGTAGAAGAATATTTCAGCTCTGTATTTCATTTCAATGCAAGAGAATGGTGGTCAGACTTTGAATCTCCAAAAAGCAGATAAAGGCTATATTAAAATAATACATTTGACTCGAGTAGTTTAATGTTGCCTGAAGTGATCCAGTTGGATTTGGGTGTGAACTGACCAAAATATAACTCCTTTTTCACTGTACATCATGATTTCAAGCTCGATTACACTTCCTAGTGCTTGACACATTCACAGAGCGCATGATCGCACTCACATTCGCCAAGGAGACTGCTGTCAAGATTTATAGTGAAAAAGGAGTTCCATTTTAATCTCTTCTCACCCAAGACTGACTGGATCACTTCAGAAAACACTGATTTAACCAGTGGAGTCATATGGATTACTTTTATGCATCCTTTATCTGCTTTTTGGTGCTTCAAAGTTGACCACCATTCACTTGCATTGTATGGACCTACAGGTGTATGGGTGTCAACTCCGTGTTAATACTGAAATTCCTGAACAATCTTTTGAGATTTTGATATCATGCAGATTTCTATCATTTTGAATGGGAATTTTGGTTCATGTGTTTTAAAGAGTGACAAGCCAACTATTACCACAAAACATCACAGAATTCATAAAATTCATTGCTAATACTTAATATATAAATATATATATATATACACTGATGAGTCAAAATATTATGACCACCTGCCTAATATGCTTTTGGTTCTTCGCGTGCCGGCAAAAACAGCACCGACTCACTGAAGCATGGACTCTACCAGACCCCTGCAGGTGTCCTGTGGTATCTGGCACCAAGACATTAGCAGCAGATCCTTCAAATCCTGTAAATTGTGTGGTGGAGCCGCCATGCATCAGACTTGTTGGTCCAGCACTCAATCGGATTGAGATCTGGGGAATTCGGAGGCCAGGGCAACACCTTGAACTCTTCATCATGTTCTTCAAATCATTCTTGAACAGTGTGGCAGGGCACATTATCCTGCTGAAAGAGGCCACTGCCATCAGGGGATGCCATTGCCATGAAGGGGTGTACCTGGTCTGCAGCGATGCTTAGGTAGGTGGCACATGCCAATTGATGCTCGCATGAATGGCTGGACCCAGGGTTTCCCAGCAGAACATTGCCCAGAGCATCACACTCCATTGACGTCTTCCCACAGTGCATCCTGGTGCCATCACTTCCCCAGATAAACGACACACGCGTGCACAGCCGTCCACGTGATGTAAAAGAAAATGTGTCTCATCGGACCAGGCGACCTTCTTCCACTGCTCCAAGATCCCGATCCGAAGCTCACGTGACCATTGTAGGTGCTTTCAACAGTGGATCATGGGAAATCTGACCGGTCTGTGGCAACGCAGCCCAATATGCAGCAGGGTGCGATGCACTGTGTGTTTTGACACATTCCTCCTGTAACCATCATTAACATTTTCTTTGACTTGTGCCACAGTAGACCATCTGTCGGTTCGGACCAGACGGAATAGCCATCATTGCCCTCACACATCGGTGAGCCTTGGGTGCCCAACACCCTATCTCATCGGACCACTGTTTGTAGGTACTAACCACTGCAGAATGGAAGCCCCCCACAAGCCTTACCATTTCAGAGATGCTCTGACCGAGTCATCTGGCCATAACAATCCGGCCCTTGTCAAAGTTGCCTGCATCCATCACGTTGACTACGAGATACCGATTGCTCGCTTATCATCCAATCTACACAGACCTTGTCATGTGGCCTTGTTAGGAGATGATCAATGTTATTTGCCTCACCTGTGAGTGGTCATAATGTTTTGGCTCATCTGTGTGTGTGTGTGTGTGTGTGTGTGTGTGTGTGTGTGTGTGTGTATACACACTCATATTTGTGCTGTTCTTTGTATTCCAAAATGATGTCACTTGATGACACAAGACTATTCCCAAGAAAATGTTAAAACATTTGGACTAGAGAAAGGGAAAAAATAAAGAAGCACCTTGAATATTTCTTAATAAATTGGCCGTTTTTCACATTAGTTGTTGGTATTAGAGTGCGCTGAACACTTTCTCAGTTTGAAACTCATCTCAGAAAAGAAGGTCAGCACTTTTTGGAAGCAGTTTCCCCTGAAGCTCCTTTATTGTTCCATCCATCTGTGTTATAGCTTAGCTGTCACTGATGCTTTTCACCCTCGAAAACATTCATCCACGTTTTACCTCTCATAGCAAAAACTGTCTTCCCCCGTTGGGTGTGTCAATCACTTCCCACAGCAAAACCACAAAGCAAACTCAAATTTACTGGCAAGAAATGATCGTATCAGCCACAGGCCCAAGACTACAGAGAAATAATATCTCTAATAACACTGGATTATTGTTTCAGGGCAAGGACACGGATTTCCACAGATATTCATAAAGCTCTTCATATCGCAATGCTCAATATAAAGTTACTAACTGCAGTTTGAATTATTGCTCACGGTGCAGAAATGATTGGAATAGCTCATTTTGGTGTGTTTTTGTGGTAATATTCAGATGATAACTCTGTGCCGAAATAGACCATTTTTTTATTGCACTGTCCATCCATACCTCCATCAATGTAACTTTTTCTCTCACTAGGTTGAGTTAGTCAGGCTTGAGATTCTTGTCTTACTGAAAGAGGGATGAACTTGTTTTTGTTGTTGTCATCTTCCGTTCATACATTTCATCACTCTCTTCACACTTGCGCTGATAAAAACACATTTCAGTGACATTCATCCTGCAGTCCTCACGTCATGACGTCCACACATCATACCACAAAACTCATTCTGAACCAGTTTGAGGACACATGACCATGCTTGAACACTTTATCATGTGTTTTTAGTATTTTTGATGGGGGATGAAAATTAGTGTATGTCAGCATACAGAGTCACTGGTGCTTAATATCACCTCTGGAGTGTCTGTTGCCGTTCTCCCTAATAAATCTTCATCCCTCACTTTCCCATTAGACCTCACTCCTCTATCCATCCTTGTCTTTAATCCTGCTATCCCAGGATGCCCTAATAATCCTTTCTATTCTCTTATTTTCTCCTCTATTCTCTTTTTTTTCCCCTCCTCTCCTCTCTCCACTGCTCTGTTCCAAAACCTAGTGAGCTACATCCTGCCTACATAGGCAGCTGCCTTCATAGCAGCTTCTTAACTGAAATGGAGCCCAATAAGAGAGTGATTTTGAGCACTCTTCATAGGCAGCAACTCCATGCATCATTTAATTAGATCTTCTCACATGCAACGCACTGAGGACTTGACTCACAACTACAGGTAGGGCGATATGGTTTCTCACGATTCGGTACGATGTAGGTTCATGATTTGATATAACAACACTTAAATGACAAAGTATGAACTTTTTTTTTATTTTATACATTTTTATTTTAATCTGATTAAAGTTCTCTAATATGCAGTATAAATGTATAAGTATAAATAGTTTTTGAAATAATGTGTACAATATACAAGTATTTACATTTAAAGGGATAGTTCACCCAAAAATGAGAATTCTCTCATCGTTTACTCACCTTCATGATATCCCAGATGTGTATGACTTTCTTTCTTCACCAGAACACATTCAAAGAAAAATAGAAAATATTTCAGCTCAGTAGGTCCTTAAAATGCAAGTGGATGGTGATCAGACATTTGAAGCACCAAAAATCACAGACAGGCAGCATAAACGTCATCCATACGACTCAAGTGGTTAAATTAATGTCTTCTAAAGCAAAATTATCACTTTTGGTGCACAAAAGATCAATATTTAAATACTTTTTAACTATAAATCATCGCTTCCTGTCAGTTGCTGTATGCATGTTCATGTCACGAGAGGGGTGAGTTCACGAGGCCTCTTGTGTGACTTATTCACGTTGGCATGTTACGTACGTAATCTCACGTTCATCTCTCGGTCGAGATATCCAGGATAAGAAGTTTATACTGTATTCACTTATATAACAAATGTTAAAATGCTCTCTTTAAGAATAGCCAATGATGAAAGTGAATTCACACTAAAAACAATTCACTCTTTAAAAACAAAAAAATGATACAAAATTGGGCCTTTTTCACATTTAAATCCTTTATTCAGAAAATAATTGAATTTAGCGACTTATTTTATAGCACCAAAGAGGATATTTCTGACCTCAACGCCCGCATCCCCAACAAAACAAGGTGTTTGTTTTTTCCAGTTATTCCAGTACTTAAAGTTCTAAAAGCTGAATTAAAGCACTTCAAAGACCTTGTGCAAATAATGTAGAAAATATCGACAGAGAAATTTTGATGACATGGTTTTCATTTATGACCACATGAACAGAAATATCATTGGTTCATTTATTTATTTTGGTTGGCGATATTTAAAAATTCTGTATATATTGTCTCATCCCTACTCGCAACTGATTTCAGCACAGGTGACTAGAGAGGATAGACGTTACACTCTAATGAGCATAAATATACGTAGCACTCATTTTTGATAAATTAGTCACTTTTCAATTATTCTATTTGTATACTATATACGGTTTATACAGTATATAATAGAGATACAGCAAATCCCCATGTCAGTGATTATTTTTATTTCATCTCTAGAGACCACTGTTAAATTGTGGAACCAAGCTGTTCAAACTATAGAAGCCAGCCACAGAAAAAAATAACTATCAGCAACAATCTGCAAATATTTTTGCCTTACACCGAAAGTTACAAACGCAACTATCAGCAACTATTAATCGGTAAAACCGGTATATTTTACTACCTTTACATTCTGGGATTGCCTATCAGGGAAGGATGCATACAATGCTACCTAAGAATTTGGACAAAATATCTAGAGGGAGCCAGTGATGCCTTAAAATGCTGCCTCAGTAGGCAGCTCACTTGGCTTTTTTGGAACAGACCCCACCTCCCCTCTTCTCTCTCTCTCTCTCTCTCTCTCTCTCTCTCTCTCTCTCTCTCTCTCCAACTCTCTCCCCCCCCCCCCCCCCCCCCCCCATGTTCTGGAGGTGAGGTAGACCTGGAAGTCTTTCTGCAGGGCTCTGTTTGATATGTTTGATATATTAGGTTGTTATTCTGTCCAACTATATATCAAACATATTTCTACAGTGTTCTGCTCTGTCTCCAGACTGTGTGTGTGTGTGTTCATGAATGTGTTATTTTGTGGCTTGAGGCAGATATATTAGCAAAGGTGGGATGCAAAGGTGTGTCTTAAGTCATGTCGAATTGTGCTATTCTCTTCAAGTAGGGATAGCTGCAGGCCAGAGACCTCAAAATGGGGAGGGATCTCCAAAAGAGGGTGGAGTTTCCCCAGAAGGGACATGGTTACTCAAAAAGTGGGTTGCGCCAACTCCAAAATGGGGCGTCACTTCTACTCACGGTTAAGGCTAGGGAAAGGGTTACTGTAAGTGAGGGACTCCCTATATCTTTAATGGCGGTTTGGAGCTTCCGCCCCTTTTTGGAGCAATGCCTGCAGCTATACCCTCCTTGTTCTCTTTGACTATTTGATTCTGAGCAGTGTGTATCTGAGCTGTTATTGTAAATCAGTGCCACAAGGTGTCCTCCTCAGATCACTTTGTCAAAGCGACATCTCGCCTTTCCCCTTTAGTCATGGCTACAGTATGTTTGCAAAGGCATACTAATTTACAAAAATGTGTGGTATACCAACGCAAACCAGTAAACCAGAGCAGAATTTACACAAAGACATTCCAGTTTGATGAATGAACTGGTAGTAATGTCAACTGTGATTTTCAACTGTGAATTTTCATCTTTTTTTTTTTTCTTTTCATACTACCAGAAATTAAGACTTTTTTTATTATTATTTATTAAATTTAATACAAAATGTAAAGGTTTACTGGACAATAACATAGCTTTGTCATGTGACAACAATGTAGCATATACCATGGTTTGAAATGTTTATTGCAGAATAATGCCAATTGATTCACTATATATATATATATATATATATATATATATATATATATATATATATATATATATATATATGACTACAGTTGAAGTCAGAAGTTTACATACACTTCATTCTCTCTACTATTATTCTTACATTTCACATTCTTAAAATAAAATGGTGATCTTAACTGACCTAAGACAGGGAATGTTTTCTACGATTAAATGTTAATCAGGAATTGTGAAAAACTGAGTTTAAATATATTTGGCTAAGGTGTATGTAAACTTATGACTTCAGCTGTATGTATGTATGTATGTATGTGTGTGTGTGTGTGTGTATATATATATATATATATATATATATATATATATATATATATATATATATATATATATATATATATATACACACACACATACACTGGCAGCCAGTAAATTATGGATTAATGTACAGATTTTGCTGTTTTGGAAGGAAATTGGTACTTTAATTTACCAACGTGGTATTCGACTGATCACAAAGTATAGTCAGGACATTACTGATGTAAAATAACAGCATCATCACTATTTGAAGAAGTAATTTTTGATCAAATCTAAACAGACCCCTTTTCCAGCAGCCATCACTCCAACACATTATCCTTGAGTAATCATGTTACATTACTAATTTGATTCTAGAAAATCACTTGCCATTATATCAAACATTGCTGAAAGCTATTTGGTTCATTAAATGAAGCTTAACATTGTCTTTGTGTTTGTTTTTTAGTTGCCACAGTATGCAATAGACTGGCATGTCTTAAGGTCAATATTAGGTCAGAAATGGCAAAAAAGAAACCGCTTTCTCTAGAAAAAGGAATGAAGTCTATACATTGCTTAAAATATCCAAAAAACTGAAGATTTCATACAAAGGTGTACACTACAGTCTTCAAAGACAAAGGACAACTGTCTCTAACCAGGACAGAAAGAGATGTGGAAGGCAGATGTACAACTAAACAAGAGGATAAGTACATCAGAGTCTCTAGTTTGAGAAATAGACGCTTCACATGTCCTCCGCTGACAGCTTCATTGAATTCTACCCGCTCAACACCAGTTTCACGTACAACAGTAAAGAGAAGAAGACTCAGGGGTGCAGGACTTATGAGAAGAATTGCAAAGAAAAAGCCACTTTTGAAACAGAAAAACAAAATGAAAAGGTTAGAGTGTGCAAAGAAACACAGACATTGGACAACAGATAATTGGAAAAGAGTGTTATGGATCTGATCCCCATTGAGCTTTTGTGACTGTAAGGTGGGTGAGAAGACAAGACAGCCACATCTATGGCAAGTGCTACAGGAAGTGTGGAGTGAAATGTCACTTGGGTATCTGGACAAACTGACAGCTGGAATATCAAGGATCTGTAAAGCTGTCATTGCTGCATGTGGAGGATTTTTTGATGAGAACTCTTTGAAGTAGTTTAAGAAGTTCTGAAAAAAAAACTAATTGTAATAGTAATTTCAAATTCTATAATATAAGTAATGTTAAATTCATGTTATTAATATCCAGGACAATACATTTTGATCAGTTGAATACCACTTTTGTGAATAAAAGGACCAATTTCTTTCCATAAGAGCAAAATCTGTAATAATACATTATTCCAAACATTTGGCCACCAAAAGTTATATATTTATATATTAATAGGCAGTGTAAAGTATAATCTGTGCATTTTTCAGTCAGTTAGATTTCAGAATGGCGTATTACCATGCTACTTGTTTTATTCTTGCCATATACAGGGCAAAGTATTCCCTGTGCCCTATGCTTGAAACATATCAGCCGTGTTTCCAAAAAATGTGAAGTATGCTTCCAGACCACACTTCATCAATAATGTAAGAATGCAATGCACTCAAGGTTCCAGAGTGGCGTGATCCATGTAAGAACATTAGCATACTGCACACAGTTCACATACTGTATACTACAAAAATAATTTGGGTAGTATGGTAGTATGCAATTCTGAATGTACTCATACGAACGTCTTATGTGTAAATCAACCATTAAAAATATTGTTGCGTAAAGTGTGACATTCAGTTCAGTGGTTTTATGAATGATTTAAAAAAGTTCTGCTTACTACTCCTTGAATATTAACAGTTTGTTATACATCTTGTTTTCCTGTTATGTTTGCAGCAAGCTGATGAGTCTTTGGACTTTGAAGAGCAGATCTTGGAAGCGGCCAAATCCATCGCCGCGGCAACCAGCGCACTGGTCAAATCAGCATCGGCCGCCCAGAGAGAGCTAGTAGCACAGGGCAAGGTACTAAAACTATGAGTTATAAATATTATTATTAATAATATTATTATTATTATTATTATTATATATCATTTTCATGTTTAATCATTGTGATATTTTATAAAGGTGGGCTCCATTCCTGCCAATGCTGTAGATGACGGCCAGTGGTCCCAGGGTCTGATATCAGCTGTGAGTGTATTTGTCCTTCCTATCTATTTGTAAGGATGTGAGTTGAAATCCTGCAACGGTTGCTAAAAAATCGATCACCAATGTGCCCTTGAGCGAGATTCTCCAGAGGGACTCCCTGTAATATGTGTACTGTAACAAAGTCTTTCTAGCAAGTCAGTCAACTCGGTGGCCATCTTTGGAACATTCTCGAGCAGACTGGGCAGCTATTTTTCTATTGATAGCAGCTCCTAACTACTTGAATAGACCGAAATCTCCAAAACGGTTGGTCAAGATTACGATCAAAGAAGATCATTAAAATCAGTAGTAAAATATGACAACACTGGAATCATAAATTGTGCTTCTTTATCTGATATTACGCTTAAAAACAAGCATTTTCCTTGTATAGCTAATGCTCTTGTGTGTTCTCAAGTTGATTGACAGGCGATGTCTGTATCTAACAGGTGACTGGCTCTTTTACCTGTAAGGCAGGACTTCCTTTTCTACATCCGTTGAGTGTTGGGCATTCCAAATTCTCCTTTTTATTTTAATAAGTTGCGGCCTGTGCATTTTAAGTCTAGGCTTTCAGTGAGATTCATGCCATTAAGAAAACACCGTTGCACAATTAGTAAGAAACCATATGCCAATGGATATCATACAGTTGGAGTCAGAAGTCAATAAAAAAAACATTTAACCACTCCACAGATTTAATATTAGAAACTATAGTTTTGGCAAGTCGTTTAGGACATCTACTTTGTGCATGACATGAGTAATTTTTTCCAACAATTGTTTACAGACAGATCGTTTCACTTTTACTTGACTATATCATAATTCCAGTGGGTCAGAATATTTACATACACCAAGTTAACTGTGCCTTTAAACAGCTTGGAAAATTCCAGAAAATGATATCAAACCTTTAGACAATTAGCCAATTAGCTTCTGATAGAAGGTGTGCTGAAGTGTACCTGTGGATGTATTTTAAGGCCTCCCTTCAAACTCAGGACTTGTTTGCTTGACATCATGTGAAAATCAAACGATATCAGCCGAGACCTCAAAAAAGAAATTTGGTCCTCCACAAGTCTGGTTCATTCTTGGGAGCAATTTCCAAATGCCTGAAGTACCGCGTTAATCTGTACAAACAAAAGTATGCATGGGGCCACACAGCCATCATACCGCTCTGGAAGGAGACACATTCTGTCTCCTAGAGATGAATGTAATTTGGTGCGAAAAGTGCAAATCAATCCCAGAATGACAGCAAAGGACCTTGTGAAAATGCTGGAGGAATCAGGTAGAGAAGTATCTATATCCACAGTAAAACGAGTCCTAAAAATAGCTGTCCAAGAACATTCAGTATACAAAAAACTCCAGACAACATGAGTTGTGGAAAATCTGATGTGATCTTAGAGCCTTATATAGATTTATACAGCTCGTGCCATTGAAGAGACTAAGTTTATCCCTCACAGCCTCGTTGTCATTCTCATTAACAATCAAAGATGGCGCTAGCGTGAATAAGGTCTCGTTCAAATTACGTCCATCACTTAAAGTGAGATTGCGTCACTCAAGGCCAGCTAGAAGGCCTCGACTGGGACATATCCTAAAGACCATACTCACCAAGAACAAATAAATCAATCTGATTGGCTGATGAATCTGACAATCTGACATTAGAAGCCTATTCAGTTGCTCTGGTGAGGGTTTCTGTATAAATTCTGAAGGCCTAACGGGGTGGAGCTCAGACTCACGTGATGCTTTGGATAACAAGCTCGGCTTCGGTCATGCGATTTAAGAAACAAGCGTCACGCTTTTTAAGCATCAAGGAATAAATTCTGATTGGATAAACTTTTCTTTTTCCCTATTTGTTTGTAGATGAATTATGACTGGAAAGCCATTGAATATACATAGGAAAAAAGATGAATGAAAAATATTTATTTATTAGGCACATTTGGCCAGCAGAGAAGGCTTTGCTGGCCCTGAGAATTCACCACTGATTTTAATAGAAGTGACCCGTTTCTGCTAAATAGTCTCTGACTGTAATCACTTATATTCGGTAGTTCACTATTCACTATGGGTGAAGTGTAAAAAGACAAAATGGCTAAATAACAGGTTAGTTAGTTAGGGTCTTGTTTAGGCTTTTTGACCAAACCAAGTCTGTTACTAATTATGTCAAGCCAATATAATTAGTAATTCTTCACTCTTTCAGGCCCGGATGGTAGCGGCCGCCACCAGTAACCTGTGTGAAGCTGCTAACGCCTCAGTTCAGGGTCACGCCAGCGAGGAGAAGCTAATTTCTTCAGCTAAACAGGTGGCGGCTTCTACGGCTCAGCTGCTGGTGGCCTGCAAGGTCAAAGCTGATCAGGATTCAGAGGCCATGAGGAGATTACAGGTTAGAAAACTCAACTAAAGATCTAAATCTAAATAAAAAAAGAGTGAGACATTAGCATATAAATGTCTTTATGTTTTGGTTCAGTTCTGTTTTACAGTTCAACCGAATCTCATCCAGTGGACAGTTTTGTAAGTTTTAGTGATAGACCAATATGTCAACCCAGCTCATTAATTGGCCGATAATTGCCAATTCGAGATTATCGGATTTGACCTATAGCTGTGCCTGCTCGGCCTACCGTATTTACTAATACTTGACTTTGTGTTTATGCACAGGCTGCTGGTAATGCGGTCAAGCGAGCATCTGACAACCTAGTGAAGGCAGCACAGAAAGCAGCCTTCGATAAAGCTGAAGACGACAGCGTTGTGGTTAAAACAAAATTTGTTGGAGGCATCGCTCAGGTGAGACTTCTTCCCATGTGACACGTTGACGTTCTGATCTCACATTTCCCACTTACACATCTATTTGTCTACACTTACGTTTGAATGTCCTTTTACTTCCAAAATGTTTTTCAATTAGAATAACTTTATGGGATTTGACATTTGGCATTTTGAGGATTTACAAAGACATCAGCTGGATTTGAAAGCTGTGGTTTTGTGCCAGACATCCACAGCTAGCGTTTATGCCAGGCCATTTCTCTGTAAACATTTTATTTTCCCAATTCATCGCAGGCTAGATGCAAATTAAAGACCATGTGTCTGCCTATTCAAAGCTTCCTTCCTCCCAGACTGCCTTCATGTCATGTCTTCATCTTGAGAGGGTTCTGAAATGTTCTTAACATGTAAGAAAGCCTGTTTAGTGGATGGCATGTGTCTTTGCATGTACACTGGCATCATGGCCAACACAAAAAAATAAAGATTTCTCACTAAGTAAGTCCCTCTTCGGAAGTCCAAGACTTGATCCATTTGTTCTATTCCGTGAATCCACAAAAATGTTCCTGTCTTTTGAAAATAACAGGGTGTCTATTGCATATCCACACTGGACAAAGTCTTACTTTTTTGCAGTGCAGTTTGCTAAAATGAAAAGTGTCTCTAAAGAATATGAAGCTGTATCTTGCTCTCATCAAGACAGTGCCAGAAGGTACAAAAATACAAAATTGTTGGCTGTCTTCACCTTAAACTAGTCTGAAACAATACACACAGGGTTGTTCAGTTTGTAGATTTAAATCTGTAACAACAAATACAAACATTGTTCATTCATGAATTTCTGCATAAATTGCCCCAAGTCATTCTTGGAAATTTTGGCATGCAATTCAATGCTACAATTAACATTAGAATGGTTAAATGGAGGATGTTTTTTGTAAGAAAGGCTTTTGCAATGAATTTGCATTTCTTAAAACAATTATTCTGTAAATTGTTGCATTCAGTTCAACAATTTAAACCAATTTAAAATGGTTTCACAACTGATTTGCGTAAAAATATAAGCAGAACAAATTTCTAAGTAAACCGTTTGTAAAACCATTTACGTAAAATACAAAATTTAATTCAATACTACAGTAACATAAAAATGGTTTTACAGGGGGTCTTGATAGTTCAGCGAGTAAAGACGCTGACAACCACCACTGCAGTCGCGAGTTCGAATCCAGGGCATACTGAGTGACTCCATCCTGGTCTCCTAAGCAACCAAATTGGCCCTTTTGCTAGGGAGGGTAAAGTCACATGGGGTAACCTCTTCGTGGTCTCTATAATGTGGTCCGCTCTTGGTGGGGCACGTGGTGAATTGTGCGTGGGTGCCGCAGTGGATGCATGAAGCCTCCACACATGCTATGTCTCTGCGGTAACACACTCAACAAGCCACGTGATAAGATGCATGGGTTGACGGTCTCAGAAGTAGAGGCAACTGAGATTCATCCTCCACCACCACGAGGACTTGGAGTGCATTGGGAATTGGGCATTCCATTTTGGGGAGAAAAAAAAAAAGAATGGTTTTACAAATTATTTATCATTGCAAGAACCAATAACCACTAATGTTAAAACCATTCTTCATAAAACATTTGTACATAAATTGTAGCATTGAAATCAGGGGCAGGTTTACGATTTCCAAGCAACCAACCAACCTGACGGCAACCAACATCAAAATAATTACAGGTGCTGGTCATATAATTAGAATATCATCAAAAAGTTGATTTATTTCAGTAATTCCATTCAAAAAGTGAAACTTGGATATTATATTCATTCATTACACACAGACTGATATATTTCAAATGTTTATTTCATTTAATTGTGATGATTAAAACTGACAACTAATGAAAATCCCAAATTCAGTATCTCCGAAAATTACAATATTACTTAAGACCAATACAAAAAAAGGATTTTTAGAAATGTTGGCCAACTGAAAAGTATGAACATGAAAAGTATGAGCATGTACAGCACTCAATACTTAGTTGGGGCTCCTTTTGCCTGAATTACTGCAGCAATGCGGCGTGGCATGGAGTCGATCAGTCTGTGGCACTGCTCAGGTGTTATGAGAGCCCAGGTTACTCTGATAGTGGCCTTCAGCTCTTCTGCATTGTTTGGTCTGGCGTATCGCATCTTCCTCTTCACAATACCCCATAGATTTTCTATAGGGTTAAGGTCAGGCGAGTTTGCTGGCCAATTAAGAACAGGGATACCATGGTCCTTAAACCAGGTACTGGTAGCTTTGGCACTGTGTGCAGGTGCCAAGTCCTGTTGGAAAATGAAATCTGCATCTCCATAAAATTGGTCAGCAGCAGGAAGCATGAAGTGCTCTAAAACTTCCTGGTAGACGGCTGCGTTGACCTTGGACCTCAGAAAACACAGTGGACCAACACCAGCAGATGACATGGCACCCCAAACCATCACTGACTGTGGAAACTTTACACTGGACTTCAAGCAACATGGATTCTGTGACTCTCCTCTCTTCCTCCAGACTCTGGGACCTTGATTTCCAAAGGAAATGCAAAATTTACTTTCATCAGAGAACATAACTTTGGACCACTCAGCAGCAGTCCAGTCCTTTTTGTCTTTAGCCCAGGCGAGACGCTTCTGACGCTGTGTCTTGTTCAAGAGTGGCTTGACACAAGGAATGCGACAGCTGAAACCCATGTCTTGCATACGTCTGTGCGTGGTGGTTCTTGAAGCACTGACTCCAGCTGCAGTCCACTCTTTGTGAATCCCCCCACATTTTTGAATGGGTTTTGTTTCACAATCCTCTCCAGGGTGCGGTTATCCCTATTGCTTGTACACTTTTTTTCTACCACATCTTTTTCTTCCCTTCGCCTCTCTATTAATGTGCTTGGACATAGAGCTCTGTGAACAGCCAGCCTCTTTAGCAATGACCTTTTGTGTCTTGCCCTCCTTGTGCAAGATGTCAATGGTCGTCTTTTGGACAGCTGTCAAAACAGCAGTCTTCCCCATGATTGTGTAGCCTACAGAACTAGACTGAGAGACCATTTAAAGGCCTTTGCAGGTGTTTTGAGTTAATTAGCTGATTAAAGTGTGGCACCAGGTGTCTTCAATATTGAACCTTTTCACAATATTCTAATTTTCTGAGATACTGATTTTGGGGTTTTCATTAGTTGTCAGTTATAATCATCAAAATTAAAAGGAATGAACACTTGAAATATATCAGTCTGTGTGGAATGAATGTATACATTATACAAGTTTCTCTTTTTGAATGGAATTACTGAAATAAATCAACTTTTTGATTATATTCTAATTATATGACCAGCACCTGTATATTGGCAAAAACCATTTGATTTTTTTGATTTTTTTTTTTTTTACATATTTTTTACTAAAGACAAAATACAAATCATACATACACCATTCATCAAAAACATGCACCAGAAGAAAAAAGAAAACGATAACAATAAAAAATAAACACTGTTACAACGCAACATAAAGAAAAAACTACATAAAACAATTCTTACATAAATTGTAACATGGAAATAATTACGTAATAATGGTTTTATGATCAATTGACAGAAATATTATCAGAACGAATTTGTGTGTATTTTTCATACAGCCATTCTTATGTGAATTGTCACTTTCAGTTTATGTTAGATGGTTTTATACAAGGAGGATTTTTGCAAAGTGAAGTGGCCCATATATCAATTCCTATGTAAATTTATGTACGTATTGTGTTACATACAATTCCTTTGAGTGACTGATTGTTCTGTTCTTTTCGCAGATCATTGCTGCACAGGAGGAGATGCTAAGAAAGGAGAGGGAGTTAGAGGAAGCGCGGAAGAAGTTGGCCCACATCCGCCAGCAGCAATACAAGTTCCTCCCCAGCGAACTGCGAGAAGACCAGAGCTGAATGCTTCTCACACAGTCATTGGATGTGATATCTGCTTTGGGTCATTATCGTTAACAACGATTGGCTGCTCCTCCCATGGGGGGGGGGGGGGGGGGGGGGCATAAATCGCATGTGATTGGATGCTTTGATATCAGGTGGCAGAAGTTAAATGTGATTGGCTTTCCACTCACAAAAGCATGGGACTAGCACCACTGATTGGCTGTTTCACATTTGGCGGATGTGATTGTGTGAAAGGTTGCTCCTGTTACATAGGGCTATTGTGTTACATTCTTGTTTATTTAGTCATGTATTAAGGCTTAAAACACTTGTTAGATGATTTGTATTTGTTTTTGCGTGAGTGTGTGTACATGTTTTATGTATCTGTCAAGTATCCCACACCTTACTATAAGGTTCTCTATAACTATCCTACACAATCTAAGCAAGTTGCAACCAATGTGAAACTATCAATATCTTAAAACCTGAGGATGGCAGCAGAAAATCAGACAATATTTAGTTTGATCCATGAAGTATGGTCAGATCAGAAGCTTTCATTGTTTTCTTAGGAATAACCTGCTTGAGTTATGACTCTCATGATGATAAGCTTCTAAGGCCTCTATAATGCACTGCTTGATTTTTTTTTTTTTACATATCCCACACTAGAATTGTATTTAAGTAAAGTTATGAATTATAAGTAGTTATTTTAAGGAAAGAATGTTCTGGGTGTGGCTTAGTCTTGTTATTTATTGACAGAAGAAATGTAACTTGTTGAGTTGCTTAGACTTTCGTTTGTAGATCTATAAGTTGATGGCTGAACTGAGCTGAAAAAAATAAGGAAGTACCATGTCTTTCATTGGACAGTTCACACAAACAGTCATTTTGGATGTCCTTTAATCATTACTTCATATTGTACTGTCAAAGGTTACGATATTTGCAACAAAAATTCTAATTAACTATTTGATTTATGTGTTGATAACTGGATGCCACTAACAACTTAAAGGGATAGCTCACCCAAAAATGAAAATTATCTCTTGATTTACTCACCCTCCTGGCATCCCAGATGTGTATGACTTACTTTCTTCTGCAGAACACAAAGTAAGATATTTATAAAATAATTTCTCAGCTCTATAGGTCCATACAATATAGGTCAATGCAAGTGAATGGGTGCCAAAGACTTGAAGCTCTAAAATCCACATAAAGGAAGCATAAAAGTAATCCATATTACTCCAGTGGTTAAATCCATGTGTTTAGAAACGATATGATAGGTGTGGGTGAGAAATTGATACATTTTTAAGTAATTTTGTTTATCAAAAATTCTCCTCCCTGCCCAGTAGGGGGTGATATGTGAAAAGAGTGCAAATCACTAAAAACAGAAGGTGAGAATGAAGGAAAAATGACTGAAATATTGATCTGATTCTCACCCACACCCATCATTTTGCTTCAGTAGATATGGATTTAACCACCAGTGTCATCTGGAGTACTTTTATATTGCCCTTAATTCTGGCATCCATTCACTTGCATTGTATGGACCTGCAGAGCTGAGATATTCTTCTAAAAATCTTTGTTTGTGTTCTGCAGAAGAAAGTAAGTCATACATATCTGGGATGCCAGGAGGGTGAGTAATTTTCATTTTTGGGTGAACTATCCCTTTAATAATGCTTAAAACATTTATTGTTTTATACTGCGTACAGTTTCACATATGTAGTAGGCAGTATACAGGAAACATTGTACCGTATGAACCAACATCTCATTGGCTGTTCCACGGATACACTTTTTTGATTACTTATCTTAAAATCTCCTTCCTGTTAGAAACTCTACAGGCCACTGCACATCAGTTGCTTTGAAGGATTCAAAGGTGTCAATGATCTTTAACATAGACTCTTACCTGCAAATAACATGTCTTTGTACTCTGCTTATTGTTGTGTTTGGTTTTTGTGAGAAAATGACAGTGGAATTATTTGAGAGGGTGAAATTCCTTTTTTGTTTTCCATTTGTGTTCGAATTATGTAGAATAGCTTGTGGCGCTTAAAGGAACAGTGCATCCAAAAATGAAAATTCTGTCATGACTTACTCCCCCTCTTGTTGTTCAAAACCCATATGACATACCTTCTTCCATAAATGATGACAGAACTGTAATTTTTGGGTGACTTTCCCTTTAAAATACACTGTATTGACTGTTGTGTTAACGTCTTGTCACTCTTCAGATCTGGACTGCATTGTGTCATAGTGCCTTATTCTGACTTCGGTAGCTCAGTGTGTAAATTGCTCTTTTATGCTGCTTGTGGATCAGATTTCTCTCCGCGGATCCGTAATGTAACAAAGTTAACGTAACGGTAAAACTGATCTCAGATTAGTTAAAGAGCTCCTTTGCTGAGTAAGTGTATAAAGCGTCTTTTTTCAGATGAAGCAGATGTTCTTTGTCCTGTTAAAGGGATTGTTGAAGCAAAAATGAAAATTATGTCATCATTTACTCACCCAAAAATTGTTCAAAACACATATGACTTTCTTCTGTGGCTTACAAAGGGAGAAATATTGAATGATGTGTAAGTAGCTCTTTTCCATGCAGTTACAGTGAATGGAGACCTGAGATTTAAAGCTTCAAAATGGTCACAAAATAATCATAAAAGTAGTCCATTTGCTATATTCCAAGTCTTCTGAAGCCATGCAGTAGTGACTAACAGACTTAAGTTTACATTGTTATTCACTGAAAATCCTGGCATCCACTCTAGGCCAGATGCAGCAATCTCTGATTCATGAGCAAATCATTGTTTTTAGTTTTTTTCCAATGAATCGGTTGATTTGGTTCATTGTCAGTGAATAACGACATACATTTCGGTCATTTTCTCACGTAAAGCTGTGTCATATGGCTTCAGAAAACTTGGGATAAAGCTCAAGTCATATGGGCCACTTTTATGGTGCTTTTACATCTTTTTGAAGCTTTAAAGCTTCTGTCACCATTCATTATAACTGCATGGAAAAGATAACTAGTACATTATTAAAAATTGTTCCTTTTTTTTTTTACAAGAAGAAAGTCAAATGGGTTTATAATAATGACAGAATTTCCATTTTAGATGAATTATTCTTTGATATCTAGCTTTGGATGTGTACAGCATTGTGTCCGGTCTACGCCCCATGTGGCGATCAAATGTCCATTGGACAGTTATTTTATGGTTATTTGATCTTGTTCTGCAATATTGTACCCACTGAGGCCTAAAGATGCTCTCGCCTTGGCAGGTCAGTAGGCTGTCATATGTATTCTTTATATTCGTTTAGTTGTGTAGCTTCACTACAAATTAACATGCCACAGTAATGAGTAGAAAGAGGAAGAATTCTTCATTAGCACTGACTGCTTTCAGTTTGTCTACAAAAAGAGGAATATTACAATACGTCCCAGAAAATGTGTAAGACTATCTTTGATGAACCACTATGTCTGAAGGTTTTTTTTATTTTATTTTTTTCACTTCAGTAGCTATAAATGGAGATATTGCAATATGTGGTTGATAATGTGGCGTCTTTAAGTGGAGCCGAAGAAAACAGTATGAACTATCGCCTTTTTAAGTAGAGCTAGGGCTTTCTTTAATCAACTGACATAGTAACATTAATTATAATATGAATAATAATTAACATTAAAATACTGTATGTATAATATTGATCAGGTCATGAAAGTATTTTTTGTATTTCCCTGAAAATAAAGTTTCAACAAACAATGATTTTTTTTGAACGTGTGTCTTTGTGTCTATTTTAATATGTAAATTATTATTTGGTTTATTCAACAAATCCATAGCCCAAAATATTAAAATACTAAAGGAATAAAATACACTTGTTTTGGGTCGTTTTGACTAGACCTGGGTTTGATCTGAGAAGAGAGTGTCTCTTTTGAATGTGATTCTTAACCCAGACTGTATTTGTCTTTTTTTTCTTGATCTAATTCGTCAAAGCAGACAGAGGTTGGTACATACACTGAAGTAGTCAAATGTTGACATTGGTTATAAACATTTAGGCAAAGGAATGTACTTACAACCCAGTTGGTACTTAAATTAGCTGACTTTTACAACAATAGTAATATCTGTACAACATCATTTATAATCGCTACAGTATGAATACAGATTTGATTTAGTCAAAAGTCTAGAAATAGACATGATGCATCTCACCTGTAGGTGTCGCTGTTACTCATGTGTTGTGGTCACGGTCAGTCTTGGAATTACGTTGAGGAAGGCCAAATTACAATGTGTGTGACCAGAAAAGTACATGTGGCAGTTTCTTCAACTACAGACAGCGAACTTTAAGAAAACAGTATGTTTGTTAAAATGGGTCAGCGAAACAAACACTGAACTCATGGATATTCACAGGAGTGTTCCGTTATGGATTTGCATATTTAAATGATGCTCAACCGATTGCTACAGTTGAAATGAGGTTTAGAAACATTAGTTTCATTAGTACCCAATATATGATACAATTAAAAGTCTTACTACGTTCAGTTCATGTATTATTGTTGAAGACAGGAAGTCTAGAGATGTTCAACTGACTAGAGTAAAGCTTGTGTATTCAACATCATATAAGGCTGCTGGAGTGTTTTACTTGTATGAGTTCAGCCCACTTGAAAAGAACTGGCTCTTTTGACACGTTTGACATAACAGAGTAAGATGAAATGATGTTGTGACTTTTGGATCAGATTCATTCAAAACTTCTTCGTGAATCCATGAGATTTAGTGTATCAAGCACTTGGCAGAATGGCTTGAATGTGTCATATGGACCATTTCTACTATTCAGCTGTAACACTTTGAGTAATATATCCGCAGTCGAGTTTGTATCTTGTTCTTGCAACTTTATATCTTGTAATTGCAACGATTTTTTTGTAATTATGAGATATAAACTGACAATTCTGACTTTATATCTTGTAATTGTGACTTGATTTCTCACAATTGCAATTTTATTTCTCAGAATTGGTCATTTATACCTCGTAATTTCAAGCTTATATCTCGTAATTGCAACTATATCTTGCAATTACATATTTCTCGCAATTGCGACTTTATTTTTTGCAATTGCGACTTTATATCTCAACTTTATATTGCATCGCAATTGCAAGATTGCAACTATTTTTCACAATTGGGATTGTATGTCTCGGACTAATACCTCACAATTGCGACTTTATTTTGTGATTGTGACTATTTCTTGCAATTGCGACTTTATCTCGTGATTGTGACTTTCTTGCAATTGCGACTTTATCTAGTGATTGTGACTATTTCTTGCAATTGCGACTATCTCCTTATTGTGACTATTTCTTGCAATTGCGACTATCTCCTGATTGTGACTATTTCTTGCAGTTGCGACTTTATCTCGTGATTGTGACTTTCTTGTAATTGCGACTTTATCTCGTGATCGTGACTATTTCTTGTAATTGCGACTTTATCTCGTGATCGTGACTATTTCTTGCAATTGCGACTATCTCGTGATCGTGACTATTTCTTGCAATTGCGACTTTATCTCGTGATCGTGACTATTTCTTGTAATTGCGACTTTATCTCGTGATCGTGACTATTTCTTGTAATTGCGACTTTATCTCGTGATCGTGACTATTTCTTGCAATTGCGACTTTATCTCGTGATCGTGACTATTTCTTGTAATTGCGACTATCTCGTGATCGTGACTATTTCTTGCAATTGCGACTATCTCGTGATCGTGACTATTTCTTACAATTGCGACTATCTCGTGATCGTGACTATTTCTTGCAATTGCGACTTTATCTCGTGATCGTGACTATTTCTTGTAATTGCGACTTTATCTCGTGATCGTGACTATTTCTTGCAATTGCGACTTTATCTCGTGATCGTGACTATTTCTTGCAATTGCGACTATCTCGTGATCGTGACTATTTCTTGTAATTGCGACTATCTCGTGATCGTGACTATTTCTTGCAATTGCGACTTTATCTCGTGATTGTGACTATTTCTTACAATTGCGACTTTATCTCGTGATTGTGACTTTCTTGCAATTGCGACTATCTCCTGATTGTGACTATTTCTTGTAATTGCGACTTTATCTCGTGATCGTGACTATTTCTTGTAATTGCGACTATCTCGTGATCGTGACTATTTCTTGCAATTGCGACTATCTCGTGATTGTGACTATTTCTTGTAATTGCGACTTTATCTCGTGATCGTGACTATTTCTTGCAATTGCGACTTTATCTCGTGATTGTGACTATTTCTTGCAATTGCGACTTTATCTCGTGATCGTGACGATTTCTTGCAATTGCGACTTTATCTCGTGATCGTGACTATTTCTTGCAATTGCGACTATCTCGTGATCGTGACTATTTCTTGCAATTGCGACTTTATCTCGTGATCGTGACTATTTCTTGCAATTGCGACTTTATCTCGTGATCGTGACTATTTCTTGCAATTGCGACTATCTCGTGATCGTGACTATTTCTTGTAATTGCGACTTTATCTCGTGATTGTGACTATTTCTTGCAATTGCAACTTTATCTCGTGATCGTGACTATTTCTTACAATTGCAACTTTATCTCGTGATTGTGACTATTTGTTGCAATTGCGACTATCTCCTGATTGTGACTATTTCTTGCAATTGTGACTATCTCGTGATTGCGACTTTATAACCTTGTATTAAGCAGTTGCATGTTATGAAGTCACAATTATGTAATTAGTCATTAATACCTTGCAATTTCAAGCTTATATCTCATAAATGCCACTATTTTTTGCAGTTGCGACTTTTTTTCTTGCAATTGAGACTTTATCTCATAATTGTCACGATTTCTTAAAATTGCAAATTTATTTATTTTGATGTGTTATAAAGTCACAACTGTGAAATATAAAGTCAGTTTTATTCAGAGGCGGAATTCAGCTTCCATAGAACGCGGACAGTTTTTATTACGTAAACGAGATCTAGGCAAGGCCAGGCAAGTTTATTTATATAGCCGGGGCGTAGATTTTATTTATTGCTTTGATGTGACTACTGAAACTATGGTCTGACTCCAAAATGACACCAAGATTCCTTACTTGAATTTTTGTCTTTAGACCCTTGGAGTCAAGATATGTAGTCACATTGGGAATTTCGCCTTTGTTGCCAAATACAGTGATTTCTGTCTTGTCATTGTTTAACTGAAGGAAGTTAAACTGTTAATTTCATCAATGCACTGGCACAGAGAGTCTATGGGGCTGTAGTCATTTGGCGACAGGGTTAGATAGATCTGGGTATCATCTACATTGCTATGGTTGCAATTTGGTTCTTTTTCATAATTTGGTCTAGTGGAAGTATATACAGGTTGAACAGAAGTGGTGCAAGAATTGAGCATTGTGGGACCCACAAGTCATGGATGTCTACTCTGATTCATAGTTGCCTATGTTCATAGAAACCCCTCCCTTCTAGATAAGACCTGAAACCATTGAGGACAGTCCCAGTGAGCCCTGCCCTGTTTTCCAATCTGTCTTGGAGAATGTTGTGGTCAACAGTGTCAAAAGCAGCACTGAGATCTAATAATACCAGCACTCATATTTACAATATTAACAGTATCTAGTAATGAAATATGATGTTCATTCCTACTATGCAGTAGCCTACTCTACATATTCATGTCCCCATCAAATGTCGGCAACACTTTATAAAAAAGCTTCTATTTGTTACCAATAGTTAACAACATTAGTTAACTGCATTATTTAACATGAACTAACAATGACATACTTTTACTGCATTTGTTAATCTTGGTTAATGTTAATTTCAACATATACATTTTTAAAATCGAAAGTTATATTATGTTAATATAAGTTAAAGCACTATGAACTAACAATGAACAATTAAACAGAATGGAACCTTATTGTAAAGTCTTACTTATATGTATTACTATAAAATATTAAAATATGTACAACCCTAATCCTCACAAAAAAGTTGGGACAGTATGAAAAATACTAATAAAAACAAAAAGGAGTGATTATATTCAGCCTTTGCTATATTGATAGCACTACAACTACACATTATATGATGTTTTACCCTGTGAATTTTATTGTTTTTTGTTTTTTTTTAAATGTATAGTCATTTCAAATCCGATGTTTGCAACACACTCCAAAAAAAGTTGAGACAGGGCAATTTAAGACTAATAATCATTTGACGAGTTGAAATAATAAGTTAATGTGAAATGCAATTGTGTATTAGTATATAAGGAGCCTCCAAAAACAGCCTAGTCCTTCAAGAGCAAGGATAATTTGAGACTTGACAATTTGTCAACAGATGCTTCAGCAAATAATCCAGCACTTTGAGAACAATGTTCCCCAAAGACTAATTGGAAAGATTTTGGGAATTTCACCCTCTACAGTGCACAATATAGTTAAAAGATTCAAGGCATCTGGTCAAATCTCTGTGCGTAAAGGGCAAGACGAAAACCACTTCTGAATGTGCATGATCTCTGATTCCTCAGATGTCACTATCTTAAAAACATAATTTATCTGTAATGGATATAATGAACACGGGCTTGGAATGACTTTAGTAAACCTTTGTTAGTCAACACCACTCGCCGCTGCATCCACAGATGCAAGTTAAGACTTTACTATGCAAAGTAGAAGCCATACATCAACACTGTCCAGAAGCTCTGCCGACTTCTCTGGGCTCAGTCTCATTAGATGGTAAATAGAACAGTGGAACTGTTTTTTTTGGTCCGATGAGTCCACATTTCAGCTGTTACCATCATCAGGTCTAAAAGCCTGTGGGTCAGGGCCAATTGCATGGGTGAGGGCACCCATGAATGCAGACAGATATGTAAAAATTTTGGACCAGCAATATACTGCCATCAAACACCTTCTTTTCCAGGGGACATCCCCTAATTTTCAGCAGGACAACTTCAAACCTCATACTGGCAAGATAAAGAGAGTGCGGGTGCTGGATTGGCCTGCCTGCAGTCCTGACAATCTCCAATTGAGAATGTGTGGTGCTCATGAAGAACACCATACAGCACAGAAGATCCATAATGGATGAGTGGGGGGAAAATCCATTTAAACTTAACAAACTTGTGTCTTCAGTGCCCAAAATGCTTAAGTGTTATTAGATGAAATGGTGATGTTTCACAGTGGTAAACACTCGACCTGTCCCAACTTTTTTTGGAGTGCGTTGCAATCATCTGATTTGAAATTACTGTACATTTTTTTTTTAAAACAATGAAATACACATGGTATAACAACATCTTATGTGTAGTTGTAGTGCTTTCAATATAGCAATGGGTGAATATAATTTACAAATCACACTTTTTGTAACAATTTCTTCAGAATTGGGGTTGTAAAAATATATAGCTTTTATAAAAATGCATCCATTAAATTACAAATAAAGCATTTTCAAATCGTGCTGCATAATAGGAATGACCCATGATATTTCTGTAAGAGTTGGGTTGAAAGTTTCATGAATGGTGTTAAAATAAAGGCCAAATAAGGAGAGCTACTGTATGAGAGGACCTCATCTGAAAACCACACAGCTCTGCTCAGTCATGCGAGGAGGTGAACTGCACCTGGGTGGCAGGATTCTTTAAAGTCTTGTTCTGAGACACGATGGGAAACCTTGTAAATGATGAGAACTCTCTGACCCAGTATACACACACAAATCATATTTGGCCCAGCCATGAACTTATATTTGCTGTATTTGGTGTTCATGATTGTGTGGTGGTGTTTATGTTGGACAGACTCATATGCAGAGCTTTATTCCGTTTCAGCTGACCGTCACTGACCCAGCCCTCTGCCTGTGCCATATTCATGAAGGGTAAAGACCACAACTGGAATGTAATTGGAAAATTAGGTAATGTAGGTGCTTATTTATCAGGTGTGATCATCTAACATACTCTATACTGAATACAAACATGCCTTTTAAAAAGCACAAAATATTAACTGATAGTAAAATGGTGTTGTGCGATGATATTTGCTAGCTAAGGCTCTTAGCTTGCCATTTTTGCGCTTACATTCAACCCTGTAACATTTTTCAGTGCAACAGGGTTGTCATAATGTTGCACATGCTGAGCAATGTTTGCAGACAGACATAAAACCCTTTACTCTTAAATTAAATCTACTGTATGTATCAGCTGTGTGTCTATGTGTGCTTGCTAATGCTAGCATGAGCAGCACAAGCAGTACAGTCTCCTTCCTGTCAGCTAGACACATTTTTGTGAAATTAGAGGCTCGTTGAGACTGTTTAGTTTGCTTTAGTTGTATCCCACAGGAATGACACTGGCACAGAGAGGGCAGCGGTCGCGTTTCTCTCTGACACGCTTCAATGATTTACACTTCACTGAGCTGCTGTTCATAAACGTATAATATGCAATCAGTAGGATTAAGGTTACACACAGGAATTTATATTATTAACAATGACAAAATTCACCTGGTTCTTGAATTGATTAAGAAATGATATGTGAAGTTTAGATGATGGAACAGCAGTAAGTTCAGTAAGTTCAATTCCCAGATCTGTAAATTGGTTTTGGGTCCTGTGTCTTTATTTTCTTGTCTCATGTATTGAAGGAGCAGCCCATCATTTGACCTTTTTTACCCTGTAGAATGGATAAATAAATTTGTATTCTACATTTCAGATGTTGTATTAGTATTTTCCTATTTTTACTTGTTACAGTTATCTCATAATTATAACCCATTATTCCCCCCCCCCCCCCCCCCCCCCCCAAAAAAAGTAGTATGCATAAATAAATAAAACATTTTATATGTGTATTTATTATGAAAATAGTTTTCTTGTTTGTTTGTTTTTTTCTCGTTTCGTGAGGATCAGCCTACCTCATTACTTATGGAGTCCAAAGTAGTCTGAATTCAATCATTAAATAAATATTTTAATAAGTAATTTAATGCATAATAAAATAGTTTTAAAAACTATAAAACCATTAACTTAATAATTAAATCACTAAATAAATCGATACATGTCCCTAGTATTTCATTTTAGCAGTAGTTTGCATCCATTTTCATTTAAGCATTATCTTTGAGTTTATTTTTTTCATGTAAGCACAAACTTTTGTCTTTTTATTTTCAGTGTTACAGCAATCAGTGCTTCACTCAATAAAAATTTAATAATGTAATAGTTTTTAATTATTATATAATTTCATTATAATTTTTTTTATTAATTTGGCTCCCCATAATTACTCCAGAAGGCATAAAAAAAATTATATTACGTTAAAAATATTTTAATGATTTATTTGAATTCTTTTTTTTTTTTTTTCAATTATATACACTTTTTTTTTTTTTTTTTATGTATTTAAGTTTGAGTAATTTGGCCCATTTCTCCATAGAAGGCATGAAGAAATTAATATTCCATTCAAAATGTTTTTTTATGTTTTTAAATGAATATTTTTTTATTTTTTACAGTTACATAAACTTTTAACATTTTAATTTTGAGTAATTTGGCCCATTACTCCACAGAAGGCATAAATAAATATTACATTCAAAATATTTGTATGATTTAATATGAATACATTTTTCTTTTTTTACAATTATATACACATTTATTCATCATTCACATTTCTTTTTTACTAAATTATTTAGGCCTCCATAGTCATGAAGCACAGTCAAAAAAAATCCCCCATTTACATCTATTCTTAACTCACTAAAACACGAGTGTGTGTGTACATAAGAAGTTTTATTCTTTGAACAGTTTCAATTTTTTTAACAGTTTTTCAAAGTTTTCATTGCATGAACAAAATGTCACCCTTGTTCAAGGTTGTGGGAATCTTAAACATTTTTAGATAGATCAATGTACAAACATTAAAATAATTTTACAAATAAATAATACAAATTTACCAAAAATTAAATAAATAAAAAGTGCATGTTTCTTCTGTGCAACACAAAAGAGGAAGTTTTTGAAGAACGTTGACGCTGCTCTTTTCCCCTGTACAGTACAATGAAAGTTAATGGGGACTGAAACTGCCAGTCCTTAACATTCTATCTAACATCTCTGTTTGTGCCCCATATGAATTCATATGTGTTTAGAACAAAATGAGTGTGAGTAAATAATGACAGAATATTCATTTTTAGTTAACAATTCCTTTAACGATACATCAGTTCTGAAGTGGAATTCAGTACCCAAAGTCGAAGAGAGAGAGAAAATGTGCTTTTCTGTTGTCACAGCTGTTTTAAACAATGTTCTAGGAATGAAAAACAACTCCCATTTGTTTGCTTTGTACAGTGTTTCCATTCTTAATGAATGAATGAGTTAACGCTGCAGTTAACACTTTAAAACTACCACTGGGTCTGGGATGAGTCTTCCTCAAGCTTGTGCTACCTTAGTGAAAGGCATAAGTGAGATCATTACAAATAATTTGGCTTTTAAACACAGTCAGTTTTCTTTGTGTTTACAACAAGGAATCTTGTTGAGTGGGATGTCGTTTCAAAGTGTAAACTCAGCAGGCATAGTGGATTGAAAAGGAGCTGTAGACAGTGGTATAGCTGTACACATGACTATTTTAGGCTTGTTCGTGAAAGGGATTGCCCGACGTCCTGGATCATAGTGTCATCTGAGTAGCGAGACTTAAGGGATGCTTACTTGGGTGGCTGCTTATTGTCTGAGCTCTCGTTTGAGGGAACAGGGAACTGACATCTGGTCTTAGTTAGCTGTGTGTGTGTGTGTGTGTGTGTGTGTGTGTGTGTGTGTGTGTGTGTGTGTGAATGGTCTGCACCTATATAGCGCCTTTTTAATCTTAGCGGTATTCAAATTGCTTTACACTGCGTCTCATTCACCCATTCAAACACACATTCGCTCTCTCTCTCACACTCGCATTATTGCACACACATACACACTGAAAGAGGGAAGCCATGTTTTTATCTGTCATCATGTTGCTGGCATCGTCTTCAGCATCTAAAAGAGAGAGGCGATCATGATCGATATAATGTAACTTTCAAAAAGCTATATCGCCGTTTTGATGATGAATTACAGTGACGAACAGACCAACAGATTTCTTCTCCATCCAGGTGGTCTTGGGCTAATTGTTTTGGTGCGGATCCGAGTGTGATTGCCATGTTCATACAGGTGAAACTCGAAAAATTAGAATATCGTGCAAAAGTTCATTAATTTCAGTAATTCAACTTAAAAGGTGAAACTAATATATTATATAGACTCATTACAAGCAAAGTAAGATATTTCAAGCCTTTATTTGATATAATTTTATGATTATGGCTTACAGCTTATGAAAACCCCAAATTCAGAATCTCAGACAATTAGAATATTGTGAAAAGGTTCAGTATTGTAGGCTCAAAGTGTCACACTCTAAACAGCTAATTAATCCAAAACACCTGCAAAGGGTTCCTGAGCCTTTAAATGGTCTCTCAGTCTGGTTCAGTTGAATTCACAATCATGGGGAAGACTGCTGACCTGACAGTTGTGCAGAAAACCATCATTGACACCCTCCACAAGGAGGGAAAGCCTCAAAAGGTAATTGCAAAAGAAGTTGGATGTTCTCAAAGTGCTGTATCAAAGCACATTAATAGAAAGTTAAGTGGAAGGGAAAAGTGTGGAAGAAAAAGGTGCACCAGCAGCAGGGATGACCGTAGCCTGGAGAGGATTGTCAGGAAAAGGCCATTCAAATGTGTGGGGGAGTTTCACAAGGTGTGGACTGAGGCTGGAAATGTCGTATTCCTCTTGTTAAGCCGCTCCTGAACAACAAACAACGTCAGAAGCGTCATACCTGGGCTAAAGAAAAAAAGAACTGGTCTGTTGCTCAGTGGTCCAAAGTCCTCTTTTCTGATGAGAGCAAATTTTGCATCTCATTTGGAAACCAAGGTCCCAGAATCTGGAGGAAGAATGGAGAGGCACACCATCCAAGATGCTTGAAGTCCAGTGTGAAGTTTCCACAGTCTGTGTTGGTTTGGGGAGCCATGTCATCGGCTGGTGTTGGTCCACTGTGCTTTATTAAGTCCAGAGTCAACGCAGCCGTCTACCGGGACATTTTAGAGCACTTCATGCTTCCTTCAGCAGACAAGCTTTATGGAGATGCTGACTTCATTTTCCAGCAGGACTTGGCACCTGCCCACACTGCCAAAAGTACCAAAACCTGGTTCAATGACCATGGTATTACTGTGCTTGATTGGCCAGCAAACTCGCCTGACCTGAACCCCATAGAGAATCTATGGGGCATTGCCAAGAGAAAGATGAGAGACATGAGACCAAACAATGCAGAAGAGCTGAAGGCCGCTATTGAAGCATCTTGGTCTTCCATAACACCTCAGCAGTGCCACAGGCTGATAGCATCCATGCCACGCCGCATTGAGGCAGTAATTAATGCAAAAGGGGCCCAAACCAAGTACTGAGTACATATGCATGATTATACTTTTCAGAGGGCCGACATTTCTGTATTTAAAATCCTTTTTTTTTTTATTGATTTCATGTAATATTCTAATTTTCTGAGATTCTGAATTTGGGGTTTTCATAAGCTGTAAGCCATAATCATAAAAATTATATCAAATAAAGGCTTGAAATATCTTACTTTGCTTGTAATGAGTCTATATAATATATTAGTTTCACCTTTTAAGTTGAATTACTGAAATTAATGAACTTTTGCACGATATTCTAATTTTTCGAGTTTCACCTGTATATGCATATACGAATCAAAACAAGAGAGAAAATGCACCAGGTTTCGAAACAAATGCTCTAATCAAGCCAGGTATTTTTTTAAATGCATGCTCTATACATGTAACTTAACCTGTCCTCAGCAAGAGGTCACAATGTTAAACTGCCAAACAAAGTATTTAAAAATGAAACAAATTCATAAATATTAAATAAAAGGTAGGGATCTGTAGGACATCAAACAACAGATTACCCACTTCCTGCTCATGGTGGATGCAACAGTAGGACACGTGGTCTGGTAAGTTTGATATTTTTAAACAAACAATGTTGAAGTCACAGTAAATGTTATACTGTATGTCTTGGTTTTCAGTTCCCAGGCCACTGTGTGTACCACTTCATTAGTGTCCACAATCACACTTATTTGCTGCTGTTCACTCTCTGTTAATATAATATAACTAGTCATCAGCATTTCATGAGTCAGCTTGAGCTCACACTGTATAACCAGGAGCCAATGTTGGACACTTCTAAATACCCGAGAAGGGGAGAAAGCACCTCACAGCTGGCACTGGGCTGAAGAACACTTTCAATCATCCAAGCCAATCCATCTTTCTACCCCTCCGTCTTTATGACACAACCTTTGCTCAGGGTGGCATGTCAGACTGTCCTCACGTCTCATGTTCAAAGAGTTTCTAGACCAGCATTTCTGCCTTTCAACACCTCACCATCAAACTCCGACAAACAAGTACATAAATGAGCATTATGCTGCTGAAAAGACCAGTACCTGAGACAAATGCCTTGATTTGCCAATGGTAGACCATTGTTTCTTCATGTGTGCTAGTCTGGAACTGTGCCATCCAACCTTCAAAATCAGTCTTTGGCGTAATGCAACACCTTGCTGTCTCATTCTCAGAAAGGAAACCTCTCGATCCAGCAGTAGGTGTTTTCACTATTTTTCTGTCTCACGGCGGTGGCTTTTCCCCACCCAGACGGTACTACAGCTGAATAATCAGCAGTGAACAAGAGCTTGCTGAGTTTCTGGAAATATGCAGAGGAAATAGGTCTCTCTCGTTTTGACAAATAGCCCACTTTTGTGAGGCGTTGAATGAACCTACATGATCCGAACAGTAGGATAGAGAACATGTTAATTTTCAGTCCAGGGGCGAATTTGAAATGTTTGCCGTTGAAGCCTAGAATACACTGTATGAACTTTAAAACATTTATTGACACCCTAGAGCTTCAATCCTTCATGTTTTAACAGCAGTTTTGATTGCTTACTGCATACTATGCCATATAGAGTATAATGTATACACAGCTTAAGTTTATTAAGTAAAGAAAATGTATTATGCAGTGTTAAGGATTTAAAACAGTGGTATGCTACATTGTTGTGCTACGTGATCTCTGGGGTTGCCAACTTTTCACCAAGCGAATAAGGAATTTTTTATTATTTTTACCACTTTAGCATGAGACAGGGCCCCCCTCGTTTCACCAACAGGAGCATATTCCAGATTTTTGGAAAGGGGTCTTTCTACAAAATGATGGGACGATCACATATGGGATTAGTTAATGTCGGCCACATTACAGGATGCCTGAGGTAATACAGAACACTTGGAAACCCTAGTTACCCCACCAAGATGCCAGGTTAATTTAGCAGGTGGAATCCATCTTGGAAATAAAAAAAAGGTTATTTTGCATTTCTTTTTTTACTCTTGACAGCACAACTAAATATTGATGAGATGTAAAATTGTGGGATATAGTATTCCATACTGTGTGTACTGTATATTGTACATTTTGGCAAATCTAGCAAGTCATCTGGATAATCAACGGATATAGAAAATGTGTACACTCTGCTAAGTAGATATGGTATGGTACCACTGTATAGTAGCATGCTATTCTGAACACAGCCTACAGTTGCAATGGATCAAGGAACCAGGTAAATAGCATATTAGTGACAGGATCAGAGATATTACAGAGGATAAACTCATCATCCAATCACATAAGCTATGTTGTATGTTTGGAATGTACTACTCGTACTATTTCAGCAGTATATAAATATTGCCCGAAGCATACTCATACTCTAGTATGTGAATGCAGGCACTAATGTCTACGCAAGCTCGATTTCCTGCATCATTGCATTTCGAAACGTGTCAACCGCAATTCATAACACAACGCAAGTGCATACTGCATTCTCAGCATCACCCCTAGGGGCACTATAGTGAACATTAGCATGAACTGACTGCTTCTGTGGTGAGTTGTCTCTTTCAAGTCAACTAATGTCATGGCGGTGCAAGAGTTTGAAAAGAATATTGCTAAGAAAGTAAGTTAAACTCAATATATTTACAGCAACGTACCTGAATAATAACACATCCAGTTTTATGGCACAAATTTTTGAAGGTATTGAAGGTAACTCTATTGCCCCCCTTGAGAACTTAAGTTTGCTACCAACAAGACTCAAGAGCACATGTTAAGTATGTTGCAAATATGCATAATGCTCTAGGAAATCACAGTTCTCCTTTTGGTGTTCTCTTAAGTACCTTTTTTTCCCCATTTTCTCCCCAATTTGGAATGCCCAATTCCCAATGCGCTCCAAGTCCTCATATTGGCGTAGTGACTCGCCTCAATCCGGGTGGCAGAGGACGAATCTCAGTTGCCGAGATTGTCAATTCGCACATCTTATCACGTGGCTTGTTGAACACGTTACCATGGAGATATAGCACCTGTGGAGGCCCATGCTATTCTCTGTGAAATCCACGCACAACACACCACGCGCCCCACCGAGAGCGAGAACCACACGTTATAGCGACCACGAGGAGGTTACCCCATGTGAGACTACCATCCCTATTAACCGGGCCAATTTGTTTGCTTAGGAGACCTGGCTGGATTCACTCAGCATGCCGTGGACTCGAACTCACTACTCCAGGGGTGGAAGTCAGTGTCAATACTCGCTGAGCTACCCAGGCCCTCTTAAGTACCTTTTGAAAAAGTGACTTTCATACTGTATGTTTGACTTTCTTATTTTCTGTTTTTATTAAATTCAGTTATTTTAATTGAGAAAAGGGGCTTCTGAGGTTACTCTTGTTCCTGTCATCTGATTGGAGATCTTTCAAAGAATCTGACCCTTGATGTGCCGAGACTGTTATCAGACAAAATCTTTGATCTCTTCAGAAGATCCTGAGCCACAAGAGCGGTTTCTGCCTCAAAGCTTTGACAAGATATTGGACTCCCCCACTGTTGACTGTAATCTCCCATCATTGTCATAAAACATCACAAGCATGGTAACTGACACATGATCAGATTTGATGACTAAGTTCGGTAAAGTTCATCTGAATGGTTCATTTTAGATGAGTTCCTCTTACCCAGGCCTCAATTTCATTAGCTTCATTGAACCCCACATCGAGACTGACATGAAAACTGTTGTAACATTTGCACAAATACGGACCAGGTCAGATGGGGCTGACAGCTTGTCAAGAGGTGTGGGTTCCTTTGGTATGTCTCATTCAAAACAAGCTGCAGTTGTGATGCATAGTCTCTGTTAACACAGTTTGTGTTAACTTGGGTCTTTGAGGCTAAATAAGCAAAATAAATGTTTTTTTCCCATTTTGAATAACATAAAATTCACTAAATGGACTAAATTACATCATCTATTACATGCTTTTGCTTTTTAAATCACAGTGCAACAGACAAGCCAACAAAAGGTTACTTTAAAAATTTTAAAGTACTTTAAAGTTACTTTAAAATTGTAGTGTAAACTGTTCTGTATCCTCATTTAGCCCTATTTGATTTGTCTTGTCTGACATATGCACAGTCAATAATGCATACGAAGACATACCTAGAAGTTTAATAGCACAGCGAAATGGAAACAAAACCATTTAGGAAGCTGTAATCTCAACAGAACAGCTCATCATGACAGCTCTCTCAGCATCCAGCTCCATATATGGGAAGATTTGCTCCAAGTGCTACCATGGTTTTCACCTACTGACGTTGAGGAATGGGAAAAATTTGGCAAATATTGTCGGAGTCGTCAACGTCAAACTACACACACCAACACACATGCTAAACTGCCAAAATATCAAGATGTCAATTTCACAAGAGGATCCAGATGAGTGAAACCTCACTGTGTTTCTGGAAAAGAATGTGGTCTGTCTGTGCTGTTGACTGTTGCTTCTAAACTGGATTTGCTCAGATTTTACATTACATAAATTGCAATCCAACAAAATACCAAACCTGTATTTAATTTAGCCTGGGTTGTATTTTCTACCTTGCATAGTTCAAGGATGAGAGCTTGTCACACAGCCTTTCCATGTTGACATGTTAATTTGCTATCTTGAACGGTTAATAATATGGTTAGTTGCATTATGTCATTAGCATTTGGGTCAATAACGTGAAGCTCTTTATTTTTTCTTTATTTTTTTTTCTTCCTTGATCTATTAAAAATCCAATTCACACAAAACAATTAATTTATAATTAATAAACCTCTACTGTGATGAATATAATCATCACATATCTGTAATGTCATTTAGATGTTTTTTTTCTCTTTTTCTGGGGCTTAAAGGAACAAATGTCTAAGTGGTGTAACCATCCAGAGACAAAAACAAACAAACAAACAAACAAAAACAAAAATGTGTAATTTGTGGACTGGAATATTCTTTTATTATTAATCAAATCTGCAGTGAAACTATTTTGTTTAAAAATGTTATTAATATTTGAAAAACTTTTGCCCACCAAATCAAAGTGGTGGTTTAACCAACAATTAAATTATTAACAATTTAACCAAGTATGTAGCAATTGTGTTGTCACATGACAAAACCTCCACAAAACAGAGATAACCCATTTAGACCCTCATGACTGTGTGTGAAGTTTTTAGAAAATATCAGATACTATATTTTTATTTTTATCTAAATTCATTATATTTGTTCAAAATATTTTTTACCTTGAAAATATGTTTGATAACTTGTTTTCTTCATATTTCTCTTTTTTTAAGGAAAATACTATAAATGTTGTATGATATAAACATGGGCACTTATTTTTATCACCTCAGACAACCTTATTTGTCAGTGACCCATTTGACACTGCCTACGACGCAATCAGAACAGACCAGCAACCATGACTGGATTGGATTGGATTGGGATGGATGGATAGATAATTATTTTAGATAGTAATTTTAAAGGAATATTCTGGATTCAATAGAAGTTAAGCTCAAACGACAGCATTTGTGGCATAATGATGATTAATTTTGACTTGCCTCTCCTTATCTTTAATAAAAGCAAATATCGAGGTTACAGTGAGCCAGTTTTTGAATGTTGAAATACTAAATGTTTCAAAAGTATAGCCACAAGACATAAACAATATGCAGGTAAATCAGTGATATATATATAACTGGATCACTGACGCAACGTTAAACTGCCAGTAGGAGGTGAAGCCACCGGAACTGTTCGAGCGGCCATCTTGGTATGCCCAAAACTGTCATAGAGCGTCAATGACTGACAGGCGAAAACACCCCTGTTTCACCTTCTCCGACCTGCGGATTCAACAGTTGCATTTCACCCTCTAGTGACAATCATGTTAAATGTTTGATTTGCTTGTTATGGATAATATTCGTTATGAGGGGAAGCACAAAAATCACCAAAGGAAGCCGCAAAACTGGCCACAAGTTGTATTGTAATTAGGAAAAACTGCTTGTTTAGGGTGACAATACGTCCTTACCCCCAAAAGGGATTTAAAAAACCACCTTAAATGCCCGGAATATGCTTGTTTTCATATTGAAGTGCTCTCTGTAGTTATAGATGGATACATGTCATAAATACGTGTTTGTTTGCCGTTCAAATCTAGCATATCAGTCAGGGGTGTCACTAGACCCCTTTTACTGGGGCACATGCCCCATTATAAATCTACTGTGCCCCAGTAAAATCTCATATTTGAGTTTTAGCAATTTACTTTGTCAGTGCATTAATTTAGATTGATAATCCCGGAAAAAATAAATGGATCTATCTAAATGCAACGCAGTAACCCACCCAATCAACGCTTGTAATAGCAAAACAGTTTAACCGAAAACACAAATCTGATGCATGTGTGCAGAAATCCATGTATTCAATCAATGTGCTCGTGTTTTGTGTGATAGTCATCAATAATTTAGACATATATGATGATGTTGGCATTTACACTCGTTTACATTTACAAGAGAGAAAAAATACTTATCTTTAAGCGGCTCTTCAGCATGAAACCGTTCAAATAGTGCAGTTTTCAGGGTACGTCGTCCGGCGTCAAATGTCTACATATAAAATATATATATGGTATTAAAATGGATAAATGTCTATTTTTCCAGCCTGTTGAATTAGCATTTTTTATCACCCCTTATTTATTTTAGATACAGTTTCTATATATTGTTTTTTACACAGGGCAAATATACTATTTATTAAATCTACTTTTATTACGTATCGTATTTTAATGGGGATATCATGTATTACAGCTGACAGTTACATGAGCAGACAAGGTTTGAACATCAACCGTAGTGAGATAAAACTGAAATCCGCAGCTCTGTTTACAAATTTGAAGGCTGTTTATTGGATCAATACAGGTAAACATCATATTATGCAACTACGCATTACTTTATTGAGAGTTTAGGACCTACTAGTTAAGTCTTGTCTTAAGAAAAGGTGGTGCAAACAAATTAAGCACTGACTTAGTTACAAACTAACTAGTAAGCCCTTGGTGTGAACTTTACATCCTAACTTACATGAGAACATACCCACATCTGGTGCAACCCTGCCCTGGTGTTGGCACGCAAGTCAGAATTGAGGTAGGCTATGAAAACATGATGAAATTAAAGCAAGTTTCTAAATAATACCGATAATCTTATTTTGACTCAAACATGATTGACTCCTGTAGATGGACATCAGAAAATTCTTTGCATGAAGCAGGGACAGGAAAGCAGAAATGAGAGATGAGTTTGAGGGAGGCAAGACTTGATAAACAAACTACATCCTCAGCCGTCAGAGTCAGGTCTCAGACATCAGATGAAAAACATCAAGTCTCAGGAAAACCTCTGTCAAGTCTATGGAATTGCATTGAAAATAAACACATTTTTGTGTTCTGTAGTACTGTCTTTGATTGTGTATGATAACAATGAATCAAACTTTTGGATATGAAATTAATAATTTAATTCACTATTGCTAGTTTAGGACACTACATAAACAGTTGGCAGTAACTATGGCTGCTTTGTGCTAATAACCTAGCGAATATAAAGGACTATAGTTTGGCTTGTTTTGAGTTGTTGTTGTTGTTGCAAGTAAACTTAATGAGTTTACACCAGTTATGTTAGCTACCTAGTTATTAATTTATAGAAACTACACTTCTGCCTTTATAAAGTTAGAGATATCTCTGCTAGTCTCTGCTAGTATCACAAGCTAGCAACCAAACTCAGCCAGTTTAGCTACCAACTCTCTGCTCATTCTGAAAACTTTTTGTCTAAATCCATTTCGTCTGAAGCCGTTTTGCCTGACGTTGACTTACTTGACAGAGGTTTACCTGATGTGTAATGTGTAATATTTACAACCAGAGTTTTCTCTGGTTGTTATTTGCATATACAGTGTGTGTATTTTATACTATAAAAAATGCTGAGAATGTTCATGTACAGTATGTTGAAGATACTTAAATAAGTATTTCATAAAGATTAATATCTCTACATGTTTACCGTTCCCAGTAGTTGTTGCTGTGTAGGAATAGTGGGTTAAGCAAAGTTTTGTATAGTGCATTGTGTTGCACACTTCTTGCACGCAGCAGGCTTTCAAGAAAGAAAAAAAAAGCGATATGAATAATGGGGGGGCCTGTGCCCCAGTAGAGCTTTATGTCTAGCAACGACCCTGGTATCAGTGCTTTACATGTCTCTCCCTCAATCTCAGCTTGCCCGCCGTGCGTGTGATTATAGAGGGAGAGAGAGAGTGTGCTCTTATTCAAGTGACCGCAAGAACAAGCCACTTTTTGATGAAAACATAAAACGAGTAAATCTGAACAAACACTTCGATGTTCTGAAAATGTCTGTTTGTATCTTACCTCAGTTTCAGTGAACTTGTTTACATTCAGCTGATCTGTTTGCCGATGAAGTTTGTTAGAGATGGATACCGTTTGATGCAGATGTACATAACTCACTCGAGATTTCAAGAAACAGGAAAAATTCCCAACTTAAAATAAATAAATAAATAAATAAATACATGTGTAGGACATTTGCGTTGTAGGGATGTGCATGCAGATTTCAGATATAAAATCGGTGATTGAATGACTAATGTTTACTCACTGAAATTAGATGATTAAGTCATTAGGGACATTGGGATGTTTGAGCATAGCAATATTGTGCAGTGGCTTCACTGACATGACGTCATGAGCAATCCAGTTATAAATATATATATATATATATATATATATATATTAGTGGTGGAAACATTATTTTAGTGTGATAAAATTGCTTACTAAACTTTTCTGTGTAAAGTTATTGCCAGTTTTACAACTTCGTTGTCATGACGATGTAACATCAACAAACCCTAAAATGACTGTTAAAATATCAATTTATACAACTTAACAGCTCAAATAATACATTATTTATGTATTATAAATTAATGTAAGTTCTTTTATTAAATTATAAGCGTCATATTTCTGTCTTTTAAACCCTCAAAATATTGACCCCATTCACTTCCATTGTAAGTGACTCACTGTATCCTCGTTCATTGCGTTTAAAAAAAGGAGGGACTAGTTGAAATACATTTTTGTTGTAATCAACTTTATACAATAATACTGTTGCTTGAGCTTAACCTTTATTGAACCCAAAATACCCCTTTAAGAATAATAATGCACTGAGTTATTTTATTTTCTCTGAAGGGGAAGAGAGTTCAGAAGTGGGTTTATCACAGCAGAACAGCTTGAAAACTTCGTCTTGTATCAGCAACCACTCATATATGGCCATTCAGTGTAGGAGAATTCCTGGCCTGCATCTGGCCCTGATGCTGTTAAGGAATCTCTTATCTTGAGGATGTAGAGCATAGCACACTGCCGGGAAGTGCTTGTTAACTCTCTCCCAAGAACCTCAATTCTTACTTCACACCAACCAAACAGAAGTGTTTAACACTAAGGTACTTGAACTTCAAGGATTACTATGTTGATCAGATAGCTAGAGGGTTTTCTGATTGATATCAATGAGCAACAGTTGTGGTTTTTTTTTAGACTTTATTAGATTGCTTTCCACTCATTTTGAGGTAAAGAATGGATTTCAAGCCATCTGGAAGAGAATAATCAAAGTAATCTCTTGCCACATCTAAATTCATCCTTTTTGCCCATTTGTGGCGGTTCCTCATTTATGGACATGAACCTTCCTGTATGAGATATAGGTCTGTGTTTTCTCCAGCTGTGTCAGTTAAACATGAAAAAAATGCTTCTTAGGGAGAAACTCCCTTTCCAGCCCACAACTATTGTATTTATGGCTGCCACCCGCAGCAAACTGACTGTAGAAAAACAAAAAACAACAAAGCCATCAAATGAATCACATTCCTCTGACAAAGCTTCTGGAATTTCATAATACCATGAATGACATGAATTGCAGAGGAGTTGGTCTGCTTTCTCTCCTCTCAATTATTTATGATCAAGGAGTTTAACTTCTCATTCTGACTGATAACAACTTGGCCAACAGCTTACAATGCATGTAGGAGGAATGCTGTTTCTAAAGTGACACCTTAGTAATTTGAAGGCTGTTTGTGTGAAAATATTGTCTGGCCACATCACAGTTAAGGCCATGATGAAAGCAATGACAGATGCATTGTGGTCAGGGGGAGGGGAAGACCATTTTGCACAATTATCTCTTGGCAGCAGATCTGAGACCAGATGTTTAATTTTTCCCATAATTGTTATGAAAAATTATTCAGAAGACTTGAAATGGAGCAAACAATTTATATGCACTACTTTTAGCTTACCCAGATAGCACATGTATGTCTCCTAGATATCGGTTTTAGATCTTTTCATCTGGAAAGCATCACAATCTAATTAAAATCTGTTAAACATCTTAAAAAGATCAGATTTCACTTCCGGTTTGTATGCGAATAGAGTAGACACCATGTGCTCCCTGTAAGGATCTTTTTTGCTATCAGTTAATAATCCTCTGCCTGTTTAATTTCTCAGAATATAATGGGATAACAAGTTTAATAAAAAATACCATCGCTAAAGACGACACGTCCGCTGCTCATGGCGAGTTTAGCATGTCGGCCTTGACTAGCTTATTGGAAGATCACATAGCCACTCTCCCTGCTGATTTCAAAACCGCCTTGTCATCTATGGAGGCAAAACTTTGCGAAAAGTTTTTGCGAAGGTGCTTGCGTCAAGACTTGAAGTCCTCCCCACTATCATTTCCCCAGATCAAACGGGGTTTATAAAGAATCGTCAATCATTTTTTAATATCCGCCACTTACTTAATGTGGTATACTCTCAGCATCAGGCCATTCCAGAATGTGTTGTTTCTTTGGATGGCGAGAAGGCGTTTGAGAGGGTGGAGTTTGAGTACCTTTTTTTAGTTTTGGAAAAATTTGGATTTGGTCTGGTCTTTCTCTTGTGGATTAAATTACTTTATAGTGCTCCCTCTGCAGTAGTCCTGACCAATGGTCTGCACTCTAAGCCATTTAACTTAACCGTGGAACTCGACAGTGCTGTCCACTAATATTCGCTCTAGCTATTGAGCCTTTAGCAATCGCCCTACGCGAGAGTCAGCAGATTACTGGAATTACCCATGGTGAGGCCGTGAATAAAGTAACTCTATATGCAGACGATTTATTCCTTTTTATCTCTAATCCACAAACTTCTTTACTCGCAGCTCTATCTTTGCTTGAGAATTGTGGTCGGTTTTCTGGTTACAGGCTTAGTCTGCACTAGAGTGAATTTTTCACACTTTTCATTTTAAAATTTTTCAGGATTAGATACGCAACTTCAGTATTCCAATATCCCATTGAAACTAGTCAAAAATAAGTTCACTTACCTTGGCCATCTTAAGCATCTTTTTAAACATAATTTTGGCATGCTTCTTGAACTGATTAAGATCTTTCTAAATTGTCTCCTGTAAAGATATCTATTATTGGGTGCATTAATTAATGGTGGTGCTCCCTAAACTTCTTTATTCATCACTTTGTAAATTTTTTAATCTTTGGATTCTGTTATTTCTACTTTTATTTGGAATGGTAAGCACCCCCGCCTACGTAAATTATCTTCAGAGGTCTAGATGCAATGGTGGTATGTCCTTACCTAATTTTAATTTTACTACTAGGCACCTAACATACGAAATACGCTGTATTGGTGGCATTATTACCTTTTGCCCAATAAACCGTCTTGGGTGGACATGGAAATGAATGCTTATAAGCAAATGTGCAGAAAAGGCAGCGAACATGAACTTTTATTGACTGTGTTGATAAGTCTATTTAAGTAATGCCCAATTATTGTTGTTTTTTGAGAGTGTGTACTTGTATCTGTTTTTATTTTCATTAGAAGGTTGATGTATGTTGTCATGCTCATATATATGCTCGGTTCTTCTACTTACAATTCTTATCTGAATTAATGGACAGCATGGACGCTACTCAGGTGATTTGATGGTGAGGGTTGGGGGATTGTTACGTGTGATTTATATTGTAAAAATCAATAAAAACACTGAAACAAAAAGATCAGATTTACAAACATTCTTAATCATAAACGTTTTAAAGACATCTACTGAATGTCTTATTGACAACTGAGAGGAAACGTCTTTTAGACCTAATGCAGATGAGCAAATAACCTAAAAAATATATCTTCCAGATGTAAACACACACAAAATTGACGTCTAGGTGAAGTACATGATGCACGCAAAAATCAAACAAAAAATATTGCTATCTAGCCTCTCAACAACAAGACTCAAGACAGCCAAAACAACATGAAAAACTTTACAGCTCTGTACAGTCCTTACAGTCCTTATATTTTAGTACAAATTAGATGTATTTTACCGTTCTGCCTCACCTTTGTCTTTCGGTGCATGCACACAATGCAGAGGCATTAAAATGTATACCTGCTGGACAAAGTCAAGCTACAATTGTGTTTTTGCCCTAAAATAGCTACAGTAGATGCAACACAACAAATAAAGCAGAACACAGACTTGACGTGTTTCGAGACGTGTTTTTAAAGGTTTGTTTTCAATCTAAAAACGTGGCACTCATGCATGATGAAGGGTAATGGTCAAAGACTAGCACATGTTTACAAAGATAAACAATTGAAAAACATCACAGATGATCTCGTAGAAGGTAGCTTGTCTTGTAGACGGAATTCCACTTGGTTTTAAAACCTTTAAAAATCGCCATAGGACTGGCATTAAATCAGTTCCAAATAAAAGAAACAAAGGATTCCTCTCCTAACATCATTATTTCTGCCCTGAGGGGGCTGCGGTCACATAGGCTTTACAGTAGAAATACCCTGGTGTTTAAAAATCTGTCTGTTCCTATGCTGAGAGACCACCTCCATCAGCCCTGATCTCTCATTGCAAACAGCTTGCAGCAGTGGAATGCTTCACATCTATGTACTGGGTACCAACAGCAAAACATGAGACCCCTTATCGCAGGGAATATTAAGTTCACAATCCAGAAAGAAGCTTGATCACCAGTGCAAGGCTAAATTCCTCCAAGTCCATCTGTGTGACTGTTATATCCTCAATGTGGTTATAAGGGCCGCTATGTAGGAAATCGGTTACCTTTGGACAATGGTCAATTATACAATTTAACGTCATTATACAAAAATATTTCACCACAGTGAATAAAGTATTCCAGAGAGATATGTAATAGAACTCAACAGTGACTGTCCAGTGTCAGCCATCTTGGTTTTTCCGTTATGTTTCTTTTTTTCCATAGGAATGTCAAAAAACAAACTATTTGCTAACTACATGGCTTAAAAATATATATTTCTAAGCCATGAACCAAAGAAAACAGCGTTGAGGTGAATCATAACAATACACATTTTCTTTAATTTGGTAATGAACTACAATCCCATGAAGCATTGCAAATTATGTAATCAAAATAAAAATCATGTAAATATAAAACCATTGATTAAAGTTGTAGATTTTAATAATAAAATCAATATACTGTATATTTAATGTATTTAGCAAAATCTCGCAATATTTAAAAATGGGATGGGTGGTCACTGCTGGGCTCTTTTGCCACGATTCACTTATTGGTGGATCTCTTTTCGGGATCATGGGTAATGCAGTACTTCACCAGAAATTCTACTGCACAGCACGATATTTTAGTTTTTAAGTTGAAATAGCGCAGACTAATGGCTTCAGAAGGAGCATACACCATCGATTAACAACCTCAGAGCTCACAGAGCTGTATGTATGTCTTTAAAGGTTTATTGGTTATCGTTTAGAATCACTTATTCTAAACTTTTTATATAGAAAAATATTTAAGGGATTTTTACTTCTGGAACCAGATCATTGGGCTCTATAAAAAGGCTTAGTTTACCAAAAAAATGGAACGATAACAAAAAAATTCTTACCCTCTAATTGTTCTCTTTGTTTTCATTTTCATTGGCCAAAATGCTCTTTTCCATGCTAAGAAAGAAAATAAAAGAATTAGGGCTGTCAAGCACCAAAAGTGACAAAAAATACCCTTAAGTAGCCTACTTCTTAAGTTTTCCAGTCTATTCTTGTAAATCTTATAAAGCCAAAGTACAAAATGCATGGAAAAGAGCAGCTTGGGCATTCTGCTTTTGTGAAAATCAAATGGTTTCTGACAACATGGGGGTTGAGTAGATGTTAGAATCTTTAATGTAAGATATGTTGTATACAAACTCAACCCATGAAAGCCTACTGTAAGCGATATAACTTATTAAGTTTATTATTAGTGGCACACGGGTCTGATCATTCCTCAAGTGATAAATAATAACGCATTTGATTTCACTGACATGTATGAGTGGAAGCGAGCATGCCTGGATACACTTGCAAGTGTATATGTGTGTCCTCACCCCCTTGATATGTATGTTTTGCAGGTCACAAGTTGCAGTGGGGTAAAGTTGCACCTCTGCTCCACTCTCCATTTGCTGTCCTGAATAAATTTGTTTCAGTATGGTCTGGTTAATCCTCTCTATATATACACCACAATGTACAAGACCTCCTCAGATGGTATCAAAGGGTGAGATCTTGAGAGACTTACTTACAAGGTCAAGTTAGTCACTGAGAATGAATTCTCAAGAGTGTTTTGGCTGGTTCCTGCATCAAGAGTCTTCAGCCAGGGATGTGTCTTTAACTGTAAAGGACACACTAGGTGTTTGGTTCCCCTGACGTGGGTGATTTGAGGCTGCCATCTTTGATCATGTGTGCTCAGTTCCGGGATCAGCTGTCATGTGACAGATAACGCATCAATGGCAGCTAAATTGTAAAATATAAGTCCATTTCCCGCTTTTAAGAGCCCTTTAAAAAATATCTGTAACTGGAAAAAGACGCACTTAAATGTAATGAAATAATTGCAATTTAAATCTTTTTTGGAAAAAATTGTAGGGCTATCAATGGAGAAACAGGTTTTATGCCATCATAGGGTGTAGTTCCAGCATCTACCAGCAGGGGCTAATGCAGATATGATAACCAGCTAATTGTTGAATAATGAAATACATTTAGAAAATTGCGTACCAGTCCCTTTTAATGTGTATTTGTTTATTTTCTGAGCTCAACAGTTGCCGTCCGAATTCACTTTCACTGTATGACAAAGACCAGTGTAAACATTTGAATAACATCTTTCAGGTCCATGAAAGGAACAATGTGGAAGTAAGTAAATTATGACAGAATTTTCATATTGGGGTGAACTATTCCTTTTAATAAGTACTTTAACTGTTTAAATATTATACAGGAGGTTCAAATTAAAATAATGCACTGTCTACATACAGTATGAAAAGATCCAGAAATGGCCTGCATCAGTTTGTATTGAATGCAGTTCTGCATGCGTGTATAAAGATGGTCTATGCAGAACTCCTCTGTGTTTGTCAGCCTTCGCTGTTTTTATCTGTCTTTCATTCCATAATCCTCTGTAGACATGAGATGTGTGACTTCCCTTCAGAAGCTTCCAGAGAGTCATTAGCAGAGCCTCAAGGAGGACCACGATACTGTGGTCTTTGAATCGTGAATTTGATCATTCTGTTCGTATTTTAAAGCAATGTTGATACATAGCCAACTGACAAAATTATCCCTATCTCTCTACTGTGTATTTTATCATATGCACTTGCCCCCTGTTTGGGAATGGACAGTGCTGCTGCCCTCCCAAGGGTCCTCCGCCTCAGATAATCATGTATCCAATGCAAGGGCAGACCCTTTTTCCATCTCACCATGGATGGTCATGGGATTGGATGTGCCATAAACTAAGTTTGTCTCTTACATTACAAGATCACCAGAGATAAACCGCCAGTCACCCGGAGAAAAAAACTCTGCCATGAGAACAGCCAACCATAAACAATGTCCTCTTTACGGAAACAACAGTTTTCCTTATCACCCCCTAGTAGTTGTCTGGACCAGATGGGAGAAAAGAAAAGCTAATCATGCCCATTAGGCTGTTCCATTCATGCGTAGCCTATTTCTTAAAATATGAACTGTTTGATGTGTATTAGCTGGACTGGAGACAGCTTTCAAAGTTGAAAATTAAAGGTTCTCAGCTAACATTTTCTCACTCAGTGCAGACTGTCACTGTAAATGTGTTATATGGGGGATTGTGGACTAAACCAAAATGACCCTCACATAAACAGTGTTTAATAAAAGTTGAACAAAGAAATATCTTCCAGCCAAGAATCAGCACACATCCACAGAAATTTCAAAAATACAGAGAAAATCCATTTCATTCTGAATTACTATTTCTCAATGAGTTACAAAAACAACTTGATGGTGGGCAACACACTCTTAGATTTTGTTTAGATGACTGGTAGATTATCGAAACTTAAGGCTATATTTAGAACTTTTTTAATTTTGACATTATTTTCAGGACACTTAATCACAGTTTACCCCCCAGTTCTTATTACCGTAACACATCCAGACATTTAACTTGTACTATTCCATTGTTTATAATGGTGATTCTCAATACCACAAAACAATCTCTTTTTTTCTTTCTTTCGTTCTTTTTTTTTTTTTTTTTTTTTACTGTATTACATTAAACATTTTGTGAAAATGAAATGCAGCACCAAGAGAGTATTACTATGATGAATAAATAATTTACAATTGAAAATCTTTTTTTAACATTGCGGTAATGAGAAAATTTTACCCCAAATTTTCTTACCGTAACACATCCAGATATTTAACTTTTACTATTTCCATTGTTTTCAATGTTGATTCTCATTACCATAACACCATACTGTTTTTTAATACAAAAATAGATGCTGTTGTACAATGATTTTTTTTATTTTATTTTATTAAAATCAGCTAAAATTGAAAGCATTACCAAACGAGTGCTACTATGACGGATAAATACTTTGCAATTGAAATAGTATATAATTTTTTTATTTATTTGTATAAATGTCATGAATCTAATGTCACAAAAAACATTTGTGTGCAAAATATTATTATATTTATTTGTATTTAATCATTTTAAATGTATAATTTGATTTATTTATTTGAGTAAAATAGGACTAGGATATTTTCTTGAATCATCTCAGATATTTGTTTTCCGAAACACAAACTGTTGTCTGCACCTCTGACACCTTCTTCAGTTCTTTATTCCCAAATTGCGATGATGGCTTGCATCGAAGTTGCAGTCCTTCAAGGTATTTAAACTATTTATAATTAAAATTTCATTTAAAAGTAATTTGGGGACTGTTTATTCCCAGGATGCCACAGTGAATCTAGTATGTCACCACAAATGGAAAAAGGTGGAAGTATGTAGAAGTTTAGTCATATGGACATGCTCTTGCTTTGCAGTGTGAATGGTAACAGGAAATGACCTGCACAGTATGGGGGTCTTTCTGTCTTAAACATGAGATAAGAATCTCTATAAAGCTCTTCTGTATATGTATTTTATGATTCTAGGACATAATTTTCCAAGAATAATTTAGCCATAAATACTATCTGAGCGATATGTTACATAGCCTGAGCCTTCTACTGAGGAATCAAAACATCAAACTGCATCTCACCCTCTCTTACACACATACTTGGACTATAGTGACAAAACAGCACTTAGTGACACACATGTGACATACATGTTAAAGAAGGAAAACAACTCTTTTGCTGATATAAAATTATATTTTCTCCACTTAAGTTACAGTATCTTTTGCATACTAAAACAGCATGCTAATGTAGTCTTGTGTCTAATAATAGTCCTACTCTTTTATGAAGAACTGCTTCAGAAAAGAAACTGTGAAAAGAGACCATGGTAGTAGCTTAAGACTTATTTTAAGGTATCATCTTATTATGTTTAACCACTTGGCTAAGTACCTTGAAATTTACAGACTGGGGCAGGTGTTTGGGTATTAAGACAGTCCTAAAAATACTCTGAGAAGCATTTGTTGGCTGAAGGATAACAGAAAGACTGATCAGTGGGGTCAGTGTCCCAAGGAAACAAAGTGAAGTTTCCACTTTCATGTATCTTGGGAAACATATAGAGGTACATTGCTGAGGGCCTTTTAATGACATAATAGAGGGTCGGTTGAGGGTAGGATAAGTCCATGCAGGGCTCTGAATCTCAGATAGTGCAGAGATGTTGAAATAAGGGCACATTTGAGTTCAGATAATGCTCAGACCAGGCTGATGGATGTTTAAGAGTTTAAGGACATTCTAAAAGTGAATTATTCTGCTCCTGTTTGTCCATGGTGCTTTAAAACTCATTTTCGATAGGCTACAAGTAGCTATTTAGATTTGTCACAGTTAAAAAGTTTTTCCTTTATAAAGGGATTGTGTGTAAGAGCAGATCCCTTCAAAACAAAAATAGTTATGTATGGGGCAAAACAGGCATGCGCATTTTATCACACTGGACGCATTCTTGCCTACAGTCTGTGGTATTTTTCAATTGCTGTTCTATGTAAACGAGCCAGACAGACATGTTTTTTTGCCATTGTCACGTCTTGCTGTTTATTTCTGCATCTCGCACCATGAGCCATTTGACACCATAACAATTTCAGACAGAACACACTCTTGCGCTAAAAATAGCGCAACAAATAAAATAGAAAGCAGCGGTCTGAAGACACGCTTTTATAACTTGAGATTCTTTTTAAGGCCAGAAACGTCACATAAATATATGCATTTGCTGATGTGAGCATTTGGCCACCGCAATGTATGGCCTAGTTGAACATAGAGAACTTGCGTTCTTGCATTACATTCAAAAGTCTGTGCTGTTAAACTTGGTGTGTTTTTATTCAGATTGTAATAAATATATTGACTATACCTAACTTTAGGTCTTCAAACTATTGCTCCGCCCCTGACAGAGAACTCTCAGAAGTGGACAGTATATGCTAATGTTAGCTATATCCCCCCCTTGTGGCAGTGTTGAGAATGCAATGCGTACTTGACTTGTGTTATTAAATACAATCTGACACATTTTGGAACGCAACAATGCAAAAAATCAACCTTGTGTAGCTAGAAGCGTCTGTATTCGCGTATTCCGAGTATTATTGCTGCAACTGAATATCATTACTTCCTACTACTGTATATAGTATGCCAAAAACAGCATGCCAATTGAGATGTGGCCAATGTCTAAATTGTCAGTATACATAAAACAGTTAGCGAAAAATACCCTGATGACCTAGCCTACTATTTCGAGTGAGATTCTGAAGTGTAGATCAACTGGACACTTTACAATTCCTTGGGAGCTAAGGCAATGTCACGTTCAATGCGATGGTCAATGGTCATTTTTGTGGTTGTTGTTATTACATCCTACACTCACCGAGCACTTTATTAGGAACACCTGTACACCTACTTATTCATGTGAATATCTAAACAGCCAATCATGTGACCGCAGTGCAATACATACAATCATGCAGATACAGGTCAGGAGCTTCAGCTAAAATTCACATCAACCATCAGAATGGGGAAAAATGTGATCTCAGTGATTTCGACCGTGGCATGATTGTTGGTGCCAGACAGGCTGGTTTGAGTATTTCTGTAACTGCTTACCTCCTGGGATTTTCATGCAAAACAGTCTCTAGAGTTTACTCAGAATGTGCCAAAAAACATCCAGTGAGCGGCAGTTCTGTGGACAAAAACGCCTTGTTGATGAGAAAGGTCAATGGACAATGGCCAGACTGGTTCAAGCTGACAGAAAGGCTACAGTAACTCAGATAACCACTCTGTACAATTGCAGTGAGCAGAATAGCATTTCAGAATTCACAGCACATCAAACCTTGAGGTGGATGGGCTACAACAGCAGATGACCACATCGGGCACTTTATTAGGACCATAGTGTTCCTAATGAAGTGCTCAGTGAGTATATATTTGAGTCATGAATCAATGTCCACATGCTCGGATGAAGAATGTCCATAATCTATTCATACTATTCGCTTGCATACCTAAAGAATGTACTGTTATACGGGCTGAGAAGTTTGTCCTTCATTACATACAGTACAGGCGACCTTGGTGTGCGCACATGTTTGTACATTTGTACAGAGATGATTTCACCTCTAAAGTACTAAATTGTGCCAAAAAAATGACTAAAACAGCAATTGCGAGTGGGGTGGCCAGGCTTCGGTCCATGGTGGCCACAGCCAACCCTGGCCACCCCCTAGCTCCGCCACTGTCAGCCCTTATATAGGCATATAAACGGTCAAACGTCAAGCAACAGCGAATCGTCATACAGATCCATAAAAAAATCCAAGGGGCATGGAGAAGCAGCCCATCTTGGCTGTTTCCAAAAAAGTATTGAATGTTTTGAGGAATTCCGTCACCCCTCCCGTGAAAGTATATATTTGAGAGCGCGCACAGGAGCGAGCGCTCAACTCCAGCTCTGCGTTCAGTTCAGACGCTCAAACGCTCCCGACATTTCTAATCACATTGATTTCAATTTGGAGATTTAGAGCAGCCGAAAAAAGCTTAAGTAGCCATGGATGCCATTAAGAAGAAGATGCAGATGCTCAAGCTCGACAAGGAGAACGCCTTGGATAGAGCTGAGCAGGCTGAGGGAGATAAAAAGTCAGCGGAAGACAGGAGCAAACAGGTCTGCAGTTTATTTGAGGATTTTTAAAGAGTTATCCAGAAAGTGCACGCGCACGTCTCGTGCGCGGCATGATACATGGATTTTTACTTCGCCTGAGTGGATTTTGTAACAGAAGTTGGGTCAAAATAAGGAGTGCACATGAGTGACACCAAAAGTCCCTTAATATAATTTGTAATAATAGTGTGTCCTTTAATGAGTTATCTCGTTATAAAATATATATATATATATTAACTCTCGTTGTAAATTCCCCGTTACTTTTATTTTCAAGACATTCCATCGTCAAATGAAGCATGTGATGTGCATGCTAAATATTTTTTTTTATTTAACATTTTTAATTTTTTTTTTATAAGTAACCATTTATTTGCTATACACGACATTCATTCATTAAAAAGTATTTAATGACTGTTTATTTAATAATATATGTAATTGAACGTAAAAGAGGTTCATGTTTTAAAAGCATGTGTAATAGAGGTTCACCTCGTGTGTTATGAAAACTGTCATTTTTGCATGTATAGTTAGAGGACGAACTAATTCAGTTGGAAAAGAAGTTGCGCGTAACCGAGGACGAGCGCGACAAAGTGTTTGAGGAGTACCAAGGTGTAGAAGAAAAGCTTCTGACCGCCGAGGAGGTCGCCACCAAGGTATTTTGCTGTCTGGATCTCGCTAACTTACTTTCTTTTCTCTGTCTGTTTCTCTGTCTGTCTTTTGCCTGCGCGCTCCTATGCGCGCTCACCACGCACGCACGCTCTCTGCTTCCCGCACTTCACTGCTGTCAATCAATCAATTAAACACGTTCAGCTTGAGGACGACCTTGTAGCACTGCAGAAGAAACTGAAGTCAACTGAGGATGAGCTGGACAAATATTCTGAGGCTCTTAAAGATGCCCAGGAGAAACTGGATCTGGCTGAGAAGAAAGCCGCAGATGTGAGTATGGAGCATCACTGCATCCACTCATTTCTCTCTTGACACTTTTGGCATGCCACTTAATACAATGGTCGATTTATGTAGCCTATACAGTATATTATTTATATGAGTCATTTATATATGAGTCTGCAGTCTGTTGTCATACAAGAATGTAATTGTGGTTATTGCAGACCCATAGGAAATTGTATTGCTGAAGTTTCAACTTTGTCTCAGATGTTACTCCTAAAATAGCACAAATAGAAAAAATAGATGCAAATGAGACAATTTGGTTTTGGAAGAATTCTATGTGAATTGTTCATTCACATTGAATCCTCTGACTTTTGATGGTAGACCCTTGGCAAATCTAAGCAGTTTTTAACTCGAGTCACCAACATGCTGGATATATTTTATTTAAAGAAAAATCTGAAATGTCCATTTGTTCTCCTTTTAATCACATTGCTGAGGGAAAAAAAACAAGTGTGATATTAAATAGATCTTCCGTGTTGGGTGCAATGTAATTTGTTATTGTAATCTAATTACATTATAGTCATGAGTCTACTATAATACATTACATTTGTAATTTGTAAAAAGTAGATTACTTGGGTTGCAGATATTTAAAAATAATTTTATTTATGTAGAATGCTCTTAAAATGATCATTATTTGAATATGCACGTCTGTTGGCATTATAAAAAACATTGTTTTAAATTTGTTAAGTGGAAAATAAACTTCTGTTAAAAGTGTTTTAAAAAGTATTGGTAATGTAAGTAACATGGTAATATAACATAATATCATGCTTGATGTTATGCCATGAGGCTCGTGCACTGTATATGTGACATCGCTTACTGTAAGATCACGTAAACATCAAGGGCAGAGTTAGCGTAAAGAACTATGGCAGGTCTATAAACACAATCTGCATTCCTTTGACCAAACATGGATTATTTGCATGGGTATGCAATCATAAAAACATGATTTAAATGTCAAGATATGTATTCCGAGAGAGAGAGAGAGAGAGAGAGAGAGAGAGAGAGAGAGAGAGAGAGAGAGAGCAAGCAGGCAGGATGTTATATTTAGCCTAGAGCTTTATATGGTAAAGACGCTGCTCAACTTCTTGGGCTCTGCCCTTGAGTAGCCATTGAGAAAAGCTGAACTTCTTTAGCTCTTTTCTTTATATGGGCCTGTATTTATTCATTTAGATTGAAAACTGACCTGTTTTCTGTTTAAGGAATTATTAGATAAACCAACATTTTTGGAAAAGGTTAATAGTTCAAACTGTGCAATTCAGTTTTTTTGTTTTTTCAATAAAATCGATGCTTAAGGATTTTACTTTAAGTATACTTTACTTTAATATACGGATGAAAGATAAATAATTTAATAAACAAGGCCAACTGAATGCATTTTCTTAAATGGGACCCATTAGTGGGCCTCGGAAAACTTCCCAGGGGACTCAAGATGACTCAAAATCAGGCTATTTAAAAGAAATGAATTAGCTATGACATAAATAATATAACTTGCAATAATAAATCTATCAAATGCACACACACACATACACATATCAAGTTTCTCATTATCATTCAACAACTACCTTCAACAACTGTTTCTTTTAGAGGGCATATGGTTCTTAAAGAGATAGTTCACAAAAAAATATATATTTCACTCATTTACTCACCTTCATGTCACTCCAGACATGTATGACTTTCTTTCTTCTGTTGGACACAAACAGAGATTTTTAGAACAATATTTCAGCTCTGTAGGTCCATACAGTGAATGGGGACCAAAATGTTGAAGCTCCAAAAAGGACATAAATGCAGCATAAAAGTAATCCATAATCTAGTGGTTAAATCTATATCTTCAGAAGCGATATGTTAAGTGTGTTTAAGAAACAGTTTCCTGTTTTACTATAAACCTCCACTTTCCCTTTCACATTCTATTCAATTTGAATTATATGTGCATATCACCACCTACTGGGCAGGGAGGAGTATATATATATATATATATATATATATATATATATATATATATATATATATATATATATATATAAAAGGACTTAAAAATGTATGTGTTTCTTATCCACACCTATCATATAGCTTCTGAAGACATGGATTTAACCACAGGAGTCCTATGAATTACTATTATGTTTCCTTTATATGCTTTTTCTTTTAGCTTTTTTGAGCAAAATGTTAGTACTCATTTACTTGCATTTTGAGGACCTAAAGAGCTGAGATATTCATCTAAAAATCTTTGTTTGTGTTAAGTCATACACATCTGGGATTTCATGAGGGTAAGTAGATGATGAAAGAATTTTGTTAATTGTCATTAATTATTTTAATCCCTGACATTCCTAATTTCTGCCAATAAAGTTGGAAAACAAGCAGTTTTGTCATCATCATTACAGCAAAAGTACCAGAGATTGAAGGCTTGTCGTAGACAATAAGGGGCCTTGGATTCAAAGAGGTTGAGTGATGTGTGACATGTTACCATTGTGCAAAACTTGATAGAAAGATATCGACACACAAGAGTTGTTTAAAAAATGTCTACTTAATTGATTCGTTATCAGGTAATTAAAAAGTTATTTTTGAGTAGCAAAATACAGAAAACGCCTTGATTCTCAGTTTTGTCTCGTACAAATAACAAAGTCTTTTACAGTGGTTATATCTGCGGTTTGGACGCCCCCTCGTGTACCATACGAAAACTGCAGGCCCTTTGGACGCAAGTTTCCAACGATAGATTTTAGAATAACTTAAAAATTTTAAAGTGTATATTCGTATATTTTTTACCTTTACACAAACTATTTTTTATTAATTTTATTTTCAATAAAACAATTAACGTCTTATCATTTCAATTCGTTTAGATAACTTATAATGACGAAAACAAGCACTGTTCAATGCTCTGATAATCCTCTAGAGGGCGTTACAGGATAACGCAGGTTAGTGCCCAGTACAACGCACCCCTTCCCCTGCCAGCCTTTCCGTAAATAGCAGCTCAGTTTCAGCATCAGCACCCCAGGCATCGTTTCAGTTAACCACCAGGCTATTGATTAACACGTTCAGGTGTGCCGCAGGTGCAGGACGTAAACATGCCATACCTGATGGAGTATAACCTACACAGTTTTAACTATGAGAATAATAATGATTTTGTCATAAAACGTATGTACATACACTATAATTCACCCCATCGTATCTAACATGAAAATATGGATACACTAATGAAACTGGGTAGATATGAGCTGCTTTATGATAATGACGTCGTTCGAGGCTCGCCTATGAAAACATGGTTACTTCCGGTGTGATCTGTTAACGTTACTCTGCGTCCTCCTACACAGATAGGGAGAGCGTCTCTGCGTGCATCTGCAAGAAACGCACTGAAATACAAAGCTTTAAGTAGTTATTTAGAATAATAATGGCGGCTACATCGTTGGAGGCAGTGAAACGGAAAATAAAACTGTTGCAAGACCAAGCGGACGGTGCTGAAGAGAAAGCGGAGAAACTGCAGAAGGAGTTGGTGCAGGAGAGGAAATCCAGAGAAGCAGTAAGAACGCCAAAATGATACAAAGTGTCAAATGCATGTGTTTAAATGTAACTCCGATTTGTTACGTAATGCGTTCTAGCGGGAATGCGCTAATTTTAACAGTCGTAGCTTTAGAGCGGATTTGGTGTATTTGGGGGCCGTTCAAACGCAGCGCAAAGAATATAACATGACGCAGGTGTCTCGAGACGCGTTTTAACCGTTGACGTTCATTTTGAAATGACACTGCGTTGAAAAAAACGCGGCGCTTCTGTGCTAGAAGCTGAATTAAGAGCGAGGCGTTGAGTAATGGTCAAATACGTCGTTGTAGCGCGTGTTTACGTTGAAAACAATGGAATAAACAGCGTAATACGCGTGCGATGTGAACGGCCCCTTAATGTAGCGTAATCTCGCTGCCGCCCTGCTGCGCGCTGTTTGCTAGCTTGTAAACGGATGGATTTATAATAGGTCTCGCTTTATAAATTACCTATATTACGTACATGAGAAGCTAACTAAATGTTATGGTGCATAACTAAAAAGTTATGGTGTTGAAATGGACCATTCAAACTAGAAAGCTATGATGTTATTACCCCAAACTTTGAGAATGATGAGGGCATCCACACGAAACACTGTTTGCTGTCATAATGTAAAGTCGACTTACAATTCAGTTAGTTAAGCAAGTTTAACTGATGTGAATATGTCCTTGTTTGATGAATAAGACCATTTCCTCTGGAGTATTGCAAGCTAATAGTCTACAGCAGTTTACTCCCATTCTTGGAGAAACTTGTTCACTATAATTGTAGTACTTTCATCATGATGGACAAAATATTGCTGCCTCAGGCTGTGTGCGGACGTTTCTCTTGAGGCATTTGAGAGCAGTTTGCCTTATATGGCTAGGCTGCTTTGTCACATGCAGTGGGGCTCACCTTGCTTTAAACAAGAAGCATGCACAGTCACACTGCAGGAAATACTGACAGTCAATGTACGGCCTTGATGACATTCCATTAGCCTGCTGTTGAAGCATGACATTCATAATTAGTCTCGGTTTTATCTATACGGTTGAAACTAAAGGGCGCTTTAAAGCAATATAGAAGTTCAGTGTTGGCTTTTGAGGTTATCTGTGTTGCTTTCTAGTGTTTCATATCTCAGCTGACAACATAAAATGCAGTTTTTCCACTATGTAGTTCCCTTTAGTGGGAAGGCCTATCACTGGACTGGGTCTTGAGCAAGGGGTAGTTGTTATGCATCCTTTGAAAACATCAATGGATCTTTTTGTTTTCATAGTGTTGCAAGACTATGCCATAATACATTTAGAATAATATAATGTTTTATATAGTAGTAGTTTTTCAGTAGAACAGTGGTTTTTAACTGGTTTTGTGTCATTACCCAGGTCTCGCGTTGGGCATCGAGAGGTGACCTTATACCGTATTAAAATAATTGATTTTAAAATAATTAAAATAATGTGATTTAAACACATGGAACACGTGTTGGGCTGGTAATATGTCACTTAGCCAAGTGATGGATGAATTTGCACTACAGTACCATAGAGTTTGATTGGACACTTGACCTTTTTATGTCAAAAATAGATGAGAAGCATTTTTCCTGTGTTTTAAATGTTGATAAGCCTATTTGTTTTTGCTGTTGTAATGATACACAATTATATGGTTACATTTTATTAATTGATATTAATATTGTTTTTTTTTCCTGCTCTCTACAACCCATATCTGAACAGACCTACAACCAGTTTCAGATAATTTTAATATTGTCATTTATTTTTTTTTATTTTTTTTTTAAACAAAAAAGTTTTAACTTTATGGTGGATGATGATGATTATTATTATTATTATTATTATTATTATTATTATAAACAAATATTACCTTTATCGGAACAGACCTACAACCTGTGTGACCAGTGTAATTTTTATATTATACAGTTTTTGAAACTCTTATATTATTTATTATTATTGTTATAAATATTGAGAGGAAATTGATTTTCATGGGCTTTTTTTTACCTTTATATGGGAATATCGGAATAGACCTACAACCATTTGTCAGAAAGTGGTAATGTTGTCTTTTTTTATATTACAAAGTTTTAGAAACTTTCTTTAGCATTTATATTATTTTTATTATAAACCAATGTTAAGAGGAAATTGAATTTCTGGGGCATTTTTTACCTTTATCTGTTAACATTTATCTAACAAATAAAACGCAGTGTTGTCCATTTTAGCGCACAGGCCTACTTAAAATGGATCAATTTATTGAAATGGTTAAAACAGTGTCTAAACTAGAGGTCGACTGATATCCAAGATGGTTTAAAAGGCAGATAGCCAATTAATCAGCTGATAGTTTTTAACAAATGTATTGAATGTTAAAAAACAAGTCTTTCCTTAAAGTGACGGGCACAGACATAGATGCTACAATAGTCTAAAATTAGTTAAATCCCAGATGCATTTTATTGTGCAACTAAAATTCAAATAATAACAAGGAAAAATATGATTTGGTGCATAACGTAGGACATTTAAAGATGGACGAGCCGGTGAATACACGGCAAGTCTTATTTTTAAATGTTTAAATGCTCCCAGCGCACATAAACGCATAAGGGAAACTAAAAATATACATTCTTAAATTCATGTAAAAAAAAACTATTAGTGTTGATTTTTGCAGATAACTATCTGCGCCGATATGTCAGTAAAACCGATATCAATTAAACGCAGATATCAGTCGACTTCTAGTCTAAACCCAAAACTAGATGGGCTTAGACCTAGAACATTCTGAAATGTATCAATTGAAGATAGCAGAATAAAAAAAAAGAAAAAAATCACTACATATTTACAATTTTTTTTTTTATAATTTTTTTTTTTTTTACACACATATTAAAGGAATAGTTCACCCAAAAAATACAATTCTTTCATTTCCTCACCCTCATGCCATCACAGATGTGTGTGACTTACTTTCCTCTGCAGAACACAAATGAAGATTTTTAGAAGAATATTTCAGCTCTGTTGGTCCATACAATGCAAGTGAATGTGACTAGAACTCAGAAGGTCCAAAAAGGACATAAAGGCAACATAAGAGTAATCTACACGATTCCTGTGGTTAAATCCATGTGATAGGATGATGGGTGAGAAACAGATCAACATTTAAGTCCTTTTTAAATATAAATCTCCACATTTGACCAGCTCTGACTAGTTGGTGGCTCAATGTGAAATTAAATCTACACTTCCACATCAACATTCTGATGTGGAAGTGACTTTCAGAGGAAAAAAAAAGGACTTAAATATTAAACTCTCACTCACACCTATCATATCACTTCATAAGACATGGGTTTAACCACTGGAGTCGTATGGATTTCCTTTATGCTGCCTTTATGTCCTTTTTGGAGCTTCAAAGTTCTGGTCACTATTCACTTGTATTGAATGGACCTACAGAGCTGAAATATTTTTCTAAAAATCTTTGTTCTACAGAAGAAAGTAACACCCATCTTTCCATTTTTGGGTGAACTGTTCTTTTAAATATTTAGGAATCTTTTTTCCTGATCCCTGGTTTGATTCTGACCCTGCTGACAACCTGAAAATGGTTGAACCACTGCTGTAGAAGACCTTTTGAATTTAAGTTGTATTGAGGCACATAAAGAAGTATTCGGTTTCATTGCTTGTGCAAAATTAGGCTTGAAATCAGCCAGCATTCATTATTTGCTGGGTACCATAAACAGCCTGTAGTTCTCCACTGTGTGTGTGTATATGTATATGTATATGTATGTGTATATGTGTGTGTATATGTATGTGTATATGTATATGTGTGTGTATATATATATATATATATATATATATATATATATATGTATATATATGTGTGTATATATATATATATATATATATATATATATATATATATATATATATATATATATATATATATATATATATATGTATATATGTATATATATATATATATATGTGTATATATGTATATATATGTGTATATATATGTATGTATATGTGGCCTTTGACAGTGTAATCCATGTAGGTCCATTGTGACTCCCTCCCACAGCCTATTAATGTTGTCCCAGAGGCTCTGTAATGATCTGAGGGCTTAGTCCTGTCTCTTCCATTTGCATTGCTGCCATTACGTGCTATATGGTGTGTGCTCGTGCATGCACGGCAGATTACATTGCTGTGGCTCAGTAGGTCTTAATGGAAGTTAGTGAGTGTTGCATTGCCATTTAGAGACAAATTGCAGTGTCATCAAAAGATGCATTTGATGGTTACAAGTGCAAGCCTGACAAGTTCCAGTATTTAGGGCTATGTGTATGTGTCACTGTGTCATGTGTGCAATTGTCTGCTGATTTGTCTTTCAGTCATCTGTGTGTTTTATCTTATCTTGCACATTAACACTGACTGAGATATCTATGCTCTTCAAGGCTGAGGGTGATGTAGCTTCCCTGAACAGACGTATCCAGCTGGTTGAGGAGGAGTTGGATCGTGCACAAGAGCGTCTGTCCACAGCCCTGCAGAAGCTGGAGGAGGCTGAGAAGTCTGCTGATGAGAGCGAGAGGTAAATAGTATACTCTACAATACTCTCTAAAATTCACAAAACGTAGTATAGTACAATCTATCTAAAGTACAGTATTAGCGGCCACGCAAATAGTATAAGAGAATGCGTCTCAAGATGAGCTTTTGAAAGTTGACATTCTTTTTAACCTGCATCTAACAAACATGGTGCAAAAACATGTTCAAATGTGGATGCCCCTTTAACGTAGCAGAATTTCTCAACTCATTTTGCTTCACGGGTTTACATTAATGGGTCATTGATGTGACGGTCTTTTATTTTATATCCAGATCTATTAAATTACTCAAATACATTATTACAATTTGCACAAAACAATTACTTGAATACACTTCTGTGATGAACATGTTTTCAATTACTGAGTTCAAAGTCGATTTGATATCTTAAAGTAAAAAAATGTCATGTGGTGTAACTGTCTGGAGAAAACATTGGCATGAGTAGTGCAAAATAATCTCAATTTCTTTATTTAAAAAAAAGTTGCCCACCAAATCCAAAATCAGGTGGTGTAACCAAAACATTTGTATCATGCGACTAAAACATAAAATTGAGAGGACCCCTTTAGACCCTCAAGACTGTTTGTGAAGTAAAAATATATATATATTTTGTCATGATGATGATCTGGGGTGCTTCAGCAAGGCTGGAATCAGCAGATTCGTCTTTGTAAAGGATGCATGAATCAAGGCACGTACAAGTTTATCCTGGAAGAAAACTTCTGCTCTGACAATGTTCCTCAACTCTGAGGATTGGTTTGTCCAACAGGACAATAGTCCATGCCACACAGTCAGGTCAATCAAGGTGTTGATGGAGGACCAACAGATCAAGACCCTGTCATGGCCAGCCCAATCTCCAGACCTGAACCCCATTGAAAACATCTGGAATGTGATTAAGTGGAAGATCAAACAAAGCTGAGCTTCTTGAAGTTTTGCACCAGGAGTGGCATAAAGTCACCCAACAGCAATGTGAAAGACTGGTAGAGAGCATGCCAAGACACATGAAAGCTGTGATTGAAATCAGGGTTATTCCAGCAAATATTGAATTCTGAACTCTTCCTAAGTTAAACAAATTAGTATTGTGTTGTTCAAAAATGTAGATGCATTATTTTTCGATTCATCAGACCAGAGAATCTTGTTTCTCACAGTCAGAGAGTCCTTAAGTGCTCTTTTGTGTCTTGCACTGAGGAGAGGTTTCCGTCTGGCCACTTAGCCATAAAGCCCAGATCGGTGGAGTGTTGCAGTGTTGACTCCATCTGCAAGTTTCTCGCGTCTCCACACATGATCTCTGGATTTCGTGGAGAACCAGAGTCACCATCGGGTTCTTGGTCACCTCTCTTACCAAGGCCCTTCTCCCCTGATTTCTCAGTTTGGTCAAGCGGCCAGCTCTACGAAGAGTCCTGGTTGAGCAAACTTCTTCCATTTAAGAATTATGGAGGTCACTGTGCACTTGGTAACCTTCAATGCAACCAAGTTTTTTTGTAGACTTCCCCAGATCTGTGCCTTGCCACAATTTTGTCTCCGAGCTCTGAAGACGGTTCCTTTGAATTTTCCACAGGTGTGCTCCAGTCAAAGTGTAGAAACATCTCAAAGGTGATCCAGAGAAATGGGATGCACCCAGAGGTGGGTAGAATAGCCAAAAACTGTACTTAAGTAAAAGTACTAACATAAATAATTACTTGAGGAAGAGTAAGAAAGTATTCAATTAAAAGAGTACTCTAGTAGTAGTAACTTGTTACTTTCACAAATGACATAATAGAAGTTAACTGCCCTATATTCCATTCCATAATACACATTGAACATGTACAACAGAATTATTATAACTAATGGAAATTATTTCATCATTCTCCATCATGTTGTTCCAAATCTGTGTGACTTTCTTTCTTCCATGCAACACAATAAGGAGATATTAGACAGAATGTTTGCCTGAGTCACTATTTACTTTCAGCAAATAATTTTTTTTTTCTCTCCATATTTTGAATGTGAATGGTGACTGAGACTGTCAGTCTCTAACATTCTGTCTAACATATTTTGTGTTCCACATATTACAAAGCGCCTCACTGGTTTGGACCAACATGAGAGTAGGGAAATTATTAAATTATGGCTGTGCTATCACTTTAAAGTGATCGTTCACACAACAATAAAAATTCTCTCATCATTTATCACCCTCATGCCATCCCAGATGTATATGACTGACTTCTTTTTTTTAACTAATATTTTGGCTCTGTAGGCCAAAATGTTGATGCTCCATAAAGCACACAAATGCAGCATATAAGTAATCCATAAGACTCCAGTGGTTAAATCCATGTCTTCAGAAGTGATATGATATTGTTATATTTCATATTATTAATCTTGAAATGTCAGCTTGTCTTGGTGTTAAATGAAGGCATTGCAAGAAGAAACCGTTAATTTTTTCACTGTGCGGAGTGAAGAAATTGTTTCACTTTGAAGAGCTTGATGCTGCAGCAGTGATTGAGTGACAGTCTATGACAGCGTCTCGGCACGTGCAGCTCTGTGAACTTCCACAGGAACAGGAACGCCATCCATTGTAAAGAAGTAAAAGTAAAAACATTTCATTAGAAATTTACTTGAGTGAGTAAAAAGTACCCACTTTTAAACCTACTCACCACCCACCTATGGATGCACCAGAGGTAAATTTCAAGTGTCATAGCAAAGGGTCTGAATACTTATGGCAATGTGATATTTCAGTTTATTTTATTTATTTTGTATAAATTTGCAGTTATCAAAAATCTGGTTTTTGCTTTGTCATTATTGGGTACGGAGTGTAGATTGATGCACATGTTATTTTTTTTTTTAAGCATTTTAGCATAAGGCTGCAACATAACACAATGGGGAACAAATGAAGGGGTCTGAATACTTTCTAAATGCACTGTGTATGTGTGAGAGATATGCATACTTACACACACACACTTTTTTTTGTTGAAAATGCTATAAAAAAATGCATCACAGATTTGTGAAACCAACCTGGACTCGAAGAATACATTTCTACGAACATAACTCTAGTTTTAAACTAGATTCATTTTGATAATTTCTGACAACCTTATTTATCAATGACCCTAACTATTATACAAAATATCCACAAAAATGTCAAACATTCAAATGTATGTTGTTAATTGCAGTTATTAAGGGATAAAGTTAGGCACAACGCAAAGCGCAGTTTTTTTTTTTTTACAGTTGCCAAGCAGCTTTGAGTTTTGAATATTGAATTCATGATCTTCTACAGGTGTGCGTAGATCATGTGTTTGCACTGATATCACACTTGCAGTATTAGTTGGTTACTTTTTGTCTGTATCCATCCAGTTTCAATTAAAAGGAAAATAACAAAATGAGATGAAGTACATTTTCATTTGTAAAGTGTGTATATAATTCACTGGATCATCCAAAAATAGGCTTCCCTTCAATGTTCAGAAAAAATAACTGTACTGTGACATATACAGTCACCATGATGATAGATTAGTCATACCGTGATGATTTCCATACCGCCCACCTTTAGTATAAAGTATATACATTTATTCTGTAATACTGCATATTGTGCAGTCAAGCGTGGTGTTCTGCAGAACTGTAAGCTTGATTCACTAAAGCAGAACATGTCAGTTGAACTGGTGCTTCACACCCCGTCCCTCCTCCCTCTCGCTGTAACTTTGGTTACTGTGTGCAGCCTTCGCAGTTGTGCAGTTATTGAAATGACAACATGCTGCCACTTCCTAGTCTACACTGTGCATCTGGTGCCTTGCATAAAGACTGTTTGAGCATTAATGGAAGTGTAATTTGCTAATCACTAGGATTGCAAGCCTTCATGAGTGTTTCGTAAACATTCTAGATGTATTTAGTGGTGGTCACTAAGGCAAGCATCTCTAATGCTATTGATTATATAGTACTTGGTGTAACCCAAATTAAGTATCAAACTTTAGTGCTATAACTGTCACACACTGTTTGTGCTATGGAAATCAAACTGTGCAGCTTGAGGAGAGATGTCTTATTCATTTTCAAAGCTTGGCATACAATAAAACATGCATAATGACACTTTTGACTTGAGCCAATTAGCAACCACCTAGAAATGCCATAGCAACCACACTGAGCACCCTAGCCGTGTTAAAAAAAACACTCTGAACACCTTTGCAACAGCATAGCAGCATCCTAGTTACTACAACACCTTTTGTAGCATTGGTGAGATAATGTTTGCAGAGCATTGACTTTTTACTTTTACACTTTACACGCTTTTTGTCTTGGTTTTGTTTTTGCCTTTTAAAAGGTTGGATTGGACTTTGAAAGACCTCTACTTGCAGCAGATACTCAAGAACGTTACAGAAGGTTGTAGTCATGATTCGTATGATGCTGTTTTTGGCCTAAAATACTGATGTGAGCTGTTTATGCAGAGCTAGCGGGTTCCTGAATAAACAGTAATTTGTAGGGGCGCTAGGCTGCACTTCCTGTTCCTTTGTTTCCCCACACAGAAGCTCTCTGTCTCCAGCCCAGTGTCCCAACAGAGTCACTCTGTACCAAGACCTGCTCTGGCTCTTAAGTACTAACACACTGAGCCCCCCCCCCCCCCCCCCCCCCCCCCCCATCTTTTCTGACAGTTGACTGCTCTGACATTAGAAGAGAACTTGCTTTAGAGACTAACAGCTCAAACTTTGCTAAATGGTGTTCTTGATTTCATTGTCAAGCTAACTCCGGCCTTAGATGGGACACCCACTGACAGGTTGCACACAAATGGCCGGTGCTGGCTCAAATTGCCAGTTTCCAGTCTGCGTGGCTGGTTTTACACAGCTTCTGAGATTGAGAGACACATGTTGTTTTTAGTGTGCTGAGTGACACCAGCCAGGTCTCCTAAAGCAACCAAATTGGCCCGGTTGCTAGGGAGGGTAGAGTCACATGGGGTAACCTCCTCGTGGTCGTTATAATGTGGTTCTCGCTCTCAGTGGGGCATGTGGTAAGTTGTGTGTGGATGCCGCAGAGAATAGCATGAAGCCTCCACACACACTATGTCTCGCGGTAACGCGCTCAACAAGCCACGTGATAAGATGCATGGATTGACTGTCTCAGACACTGAGGCAACTGCCATTCGTCCTCGGCCACCCAAATTGAGGCAAGTCACTATGCCACCACAAGGACCAAGAGCACTGGAAATTGGGCATTCCAAATTGGGGAGAAAATGGGAGGAGAAAAAAGGTACACAGCTAATATAATGGTACTTCAGATAAGTTTATCATCAAAACCGTTTTCCAGGGTTTGACATCAGAAATTTGTTTGAGACACTACTGTAGCATGTAAGCTAGATATCCACAATAGAAGTAGACCGATACGTTGGTTTTACTGATTAATCTGTCGATAGTTGCTTTTTGGAATTTTCTGTAAAAAAAAAAAAAAAAAATTCTAAATCTGTTTTTTTTCTCTGTGTTCCTTTGTGGCAAGCACTAAAGGATTCTACTGTTAAAACTGTTTTTTTCTAAAGTATAACAGTGGCCTCCTAGAGCTGACATCAAATAATTACTGATTATTTAATCAAGTGTTTAAATAGAAGTGAGGACATGCAAAGAAAAATGTGATTATATGGAAATGTGTTCCATCAGCACACATGTTGCGTCTCCAACTTCAAATCTTGTGAATAATTATAAACCTTATTCCACCTCATCTGGTGAAATTATATATTTATAAAAACCCTTCATCCGGTGAATATACACTCACCGAGCCCTTTATTAGGTACTCCTGTACACCTACCAGTACTTTTTCATGTGATTATCTAATCAGCCAATCATGTGGCATCAATGCAGTGCATAAAATTATGCAGATATGGGTCAGGAGCTTCAGTTAATGTTCACATCAACCATCAGAATGGGGAATAAATGTGATCAGTGACTGTGGCATGATTGTTGGTGACAGATGGGCTGGTTTGAGTATTTCTGTAACTGCTGAACTCCTGGGATTTTTACGCACAACAGTCTCTTGAGTGTATAGAGAATGGTGCCAAAAACAAAAACATCCAGTGAGTGGCAGTTCTGCAGATGGAAAAGCCTTGTTGATGAGAGAAGTCAACAGAGAAGGGCCTGACTGGTTCTAGCTGACAAAGTTTACATTAACTTAGATAATCGCTCAGTACAATTGTAGAGAGCAGAATATTATCTCAGAATGCAAAACACATCGAACCTTGTTCTACAACAGCAGAAGACCACGTTAGGAACTTTGTTAGGACCATAGTGTTCCTATGAAAGTGCTCAGTGAGTGTGTGTGTGTATATATAGACTATAAAAAGCGTGGATAATACTTGTATATAGAACATTGTAACAAGTCCAAGTCTCTGTCATTTCAAAATAGAGTCCACAGAGTTCTTCAGACTTATTTATAGTTAAAAGTCCCAAATTATATGGGATTATGGTGAACAATAATCTAAATCTGGGATTTTATTGATTTTTGACTCTTGTAGCCTCTTTGTCTGTGCCCAGCCATCATGGTAAGGAAAGACTAAGATTGTTGTTCTATAAATTGATTGGCCTATTAATCGGGTATCTGCCTTTTCCACTTATTTATTAGTGTCTGCAAAAACCATGAGGTCAAACTCTAATATACAAACAGAACTGTATTTCACTTTTTGTCTTTGATGTAATCAGTACATTTGGACAGTCACAAATTCTGATCACTAAGTCGTTTTTTTATATATATGTGTTTGTTTTTCTGTGCAACTGTTTGCAGAGACTTCCACATCATTATTTAAATTTGTTTTTTTGAATCTGAGGTTTTATTTTGTGCCATGTTCCATTTCAAACCATAAATGGCTTGTAAAAATACAACACTTTGGCTGGTCATTGCACATGTCAATCAGATAGTCTTCTCCTGTCTTAGTGGCTGGTTCTTTTTCCTTAAGAAACAGAATTTTAATCAAAATCTGGCCACACTAGACTAGAATTTAGCTGCAGACAGATTGCCATCTTTAAATGCAGTTTGTGGCAAGTTATTGATCAAGATTGAATCGCACGGATGCTGAAGGTGGAGAGCAGGTGAGCTAAGTGGGCTAAAACACATAACTGGTAATCAGAAGGTTGATGGTTCGATGCCCACAGCCACCACCATTGTGTCCTTGAGCAAAGCACATAACTCCAGGTTGATCTGGGGGGATTGTCCCTGTAATAAGTGCACTGTAAATCGCTTTGGATAAAAGCATCTGCCAAATGCATAAATGTAAATGGAGTCTTCATTTTTCTCATGTCTCTTTCTTTTTTCTTCTTCTTTTTTTTTTTTTTTACTTCATTCCTTGCTTCCTCCTCCCAGAGGCATGAAGGTAATTGAGAACAGGGCTATGAAAGATGAAGAGAAGATGGAACTGCAGGAGATCCAGCTCAAGGAAGCCAAACACATCGCTGAGGAGGCCGACCGCAAATATGAGGAGGCAGGTTTCCTCCACCACCAAACCATACACAAGCGCACACAAGAAAAAAGAAAAACACAAATGGCATCCTGCCCAACCTAAATCATGTGACCTTTCACACTTGAAGTGTGAACTAGCATGAGAGATTAACACAGATGTGTTGTATTTTGCTAATGAGTATTTTTTTGAATGCATCGAAAACTTGATTGTGTTTCACTAGATTTTTGCACAATTTGGTGGCAGTACGGGTGTGTGTAATTGTGCTGTCTGGCTTGTGTGTGCAGGTGGCCCGTAAACTTGTGATTGTTGAGGGTGAGCTGGAGCGTACAGAAGAGCGTGCCGAGATGTCTGAGGGGTACAATAAATTCCTGTTGCCACTTTCATGTCGGCCCAAACATATACACACCCATGCATGTGAATCTTCAGAAATGCACACAACCTTGCAGAGTGTTTTATAAGGTGGTATACACACAGGATGTGTTCTTGCTTTCAAAAACTGTTGATGGAGCACAGCAGAATGGACCAGAACACTATGGTGGCTGTAGTAATGGAAGTCCCGTCTTACAGCTAAAAGAGCAAATCAACTGTTTGTGACATTGCCTGTGTTAACTCAAAAACCACTTGCACATTAACTGGACCAGCTTGAAAACATTAGGTTTTTTTGTGATTTGAGCTAAAAAAAAAAAAAAAAATTAGTTAACGCCTAGATTTGTTGGCCTAATACAACTCTATATTTACCGTAAGATGGATGTAAGCTAGCTTACTGTTATTTAGCAAGCAAGTTTGGTTTCTGAGGTAAATGTACATTTCTCGCTAGAGATTCTCCGTAAAAGAGATTTATCTGTTTTAAAAACAACAAAAACAAATCTATTTGTATTAGTTTCTTAAAGGTACACTCAGGAATTTTTTTGTGTCATCTTGGCAGACAGTGATGCCTAGTGACGTGGATGCAACATCATTCAAACGCAGTAGATTTCAGTTACCGATGACATTGTGGAAATTCACATTTGAGATGCTTTTCCCGCCCCCACCTTCTTCTGATTGGTCCATTGTTTTAAAACTTCCATTGATGACTGTGCCAACAGAATTTTACACGATGTCTTAAAAATGTAATGGTGCGAGATCAAGGGAAATTACTTTTGGGTGGGCCTCTAAAAATGGATGGGCCAATATTTTCCCCAAAAACAAAAACATTCCTTGGAAACAAAGGCGGCACATTCACAAGGCAGAATTTATGCATATTTTATAAATGTATATATTTGAAGTAAAAAATAATCTCTAATATTCTGGGTGGGCCTTGGTATAATTTGGGGGGGGCCCAGGCCTACCCCGGCGCACCCTTGGCTACACAACTGTGCGAGATGCTGGAAAAACAGCAAGACACAAAGGCCGCAGATGTCCATTGGACATGCACATAGATCAACAAACAAAGTAGCGCAGAGGCAAAAATGCATCCTGTGTTGAACCCCTAAGAATTTTACTCCCATATTGCTAATACTGTATTTAACACATGCTTCCAATACATTTTTTGCTGCTTTGTTTTTTTTTTTGGTTTGCATGTTAACTTGCATGCCTCCCACGGTTGGAATGGCCTTGCACACCTGCTCACACTAACAGACGCGTTAGAAGATTACAGGATGAGCTTCGAGTGTTGGACCAAACCTATAAGTCATTAAAGGCATCAGAAAATCAGGTACTAAACTAATCACGTGAAAACTAATCGCATGAAATTCTCCTACATGAATGACGTCCTCTCCTGCCTGGCCTCATATACCCTGTAGTAGGCAAATGCACGGTTTCCCCTGCTTGTTACCCGTGAAGACTTATTTGGTCTATCTTTTCTTTTTTTTGTGAGTTTTGTGTTTCCTCACACATTAACACCTTTCAGTGTTGTTGGCTTCACACTCTTGTAACTTGACAATGCTTGAATCTTGAACGCTTCCAATTTAAGATGGTGGGTCTCGAGCACTAAGCGTACTTGTATTTGTGCTTCAAACCTGATTCGAAATTATGATTCATAAGTAAATTTACACTTTATATTTTTTGTATAAATTTAGTATATGATTTAGAATCAGCTTAAACCACATATATGCAAAAATTGCAAATGTCTGTTGGTCTAAGAAACATGGAATGTGTTAAGGCCCAAAATATACTTGCCCGTGTACGTGAATGCAGATGCTTCTAGCTATCGTGGGTTGTTCTGAAAATTGTCGGACGTCAAATTTTAACAGTGCAAGTATGCAATGCATTCTCAGAATTGCCACAAGTGGTGCTATAGTGGATACCCCTAGTCTAGGCCAATATAACAGGCATGTTTAAATGGTTTTGAGAATTGCACACTTTACTTAAAGATCTTGCTGCACATGTTCTTCGACAAGAGCACATCTTCAGAGAGCGTAAGAATACATTTGTAGAACATGACGAATGGCTTTGCATGGGAGGTTGTGTGGAAAGCCCTTAAATGGAGATGGTTTGGACATTTATTATTGTAATTGCCAACTGCGGGTACACACACCCTCATTTAGAATAATCCGGTTTCATCAAAATTGTTTTGAACATGTTTGTGCACACCTGTTGTGAATACTGCAAATATTTTGTGACAAACTTTTCTTGTCTGCGCATGTAAGAGCACTTGTACGCAATTATAAGTGAATGAGACCCATTATTCTTAAAGACAGGCACGTTACGTAGACTTCGTTTCATCACTGTAGCACATTCCTTCTGTGTTTGGGGGGGGGGGGGGGCAACTCCTACCCGTTTTTTTTTATTGATTTCTAGGTTTTTGTGTCTCTTTCTCCTTTGTTCCCTTACTGATGTATCTCCATTCAACCTGCCTCTGGTTCCCCTTTCCTCCTCCTTTTCCTACTCCTCCTCTTCATCTGCCTCCTTTCCTCCTGCGTTCTGTTGTGTAAAACACCAGCAAATGCGCTGAGCTTGAGGAAGAGTTGAAAACTGTGACCAACAACCTGAAGTCCTTGGAAGCCCAGGCCGAGAAGGTAGGTGTGCTGCCAGCCCCAGGCACACTGTCCACCCCTCCTAACTAAACCGGGATAACCAGTGTGTCTGATATGTTAAACGATCCATCTTTGCCTGTGAAACTATCAATGCATGAGTCATCTGATGTCAATTTCAGGGATGGTTAAACTGTGTACTTTGATAAAAAGACTAACTAAGACCCGTCCATGCTGGTTTATGGTGAAACTGGTTGACCAACATGACTTTTTTGGAAGCTGGTTACTAATTCTTGCTGGTCAAGCTTGATATATTTTATTAATAACATTGTCTTTTGGGACACAAGGAGGTATTCATCTATTAGGCCCATTCAAATTGAATGTCTTTTTTTTTTTTTTTTTTTTTTTTTGTCGTATTAATGTACAAAATTGTTCCTCTTGAGTTGAGTCAAGTGTTGCATGTTGTCAGGTGTGCTGCTTTTTATTTTTGACTTCTGTTCTTCACTTGATGCTTGCAGTACTCACAAAAGGAAGACAAGTATGAGGAGGAGATCAAGGTTCTCACAGACAAACTGAAGGAGGTGAGCTTTGCAAATCTTTATCCAGGAACATTAGTATGTCTGTTTTGATCATTTTTCCTAGACTTGCCAGCAAACCATTCTAAGAATGTTTCTCCCGCCATAGGCCGAGACCCGTGCTGAGTTCTCTGAGAGATCAGTTGCCAAGCTTGAGAAGAGCATTGATGACCTCGAAGGTATGATTTTCATTTACTCGCTTCTCATTTTCACAATTCAATTTCTTTTTTAGGCTCATTCATACATGTGATTGTGAAACATTCAGAGAGAAAATTGCTTTGCTCCAGGTCATGTGGTTTAAACGTTCAAACTTTTATTTCTCTACTGTCATGCTGTTCCTCAAACCTTCTACTCTACTGGCCTTCTTTTAACTTCCTTATTTGTTGAGTCACTGAATTATCATTATCTCTTTTTGAAGAGACCAATAATTGGTCCGATCTTCAGACAGGCTTTACGTTGTTTTGTAAGTTGACATCAGAGCTTTTATGAAGGTGCAGTTATATGCAGTTTATACTTGATTTGTTTTTTATGGATGGCGTTAAATATTATTCTGTTCTAGTCAGTTGGATTAACCCAAGCCTGAGTTGATTTTCATAATTGTATCAAGATGTCAGTGAAGGGAATGTTTGCACTTTGTTAATGTATTTGTGATAATGCATGGTGCCTGGCTAGATTGTCTTCAGTAGGACAGACATTTTAAAGAAAGTTCTCAGAAATGAAGTTCTGACATCATTTACTCACACTAATGTTGTTCCAAACCTGTATAATAAGACTTATGTCCAGAGTGCTCCTTTTCCATAATGAAGACTTAGGCTTTCAAACTCCCAAAATGATTAAAAAAAAAAAAAAAAAAAAAAAAGCACCATAAAGTACATTTAAAGTATTCAATTTGACTTGTACGCTATATTCTATGACTTCTGAATCCACGTGATAGCTGTGTGGGATGAACAAACAGCAAAAAAAATGTAGTGACAATCTTTGCCTTCACCATCATGGGCACCCCCCCGCCAAGACTTCTGATGCATCATTGGACCAGCGCCAAAATACGATCAAGGGGGACCAGCCCAAGCGAAATGAACAATGAGAAGAAACCCTTGGTCTGACAAAGAGAGAAACTGTTGCCCAGCTTAAGATAAAAATGACCCCTCAAAGATCACATCCAAGTACCGCCCCTGTTCACCATAGCTCTCAAATCTTATTCAGTTCAAAAATGGCCCACCTATTGCACCAGGTGTGACATCATTTGAAAAAACGCACAAGAATCAATAACAGATTAAATCATTGATTTTAAAACTGGAATGACATCTTAATGTGACAGGTTTTACATTTAGCGAGAGTGCGTATGAGATTTGAGGACTAAGTTGGATGAGTCACATGGACTTCTTTTATGGTGCTTTTAGTTTAATTTTTGGAGCCTGACAGCCTCATTATGAAAAACACACTGACCATAGTTAACATCTGCCTTAGTATTCCACGAAAGAAAGTCAAAAGTTTAAGCAACGTGAGGGAGAGTAAATGATGACAGAAGTTTAATTTTTAGGTAAACTATCCCTTAATCTCATTAAGATTTGATACACTGATGTGATGTACACTGTGTGGTGTCAGTCCAATAGATGATTTGTGAAGGACTTGGTTACTCCGTTGTTTAGTATTTCTCCCAGGCTCTGAAGAATTTGTCATGGTCTGTGCCTGGAATTCCTTTCCATTCCTCTATAACTTTATTTTCTGTTTCCCCTCCCTACTCTCTCTTCACATCACTCACTCTCGCTGTATGTCACTCCATTCACTGGGGCCATCTTGCCACTGGATTGGATGCTTCACTCCTGCACCTATTTTTATTCCCTACAACCACCTTTCCCTCCATCCCCTTCCTCCTCTCCACCAAACCCCATCCCAACCTCCAATAGATGAGTTGTATTCCCAGAAACTCAAGTACAAAGCCATCAGTGAAGAGCTGGACCACGCTCTCAACGACATGACTTCAATGTAATTAATCTGCTGTCTATGTCTGTGCCCCTCCCCAATACCCATAATCCCCCGTCTCTGTCTCCCTCTGTAAATAAGGTCTTGTGTCTTTAATTCACACACTGTGACCTCTCTTTTTAAAATTTGCTGCTATCTCTGTAACTCTACAAGACCCATGGTTCCTCATACTGTTCCTTGAGGTCTGAAGTGTCAAGTGATTTGGTCATTGGTCAAATGTAGAACAGCAGAGCCATGGCTTGTAGAGGCAGAGTTTAGGAGTTCTGTTCTTTCTAAAGTTTTGGATTAATAACCCTGTATTATTATAATCATTGTCTAATATTGTGAAGAAAAAAAACAACTAACTCTTTGGTTAAAATGGTCAGTACATGTTTGGTATGAGGGCTGGGCTGTAAACATTACAGCAAATGTATTTGATATTCAATATATATTTATTAGGCTGTTGATTTAACATTTTAATTATGTGGAAAATAACATGTTAAAATGAACACTAATTGATATGCCCCCTAACCTGAACATAAATTTTGCACTGTTGAACTTGCTTCATGATTTCAAGTACTACTATGATGATTTTGCATGTCAGCAGGTGGCAGTCAGCTGACTTAATTGCAAAATGGATTGCTGTGGACTATAGGCAAATTTTAGACTTGTTTTTAGAGATATGGAAATTAAACAAACAATATATTGACTTGTAAAGCCACTTTTTGTATTTAAGTATTTTAATTTTTATATTATACGTTATATAATATAACATTTTATAATCATTATGTTAAATATAATAAGGTATTTTAAATATATAAAATAATTTTTATTTTGGAGCATTTCTCTGCAAATATTGAGGTGTGATTTTATTGTGATTTTTAATTTGGTTAATCAAATATAAAATGACATCATTGATTTCAAGTTTAAAATTAATTGATTAACAGCCCATATATATTTACTCTAAACCATAATGTTTTAGAAAGCTGTTGTTGCCATGTAGATTCAAAATGTGTAAAACAAAAAGAAAAAAATCGTGAAAACCTAGTTTAAATTAACCAAGGAATGATTTCTGCGGTTTAAAATATATATTTATTATTTGCTCCAATGTAACAATACATGATGATAAACAGCAATCTGTTACCTGTCTAATTGCATACATTTTTATAAAAAAAATAATTGAAATATGCCAAAAGCACATCTGTGAAAATTATCATACAAATTAATGGTTAAATCAGTCGTTTTGTTGGGGGGGGTGTAACTGGGTTGTAGGTTGCCAGGTTGAGCTCACAAATGGGTTGAAATGTGTCGATTATGTGAGTAGGATGCGTTTCATGCAAGATCTGGCAACTGGACAACCTTGGATTAATATATTGATGTGATTATTCATATAACGAGGTTTGGGCCATACAAATTACGGGAGTTTAACGAAACGGGAGGGTGGGCGGGAGATGGGTCTGAAATACGGGGACTCCCGGGAAAAACGGGACTGTTGACAGGTGTGCCATATTCTCATTGTGATGCAAATTATGGGTGCGAATCTAGTCTTCTGGCACAAACTTTACGAAACCTGTTGGCCAAGTAAAATAGAAATCAAATCACAATATTTAAAAGGTTAGTTTATTTTATCTCGAACGTATTAAATATATTGCCCAGCCCTACTCTCAGTACTGTGACATCTTAACCCCAAGCATGTAAAGAATATTCAGAAATGCACCACTGTTTTACGGCATTTCAGCATTTCGTGCTCCGTGACTTCCTGTGTTTTGTTTTCTGTCATGTACCTTTCGGAAAACTTTAATTCCCCTGCTACTAACAAGGTCCCAAAGCTTGTTGTTTAACTGTTTCTGATCTGTCAACATCACATTTGATGTTGCATAGTAGACTTCTTTAGGACAGAAGTGTGAGCTGTTTGGTAAGTCAGCCGTGTGATTGTTTGGCACTTCTCAATGGAGGCTGAATTCATCAGGTACATGGCGATTAGCATCAAAGTTTGAAGCATTTTCTGATACGTAACTCGATCAGAGATTTGTGTGTGACTATAATAATTAACCACAAGTAAACAGCATTGTGGCTTCTGAGTGCAGTGGTTTCTTACATTTCCTGTTTGGAGTTAAATTGCCTCTCCCAAATCTGGCACTTCCATCACCACTGTTCTACTTCTCCCCCCTGTGCAGATAAATTGTTCAAACCACGACGCCTCCCACTGGCTGAACGACATCATTCTGCTTTTTCCAGCCTTTCGTTTTCCCTCATCCCTCAACCTGCCTATAGTGCCCTCCACATGGTGTTTCCTCTCTATCTCTTGTACAAAACCTTTCGTTCTTTTTGCTTTATGTAAAAATAAACATTCTTCTTTCTATGTAAAACCATACTTTCTCATTTCTTTTCATAATTTTTTGTTCTTTATTCTTTTCTATGTGCTTGATAGTTGTGGCTCTAATAAAGTCAAGAAGTCATGGATTATATCATTACTATATTGGCTCATTCAGTGAATGTTGTAAAATTGTGAACAGAGGAGAGACAGTGATGTCAATTGTTCCTCTAGTGTTTGACACAGCTGATGTCTTTTTATGTGGGGAACATTGGAAGAACTCAACACGTTGGTTTAACCACATTTACATATTAGTCAAATTCATTCTCACATTCAAATTTCAATGGGTTTATAATCTAGGTTTCTCATGAGAGTAGCTGAGTCACTTCTAATCTAAAATGACTTCTGTTTCTTAAAGGGATAGTTCACCCAAAAATGAAAATTCTCATTTACTCACCCTTATGCCATCCCAGATGTGTCTGACCTTCTTTCATCTGCTGAATGCAAACAAAGATTTTGAGAATAATTTCTCCGCTCTAAAGGTCCATACAATGCAAGTGTGAATGGGTGCTCTAAAATACATAAGGGTCATGGGGCGGCTGTGGCTCAGGTGGTAGAGCGGGTCGGCTGCTAATCGCAGGGTTGGTGGTTCGATTCCGGCCCACACGACTTCACGTGCCGAAGTGTCCTTGGGCAAGACACTGAACCCCAAGTTGCTCCCAATGGCAGGCTAGCGCCTTGCATGGCAGCTCTGCCGCCATTGGTGTATGAGTGTGTGTGTGTGAATGGGTGATTGGGACACAGTGTAAAGCGCTTTGGTAACCTCTGAGGTTAGAAAAATGCACTATATAAGTCCAGACCATTTACCATTTTACATAAGGGCAACATAAAAGTTTATGTCTAGATGGCTCTGGTAGTGGTGTGGGTGAGACACAGATCAATATTTTTATTTTTTATTTTTTTTTTTACTAAAAATTCTCCCTGCTCCGTCAATTTTCATTTTCACTTTCACATTCTTGTGTTTTTGGTGATTCACATTCTTTGAGCATATCACCCCCTACTGGCCAGGGAGGAGAATTTATGATAAAAAAAGACTTAAACAGTTTCTCACTCACACTTCTCATATCTTGTCTAAAGATACGGGTTTAACCACTGAAGTCGTATGGATGACTTTTATGCTGCCTTCATGTGGATTTTGGAGCTTAAAAGCTCTGGTCACAATTCACTTGCATTTTATGGACTACAGAGCTGAAATTCTTCTAAAAATCTTAATTTGTGTTCTGCAGAAGTAAGTCATACACATCTGGGATTCTAGGATGGTGAGTAAATAATTTTTGGGTGCTATTTTTTTGGGAACTATCCCTTTAAACCACATTGATAGCTGTTACTCTAGAAACCTTGCTTGAAATTCACTGCTGTAATATGTAAATACTGCACCCAGAATTTACTTACTACAACCCAAATTCACTTCTCGATAATGATGTTCCATCAACAGAGTGGTGAATAGTGGATGTAAATGTTAATTTGTGGTGTTTGCAAAGGTGAGCTAGTTCTATTTCAGTTGGATTAAACCATCATTTTCTCTTTAGTCTGACTGTCAGACCTAGATAATGCAATTGTAGCTAAGCTTCATCCAGCATGTAAACACTTTTTTTTCAGCCTTGCTGTTGTGCGCATCCTTTGAAAGACAGAGGTGACAAGTAACGTGGTTTTATCTCTTAGGAATAGTTCACCCAAAAATTTAAATTCTCGTCATTTACTCACCGTCATGCCATCCCAGATGTGAATGAGTTTCTTCCTCTGTAGAACACAAATAAAGATTTTTAGAAGAATATTTTAGCCCTATTGGTCTGTACAATGCAGGTGAATGGTGACCAGAGCTTTGAAGCTCCAAAAGCTCAAAGGCAGCATAAAAGTAATCCATACAACTCCACTGTATTAATCCATGTCTTCAGAAGTGATGATATAGGTGTGGGTAAGAAACGGATCAATATTTAAGTCCTTTTTTTGCTAGAAATTCTTCTCTCTGCCCAGTAGGTGGCAATATGCACAAAGAATGTGAATCGCTAAAAACACAAGAAGAATGTGAAAGTGGAGATTGACTGGGCAGGAAGGAGAATTTATTGTAAAAAAGGACTTATATGTTGATCTGTTTCTTACCCACACCTATCATATCACTTCTGAAAGCATGGATAAAACCACTGGAGTTTTATGGATTACATTTACGCTAATTTATGTGTTTTGTTTTTTTTTGGGTTTTTTTGGAGCTTCAAAATTTTGTCACCCATTCACTTGCCATTGTATGGACCTACAAAGCTCAGAAATCCTTCTAAAAATGTCATGTTTAGTGTTCAGCAGTTGAAAAAGTCACATCTGGGATGGCACATGGGTGAGTGAGAGAATTTTCATTTTTCGGTGGACTATTCCTTTAACTGACATCTGTCCATCAATTATTTGATTGCCCAGTGTTTTATGTATACTTGGACGGACAGATGGAGACTGCAGCACGACTATGCAAAAAAAAAAAAAAAAAAAAAAAAAAACCTGTGGCTAGATGATAACTGTGCATACAAATGTGCATAGAAGCTACATAGCAGTGCTCTAACGAACACTCAGAACACCTTAGCGACCTCATAGCAATGACCTGGCTGTCACTTTGTTTTTTTACATGGTTAAACATGTATTACATGGTATTTTATTTAGTATTACATATTACTAATTTAGTATTCGTATTACGGGACCCATATTACATGGTTTATTTTAGCCTCTTGTAGGATTCCACAGCTCAGTGTAATGTATACAACATTGTTTTTTTGTTTTTTTAGAGGTTTAGTGAGTTTCTAAACTTCAAAAAGTATGTGTATTGTCAGTCAGGAGAGAATTCTTCACTTTGGGTGACTTGGTTTCTTGCTTCCTCAAAGCCAACTGTTAAGATCTTAATCTGCTGATTACACATGTTATACGCATTTAACTCAAAGCTCAAAAAGGTGAACAATTTCACCCCATTCTATTGGATCCATTAACCCTTAGAATCACCTATCAGTTCCCTGCTGTCTGATCTGATAAAACCATCCCTTCAGAAACACCTTCTCAACACTTGTCAGGACTGTTCTTCAGGTTTGTTTCTCTCTGTGATGCTTGTGCTCTTCTCTTTAACATAGAAAAAATGTTAACTAACGCTTCTGCTTCCTTCAGCTTTTCTGATGTCTGTCTTTTTCACTCTGTTTCTCTCTTTTCTTAACCTGCTGCCTCGACCGCTCCTGTAGATCACCTCTACCAGCAGCTCGAGAAAAACCGTCTTCTCTCTAACGAGCTAAGAATGGCATTGAATGAGGATTAAAACTAGTGTGGCCTTCTCATAATCACCAAATGGTGTTTACAACAAATGCATCTGTTGTGATTGAAAGTTCAAAGAACATGTGTATGGAGGTTATTCTTTTGCTGCCTTCAAGTCAAATCGGAATGATTTTATTTACAAGATGAGTACACATGAACACCACCATGTCGTAATTACCGGTGGGAAACTTGACTCATTTTCCTTTTAAATGTTGAGTGTTTCAGAATGATTGTGCACTGACAAGCTTGAAAAACAAAACTATATTTCACATCATTATCTGTGGCAGCATGAAAGTGATATAAAAAAGCAACCGTTATACATTTAATGTGCCTCCTTTTGTGCTAAAAAGCTTCCTCTCTTTGTCGAAGTACAGAAAAATGTTACATTTCCCAGTGCATTTATTATTACTTCTGAACTTGCAGGGAAGAACTCCGCAGATGGACTTGAAGGCAGCATTTGTATAATTGATGACTACCAAATGAATCAGGATATAATCCAATGCCTTTTGCTTTATGCAAGAGACAGCACTATTTATCTGTGTTAACGGTTATACAAATATATACTTATTCATTTAAAGCATGCATTGAGTGTGGAAAATACATTATTATGACTGACCAATCTTGAATGATGTCCGACAGGGTTTCAGTGTAGTTGCGACTGCTGTGTTTTCACCAACTAATGTTTTTTTTGAATGAACGTAATTGAGTAACCAAGTGCATGTGATGTCATACATGGTTTACATTTAATATTCATGTTTTTTTCACTTACTAACAGAAAAACTTTCACATGCTAAAGAAGAGAACCTCGATATGAATCAGAAGTTGGAACAGACTCTTTTGGAGTTGAATAACATGTGAAAAGCCTGGTCTCACAATGGTGATGTCTGCATTTTGTAATCATTGAGTGTTTGTTCCCTCCTGACAATTATCAGATTGAATAACATGTGCCATTTGTTACAAAGCTTTAGTTTTTCCATGTGTTTTTTTTTTTTTTTTTTTTTTTAGGGTAATATTATGGTACGTGTTTATTTTATTCTGGTTGTGCACAAACAAAACAAAGTTAGCAACAATTGCACTTAATTATCAATATATGCACATAACTGTTATCATGGACATGGAGTTGGAAGCCAAGTTGAAATAAAATTGAAAGGTTTTCTGTTAAGTGTGCATTGGATTAGGTTGTCCTATGTATACTGGTGCTACTGTGAAGGCAGATGTCTAGCAGTGTGTAGCTTTTAGGTTTATGATTTAACCATATACACATTTCCAGTTTAGATTTAGATAAAACATTTTGTGCCAATATTTAGCCCTGGCTTTTAAGGGACTTATTTACACAAAGTTTTTTTTTCTTTTCTTTTTTTCTCTCCAATTACAACCTTCAAAATGTCAGGCAACGTTATTTGCAATTATGCAATAATTATGCATTATTGGGTTTGGTTAAACCAAAACCCACATGGTTCAAAATGTCTTCATTTTGAATTTTGAAAAATATGAAGTTATATTTGGTTGTGCTTTGTTCATTTTAGTCATTTTAAATATAGGTGTATTAAATGTATGTCATATATAAAATGTACAAAGCTAAAATAAATATAAATTAAACCACTCTGTTTGACATTTTCTAAGCATCCTGTCTGTTTTTGAGCTTCAGTGTATTTCAAATGAAGAGTCAATCTTTGCATGCTCCACTCCAATAGCAAAATTTTGTTCCTTGTTAACCTTCGCAACCGATTCTCTTTATTTCCCCTCACTGGCAGGGGATATTGCCTAACAACACATGCTAATCAGCCCATTTGCTTCCTGTATTACGTTTCATATTTGCTTCAGATGGCTGTGATGGCTCTGGCAAAATATATCACAAGTTTCCCCCTGGATGACTTGCTTTCAGGAAGTAAAGGCCCTAAAAGACTGCTATTTCAAAGTTTTGCTGCACAAACTTAAATGCAATTAATGAATGTAGATCAGGTTTGTGGGAAAGATATTTTAATTGGATCATCATGGAACTGAACTTTGGATGTGAATCTGTTTAAAGATTTCGATGGTTGCAGACTGATTTGAGTAAAATCCATAACAGTAGGTTGACTTTTCTTTGGAAAGAAATAGGTCTGTGCTTACCGAAATTTGAAACACTACCATCAGTAGCCAAAGCGGCCAGCATTGGGCGTATGGACACATGGGAGCTGCATTTTCTGGGTGAAATGTCTACAAAGGGGCACCAAAAGCGAGTTGTGGAGTTAGTTGTTTCCAGCTGTTCAGGCTGTAATATAGTGAAGCAGAATGCATATTTTATATACTGAACCCCCTAAACCTAACTATCAGTGGAGTAAAAATGTTATGTTGTAAGGAAAAATACAACATCTGAATCACACTCTTTATGGATTATGCAAACGCGATTACATCCTTGTTCCATTGCGGGATATGAACCGGGGTCTTTCATGCATCTGACACGATGCTCATTCTGTTGCGCCACAGCGGAATGTAAACATACCAATTGTAGGGTACCGGAGGTATCAGAAACATGCTGACTTTCCCTACAATGTTGTTGATGGTATATGGGTAGTTGATGAATAGCATCCCAGTTAACTTTACCATTAACCTATTGTTTAACACAAATTTCATTTAAGTTAAAATGCATAAGGAAAATAATGTCTTAGGTGACAACATTTTTTTTAAAGCATGCTGGTTTCAAAATT